>JAITYX010000012.1:1200000-2400000 GCA_021018815.1 Talinum fruticosum
GTTGGTGGATTAGTGACATTGGGTGTCACATATTGCCCAAAAGTTCTTCTTTCTTCACTGACCATCTTAGGCTTTTGCAAGGAGTTTTCTTCTTGCTTCTTTCTAGCCTTCTCTAGCCTTTGCTTCTTCCGTCTAGAGTGGAAGGCTCACTCGATTTCAGGATCAAACTCGAATAATTGAGCTTTTTGCATGCAAGGAGAAAGAACCTAGCAAGAACAAAAACAAAACTACCAACGCAATCAAAACAGAAAAAAAAAAAGAAAATAAACACTTAGTTAACTTGAGAGTATTCGTCTAATGGCTACTAAAAATAGAGTCCCCGGCAACGGCGCCAAAAGCTTGACAGGCTGCAAGCGCACGAGTATATAAATTGTCGCTAGTCAAGGTCGATCCCACAAGGACTCGATCTAGCAACACACTAAACCAGTCCTCTACTCAATTGCTAAGCTAATCGGGTTTTTGGAGTTTCCTTCTCTAAACTAGTTCTAAATATTAAAATCAAGGAAATTAATCTAAACTTAAATCAATGGGTAAAAACATGTAGGGATTTACTTTCGTAATAATGGGTTTGATTATTTAAACATAATTTGTGCAATCATTCCTTCAAGTAAATCAAGGATCGATAATCACAAAATTCTAGCGCTCTTTCGATGCTTAATAGAATTGCTCTAATTAACCTATCAAACAACTTTCGTATGCCTTTTAAGTTAATCAAAGTTAAAGATTTCAAATTATCAAAGTGATCCCCTAATTTACTATTCTTTTCTCAAATTTCATAAATTAGGTAGAAAAGTTGGTTGTTGGATTATTCTATTTCACTTTTCAGTACATGATAGATTAACCTCTAAAAACAAGTATCCTAGGCCTTCAAAACACTCATAAACATGATAAACACAACCTTTTATTAATTAAAATCAGAATTCAAACACAAATCATGGAAAACTAATCAAACTTCATTGTTTCGAATTACAAATCCCTAGAAAAACTAAACTACTCACACATGATTATTAAAAGCTTAAATAAAATCCAATACATGGAATCAAACCTTAAACAGCAAAAATGAAGAAGTAGATGATAGACTTGAAGATCTCCACTTGAATCTCTCGGACTTCATATGGGAAATCCTACAACCGCTTCAAACTTCTTCTTCAATCTTCAAAAGGTATTTGGTTTGATGTGGATGAACCGTAGGGATGAATAATAGAGGATGAATAGAGGTTTTGGACTGGATACATGCAGGAATAGCCGAAAATCAGCTTAAATAAGCCACTAAGAAGCAATCAAGAGTCGAAACTGTCAAAACCGAATCGTCTCGGAATATTTTAGCTCTAACACGGGTTGTGTCCTCCGACACGGGCTGCCCGTTGTGGTTGCTTTGGAAGGCATGCGTCAAATTGATTCAATCATAACTTCCCCGTCCGATGTCCAAATGATGCGATTCTTGATTTGCCTGGAAAGCTCACTGAGTCTAGTTTCTAATTCTTTCATCACTATTCTTGCTTCATAAGTGTGGGAAAAAACATGATTCAGATAGTAAAGAAGTGTCCGTTACCGCACCCTTCTTACTTTCCAGCTCATATCTTTTCCGTTCCTCAACGAATTGAGCTTATAATATGTCATTGGAAAGCTCTTTCAATAAGGACATTAGAAACATATACTCAAAATAGCTTTGGACCAAAAATATGACCAAATCAGATCCAAATCACTAGGAAGCTGCAGAAACAAACCAAAAACACAAAACCCAAGTGAAAAGCATAAACGGGGCATAAAGTACATAAATATGAATATAAATCCCCAAAAATGACAAGCAACCTCCTTTGAAATCGAATGCAAAAATGGCACTTATCAATGACATGATCCACAAAGAAGCCGAGGTCTATGTGGATGACATGATCATAATCTAATGATAGGGCGGGGCACCTACCAGCCTTAGAAAATTCTTCGAAAGACCGAGAAAATACAACATGTGCTTTAATCCTCAAAAATATGCCTTCGGGTAACCTCGAGCAAACTGTTAGGCTATGTTGTCAATCTTAGAGGGATTAAAGTTGATCCATCCAATATCAAAGTTATGCAGGATATTCCTCCGCCGAAGACGAGAGAAGGAGATATGGGGTTTCCTAGGACATTTACGAGTACATCGGTCGTTTCATATCAAAATTGACTATGATCCGTTAACCCGTTTTCAAGAAGTTGAAGAAAGGGTCCGAGCCCATTTGGGATGGCGAGTGCCAACAAGCATTTGAAAAGGTTGAGGAATACCTAGTTAACCCTTCGCGCTAGTTCCACCCCAACTAGGGAAACCATTACTTTTATACCTCACCATGACAGAGACAGTGAAGGTTTGCTCAAGGAGAGGCTAAGTCACCCTAGAGGGGGTGAATAGGGTGATGAAAGATTTTCCTGAAAAATCAAACTCTTTTGATCAAAGAATAGACGAAGCGATTCCGAGTCTATAATAGGGTCAGAAAAGTATGAACTCGGAATGAAGATGCAGATAGAATCGAAGCTTTAAGACAGTCTAAGTCTAGAATGAACTCGGAAAGTAAGTACGCGAAATTACGTGGAAACCCTCCTAGGGCGAGAAAACCACGGACCGTGCTAATCCAAGCACGAAGTCAAATCCACTATTTTGAGTCCACAAAATACCGTAGACTAACCGTAAACGAGTTGCTCCCTTAAACAACTCTTTACAAGTTTTTCCTAGACTCGAAATTCCCTTATTCGATCTAGTACTTCCTAACCGAGATAACCCTTACAGCTAGGAACAACCGAGCTGAGTTAACCCTTACGGCTCGGTCAAGGGACCTTACTTAGAGAGTAAGAAAGAGAGTGTTTGTAACTAAGTACAAGACCTTACAACTCGGAATATAATGAATTACGAGTGGGAGTTGTAAGTAGAAGATTGAGAATGAATACAATGACTTTGCTTAAGTATGTGTATTAACAATAGGTTTGGCAATCTTCAAGTCTTGAGAGTTGGCTTCTATTTATAGATGATCACGCAGCATAGCCGTTGAGTCCATCTTCGACCGAGAGTTCTTTGTGATCGTTGTTAAGGACTTTCCGAGTCACTTGGAAAGTATCCGTTGAGATACGAACGTTGGGCAACGGTTCTTAACTCCTTTGGAAGTCCCAAAACCACCGGCGGTGTCTTGAAGGATAAGGTGGAAACCACCATTAAACTTGGCGTTTCAGTTTTCCGATTTGGAAACGAGACGGCCACGACACAATCTTCGGGGCTAGGTCGGAGAATGGGAAAAGCCATGTCTACTGGTGATTTGACGTTTTGAAGCTAGGTTACTTTTGTATTTCAAAAAGTGTAACCTCGTTTGAATAACCTACAAAAGTAAATCAAATTGGTTCTCAAAGTATAAAATACTTTGGTTCAAGATTAGACACATATAATAATATAATTAAGATAATTAAGTGACTAATTATCTGAGTCAAAAAAGAAATGGAATTTTCGAGTCTAATATCCATGAAACACGAAATTCCATATGAGTTAGTCTAGGTGAGAATCAAGTTACATAAAGAATATCGAGTGAAATAAACTCGATCTAGACTAAGCATGGTTCATACTAGAAGCGCCGACTATAACAGAATAAGACCTGTAACATGAAGTCGGACCTGAGTGCGGTTATGCGAAATACTAGTCATCCGAACATGCAATAATTCTAAATGATGAGAGACTCGGAACCGAGTGTACAATAGTAAGTACAAATATGTTTTTGAGTCTCACAGAGATAAGCAAGAATACATGAAATAAATGCTATATCACTTAGAGAAAATACTTGTATCACTCAGAAAAGTTTCTAAGGTACGAGAGAATGGCTTGGAATCAAAACTCTATAAGTGAGAAAGTCTTATACCCGATTCCTTTGATAGAACTCGAAGTGTGCGGAGTAAAGTCCGAGTCTTCAACAGACAATGGGAGCCATGCTAGCTGTAACACCCTAAAACACACCCCTAGGAGTATTACATCGTCGAGTTCCTCAAAAGGAACTCCTAAGGCTCACTCAAGTGTCGGCTTGCCTTTCTTATTTCAACTTAAAGGTAATAAAGGTAATTTTTCAAAAGAGTTAGATATTTTCTAAAAATTTCGACGAGTTCTGTTTGTAATATGGTCCATCCCCTAGGCTTAAAGCCTTAAAATCCTACATAAAAACCATAATATAACTCAACGAGTCACACGCTCGAGTACACAACTCAACGGCCACACACCGGAGTCCAACCAATATGCGTTAAGACTTAGAACAATCTAAATAGTTCATGATACATCTCATATAAACTATATGAATTTAGTTATAAGCTACAACACTTAGTAACACATGGGATGCACGTCGGCAACTTGAGTCACTCAAGAAACAAGCAATCAGTACAAAAGAGTCCAAGATATGCTAAAGCACAAGGCATACCTTTTGGGAGAGTACCGGAACTAGGGAGGGGAATTTGTAGGGGTGAGCACCAATCCTCTCACTTGAGAGTCTTACATTCTTAAAACGGAAATTCTTTACACATACTACTGATAATAATAAAATCGGTGAAAGTATAATAACGTAATATAATCTAGATACTTTTTAATGAAATCCCTGAAATCCCTAGCAACTTAAAGATCATAACCTTTCAATCATTTAAAGACACGGTTTTGCAATCATTGCAAATACTTGCAAATACTTTCAATCATTAAAATGGAGTTTCAAAATTGTTAACAACTCATTGGATCTCGAATCAACATTCTAGGCTTTACGGACTCGAACTAGCACTTCATAGTTTCTCCGAGGCGCAACCCCAAATAAAGGCTCTCGAGACCTATCTTCTATGAAGTCTCCGATTGGGCATCCCGATCCCCAGGACCCCTATTGGAACCCTTCCCTTGAAGTTTCTAGTAGGGCATTCTCACGGATAAGGACCCTAGTTAGAATCCTTCAATATGTTAAGCGATTCTAGCTAAGTCGATTCAAAACAATTTTGAACATATTCATTCATCACATTGTTTCACTCAACCATCTCAAAACAGTTTAACACCATAGAAGGCATGACACCACGTGCCACCTTTATAAATTCACTTTCTCAAATCCATTTCACTTTCTTAGAACATATTTCAAGTCTGAAAAGTTGTTATCAACAATCGTACTCAAGTATTGTTTTACGTAAACATTTGAACTCTTTTTAAAACTACTTTTAAGTGTGATTTATAATCAAGTCAAAACATCTTCATATTAAGATTTGATATTTCAATCTAGCATCTTATCTCAAGGATTCATCCTTATTCTACTCAATTCATTTCCATGCACCCGAATTCGGGAACTAAAACTCCTCTAAGCCACAATAACCACAAACGAGTTACATCTTTAACCCAAAAGTCCCAACTCCTCACAAATTGCCATCCTTGCTCGAATTTCACATATCACGTCCCCATATTGCTAATCAACTCTTTCTTGCCCATACTTAGCCATATAGCTCTTAATCTTATTTCACTACTCAAGCTCCTTTAGTTCTCGCTTATTTTCATGTTTTAGTTCAATCTCAAGGATTTAGATATGTTTCAAACTCAATTTAACCTCTCAATTCTACTTCACGGTTCACTTTCCTGCAATTTAAGTAATCTCCAAGTCCGATTCGGTTTCAGGAAATCATCCTTGTTCCCAATTTCCTATAACCTATATCTAGTTAGTAATTCCACAACTTGCAACTTGCAACTTAATAAACATGAGTTTACAACCGTCTCTTTATATCCGATTCGCCTATTATAAAACCAAAGTGGGTCTCCACACCCTTATTTATCATTCCCAATTTCATGAATACTAAATCAAGTCTATAAATTCATAAATCAATAATAAGTCAACATCAAACACTCAAACCTACAACTCCCAATCTAAGTTATATCTTCTATATTCATTCACTAGTTCATCTCCTAACTTCTTTCCATAAATTACTCAAATACTTCAATGAAAACAAACAATTCACCCATAAATTCATTTGGCTTTAGAATTTCCATTAATTCAATAGTTTGAATTACCCACAATTCTCCAATCTTGCTTATTCCTCCCGATTCTTTCACACGATATATAACTCAATCGATTCTTTCGTATCCCAATTCAGCCCTAACAACTTCCTAAATTCATCATATAGCATTCATATTCAATAATTACAATAAAAATTCAATTGGGTTTCGAAATTACTATTAATTTTAGAGTATACGACCACCCACCTCGAATTTTAGGGTTTGAGAAATTGATTGAATTGCTTGCTGCCCACCCCTTCGGTCATTCGTGCTCTATGTTCCGTTTCTCGTCCTTAACTCTTGGTCCCAGCCTCTCGGTCTCGTCCTACCTCTGGTTCTTACTTTTCGGTTCTCACTCGTCCGTCGTTCACCCTCTACCGGTCATCCTTCCTCTTCTTCGGGTGTTGCTCTCGCTTCCAGTCCCTCACTCTCGCTTTTCCCTTTTTCTTTCCTCTCGCTTGGGCCTCCCAAGCCCTCACTCTTCCTTTTCGATCGGCTACGGCGTCGGACATGCTTTCTCTTCCTTATTCTTGCTCGAGTTCTCGGTGTCTCAACCCTATCGCTCTCTCCTCTCTTTTCCCTATTTTGTTTCTCCTTCTTTATCTTTCTCCTTCCTTCTCTACTTTGTTTCTTCTTCTTTCTTGATTTGTTTTTCCCAGAGCCCTTTTCCTCCTCTCTTTTCTCTTAACTTCTTTACTTAAGTCCCTCTCTCTCTCTTCCTTTCTCTCTCTAACATGGCTTTACTAGAAGAAGCCACCCCTCACACCTTTCCACTAATCTTCCCATAAATCTAACACCTAATTCTCCTTCTTTTATTTTCCTTTTCTTTTGTTAGGAATTATTTCGATTAAACCCTAATAAGTAGCATAAGCGTTCTCGAGTTTCTATTTAGCTAGCCCAAGCGTAAATTTAAGAAGAAGGAATTAATATATTTCACTAACTATAGTTATGTAATTAATAATAATTCGCTCAAATAAATTAACGAATATATATCCTCATATATGTTTTAGTTGAAGGTTTGCTCTTGGAGAGACAAAGTCACCCTAGAGGGGGTAAATAGGTTGATGAGAAAATTTGAAAAAAGACGAGAAGATTAAATTCTAAAGCCGACTTTGAAACAGTCTCGAGCCTAGATTCAACTCGGAAAAGTGTTAACTCAAAAATACGTGGAAACCCTCCTCGGCGGAAAACCACGGTTAGTGCTAATCCAAGCACCAAGTTAAATCCACTATTTTGAATCCATAAAATACGAGTAGAAAGACTCAACCGAATTGCTCCCTTAGACAATTCCTTACAAGATTTTCCTAGACTCGAAGTTCCCTTATCCGATCTAGTACTTCCTAACCGAGGTAACCTTTACGAGTTAGGGACAAGCTGAACTAAGTTAACCCTTACAGCTCGGTCAAGAGACCTTACTCGAAAGTAAGAATAAGTGTGTGTGACTAATTACAAGACCTTACAACTCGGAAAGATGTTAAGTACGAGTTGGAGTTGTAAGTAGAAGACTAAATAAGAATTACACGAGAGATAATTTCAGCAATAGGTTCAGCAATCTCCTCGTCTTGTTAAGTGGCTTATATTTATAGATGACCGAGCAGATTAGCCGTTGTGACTATCTTCGATTATAAGTCCTTTGTGACCGTTGCAATGGTTTTTCGAGTGACTCGGAAAATATCCGTTGAGGTGTGAACATTGGGCAATGGCTCTTGACTCCTTTGGATGTTCCAATCCACTGGTGGTGTCCGAAAAGTAGTGTGGAAACCACCGTTGAGCTTGGCGTTGCATATTTCCAGTTTTGGAAACAGACAACCCCGGCACGATTGTCCGGGCCTTGGTCGAAGTAGAAAAAGCCTTGTCTGCTGGTGATTTGACATCTTGAGGTCGGTTACTTTTGTAATTCAAAAGTAGGATAACCTCGTTTGAATAACCTACAAAAGTTAATCAATTTGGTTCTCAAAGTATAAAATACTTTGGTCCAAGATTAGACACGAGATAATAATTTAATTAAGATAATTAAGTGCCTAATTATCCGAGTCTCGAAAGAGTGGAATTTTCTGAGTCTAATATCCATTATACTCAAATTCCATCCGAGTCGATCTAGAAATGAAACAAGTCCGATAGAGAATATCGAGTAATGAAACTTGATCTAGACAAGCACGGTTCAAACAAAACATGCTTACCTAGAAAGATGAATTAACACTGTAATTCAATAAAACTTAGATTACAAAGTCGGACCTGAGTTTATGCATGTTAGAGCAAATATTTGAACATGCGAAAAGTCCGAGCTTTGTCTAAGTAACTCGAACTATGTGTGAAAGGATAAGCAAGAGTGTGCTTTCGAGTCGGTCAAAATCGAATGAAAACATATGCAATAGTTTACGTAACACTCGAAAAGATTCTAAATCACTCGGAAAAGTTTCTATAGCACTTAGAATGACTTGTAATCAACCTTACAAGAGATGAAGTCCGTACTGATTCCTTGATGGTACTCAGCATGATATATCTCGCAAAGTCCGAGTCTTCAATCTCCCCTTTTTGATGAAAGGCATTCCATACTTAGATAGAAACTTTGTTAGTGATATAGATCCGATTTTTTATTCTTTCTCAAGAAGTAAGTTAGAGAAACAGTGCAAATAAGCTTAGTGAAATAAGTGATTGAACCTTAGATTCTATCGAGCAAGTAAGCTTAGATTGCATTAGTGCTAAAAGCTGAAGTATCGAGCAATGATAGATTGAGTTGTTGAATTAGAGCAAAGAAAATTACTGAGCAAGAAATTTAAACTCGAAATAATTGAAACTCGAAAGTAATAAGCATGAAACTAAAACTTCATTAATATTCACAACAAATATATACACAAAAGAGGGTGAGAGAAACTCCCCTAAATAAGACAACAAATTTCTAAATATTCTCCCCTTTCCTTTCAGCAAAAACAAAAAGAGGAAGAATGTATCAAGAGGATACAAATTTATATGTCTGGACAAAAAAATTTTAAACAAAAGAAGAAAATTTCTAAGATGGAGGGGAGGGAGCGAGTGGTATCTCCGGAATGGGCTCGGCTCCGAGTGGTCGACCCAAAACTAAGTCGTCCGGAGGTTCGTCCTCCCGGAACTTGACCGAGGGAGGTGCTGGCTCTGCTGGCTGACCGACCATGGTCAACAGGGTCTTCGACCCACCGAGACTACTGTCCGAGCTGATCACTTCCGGTTGGGGTTCCGGAGCACCTTAGCCCTCGGCTGCTTTGGCTCCTATTTCGCTTCCTTCTCCCCTTCTTCTTTCTCCTCGAGACGGAGCTACCTCAGCCACGGGCTCCACTTCTTCTCCTTCTTCTTCTTCTTCTTCCCTGCAGAGGGGATTTGGCCGAACTCGAGGATTCTTCGATGTATCCGAGTCGATCGGATCCTAAGCCGCCTTGGAGCGTCTTTCTGAAGGAGCTCAATCATCTCCCTTGCTCCTTAACTAGTGCTTTCATATCGAGAAGCACGTCTTGCTACTCTCGGATTTGGGATTGAGTAGTTTTCTAATTGATGGTCATAGGTCGAAGAATAGTCTCGAATGACCGGAGGGTGTCCTTGAATTTAGTGGACACTGAGGGAAGCTTGTCCATGATGGCAGTGGACAAAGCAGAAGAGAGAATGCGAGAAACACCCGAGGTGAAGGCACCACTAGGTGGAGGAGGTAGAGAAAGAGGAGATTATGTCTCGGTTTGAGGCGGAGAAAGGGGCTCGGTTCGAGCTATGGACCCGGACACCCGGTTGGGTCTCTTGGTATCCATACCCAAGAAGTTCTTTCTTGCCAACGACAATGGCGACCTCGTAAATCGCGTTAGGATTTAAGGGAAGAGGAACTTTGAATTGCTTAAAGATTAGGGTGAGAAGAGCCCCGAAAGGAAGTGTTATTTCTTTTGGCCCGAGCACTCCTTAGGCCATTATCTATTTATGCCCGACCTATTTTCGTGTAAGCCATATTATTTTTGGACCATGGATTTAAGAATTGCCATTTTTATTTTTATTATTTTCTTTTGGGGGAATGGGGGCTAGTGCAAATTTTTTTCTTTTTTTTGATTTGTCTTTATAATTTTTCCCAAGAATTTTTGCATCATATTTAATAAAATAAAGAATATTTAGAATCAAGTCTTTGCATTCTATCTCATTGCATAAGAGTCACAATCTTACAAAATATTAAACATTAACAACAAAAGCACTTGACAAGGGATTCACCGATCGTTGCCATCGAAGTATCATCGAAGATATAGTTCCCGAAGTCCTCCAAGACATACGTGGAAAATCGACCGTCTCCACCATCTTGAGAAGAGCTAGCTCCATGGTCCCAAGATTGAGATGCTCCATAAGAAGGACCACCGTAAGAAGGCCGGTGGAAGTGAAGTGGGTTCCCGTGACAATCAAATGCTTGAAGAGGAGAATGTTCGGACTCTATTCGGCAAAGTTAGGCCCCGTGCCAAAAGAACTAGGTCCGGAGGTGGTGGGCCCCGCTTCGAAGCACTCGATGATGCGCACGTTGTAAAGAACACCGAGAGGTACCTGCTCTAGATGTACCACTCGGAAGGTGCTTGTTGGCCATATGTATGTGCTTGTACCCCGGTCCACCAAGGAAACCTCCCGATAAAGACACTCTAGATAAACGCCTCAACAAAAATGACGGAGCGATTAACACATCCACTAGAAGCTCAAAACAGTTCACATTTCACTAACTAAAGACTTACCCGGAAGGTTAGGAAAGTCCTTCCAGGTGAGGAAGTCTCGGATCCCCTAAGAGCAGATTGGAGTCCGATGGACATGGTCCGAGATTGTTCCCGATCATACTACAAAGATTTAATGGTATTAGCAAAATACTTTTAGCATGCAAGTAAAAGTAAAGAGCATGAAACTCTTACCCCTCACCAGGATGCTTAACACATTCTTCCTTGGGGATTTCAGGAATCCTTACATAAGGAGAAGATTCCCTAGGTTGAGAAACATCCACATCAAGACTTGGAATGTGGATATCCTCCGAAATAAGCTACAAAGATGAAGTTAATTTCCATACAAGAAATTCAACTACACGAAGAGAGAAAGAAGTGGAAACTCACCAGTCGACTCATAATCCGCCCGCATAATGTGCATAGGATGTGTATAAATTTAAGAACTGGGTATAAGGATACTCGGTGGTCGCTTCCACTTGCTCTTATTGGGAAAGAGAATGGAAGTAGAACATGGTTGATTGTGGATCAAGAGGAACAAATGGAGGCCATGTATTGTCAAGGATTTGTGGTGTGACGCTCTCACCAAGGTACCAACAAAACCCAAAAGGACTTTCAAATAAGATCCTCCTTTCACTCAACTCTTGTACAATAATTACACTTGGAGAGAGTTAGAGTTGGGCCCAAGGATGAAAATTGGTCTGCACATACAAGATTCATAAAGACACAAGCAAGAAAAAGTGAAAAACAACAAGAAAAGGAGTATAGAAAACGCACGGCCTAAGTTGGTGCTGGCCACAACTGGACCCACCACGAGGCGGTGGGCAAGGGCAACAAGACGGTAGTGAAGTAATTGTTTTTTTTTGGACATATTTTGAGGTAAATTAGAGCTTAAAATTGACATACTAAAGTCACACTTGTTGAGGGCAGATCTCAAGAAGCCTATGTCATGGATCTTGGGCCGTTGAAGATAGATTCTAGCCCATGATACAAAGGCCGGAAATGTTGGATGATTTGTTGAGCTGGGCAAAAGGTGCGAGAAATATTTGTACAATCATGGCTACATTTTTGCAAAACAAGTAAGATTTTTATCTACACAAGATGAAAATACATTGGAAATAAGTGAAGAACTAGAGCATACCTCAATGATCTTCCACAAGCCGCATAGTAGAAGATAGTTGGTCAAGTCTATCTCGGTTTAGTGTGTCACACACCGGCATGGAGGCCCCTTATAAGGTAAGTGTACGCGGGTGCACCCCGGTTAAGCTCCTTTATTTTATCAAGGTCTACTAAGTTCACCAAATAATGAACGTGAACCTTAAAGGCTTGGTCGGAAAAAGTACTCGTGCTAAATAAGAGAGCAAGCACGATCCGGACTTCTTGTTGTGGACAATGTCGGGCCCAAATCCTAACATCCTCAAAAGCTTTAAAAAGAATGGTATCTTTAAAAATTTTTCCGAGGAAACCTACTAGCCACGGGACCAAAGAGATGACGAAGATAGCCATGATCTTTACATAAGCTTCGGTCATAGACTAGAGGCTCCCCGAGAAGCCCAAATCTAATAAAACAGACAAATTCGGAAGGAGTAATAGTCATTTCCCGAAGGGAACATGGAAAGTATTGGCGGTATCCCAAAAGCGCTCACTAATGGCCCTAATGGGATCCCACTCTCTTTTGTCACAAAGATGATTCAAAGCAATGAATAGGGAATCAAACCCGGCGTTGTGCATGACGTCCTCTAAGGTATAGTGTATCTTTCTACATGTCTCCATAAATTTGGGTATGGCTCCACTACTTTGAATTGAGCCTTTCTATAAGAGCAAAGATCCAACAAGATTTTTTAGAATAAGAACTACTCTAAATGAGCAAAACTAGATTTTTTTAGAGACATGGTTTTCGACCTCCACCAAGAGGTCATTTGGATTACATTTGTTGTGTGGACACCATTCCCACTCCAAGAAGTTATCTTGGACCAATTTCTTAGCCCTTGTCCTCCCGGTAGCATGAGCCTTTCTTCTAGACATCTTTTGAAGAGAAGATTTTTGAAAACCAATTAGTTTTCTCAAGAGCAAAGCAAGAATACACAAGAGCAAAGCTAGAAAGCAAAAGAGGATTAAGTGAAGTGTGTGCAAAATGAACACACTAAGTTCCCTTTTATAGACCCATTCGGTCATCCAACCCAAGCATACAAGATAAGAGTCGGAAAAGCAAGGGAGACCAAGGGAATCCGGCAGAAGCATGCCGTGGCCGGGCTCGCCAAAGGCTGGTCTGCGCCGGCCACGAAGAGAGGTCTCATCAACGACTGACATTGTACCCTTAGCTAATGAGGTAGCTTGTGGAGTCTCATCAAGCATGGCAAGTGGATGTTTTCCACTATATGTATGAAAGTGGGAGTTTTGGACCCACTAAATTGGCTTTTTCAAATCAAATTTTCGATCGGTTTTGACTGAGTTATTCAGTAAAACACCGACCTTTTGTCAATATAATTATCCACTAACAAGCATGTTAGTATAGTAGATTATTAGGCCAAGCTTTAGATAAAAAACGATTGAAGTTTTAGCATCAAAATTTACCAAGCTTTAGGCTCTAATCAAGCCAAGCTTAAAGCCCTCTTATCGGACTTCAGAATGTATGCATTGTGATTAAGTGCGAGCCCTGTCTTGGAGTTCGGGTTCGACGAGTAGCCAATTCCAAACACCACACTACAATAAACGCTCAAAGTAATGCACCAAATCGAGATAAGTATTCTTTAGTGTCTACTATGACCCATCGTCTTTTAGAGTCGGTCAAAGTAGGGGCTAATTGTAGACACCTAAAACATGACATCCCTTATCTCTTTTAATTATGTATTTTATACTATTGGCCCGATGATGAAATCTTGAGTGTTGTTTGTGGATTTGGATCATAGTTTACGTCCGATTAGTGTTATAGAAGCCGATAAACCACAAAGAACTCTTAGCACCAAATAAATAGCCTTTGGTCTTGGGTCGGTCCAAAAATCCTTTTCTTTCGGGACGATCCAAACCCGGACCAAGCCTTGCAAAGTCAACGAAGACCAGGTGCCACATAAGTAGATAAGCAAACACAAGTGAAAAGCAGCAAGAAATTGGGCATAGAACGTGCTCGGCCAAGGGTGGCGCCGACCACAACCATACCCACAAGGCCCACCACGAGGTTGTGGGTAGTGGAAGCTAGGCTGGACGGTGAAGCAAAATTTTTCTAGGCACATTTTGAGGTAAATGTTTTAGCTTAAAAGTGACATACCAAAGCACATGGTTGAGTGCAGACCTCAAGAAGCCTATATCATGGATATTAGGTCGTTAAAGGTGGATTCTAGCCCATGATATGGAGGCTGGAAATGTTGGATGATTTGTTGAGTCGGGCGACAAGTGTGACAAATATTCATACAACCACGATTGCATTGTTTTTGGAAAATAAGTGAGATTTTGTCCACATAAGATAGAATATATTGGAAATAAATGGATAACTAGGGCATATCTCAATGATCTTCCACAAGCCACATAGTAGAAGATAATTTGTCAAGTCCTTCTCATGCTTGGTGTGTCGCACCCCAACACGGAGACCCTTTATAAGACAAGTTTACACGGATGCACCCCAGTTGAGCTCTTTTATTTTATCAAGTTTCGATAAGTTCACCAAATAGTGAACATGAACCTTTGACGCTTGGTCGAGAAAAGAGTATCGTGCTTAATAAGAGAACAAGCATGATCCGGACTTGTTATTATAGAGAATGTTAGGCCCAAAACCCGACATCCTCAAAAGCCTCAAAAAGGATGGTATATTTTAAAGAAATTCTCCCAAGGAAACCTACTAGCCATGGGACTGAAGAAGTGATGAAAATAGTCACAATCTTTATACAAGCTCCGGTCATAGACTAAAAGCTCCCCTAAGAAGCCCAAACCGAATAAGACAACAAAATCGAAAGGAGTAATAGTCATCTCCCCAAAAGGAAGATGAAAGGTATTAATGGTATACCAAAAGCGCTTACTAATAGCCATAATGGGATCCCGCTCTCTTTTGTCACAAAGATGATTCAAAGCAATGAAGAGGCAACCAAACCCAGGCGTTATGCATGACATCTTCTAAGGGATAGTGCATCTTTCTACATGTTTCCATGAACTTGGGTATGGCTCCACTACTTCAAATCGAGCCTTTTTGTAAGACAAAAATCCAACAACATTTTTTAAAGAGAGAACTACTCCAAGTGAGCAAAAGTAGAAGTTTAAGCCAACGAGCTTATCGATAAAGATATGATTAGAGAAGAAACATGGTTTTCAACCTCCACCAAGAGGTAATTTGGGTTCCATTCTTCATGTGGGTGCCATTCCTGCTACAAGAAGTTATCTTGGACAAACTTCTCAACCCTTGTCCTCCCAGTAGGATCAACCTTTCTTCTAGAAATCTTTGAAGAGATGATTTTGAAGACCAACTAATTTTTAACAAGAGAAAAGTAAGAGTACAACAAGAGCAAAGCTAGAAAGCAAGAGAGGATTAAGAAAAGTGTGTGCAAAAAGTTTGTGCAAAAACGTTTGTGCAGAATGAACACACTAAGCTCCCTTTTTATAGACCCATTAAACCAAGGCAAGCCAAGCATGCAAGACAAGAGTCAAAAAGCAAGAGGAGACCAAGGGAATCCGACGAAGCACGCCATAGGCTGGCAGCGCCGGCCACAAGGGGAGGTGATGTCCCGTCAATGGAAAACTTGCAGCCCTAGGCTGATGGGGTAGCTTGTCAAGTCTCATCAAGCATGGCAAGTGGATGTTTGGGACCATATGCATGCAAGTAGGAGCTCTTGGACCCATTGAATCAACTTTTTCAGATTAGATTTTCGATCTGTTTTCGACTAAATTATTTAGGTAAAACATTGAACTTTCGTTAATATGATTATCCACTCACAAGCATGTTAGTACACTAGATTATCGAGGCCAAGCTTGGATAAAAAATGATCGAACTTTTAACATCAAAATTTACCAAGATTTAGGCTTTGATCAAGCCAAGCTTAGGATCCTATTATCGGACTTGAGAATGCATGCATCACGATCAAGTCCAAGCCCTTGTCTCGGAGTTCGGGTTCGACGACGGCCAATTCCAAATCCACACTACAATCAACGCTCGAGGTAATGTACCAAATCGAGATAAGTATCCTTTAGTGTCTACTTTGACCCTTTGTCTTTAAGACTCGGTCAAAGTGGGGCCTAACTATAGACACCTAAAATATGTCGTCCCTTATCTCTTTAATTCTATATTTATATTGTTGGCCCAATGATGAGATCCCAAGTCTTGTTTGTGGATTTAGATCACGGTTGATATCCGAATGGTGCAACATAAACCAATAAACCACAAAGAACATCCGAGTGTCAAATAAATAGCCTTTTATCTTGGGTCGGTCCAAAAATTCCTTTTCTTTCGGACGATCTAAGCCCGGGCCAAGCCTCCGAGAATCAGCGGAAGTCCGATGCCGCGTATGGCAAATTTCAAGCTCGGAATTCTCTGTTTTATTTTTTATCCAACCGGACACGGAGCTGAAGACCTCAAGACGATGTTAGGCACTCGCATTTCATGATCATAACCATCAAAGTACTACGTTTTTCTCCAAGACAGTCCGCCCGAGACAAGAAGCACACTTCCCCTCAAAATGGCGTTGTGGCTGGCGCCCCTAAACTTGGTTAGTTCACTTGAAACGCCGCGTTTTGGCCACAAGACTCCCTTTGCGAGCACGGAAGAGCATGAAACCCTAGGGCAACACCGGGTGGCCGACGCCCCGACCAGGGGTTCTAACCAGATTCTATTCGCTCTTATCACTTCATTTTGGCTCGGTTTTCTATTGCTAATTTTGTTTAGCTTTGGACTGCTAGCTACATGTAAACCCTAGGTCATTTGTGACCTAGACCTCTCCCTATAAATAGAGAGCTTAGGCTCTCATTTCAGACATGACTTATTTCCTTAGCGTTACACTACTCGAACTAAGCTTAGAACAACTTTTCTTAAACATTACTCTGTTGAAAAGTAACCTCAAAAGCCTATTTCCTAAACACTACGTCGTTGAATCCTTACTAAGAGAGAATGAATATTTAGTTATTCCGATCTCTTGGTATTCATTCAGCTGATCTTTCTTATTCTCTACAAACTTACCCTCACAAAACTTGCAAAAGTTCTTCTCGATTCACCATCATCGCATCACCAAATCCCGATACGAGATCTAGATTAGCAGGTGGGATGACTCGAGGGGCACAAATTCAGCCTTCAAAATGGTTTATTTATATTTTATGCTTTTATCACTTTACATATTGTGGAGAAAAAATGGTATCGCTTTTAATTCCTTCCCGCTCGACGTAACCTTTTAATTTCTTGCTTTCTTTTTTTTCCTCTTTGCTTTTACTTTCTTTATTCCATTCGTATTCGCTTTTTATCGCTTTCTATTATGTTTTGGTTGCTTTAATTCTCGTAGCATGTTGTTTGCTTGTGTTTAATACATTATGTAATTTCACTACTCAAATTAGTAATGGTCACCATTTGACGGGTGGAACGGAAGGGCTTTTCCCCATGTTTCGTACCCTCGCCCCGAATTCGATTCTCGATTCTAAGACCGATGAAGTGATTTTTAATCTTTTTCAATCTTAGTTTCTCTCATACTATGATTGAAAAAGTAAACTTTATTTTGTTTTTGTTAGTTTTTCTTACCTAAAAGCCGACTAGTAACTCCTATTTTTACTTTAATTCTTAAATATTGCTTCTCGGTTGTTTCGATTCGCAAGATAAAAAATTATTAGAGTTTCTAAACCTGCCAGCCAGGCCAAAGGCTAAGGCTGATTTCTTTATCCATGGCCTCCGGCCGGTGCCCCCGGACAGCTAGGTGCTGGCTTCGGCCCAGACCAGAGTGGTCAATGGTCGTGGCTTAGGTCCAAACTAGTGTTTTCACACCAATTTGGCCCTAAAGCCCAACTGCAAATTTAAAACACTAATTTTATTTAGTTAAGAAATAGTATCCTAGGACTTCGAAAATAATTTCTAAAATAAAATAATTAATAAACCGCCACGCAAACTTTACCTAATCCATTTCAATTTGATTTAATAAAATTTGGAAATCTAAATAAGAAGTTCATCCCCACTTTCTAAAATCATCTTCAAAAACCTTAAAATCATTTCCATTTTTAAAAAACCTAACTCCAATCCGGTGGGGAAGCTCGGTCCCAGTGTGGTCCCGAGGTCGTGGTTCCTACAATTTTAAATCTCTTGGCTTAATTTTGAGCTAAGTACTACTACATTTTCAAACATTCTCATTACTCTATTCCACTTCCTAATCCCTCCATTTTCACCATACCGTCATACACATCTCCCACTTGCTAAAACTCCACAAAATAACCTTCTTAGTCCTACTTTCCGAGCTCATTATCCTGCCGTCACGCTGCTGGAGTCGGTTCATGAACCAAGTTTAGCAGGTAGGACAACCTAAAGGTATCATATCAACCTTCACTTCCTTCTTACGGTTTCATTTATTTATGTCTTTTAATGCTTTTCGTATTGTGGATCAAAATGTAATCGCTCTTAAATTCCTCCCCGCCCATTGTAATTTTTATTTCTTGCTTTCTTTTTCGCTTTCCTTTTGTCGCTTTCCTACTTGCTAGTTATCTCTTTCCTATCATTCTTTGGATGATTTAATTTCCACACTTCACATGTTGTATGCTTGATTGATAAATGCATTCTTTTAACTTACAACTCAAATTAGTCAAGGTCGTCTATTGACGGGCGGAATGGAGAGCTTATCTCTCCATTTGGTACCTTCGCCCCGAACATCGGATTCTCGATTTTAGACCGATGGAGTCACTTTTTAACCTCTTTCAAACTTAGTTTTTCATACTAAGATTGGAAGAGTACTTTTTATTTTCATTAGTTTTTACTCTCTAAAACTAATTGGTGACTCTCTTTTTTGCTTTTATTTCTCCTAATTGAATCTTGGCATTTTTGATTTAAAAATGGACAAAAACTCAAATTATTTTCTTACAGTCGAGGCTATGAGATCAGGATTGATTCCTCAATCTCGACAAGCCGGAGCCAGGTTATCGGTCGGCGTTGGCTCTCGCCGGTGCCGGCGATAACCGGCTTGGCTCCTGGTCCGAACCAAACCTTTTGACCTAAAATCCTTACGGCGAGAAAATGAGTTGTATTTTTCTATTTTATTAAATTATAAAATAACATATCGAGACTTCACAAAATTAATTTCTAAAATAAAATGGCTAATAAATCACCAATCATTATTTCACCTAAATCATTTCAAAAGTTAGATTACAAAAATCGACAATTTTAATAAGAGGCATATCCCACTTTCAAAAATCATCTTTAAAAAATGCTAAAGAGTTAACGCTCAGTAGGGAAACTCCGGTCCGGTTACCGCCCCACTCCTTCGGCAGGAAGGGCGGCCGCGAGGTTCGCATGGTTCCTACACATTTAAAGTAAAAATATGTTGATATATTGTGCATATGTAGATGTAGATGACCATGGAACCATCACCTGCTCATGAAGCGATAGGTACAACTACTTTCCATCAAGATAGTCATTAAATATTTTTTTTTTAATTCTTGTTCTACAAATTGATGAGAAAAACTATTGAACTGAACCAAATTGTTTTAAATGTAGGCGGGCGGAGCGGTCCCAAATGCATCATCACAAGTTATAACTCCAATCTCAAACACCTCATGGCAACAACAAGCAGCCCCAAGGAACAAATTTATGGTTACAAACTTACCTTTACTTGGAATTTACTTGTATTAGTTGAATATATGTACATTTTTGTGGCTCCCTCATACTAAATGTGTATATATATATATATATATATATATATATATATATATATATATTTATTAGATCAAAAAAGCAAGAGCCTATTTTTATGTGCCACAAACAAGCTTTGTGACCAAGATGACGTTACATGTACCTACCCAACCAACAATAAGTGATCAATCTAAGGTTATTATCATCCTTTATTAACAGATCCTTCAAATACCATACTATTCTTAAATATGTTTATATACTTTTTATATCACCAGTACCCCACTTGCTAGGGATCAAGGTAGCACACCGTAATGATACCAACACCTCATGCCGAGATAAGGGGCCTTAGTCTAACCAAATAATTAGAGTCAAGAGCAACATATTCGACTTCTTTTAAAGGCAAATCACTAGCTTCAACTTTGAGTGCGACAAAAAGATGAAGCATTTTAGATAAATAGATGGCATACCCTATATTTTGTGTAACTTTTTGTAAATGAAGCTTGATGTGTAGAAGCTTGTTTTTGAACTCAAATAAATCCTTATAGGTGCTTTGAGGTTTTTGGGCCATAGCTTGGATTTTTGTAAGCAGTAGATGATATTTTTTAACCATACAAACAGCATGTCAACGACAAGTAACAAGTGTGCAATAAGGAATACATTGGTAGCTTTTGGATGTAAACTAAATTAATACTTACTTGGGTACCTGAATTGGATGTAATCTCAATTCCATATAAATGATATGAAAAATGATATTTCCTTTTAGCCACATTTCCATCTCATGATTTACATTTCAAAGTTAAAGAATATCCTTAAGAAACAGAATATGATTCCACACTTCACTTACAAAATTTGGGTCTTTCAACTTCTGCACATTCTTATTATATTTTGTCACTTATTATTATTATCTCTAATGGCCTTCAACAAGTTCTTTACTTCTATTTCCAATTACACATTTTTTAACAAAGTTTCAACCATGGGTGGCCTTAATACACTTCAGCTTGAAAAAGTAGGCCAATACATGAAATGCCGAGGTCACTTGGATTTATCACGAGATAGCCTTTTATGAGCTTAGGTCCATGGTGAGGAGCGAGTAAGCATTCTTATGGAAACCGACCGCCATGGTGCTGACCATAGCCACAACTGTCGGCACCAAACTTGCTTCCAGTATTTCAAACTTGCTCCCAACCACCACGAGTATTTCAATCTTGCTCCCGACCACCACAGTCGGCACCACGGTAGCAAGTTTGAAGTAGTGGCATCAATTTTGGTGCTAACAGTGGCCATCACCATGGACCGTGGTAGTTGACAATAAGTTTGAAGCAATGGCAACAAGATTAGTGATAATCGTGACTTCTGGGTTATGTTCAAGAGGAGGGATACGATGGGCAATTTTTGACGAGTGCTTTGTTTTACTTATTACAATAGGTTTCTAGGTTACCTAATTATATTTTGAGTCATGTCAAAACTTAGTGACACAGAAAGGAAGAAAAATAATAAAATGATCAAGTGAAAAAAAAGAGAAATTCGGTGCTAATTTGATCCAAAAACTCCATTTAATCTCCCTCAATCACACATTGTTTGCCTAAAAATAAATCCCCCACGTCATAAATGGATGGTTGGATCAAGGGATAAATCAGCTCACCACGGCGAGTGGGTTTGTTACTTTACTTTTTTTCATTTTATAGGTTAATGAAAATATTGAATTTTTATTTAAAAAACGAATATTGAATTTCGTCGGTCCAGAAAAAAAAAAGAACAAAACATTACATTTTCTGTTTTGCGATTTAATTTTCGGGAGGAGGAGAAAGCCCGAGGAGTGAGAAGGGGAGTGAATCAGTGAAACCAGTCTCGTGAAGCTGCAGGTGAAGAGAGAGAGTGTAGAATAAAAGCTCTCCCAACACTCTCCTGCCCTTCTCTCTCTGAAGAGGGAAAACTGAGAAGCCAAAAATCCACTCCCAGCAAACCCAAACCCAAACCCTTGGCTTCCTGAGTTTAATAACACTCACATTCTTTGCTTCCTCCTTTTAAATCACGAGATCCCCATCTCTCTCCCTTTCTTTCTTTCACCTTCTCATTTTCTCTCTCTACATGTCTTCTTCAACCCCAGTCCGCCATTGCTTCTTCTTCTTCCCTCTCTCTCTCTGTCGTATTTCACTTGATTAATCCCCTACTTCTCTGCTTCATCCGCCATTGTTGACCAACAAAGTAACACAGATTCAATTCCCTTAAAACTTCGAAAATGTCAAATACGGGGAAGCCCGTTTCGGATTTATCCCTCGAATCACTCTCCGATCGCTTCAAAGACTCTTCTCTCTCCTCCTTTGACAGCAATAACCTCACCAACAACAAACCCGATTTCCGAGAGCTCGATCTGGGCTCACCCGTTTCCCCCTTCGTACGACTCGGGCAAGTGGACCCGCCCCGAGTTCGCTTACCACCACTACTGCAACCACCAGCAGCTCCTCGAGCTCTTCTGGGTCGGTTTCTGGTCGAGCGGCGCAGAACCCGGCTTCCAAGAGCCACTCAGGTGAACTCTCCGACACTAGTCCGACGGTCGGGGCTCCGAGGACCCAACCGGGCCATGCCCGGTCCGACTCGTGCGGGTCGACGGGGTCTCATCCGCTCATATACTCCGGCGGTGGGTCGTCGGTGAACTCTCCCCCGCTGAATGTCCTGCCTACGGGTAACATCTGCCCTTCCGGTCGGATCCTCAAGACAGGCATGGCGACCCGCCAGTCGACCCGGACCGATATACTCGGATCCGGCACCGGGAATTATGGCCATGGCAGCATAATGCGGTCTGGTGGAACCGGCGGCGGAGTGACGAATAATATGAAGGGGAATGTCTCGAGCAGCTGCAGTAGCAGCAGCGGGGGGATCCAGTGAAGAGGGCGATGGTAAGCTTGGATCCGGAGGAGGTGAAGCGGGTTGGGAATGAGCAGTACAAGAGGGGCCATTTTGCGGAGGCCTTGAGTTTGTACGACAGGGCAATTTCTATTTCCCCGGCCAATGCCGCGTACCGGAGCAACCGGGCAGCAGCATTGACGGGTCTGGGTCGTGTTGTGGAGGCAGTGAGAGAGTGTGAGGAGGCGGTGAGGTTGGATCCTAGTTATGGAAGGGCTCACCTAAGATTGGGTTCCTTGCTGATTCGGTGAGTGAGTAGTTTAATAAGAGTAGAAAAAAGAGAATGATTTGATCTATATGACGATGGTTTTGCTCTACATTAATTGGTCTTGGATCTGGTAAATGTGGGATTATTTAATTTCGGTTTGATGCTTTAGATGTTGAGCAATTTTGATATGTTATTGTTATGATGTTTCTGCAATTCAGAGAATTCCCCCTCCCCCATTATACATTTTCTTTTTGTATGTTTATTACATGGTCTTCATTGCTTGCATTATCAGTGTTCATGATTCTATTATCAGCATCATTGGGAACCCTTTGTCTGGGGCGTTGTGAGTGATTGAATGTTTGATGGTGTTGCTTTTGGCGTTGCCTAGTTGATCTTGTGCTCAAATCATGTCTTGGTTTAATGATCCTTCGGGTTCTGGTTTTCTAATCAACTTCTTTGGCTCATACAATTTAAATCGTCTTCGGAGTCCACATTCAATGAATAGTCTCTGTCAACTTCAGTGTGTTTCCTTGTTCATATTGATTTTGAGTTGTCATTGTCAACGTTAAGTAAAACAATATTAAATTTGAAGTCGATGGAAGAAACGATTTTGATGTCAAAATGTTCTTGTTAACTTGTCAAATGAGGATTTGCTACCCTGTACTTAGTCACTAGTAGTTTGATGTTGCTGTATTGAATTCAACATTTCTGGGATATCATGTGCTGCTTGCTGTTGGCTTTAGATTAATGATGATTTGATGATATCTTGCCTTAAGAAAAGAATGTGATTCATGGTTGTGGTTGATCTGTGATGGTGCTGACTTTCCAGAGGCCCTGAGAGACTATTAATTAGCTTAGCAATGCTGCTGAGTGCTGATTATGGTGTTAATGTTCTTACATTCATTTTCAATATATTTACCTGTTTTTTGGCTTTTGTGTCTCTATCTACTGCCCCTCATTCAGAGTTTTTATTTATTGTTTTCGACTTAGCTATTAATCTTGTGAACTTTATGATGGAAGTTCTGGGGTATATATATTTATCTTATTTCTTTGGCGGGTGTAGGCTAGGACAGGTTGAGGTTGCTAAGAAGCATCTATCTTGTGCTGGACATCAGCCAGATGCAATAGAACTGCACAAGTTGCAAGCAGTGGAGAAGCATCTAAGCCGGTGTTCTGATGCCCGGAAAATTGGAGATTGGAAAGGTGTGTTGAGAGAAGGAGATGCAGCAACCACTGCTGGAGCTGACTATTGTCAACAGGTAGGAGTTTCTCATTGGATTTCCTTGCCCATGTTAATTACAATTTCCTAAATCTTATTGTTTCTGAAGGAGTCTGAGCTATGCAATTTGGTAACTGAAGTTACGTGGTTCAATGAATATTCAGCTTGTCGCATGTAGAGCAGAATGCTTTCTAAAGCTTCAACAGCTCGATGACATTGACAGCATCCTGTCAAATATACCAAAAATCGACCTATCTTCACATTGCTGCACACAGAGTAAGTTTTTGGGATGCTTTCTGAGGCTTACCTCTTTTATGTCCGCGCCCAGATCGAGATGGCACTGGGAAGGTGAGTAGAGGAAGTCCATAAATTCTCCAGTAGCAAGAAAATGCTTAGAAGCGTGATGGGATAGTGAGAACAGATGATGGGTACTTTGCAGGTTTGAGAATGCAGTTGCCTTTGCTGAGAAAGCAGGGAAGATTGATACTCGGAATGTTGAAGTTTCAATTTTGCTAAACAATGTGAGGCTTGTGGCAAGGGCTCGTGCTCGTGGAAATGATCTTTTTAAGTCTGAAAGGTTTACAGAAGCTTGTGCAGCATATGGAGAGGGTTTGAGACTTGATCCTTCCAACTCTGTTCTCTATTGCAACAGAGCTGCTTGTTGGTTTAAGCTTGGGATGTGGGAGAGGTCTGTTGAAGATTGCAACCATGCCCTCCGCATCCAACCTAGTTACACTAAGGCTCTTCTTCGAAGGGCTGCCTCAAATAGCAAGGTGAGATTCTCATGCTTCTTTTTCTCATGGTAAAAATACTCACAAGAGAGTGTCTTGTAAACCTTTGACTTGCTGTTAATAGCTTGAACATTGGGCTGAAGCTGTAAGAGATTATGAAGTTTTGAGGAGAGAACTTCCACATGACAATGAAGTTGCCGAATCTTTATTCCATGCCCAAGTGGCTTTGAAGAAGTCTCGTGGTGAAGAGGTTTACAAAATGAAGTTTGGAGGTGACGTAGAAGAAATTTCAGGTCTTGAGCAGTTCAGAGCCGAGATATCTTCACCAGGTATCGTTCAATCCATCTCTTTCCGGCTTTCTACCTACAAATATTCGCCTACAATGTTTGTTAACACTTAATTGTGGGATTGTAGGTGT
The DNA here is from genome assembly GCA_021018815.1 of Talinum fruticosum. NCBI lineage: Eukaryota > Viridiplantae > Streptophyta > Magnoliopsida > Caryophyllales > Talinaceae > Talinum > Talinum fruticosum. The sequence continues at coordinate 1,224,976 of JAITYX010000012.1, forward strand.
CTCTGTGGTCCATTTTGAAATAGCCTCAAACCCACAATGCAAGCGCATTTCTTCTTTCTTGAAAATCCTCTGTGATCGATACCCATCTATCAATTTCCTTAAGGTATCTTATTAACTTTAACCTTAGTCTGGATCCCACTATTGATTTTTTTGTTAATCCTAGTTCTTTTTTGTTTTTTTGGTGTCACCGTTGAACTTGTCTTTCACGTACTTCCGGTGCAAATTTTCAACCGGCATTGCTCGAACTTGCTCGTATTCGTCTTAAGAGTGTCAACTACCTGTCACGGATATCAAACTTGGCTGTTTTTAGATTTTTTGTTATTATTTGAAAATGAAGGAACAAGCGTACGTAATGGGTACTTGAGGTGAATTCAAGAGTCTAGGTAACATGGGTTAAGACGATGAGGATTTTCTCCTCTCTTGAAGGATTACTCCTATCCAACCTTCGCTTTTCTGGATCAGTTATTGGAAAACAATTTTGACAACAGCTGATTATCCTCTCTTTATTTTTAAGGTGGATGTTGAAGAGAGCCCTGATGTGGCTAATGCCGAAAGTGTGAGGGCTGTGCCTACCTTCAAGATATACAAGAATGGTAGCAGGGTGAAGGAGATTGTGAACCCTACCAGTGATGTTTTAGAAGCTTCGGTGAGACACTATAGTTTTTAGCACAAATTAACTGTACTCTTTTTCACCTGTAGTTAATGCCAAATTCTCCTAAAAGTTCTTGTTGCTGAAACCCCCGCCAACCCAACCCTATGGAGCCACCCCAGATCACATTGATCGATTCCTCCCACTTTTCCTTTCCATCTCTTTTCCCCCTTCAATGTGCAAGGATTACTGCTAGTTCACCTGTGACATAATGACCCCCTGCGAGCTACATAATAATCCCCATTTAGGAGCCAATGCTGGAGGACCTGAATCAGCTTAGCCTCCCCTCCCCTTCTATTTTTTTATTTTCCTTGCTTCCCTTCCAAATTTATTCATTCATTACCCATGGTTCTCTCCGGTTCCTTTCTTTGTCTACCCACATTCCTTTCTTTTAAATTTTTCCAGAAACTACATTTCTTTTCAATTTCGCTAGGCAAGCAACATCATTCTTGTGAAACCCCGGCCCTACCCAAGATCTGTGTATACTTTGACTAGATGCAGTTCATAAGGGAGAAGAGAGGGAGATGGAGGAGGCTGGCTGGCAGAGAAAGAGGGATCTGTACATGTATATATGTTGATGATATATACAAAAAGTTTACAAATTGGAGGCCATGGATGGAGATTGGATGTCTGGTGGGTAACTTAATGGGATAGTGAAAGAAGGATGATATGATTGAAATCTTTGTCTTTTATTTTGATAAATTTGTTGTTACTTTTGTTCAACCATTTCTATTTATTTCATCAATAAAAATACCCCTGCCCCTAAAAGAATTTTTCATTCCTAAAAAATGATGCTCTTCTTTTATTTATTTATATCAATTCATTATTGTTTATGGATATTTTGTCTCGATGTCTCAACAGCATAATGATATTTTCTTCCTTTTTATATATTTTGGAGGTAGTAAATTGACGGTGTCTTAGTTGGAAGCTGTTTCTTATTATTTTATTATTTATTTTTAAATTATGGGGCGGCTGTGGTGGTTGTTTCCATTCATAACTGCTGTTGTCATCCTGCATACTGTCGTCTGTCCTTATGGGGAGGGGAGCACTCTTTCTCTCCCTCCCTTTCCCTCTCTCCATCCACACTGCGCTACTCAGTTGATGGCGAGGGTACTCGTATGAAAACAGACTTGAGAGAATAACTTCCTGAATCAATCATGCTAATTTAAATTTTTTTTTGTGAATCAATACCCGAGCTAGCATATGCACATATGCTGAATGGATTTGGTTTGTATCATATATTCTAGAAAAGTTATATTAGGTATGTGTAAAGTTGATCCAAATCTGGCAATCTATTGAATAATTTGTATATGATTGATTTTGAAGGTATGCTTTATTAAAAAAGCTTTGTTTATTCTTTTTAGTTTATCATAAGTATCTTTTCTTGAAAATTATTATAAATAGTTATTTATCCCAAAAAAGAAAAAGAAAAAGAGAGTATTTATTATCAACTTTTAGTTTTTTTAACTAACATTTAGCACTATTCAGCGCTTCTAAAAATGCTTAATGATTTAGAATGTGTTAAATACAAATTATCTAATTATTGATTGATATTAAAACCTTATTTATTAATAATATAAATGTGAAAGCTATTGGCAAAATCATCTATTTTGTTTTGATAAAGAAAATTTTATTTTGTTGGTCACATTTATTGTCAAAATTATACTTCATCTGAGGAAAAACTAGTAGTAACTGATTTTATTAAAGTAGGTAGTACTTCTTCCACTCCCAAGGAGCAATTTTCAAGACTCAATGATGCTAAAAATTAGGAATTTTAGTATATTAGGCTCCATTTGATTCTAAGAAAATTAGAATGAAAAAAAAATTGAAAAATGAATTTCTTTTCCTTGTTTGAATTGAAGAAAAAGGAGAGAAAAAAGTTTGATAGAAAACGTCGTGGAAAATTTTGTCAATGATATTTTCCTTTTAAAATTGAGAGGAAAAAGCAAGAAAATTTTCATGTAGAGAGAGAAATGGAGAAAAAATAGAGGCTTATATTAAGAAAGGCTATTAAGAATTTTCTCTCTCCTTTCATGGCAATGGTGGATGAAGAAGAAAAATATAATGACTTCAATTAATCAATACTAGTGAATATTTTCTCTCTCCTCTCTATGACAATGTGGTGAATGGGTAAGAGGTTGGAAAAAGTATAATTTTTTTCCCTCTATTTTTCCTTAAACCAAACATAAGAAAAAAATCAATTTTCCCTTACTTTTTTTCCTCATCACTTTTTTTCTATTTAAATTTTCTTTTCAACCTATTTTATTAAAATTAAATAGAGCCTTAGGCTATATTTGGACGTAGGAAAATAGTTTGGAAAGAAAATTCAAAGGAAAAAAATGAGAAGGAAAAAAGTTGAGAGAAACTTTTTCCCCCTTGTTTAGATTAGAGAAAAACACAAGGAAAAGAAAAAGATTTTTCAACTGACATTTTTTCCATTGTTTGGAAGTAGGAAAATTGATTGGAAAAAAAAAACCTAACCTAGGGAGTTTCTAACTTCATTAAAATATTATATGCAAGCTCTCATACCAGCTTATGTAAGTTAACTCGATTAAACTAATCACTTACAACATATAATAATCAATAAGAAATTACCATCACATTGAAAAAAATGAAAAACTAAATTTGACGAGGATCTCATAACTCGTTTTTAACATTGTCACCAAAAACCAAATTTAATAAGGAGCTCATAACCGTTTTTAACATTGTCATCAAAAACCAAATGCTAGAATTAAATCCCTAACAATCCCAAAAGTAGCACTATATTATCCATCATCTCTCCAAACGTTTTAAAAATCAAACACAAAATTTACAATCCATAACGAGATAAGATGCTAACAAATTAGATATCATTGTCAAACTTCACTTTTAACCACAACGCATGACAAGCACTTGGGCAAGTAAGAAAAGTCTGTAGTTGAATTGGGATCCGCAGAAAGAGCTTGATAGACCTTCATTTGAGATATATCGCTCGGACGATCAACCTATTATCACAAGAAAGCATTAGAAACAAAATTAGAGATAGAATTATGTCACGAAGTAGAAGGTTTAACCATGTTTTCGTAAACTAGGGAGAGACTAATAATGAGGCTCCCTTCCCGATTAAACACGTTCCCATCCCATCCCAAGCCTAATCTCCTATAACCTCGAAATAAGAAAGGAAAAAAACATTGATTTCGTAGCATTTCAAAGTAATGATTATAGAGTCCATTGGAAGTTTGGTAAACTTGATTAAAGCTCCAACACAATCCAAAACTAACCCAATTCAAACCACATCCAAATTACTAATTTGCCAATCAAAGCTCCAACACAATCCAAAACTAACCCAATTCAAACCATATCTAAGTTACCAATTTGCTAATCAAACCTCCAACACAATCCGTAACTAACCAAATTCAAACCACATCCAAGTTACCAAAACTAGCCCAATTCAAACCACATCCAAATTACTAATTTGCCAATCAAAGCTCCAACACAATCCAAAACTAACCCAATTCAAACCACATCCAAGTTACCAAAACTAACCCAATTCAAACCACATCCAAGTTACCAAAACCGACCCAATTCAAACCATATCCAAGTTACTAATTTGCCAATCAAAGCTCCAATACAATCCAAAACTAACCCAATTCAAACCACATCCAAGTTACCAAAACTAACCTAATTCAAACCACATCCAAGTTACTAATTTGCCAAATGTACAGGGCAATAAGCACCATCAAACCCTTCGACACGCAAATAATTCAATGGTCGAGCGATAGGTGATATGTGGCTGCTGAAGTGATCAACATAGAGGAGAAATACTTGATAAGCATATGGTACAGGAATCAAAATTCAAAAGCGGCTGCTGAACTTGATAGAGGATAAATACCTTTGTAATTTCATTGTAAAGTTGCTCTTCATATAGTTTCTTAAGTTTCCTTTCCGAAGAGCGGCAACTACAACATCCATATCCGATCTCAACGATCTCAACTCATCACACACAAGTTCAATTGTTTTATTCTTTGTTTTCTTGGCCTCTTGTTGGTCTTTTGGTTGAAGTCCACACGAAGATTCTTCATTAGTTAGCATCACAACATTATCACTTGAGCTTGTCTGTTTCTTTTGTCCACTATGTTGCCTTTCTTTTGGGCCAACTGCATTACTTCCAATTGCTCCATCTTTCCCAAATAAAAGATCCCACTTATAAAAGTTTGTCACACGCTTGTAATAAAAGCCGTTTGCTCTTGGATTTGCCTCTAAAGGCAATGAAATTAGAAAATATAATTTAATAGCATATCAAGATGAATAACACAAGTTTAAAGATATAATTTTACCACAATGTAGGTTTGCCACATATCCGGTGTCTGCCTCTATCATCCGAGTCGATTTGTTGTAGCCAAATCCATTTTGTGACATAACTTTCCGAGCATCGGTATGCCTTTTTTCAAAGTTTCTAATCTATTATTTACATTTGAAACAGAAAAACCTAACTTTCGAAATTTGGAGCCAACTAACTCAGCAACATTAGTAAATGCAAAGCTAGTGAATCCACTACCGATTTTTTTACCCTTCTCCATTTGATCCAACAATGCATCTACAAACACCGCATCCATCTCATCAGTCCATGTCAAGTTCTTCTTCTCGGTTGCAATGCTCCCATCCTCCTCGAGCTCACATTTATCCTATAACCAAAGTAAACATAAATATACTTCTCATTAGAAACTAAAACAGATAAACTGAAACAAAAAGAGAAACCGCACGATAAACCGGAGACTAGTAAATTTAAATTAAAACAATTGCAAATAGAAATAGAAATAGAAACTGAAATATAAACTAAAACAACAAACTCAAACATAAATTAAAGCTATAACATACCTAGTATTACGACCACTATTATAATTTCTCCACATCTTATTAGCCAACTTATCTCCGAATTCTTCCATTTCTCTATTTTCACTTGTTGAATTTGGAAGACAAACACCATATGGCTCGTTAATTAATTCACGATCAACTTCTTCTATGAGTTCCATATTTGGATCGACATCCAACAAATAGTTGTGCAATATGCATCCCGCAAGCACAATCGGCTTGTGTCCGTACGGAGTAGAAATATTCATTCCCACTTTCGAACATTGCAAATCTATTCTTTAGAACACCAAAAGCTCTTTCTATTGCATTTCGAAGAGAAGAATGTCTATGGTTGAATATCTCTCTAACATTTTGGGGAGTAAGGACACCATATTCTTTCAAATGATAACGTGTTTTTCAATAGGGAGTTAAGAAACCACTTCTCAATTGGTATCCTGAATCAACCAAATAATACTTTCCACTAGGCACTTCAAGGTTTTTAATCCTATTCTCTAGTGCACTATTTAAAACTCTAGAATCGAAGTCGACCCTTCCCAACCATATAACACATAAGTAAACTTTAAATCAAAACCATAAGCTGCAAGAATATTAATGGTAGGGTATTGCTTCCATCCTAGATATCTTTGAACCACGTCACGAGGTGCTTTTACACGAAAATGTGACCCATTAATGGCACCAACACAATCCTTAAAATAAGGAAAGAACCTAAAGTTTTTGCAATCTCGGGAGGACATTCGGACCCATCCGATTGCTTTAAAAATATTGATTATAAGGAAATGATGGCCTTCAAGACATTATGGAAGTGTCTACTTACTCTTTCACCGAACGCCAATAATCTAACTTTGTAGAATAAATTCTCCTATTACGTCCAATAATATGGAAAAATTTGGTAACTTGTTCCTCAACTACACTAAAACAGGTGTCTCTTAATCTCCTCGAATCACATAATATGCAAACCAACTTAGCAAAGACTTATTTTCCCATACGAAACTCATTACGACAATCTTGCTCCTTTTTTTGTGTAAGTCTCCTCAAAAAAATTAACGATGTATGTCCCCTTCACTATCCTTCGGAATTGGTCTATCAACATAACCGTTAAGGCATGGAATGGATACTAGGCTAGCTGCAAATGCACCATAAACAACAGCGCTAATCTGCAGCCCATTCATTAATCTATAGAAACAATCACAATAGTTATAAGATAATAAAACATTGAGATCCGAATATAGGGGCAAGGTATCTATCAACTTTGAGAGTTACAACTTCCGAGCGAGCAAGAACTTTGATCATATACTCGTAGCTCAAAAATCATTTACTAATTTATAAAGCCCAAGTTTGATGATGGAAACAAGAATATAGAATTTCTTTGACATGTTTTCTACATTAAATTTAAATGTCAATCAATAAAATTCAATCATAAAACATAACTTAATTATACAACAGTATAATAATATTTACACATGAGAGTACACAATAATCTATAAAAATTTAGGAGAGAGTACCTCTTCGATTCATCATTGGTATTATCTGTCTTATTAGACAAACTTCGCCACGGTATGAAAATTGCATCTTGATCTTCGATGCCATCCCCAATATGAGATGATTCTAGAGCTGGACGTTTTGAATTTCTTCTTATCGACAATTCCTCGGAAGTTGAGCGCTTGAGGGAGGAGCCGGAGCGCAACTTAGGGCGATTCGCTTGAGGGAGTGAAGTGTTCCTCATTTTGTTTGATGCCATTGATGATTAAACTACAAAACACATGAATCATCACTCAACCGATTGAAACCGACAGCCTCATCTATCGGTCGGTTAGTACAAACCACAAAAAATAAACACCACAGGACGTAAATAACAAAGACAAGTATAAAATCACTAAATATGCGACCGGTTTGATGTTTAGGTGATAGGATTTTCCTAATTGTGGTTTCCAAGTACTCTAGATATAAAGCTACTTATTAAGATCACAAGATTTATCTATTAGAAGATAGGGCGAGGTCACAAGGTTTGTCCTAATTGTGACCGGTTTTGTAGAATGAATATATATATTTATGTATCTATGTTTAACAACTAGAAACTCGCTCAATAACTGAATACTTGAACTAGTTAGTAGTATTATTCACAATATTTGGCGGTTAAATCACACGGACATGATACCCACCAGCTAAAACCATCCGAAACCTCATACTCTTGGGAATTAGGTCGATAACCCTACTAGTAGTCGCGTCTCCCCAACAGAAACACTATCTTATTTTCAGCAAACAACCCACAATTGAACTCGGAACCAACGGAGATGGACTTGATTTGCCCATCAAAAGCATAGTTTGAGGTCATGTTATAACCCCAACAATCAACCAAAGAAGCGTTTCTAAGATTCCCTGTCAAGGGCTTCCTTAAACCACACAAATGATTGTCACCAAGCACTAATTTCAAGGTATTCGAACCCTTATTCATGGGTTGAGGAACACCCATTTGAACAAAGCCACTACTTCCCCAAGCAATAAGGCTAGTTTGAGTATGTCAAAAGCACACACACAAACCCATCACCCCAGTTAGACTTTGAAAGGTTAGATGTGTTGGAGTGGCATAAATAATGGCTGCATTTGAACCATAACACTCTGCATTTGAACCTAAAAGGCCATTTGAACCGCATCCAAATTACAATATACTTATGGCATGAATGACAAGAATTTTACTCATGACCTACAAAAGAGCAAGGAAAGAAAGGAGAACAATGTACGGGGCAACCACTCGTCGTTGCATATATCACTTGCTAGCATGAATGTAACACAAGAATTTTTCAATTAAATTTCTCCTTGTATCTACAGAAATTGAACCAACCCGGATGGATAAATCCACTCAATCACAAATACACAACATCAAATGCCCACAAATTCACATAATTTGTCCAAATGAACCCAAAAATATTTGAATCCCGATTGAACCCTAAAACGCTAGTTTGCGAGATATGAGAAGGGGATGGGTTACTAGAGGAGAGAGAGAGAGAGAGAGAGAGAGAGAGAGAGAGAGAGAGAGAGAGAGATTTATCGGAGGAGAGAAACAGATTGTTGAATGATAGAGACCGATGGCAAAGAAGAACACCGGCAGAGAATAGCACGAGGAGAGCGAGGAGAGGAGAACCCGATGAGAGAAGAGTCGTGGGAGGCAAAGGGCTCGGGGAGGTCCTCCTTAATGCCAGCGAAGAAGGACGCCGGTGGAGTAGGACGCGGAGAGCCCGAGAAGAGAGACGAGCGAAGAGAGAAGGGGGAGGGGAGCCCCGAGTTTATTTTCCAACCATTTTCCTGTGGTTTTAGTAAAGAAAATTTTTTACACTAACTTTCCTTAACCTTTTCCCATACTTTCCTTTAAAAATTTTTTCCATCTCTTTTTCTTTAATCCAAACAAAGGAAAAAAATAGTTTTTCAATTTTTTTTTCTTTCTAAACTATTTTCCTAGGTCTAAATAGACCTTAATGCTTATTTTCACCACTTTGCTATATTTCACAATGAATATTGGATAGACAGAGTAATTATGAAATGCATTTGAACAAATAAAAATTATAATTTTAACTAAATAATTATTATGAGAACTTAATTAATAAAGATTTTCTATTTAAAATTTTTTATACCAAAGATGTACTCGATCACTAAGAAAACCATGCGCTGGGAATAAGTCTGAATGTTCTCATACTATATTGTAAGTTTTTATAAATACGTGAACCAGGTGAAAAAAAGGACCCTATCCTTTTTAGCCGTAAACAATTATAAGGAGTTTGTAAGTAGGTGTACAATAATTATAAGTAAGTTCTAAAACGCTGTAAAGAGTTGTATGAAATCATAAGATTATAAGCTAAATCTAAAATAAACAAGATCAAACGCATAGTGTGTGTAGGAACTACGCGGACCCCGCTGCCGGGCGGTACTTGGACCGAGTTTTATCACAAAAGCGTCGATTCTTTAGGTTTTTTAAGATGATTTTTGAAAGTAGGGTGCGCCACTTATTAAGGTTACTGATTTTTAGAATCTGACTTTTAAAACAGTTTAGGCGAAGAAGTGATTGGTGATTTTATTAATAATTTATTTTAGGAATTAATTTTAACAATTCGGGAATATTATTTCATGATTTAGGAAAAAATAAAAATAAAAAACTACTTTCTGCTGCAAGGCTTTCGGCCAAAAATGGTGAAATAAACCGATGTGGACCGAGAGCCAAGCCCGTTATCAGCCGGCACTGCGAGAGCCAACGTTGACCAATGAACGGCGCCGACTATAGGCCGAGATTGAGGAATCAATCTCGATCCTATAACTTCAGCTGTCAAAAAATAAATTAAAGTTTTCCATTTTTAAATCGAAATGCCGAGAAGAAATTAAGAGGAATAAAAGCAAAAAGAGAGAGAGTTGTCGATCGGTTTTAGAAAGTAAAAACTAACAAAAATAAAGAAAATACTCTTCTAATCGTAGTATGGAAAAACTAAGCTTTAAAGAGGTTTAAAAATAAAGAATTTGGTGTTCGGCAATGAAGGAACAAAATGAAGAGATAAGGTCTCCGCTCCGCCCGTCAATAGATGACCTTTTAGTAGTTTAAGTTGTGAGTTTAAAGAACATGTTTATCGGTTAAGCATAGAACATGTGAAGTACGGAAATTAAATCAACCAAAGCATGCTAGGGAAGTGTCCAATAACAAGTGAAAGCAATAAAGGAAAGTAGTAAAGGAAAGTGAAAAAGGAAAATGAAAAGAAATAAAAGTTACAGTGGGCGGGGAGGAATTTAACAAGTAGTTACATCTTTGATCCACAATATAGAAAGTATTAAAAAGTATAAGTAAATGAAAACCGTAAGAAGAACCGAAGGTTGATCCGGTGCCCTCGGGTTGTCCAACCTCGCTGAGCTTGGATCATGAACTGAATATGGCAGACATGACGACGGAATAGTAAGCTCGGAAAGTAGGATGAAGAAGGCTATTTTGTGGATTTGGGAGTTGGGAAGTGTGTGTGGTGGTATGGCGAGAATGAAGAGAACGAGAAAATGGTAGAGAGAAATGAGAGTGTTTTCGGCTTAAGTGGGTTCACTAATTGAGAATGTAGCAACCCTTACCCAAAAATGTAGCCACTAAAAAAAGGGAAATAGTCCTATATTTATGGAAGGGAATTAGGTTACAAAAATGACCTAAAAAAGCAATCGATCGTCCAAAACAGTAAACCGGGCCTCGGTCCGCCGACAAGGATCATAAAAATAAACTAGATAAAATCCTGTTGGATCGGAAATCCTTCGAAGGGAGGCAAGACATGCGATGCCAGTCTCAAATGACGTCATACAAACGTCTCGGGGTTCCAGTGCCTTGGTTGGGCGATGGGACCAAACGCATCATTTTGGTAGCCTAGGCCTTGAAACGTGACGTCGGTTAAAACGGTATTGTACGGATGTCCGAGTTCCGTGCCTTGCTTGGTCACCGAGGAACAAAACGCAGTGATTTGGCGGATTCAGCCTAAAAACACGGTGCCGCCCTTGACGACGTCATACGGACAGTTAAGTTCCATGTTACGATGGAATCCGAGAGTGAAATGTTGCCTTAATGCGTAGGTTTGACTAAAACACGGCGGCATCTAGGGTTTCTTGATTGGGAGCTCGAATAGGGCTTGGTTCAACCGAAAGAAAATGGGTTTGTGGCCCGATCCAAGCAAAAAGGCTAATTTTTGTGGTACTAATGAATTTTTGTGGTTTACTCGGTTTCCGTCACACCAATCAAACTCCGGTCACGATCCGAGTTCACAAATAGGACTAGGATTTTATTAATAGGTCAACAAAATAAATAATAGAAATAAACGAGATAAGAGTGACGTGTTTTCGATGTTTACAATGTGAGAAGAGTAAGAAAAGGCAATGTCAACCATTCATGCACCGATCAAAGGTTGAGATGATAAATAAACTATTAGTCCACGTGATGTGTCCATCAACCACCAAAGAGGTGGTCTAGTGGGAGAAAATCCACATTCCAACAAGGAGTTGTGAGTTCAAATCTCACTAGAGGCATTGGGAGTAATTCCCTTCCCATGTTCGCGTTCCCTCCCTGTACCTTTCCTCACTTAAGGTATGTTTATGAGATATAGGATTTTAGGTGAGCTTGCTTATTATTGTAAAAAATAAAATAAAATGTGAAGCGTCCATTGTCCAACCATATTTTGACATGTTGCATACCCGGTCCTATAAAATGATACCCCCTAAAAAACACTGCCCACCCTTTCCCTGTAACTCATCACCACGCTGGACGAAGTCGTGCGTAATGAGAATCGACCAAATGTCGGCATAGAAACATGGAGTTGGCCATGCTCTAGCGATGCGCTATGGGTGTCCCCTTTCTTCGACAACTAGGTTGAACCTAATTTGCGCACTGTAAGTCATCTTTAGTTCGCACGCACATAATTGCTCTGACTATAATTCCAGTAAATCAAATTCACTATTTAATTAATCAAAATTCACCAAAATCTAATCTACTTGCTCATTATCCTACTTATATAAGTACACCATATGAAATCCAAAAATAATGGAAGGTTTCACCATAAAAAAGAGTGCGAGTATAGTGGTTGCGTGCCGCAAAATTACAATCATGGTAACTCCCGCAATATGAGTCATACATGTGGTATGATTTGATCTCAATAGTTTAAATTTACAATTTTCAATTTAGTTAAAAATAATTTTTTATAAATTTATAAAATTTTGGAAATTAAGAGAAATTTAATTTTTAGGTTTGTGTTTGCATCTAAATCGCCCTCCCAACTCAACAAGTAAAGTGAATTTTCTTTTTTGGCTGATTAAGAAACAAAGTAGAAACGAAGTAAAGGAGCAAAAGACTAAGTAGTGATTGTCCCTCCACGTGAGCTTAAAAGAGACGAGAGAGGTAAGTCTTGGAAATTAGCCTCGGAGCAACTCTCGTCTTGTGAAATCATCCATTGTGCTATCTTGTGAGCATCCACATTTATTTGCCTTCTGACCCAATTGAAATCCATGATCTCAAAGTTATCCACCAATCTCAAGATATTAGTTACAATCACACTAGCTTCCCATGGTGGTGTAGTTCCATTCTGGAGGGCTCTCATGATTTCTTAGTTGTCCCCTTCAACTATAATGGACCGTCTTTCTCGTCTCAATGCTTCCTTTGTCGCGTCCAAGATAGCCAATGCTTCGTCATTGCCACCGATGAACAGATTATTTTTCTTGAACCAGCTCCAAGTGATAGTACCCTCCCAGTTCCTCTCCACCCAAGCGACAGCTGCGTTGCCTCTTTGGAACGCCGCATCGACATTAACTTTGTGATGTCTAAAAGTAGGAGGAGACCACGTAATATCCGTATTGGTTGGATTGACAGGGGTTGCACCATTAAGGAGGAGTTTCAATTGCATGGTTGTCGCAGCCTTAATCCCAAGCATTACTCGATCCACCTCTCGTAACGATTTCGACAATATTTTTTATTTAATTTTGCTTGAAATATCATGAAACATAATTATCTCATTACATTTGAAATATATATATCCAAAACGGAAAAATTTTTTCACAAAATCGAATTTGCAAACTTATAAATTATAACTTGAAGAATTGGGCTTGGCAAGTAAAATAGGAGGCTCAAAATGGGAAGATAAGAGGGGGAATTTAAGTTGAATTATTCAGCTAATTTATAGGAGAGAGAAAGGAGTGAGAAAAGTGGGTCTTTAAATTAGACCTCCTCTCAAAACCCACAACCCATTACTTCTTCCTCTTCCTAAAAACTCCACCCATTCTCAACCCCATCTCGTTGCTGCTGCTACCTCCGATTGCCGGCCGCTGCCGCCGGTCGCCGCTGCTGCCCACCGGTCGTGGGTCGTCACTGTCCTCCACCGAGCTGCGGACAAGGAAGCCGGCCAGCCACCCGTTTTTATTTTCACTAAATTCTGCACTCACCTGCTGCCACCGCCTCTACCGCCGCACGCCGCCACCTTTCATCCGCCACCGCCTGCCCAGCTGCCGTCGTACCTAACCAATAGTTGGTGGAGCAAAATCCAACCCTCTACCTCTTCAAGAACTCCATTTTCTTGTGGTTATTGGGTAAAAATCTCAAACCCTTTCCTAATTATCTCATTACATTTGAAATTAATTGTATTAATGTTGCATGCAAGGATTAATTTTGTAGATTTAAAAACAATTGTGAGATTTATATGGATAAAACATAATGTGGCTATGAATTTTTGTGGTTTGGATATTTTAGGAAGTTAAAAATAAGGTTGAGGAAGTTATTTGAACTTCACTAATTTTGTGTGACTATTTGGATGCTTGGATTATGAATGGATGATTATGGATTGCGAAATTTGGGGATGAAATATGATAAATTATGGTGACTAAAAACTTGATGAAAATTTCATGGTTGAGGAATGAAGAAAATGGGCATGCATGTAAAGTTTAAGTAATTTTGGGATGGAATAATCTTTTGAGGAATTTATGGATCATAAATAAGAAAGTTGAAGATCATTGGGAGTAAATTATATGGTTTAAGTAATTTAAAAGATTAAAGTAACTTAAGTGATGTTAATGATTTAAGTAAGTTAATTAATTTAAGTAGTTTAAATGATTTAAGTAAATTAAATAATTTCTTATTTAAGTAAATTAAGTAATTTAAGAGATTCAAGTGATTTGTAGGATTGAAGAAAATTTTGTGCCTTAAATAAATGGTGTGAACAAGAGGAGTAAATTAAAAGGGACGGATTTAAAAGCATTTGGAGTCAATTTAAGGAAAAAGGTAATTGAAATTTGGGAAATAATACGCGATACGGGAGATCGATTCAAGTTGTGTACATTGTTATTAAATAATTTACAATCAATTGAAATTAACAGACCATAATGTTAGCAAGTTAAGAAATGTTTTACCTAAATGAAATTCACCTAGTCGCAAGAAATCGTAATAATAATAATAATAATAATAATAATAATAATAATAATAATAATAATAATAATAATAATAATAATAATAATAATAATAATAATAATAATAATAATAATCAAGTTACTTGAATTATCGACTTTATTTATGAAATACTTTATTTTAAAGTGATTGTTAAGGCCATCGACGCCGATAATTTGAGTCATCATTTCAAAAAGAAATAAAGAGGAAGGAAACACCAAGTATTAAGGTACGTTTGTTGCTTGCACCTTACGAAAATTCACATGTTTATATATAACAATATCAAAATGGTTTTCTTATTGAAAGGAACCATTTCAAATATTATTTGTCACCTAATTATGTGGCCCGCCCCATATCAATCATATCATATCATATTTATTTGGGCATTATCAACCGGACTTCCCGATCGATCCGAGTGTGCGCATATTTAGAGAAATCGGTGATCTAAGGAGTCACTCAAATAATAAATGAATAAATATTTTACTATATTCTTCCTATCCGATTTATAAATGAATTGAAATGCATGCGTTCAATATATCTTCACATAAATTATTTACAATACATGGATAGACGTGCTGAGATTCGGCTCATTATTTCAAAATATTTTCTCTATTTTGTTTTAGGTAAGGCTAATGCAAAGGAAAATAGACGAGTTTATTTTGGTCAATGAGACTTAGAAGCTCACAATGATAGTAAAAAACGTGATATGTGGGAATTGTGTATGCTTTGGTTAAATAAGTTGTAATCATGATGGTGCTCGATAACTTGTTGCCCGTTTATGTTGTTATAAGTTGGGCGTCCTACGTATTGTGAACTTCAACTTAATAAGTTATGTTTGTATTTAAATTCGAAAGTTGCCTTAAAATAGCAGCGGTAATGCTTCTAATTCTCTTTTCTATTGGACTAATTACTACTTAGTCGAGTCTATGACTAAACCGGTGATTGTGGGTTTTGGGGGCGTTACACTAATTTATTAATTTTGTCCTTATTACTTACTTTTTTCTTTCTTATTTCACTAATTTTTCTCATTTCCAATGAAACTTTAGGCACCTCAATCTTTTAACACAAATTGTATCATCAATTTTTATGTTTCTTTGGTAAACCCACATAACCATAAAATAACAAATATTATGAAATGGAAGGAGTATACATTCAAGCACGAAAAAAAAAATTAAAATAGGTTCACCATATGCTGATTCTAAATTCACAAACCCCAATAGCTTATTTCACCGAATAATGGAAAATTAATTGGATAATAGTCACATATATGACAAATAAATAACAAAAATGGTTGGGAGGGGTTCTCGTTGGACGCCGGTGATTATCTTGTTGGCTCCGATCGCATCAGGCGACAATGATAATATGCAGAGCGAGTTGGGATTGCATCTAATGTTGTGATTGAACTCAAAATTAGAACATTGATATAGAAAACTCAATTTAGTGCATGGGCTGGTCCAAGCCATAAAACAAAAGGGTCGAGGCCTAAAACACACATCCCAAAGCATGAAGAATTAAGATTGGGCCTTGTCAAGGGCTCCAAGAAGTCACCAAATCCTAAAGCATCATTCTTAAATTAGTAAGAGTAGGTAACACATTAGAGGCTATATAAATAGGCCACCTAAGAAAGGTAGTGTTGTTTCAAGGCACAAATCTCTATAATAGACAATGTTCCCCTTTTTACTATCGGGCGCAACACATGTAGGCTCCACCCTTTTTTGATTTCGATACGTCCAGGAAGGGTCGTCATCGATAAACTCGGTACTTATGTCCCTTATCTCATAAGTTTCTCCAAAAATAGTTTTGCGTCGTTTTGGGGAGGCAATTGGTCAACAATGGCGATTGGTGAAAAGATCCTATCAAAACACAAGCATCCGACGGTGTAGACACCTAAAAATTATCATCCTTATTTTGTTTATTTCTTTCAACCCGATGATAAAGACCTAACCTTATTTGTATGCTCGGGTTTGAAATTGGACAAAGATATAGTGATAAACCCCAAATCAACCTATAAAAACCAAAAAGTAGCAAAAGCGACCTAAAATGCTTGCTTCTAGGCCGGTTCTAGCCCGCATTCTCATTTTCCAACTGGTCCAACCCAAGTTCATCTCCCTAGCCGAGGACTCGGACTCGATCCCGCCTACAAACCCACAAAACACGGGTGTTTTGAACAATTCAAGTGCTCGAGCCAAGCAAGACTTCGTAAACCGCAAAACGGGGTCTTTTGGGTTCGGATCCGGTGCCCAAAATGTCCTAAACAAAGTTGTTTTGACTAGTTTAGATGCCCGAATTTTTCTCTATCCATTTTCGAAAAATTTGTATGACTTTTCCTTTTAATCGGTTGGTTTTTGGGGCTAGGTTTAGGGTTTTCCTAACCCTAAACACTTCTATATAGAAGCGCCCGATTTAAGACACTAATTTCAACTAAAAAACCTTCATTTTGCTAAAATTTTAATCTCATTTTCATTTTCATTTCTAAAACCTCTCAAATAGCCTCTATTTTCCACATCAAAGTGCATCCCGACCTCATCGTCACACTATCGACATCCTATCCGAACCCGAGTTTAACAGGTGGGTTCGGTCTACCTAAAGGTGCATATTTGACCAAACAGAGTTTTGTCTCGCTTTGTTTCGATTTACTTGAACTTTTGTGGTATTTTGTGGTATATGGTGTAAAAGACGTAATTTTATTTAATTTCCACCCCATCCAATGTAATAGTTAGGTTTATTGCCTTCCTTTATTGCTTTCATAACATGTTTTAATTTCTTTAGTTTCACCTTTTGCATGTTGTTAGCTTGATTTTGTTAACGTAATTTTACTCCCCTTTCTTAATTAGTAGAGGCCATCTTTATGACGGGTGGAATGAGGAGCACCCCTCTTCATTTCGTACCTTCTCCTCGGAACACTAATTCATTGTTTAAGGCCAATTCAATCTCTTTCTAAAAACCATTTCTAATTTTGAGTTTTTGTCTTTCGTTATTCTTTCGGTAAACTCAAAATCAAGAAAGTTATTTATTTATTATTAGTTTTATATCAAAATTGATTGGAAGTATTTCGAAAAACAAGCCTACGGTGCAAGCCATTTAACGAGACTGCTTTGGCGATCCGGGCCGAATGGTCGAAATCGGGCGAGCGACTCTAGCGATTGGATTCGGTGCCTAGACCCCGACTGGCCTAACTCGTGGCTCAAGCAGCCACGGTTGCTTGGCCGAGTGAGCCTTGCGGTGGTCCGTAAAAAATATTCCCTTTTCGTTTTACTATCTTTAGAATTCTAAAATCGTTTCCGAAAAAATAAAATGATTTCTAAAATCGCCAATTAATCCTTTAAAAATCAAAAGCCTTATTCTCCTTGATAAGCACACCTTACACAAAATCGACATTTGTGGGGAATGCGATCCGCTCTTCGAGAGCAGGCCATGGTTCCTATAATGGCGACTCGTTAGGGATATTTATTAAGAGAGTGAGACTGTAAAATTAAATTTGGGAGTTTTTATTATGTTTACATTAGGCATCTTTGTAATTTTTTAGACAACTTTGAATATAGATCTTGTGATCTTTGGGTTTTACCTTTAATGAAATCGAATTACTATTTCGGTGGGCTTTATTATTGAGATGTGATTCCTTTTCTACTCTTAACAAGCTCTCTTGATTCCTGATTGAGAAGCATTGATTATTCGAATCTCCCGATGTATAGTATAGGAGACAGAATTTTCAAATTATGAGCCACCACATTTATCCGACCTAGAACACTGTTGAACATAAAACCTTTGTGGTTTAAGTTGGAACTCATTTGCTTGCTTGCTTGCGCATGTGTGGTCGTTTCTCTTCTTTTCAATCCTTTTCCTTAAATCTTTAACAATTTAGCCTGATTCAACTTAGCCTAGTTTTTCTTGCATTGGTGTAAAATAATAATAATAATAATAATAATAATAATAATAATAATAATAATAATAATAATAATAATAATAAAAACAAACTTTGAGTCAGTCCTTTTTGTGTATTTAGCAAATTTTAAATTTTCATTCCTCTTAGGTTGGTCTATATCTCGCATTTTTGAGTTAGAGTTTTTTTTAAGAGTTGATCCGTTTTCTCTCGTGCCTCAACCAAAAAAAAAAAACCTAGTGGGTCCTAGACCTGATTCGACTCACATGTTGTCCCCACTTGATTTGTTTTTATTAATTCGAAAATGGACTCTCCTAAAAAATGCATTTTTTTGTTAAATGCAAAAAGCAGAAAAGAAAGAAACCAAACCTAGATAGTTTAATAAGAAGTGGGCCAAGCAAATTTTAAGAGTTTAGAATTCTTGTTAAACTATCTAGGTTTGGTTTCTTTCTTTTCTGTTTTTTTGTATTTAACAAAACAAGTGCATTTTTTTAGGAGAGTCCATTTTCGAATTAATAAAAAAAATCATCTCTTTTAGGATGGTCCATTTTCTTAGCAAAAAAAAAAATTCCTTTTTAGGTTGGTCCGTTTTTTGCATTTAGCCAAACCATTTCATCTCTTTTTAAAGAAATCCATTTTTTGCATTCAACGAAAAAATCATTTTTTTTTTTTTTATGTTGGTCCTTTTTTTCATTTAACAAAAAAAAATCATCTCTTTTTAGGTAAGTCCATTTTTGTATTAGCCAAAAGAAAAAAATCTTCTTGTTTTTTTAGGTTGGTCTATGTCTCACATGCATTCCTCTTTCATTAGGAGGGATCATTTTATTTACATGTTGTCTATGTTTTCTTCCCTAGTTGGTCCATCTCTTGTTTCTAAATTTTTTATGCATTCAAAAAAAAAAAAAAAAAGAGCATATTGTTTTCTCCGCCTAAGCTTAGTTGTTTGTCTTCAAGTCTAGTGCTTAAGCCGTAGACTCCCTAAAATTTTTAAAAGAAAGAGCCAATCTTGAGCACTTGCCTTTTGGAACACAGGATAAGGAAGCTTATTGGAACTGGATATCGTCGGAATCCCGACACAAAGTGGCTAGAGAAATTAGGCAAGTAAGGAGTCTAATTCAACACCGATATGTAGTCCATGGGCGGTTGTAGTGCCTAACCGTCTTTCTAAAATGTCTAAAGAACCACAATAGACCCCAGTGATGACCTTGATTAATCAACTTACCAAGAAAATGGAAGATAGGTTGAATGCCTAGGGTAAGAGAATTGAGTCTATAACTGAAACCCTCGACCTCATACTCAAAAAATTGGAGAATAATGGCAAGCCAAAAGAGGGTGAGGAATAAAAATTAAACTAGAACACGAGGAAGAAATCTATAAACCTCTATTTGATCGAAGAATTGTAATAATTGTGATTATAATTGACGTGATTATATGAGTTAAATTAAGTAATAAGTTTCTAATTAGATAAACGGTTTTTCTAATTGTCGCCCTTAGGGTAATGGATAAACACTATCATAAGTTGTTGTTTATAGAATCTTGTCTATTTTTATTTATATATTTATATATAAGATATGAATATTATTTCTTCCCTAAATAATATGATATGAATATTACTTTTTAAAAATATCAATTTAATTAAGCTATTTAATATTTTTCTTATGCAATTCAACCTCCTAAATCATTGTTTTCTAGATTGAGAAATTTGAATTATTTAATTGAATTATAATAGTAGATGATGAATTAAATTACCTTTTTTAGAGATTTTATAGTATCAACTTTAGAGTAACTTAAAGCAAAAAAATATAAAAAACAAAAAGGATTATGAAGCTATGCTTGAACCTATAATATTCATGATATATAGAGCAATATTTTACCTTAGTAAAAAGAAGCATAGGTTAGATTTATTAACTTATTGCAATCACAATTTATTTTACTTAGATGCAATGAATTGAGTCCACAATATTAGACATCCCCATCCCCACTTTCAAAATAATTCTTTTCGGATCCCAATTTAATTAAATTTATTTGCTAAATTGACTAGCTTAATTATTTCCTAATGATAAATTAAAGGTATTAGGACTCCTTTTGTAGGTTTTTTTATGGAACTCTCTTTATGGTTAACTTAAGTTTACTTTGATAATTGTGGTAAAAAAAAAAAGGGTTAATTTGGTAACCAACATAATTGGGTTTAATTAGAAAATTATAGAAATTAAATCTATTTCTTTTATTAGGTAAGATCTATATAAAAATATCAATATCTTATATATTGATAAAATAAACAAGATTCTATAAATAATATAATATAATTACTTCTTATCCATTACCCTAAGGGCGACAATTAACAAAACCGTTAAATAAATTAGGTCGATTAACTAAAACATACGTGAGTGTATATTTGTAATTTTATTTGGGAAAATTATTATGTATTTGTATATCTTTTTGACTCTCGAACTGGACCCAAATAAATGAAAACTTGAGGCAACTTATCCTACCTATTTTAGGTTCAACCTAAATTACACTTAGCTAAATAAAAAAAATTGAGGATAAAAGAGAGGGAAATTAGATGTTCATCTCAGGAAGATTAGGGAAAAGTAAGAACTACTAGCTTTCCCAGGTGAAGCCACGACAGAGAGGCCTGAAATAGAGAGAGCGAGTAAAGAGACAAAAAGAAGGGCGAGAAGCAAAAGTAGAACATAGCGTTTGGCGAGAGTAAGAAAGGTAGAGAGGGAATAAACTAGAGAGACCAAGAGGAGAGTGACAAGGAGATTGAAAGATAAAAGCATAAGGAGAGAAATCGACAACTAATAGGCACATAAGAGAAAGGAGAGACCGAGGGACAATGCGAGGTAGAGCGAGAGTTTATGAGTGAGAGAAGAGGGAGGGAGGGAGAGAGAGAGAGAGAGAGAGAGAGCGGGGGAGAGAGAGAGAGAGAGAGAGAGAGAGAGAGAGTAGTGCAAAGAAGGAGCAATAGAAAGAGAGAAAGTGAGAAAGAGCGAGAGACCGAGACAGAGGCAGAGAACAAAAGAAGAGAGAGAGCGAGGCTGAGACAGTAGGAACCAGGCGTGAAGGTTTGCTCTTGAGAGTCCGAATCACCCCGGAGGAGGGTGAAAAGGGTGTGAAGAAAATTTTGTGGAGTTACAAAGTTTTTCTGCAAAGACAAGACTTAGAAAACTATTCCGAGTTTAGATTAAACTCGAAGTGCGGAACTAAGAATATACGTGGAAACCCTCCCGGGGCGGAAAACCACGGATAGTGTCAATGCATACACTAAGTCAAATCCACTATTTTTAGGTTCAACTAATGAAATGAATGCTGAAAATGCACACAAGTTTTACAAAGAAGAATGGGTTCTTATCCCACTATTGATGTGAGAAATGATGTTTTCAGGTGGGTGACTAGATGGGTATTTGAAATCTTTACCTTTCCTCTAATTTACCAGGTTTGTTGGTTGAATATTCTGATCTTCAACTAGTTCAACTTATTGATTTTCTTCATTAGCTTGATCTTCAATAGTCTAAGCTGGTTCTTGAATTGGCTCATTCTGAGTTGGCTCAATTCCTTTGATTTTGTTCATTTTAAGCTCAACCTCTGTTATGTCATCTTCATCTCAATTGAGCTTTAGATATGAGAAAGTGGATTCACTTATCCTGCCATGATCAATTTCATTAAAGATAACACGGATACTTTGTTCCACTTTGTTAGTTCTCTTGTTAAAGATTCTATAAGCTTTGCTATGTGAGAATAACCAAGAAAAATACCTTCATCTAACCTAGCATCAAATTTGATCAAATGTTCCTTACCATTATTATACATAAAGCATTTACATCTGAATTGTTTGAAGTAGGAAATGTTTGGCTTCTTCCCTTTGTAAAGCTTGTAGGGTGTCTTCTTCAGAATGGGTTGAATAAGACATATATTGAGAGTGTAGTTTACTCGTGTTGATCGCCTCGACCTAGAAATAGTAAGGTAGATCATTTTCAATCATCATTTTCCTTCCTATTTCTTCTAGTGTTATGTTCTTTCCCTACATTACTCTATTCTGTTGAGGAGTTTTGGGTGCTGAGAAGTTATGAGAGATGCCATTCTTATCACAAAAATTTGTAAATTTATGAGTAATCGAACTCCCTTCCATGGGCAGTTCGAATTCTCCTGATTTGTGTTTCGGACTCCACTTGTATTTTCCTACGGATCTTAGTGAACTCTTTAAAAGCTTCATTTTTGTTCTTTAGAAAACACACCCGGGTAAATCGTGAGTAATCATCAACAATAACTACCACATATGATTTACCTCCTAAGCTTTTAATAGAAATTTCACCACACAAATCCATATGTATTAATTCAAGCATATTGTCTTGAGTGGCTTAAAGGATGATCTGACTTATTTTTCTTTTGTGCATGCGTCATAAATTTTATCTTAAATGAACAGTTAGGCAAACCTCTAACTAATCCATGAAATGCAAGTTTCTTGATAGTATGCATATGACCTAGTGTACAATTCCATGTCCAAGAATCATTGTTCAAAGAAGCTTTTAAACATGATAAATCTTGACTAGAATCGAAAGAGGAATAGTATAGGTGTTACCTAACCTCGGACTCGAGAGCTTTGTCTCTTTGGTGACTGCATTAGAAATGAAACAATTGGTCCGAGTGAACCTTATCTCTTGTCGTTTCAGTACACAACTAAGATATGCTCGGAAGATTATATTTGAGCCCTTTGATAAGTTAGACTAGATCGACTGAGTTGTCTCCTTTACTAATTCAGCCAATTCCAAGCTGTCTTGCCTTTACTTGTTGTCTCCAAATGTGACTTTTCGTCCTTTCATCTCTTCTAGTTCTTAGAAGAGTCTTGAATCTCCAGATATGTGGAGTGAACATCCACTGTCTAAGTTCCAATGACCCTTTCGTTTCGAGTTACCTCTTGAGGATCTATTTCCTTAGCATTTGATGCATCGTCTGTCGACTCGGATCTAACTTCCGAGTCTACTAGAGCCATTAGACACTTTGATTCATCATTAGTGTTATCATCTTCTTCGACTCATCATTGCTTCATGTAGCCACCATAGCCTTTTTCTTCTTTCTTTCTTTCTTTCTTTTTGGACGATCGCTGACTATGTGCTCTTTGTTGCCACAATTAAAATAACCAGAGTTCTAAGTTAAAGACAAATTTAAAGAGGATGAGACTTTACCTTTTCTGTCTATCTTGTAGAACCTTTGCTTAGGCTTCTTCTATCACATTCCGTATTTCATCATTTCTTGAAACCTTGAGCTAGAAGTGTCATGAGATCTTCTTCGAATTTGAGGAACTCGGACTTGGACCTTGTTCTTCCGAGGCCTTGAAAGCAATGTTTCTTTTGGTTCCGACCTCAACTTCTTCTTCCTCCGGATGTAACTCATGGGTGAGTAATTTCCCAATAAGCTCATCCGGCTTGAGTTGAGACAGGTTTTAAGCTTCCTCTATAGTCTGTCACCTTAGGACCCCATCTTCTCCGGGGTAGACTCCTCAAAATCTTTCTAACGACTTCTTCATGAGTCATTTTCTTTCCAAGAGACTTGAGATTGTTGACAATATCGGTGAAGCGAATGTACATATGAGTTATGTTCTCATCATGCTCCATTTTGAATAGCTCATACTTGTGAAGATACTGACTTATCTTAGCTTGCTTCACTTGGCTAGTACCTTCATATGAAGTGACTAATGTATCCTAAATTTCTTTGGCTATGTCACAGGTAGATACTCTGTTGTATTCTATTACATCAATTGCGCACGTTAGTGTGTTCAAAGCCTTGAAGTTCTTTCGTATTTCTTGTTTTCTTCGAGTAGTGAACCGAGGCTTCACATTAGGCGATGATAGCATTCCTTCCATCTTCATGGGAGTGTACTTTCCATTGCGAGATGATGTTCCGAATTCCTTATCATAATCCTGGATGAAGCACTCCATGATCTTCTTCTAGTAAGCAAAGTTTGATCCCTTGAACTTGGGTGGTCCGGTGAAAGATCTTCCTTCATCGAACTCTCCATAGTTTAGAGCCATCCGATATTTATACCTTGGATTTGTTAGATCCTTTGAGAAGGCTAGGCTTTAATAGCAATTGAAGGTTTTCTCTTGAGAGTCCGAATCACCCTACAAGGAGGGGGTTAATAGGGTGTGAAGGAAATTGTTCCCTTAGACAATTCAATTACAAGTTTTCCTAGACATAAAAGTTCCCTTATCTGTTCTAGTACTTCCTAACCGAGATAACCCTTACAGCTAGGGACAATTGAGCTGAGTTAGCCCTTACAGCTTATTCAAGGGACTTTACAGAGAATTGAAAATAAGTAAGAGTGATTACAAGACTTTTCTCTTTACAACTCGGAAAGTAGAAACTTAAGTACATAGTTGAAAAGCTAGAAGATTGAGAGAGAGTATATTTTGTTCAGTTCTAGGAATCTTCAAGTCTTATATGAAGGCTTTTATTTATACACAACAAGGTAGAGTAGTCTGTTACGATTGATTCCGAACTTGGAAGCTTCACTAGCCGTTGTAACGGATACAACGGCTAGTTTGAGTCACTCGTAAAAGGAGTCATTGCAAATATGAATCTTGTGCTTAGGTCCTTGGCTCAAAAGGTAGTCCAACCCACTAGTTGTGATTGAGATCTAGGGCGAGAACAACTGTTTGACTCAAAGTTGAAGTTTGCAAGATTTTATAACAAACAACCTTGATACGGTATCCGAGCCTTGTCCGGAAACGGTGCTTTTTCATTTGTTGGTGTTTAACGGTTAGAAGCCGATTGCTTTTGCTTTTCAAATCAAGATTAAAATACTTTAATCACCCTGCAAAAGCAAATCAAAGTGGTATTCAAAGTATAAAAATACTTTGGTCCAAGATTAGGCAAGAATAATAATTAATTCATAATAATTAAGCACTTAATTATCCTTAACCCGAGAGAATTGAATTTTCCGAGTCTAATATTCAATATGTTCAAATTCCATGTAGTGTCTATCCTTAAATGATTAAGAGATAAAGATTATATAGACACCATGCATAAAAAGATGAGGTAAATAATTTCGTTAATAAATCTAACTTAGAAATAAGAATTAACGCATTAATTCATTTTTAGTTAACTCATAAAATTAGTACTTAGAACAAGATATGCACGTGAAATTATTTACTCATGACAGCTATCCGAGTTGTGTGTGAGCGTGATGGAAAGTGGACCACCTTTGTCTTTGAGCTGAAAGCTAATCATTTTGAAGGGTCAAGCATACCCGGAATCAACCAAAATTACTTGAATTTGTTTTGATCATTTTTGATCCCGGAGGATGCAAAGCCATGATGTTGATCTTCATGACTATATGTTCATAAATAAAAGCTTGTCCAAAGAGCCAAGAAGGTTAGGAAATCAGAATCAAAGCTAGCCAAAGCTAGCCATCACAAATCCTCCATGTTAGCGCAAGGTGAAATCGGTCAAGTTAAACCAGTGGAGCATTGCCATTTTAATGCTTTTAAGTACATAAATAAAATGGTGCTTAAATATGGTCGGTCCATATTTACATGTGAAAAGACCTTGGCCGGGAATAGCGCAACAAGGAAAGGATGACAAGGAGGCCTAGAAGCATCAAGGATTGAAAAGCTTGGGAAAGGAGAAAACAAGCCACAACCACATGTTCCCAATTTTGAAATACTTGGCTAGAATTCACTCTAGCTTAACTTGGAGGAGGGGAAAGAATCTTGTTAGTTTTATAATCTTTTTACTTTATTTTCAGCTTTGTTTTCAGCTTTGTAAATGCCATTATGAGGCATTATAAATTCAGCTAGCTTAGCTATGTAAAAAGAAGACTTGATGAATATATGAACTTTGAGCTTTGCTCTTTTGAGATGGATTTCTCAACCCCTTGAATTCTCATTGCTGTATCCGAGCCTTGGCAAGCTTGGTGGTGTCCTTTGAGTCTTTGCTATCCCCGGTGGTGTTTCTGTATCCGGCCAGATTGCAAAGTGCCCCTTGATTCAGCTTGGTGGTGTTTCGTATCCAAGCCGGAATCCGGGTTCTATCCAGCGACTTCCATCAACCATATCTCCCAATCCACGAATCATCTCTTTCCCAAATTTCACACACTTCATCTTACATGAGTTGAGACCATCTCCACCAAATCTCAGCTTAAACCAAGAAGAACTCCATCCCCAGAACCAAAAACAAACAAAGAACCTCATTCGGACAGCCGCCCAGCGAGGCCTTCTGTTTGCCTTTGGTTCAAGGTCATCCCGACCTTGGATGCTGCTCAAATTTTACCAAAACCTTCCCTGACCAGTTAACTACCTCGCCACCAAATTTCGTCCAAAACCAAGAACATTTGCCCCTCCTTTCACCTTTTTCCCCGAACCGCGTCTCGCAGGTCCCGTTCGGCCAGGCCGCTTCTTCACGGTTTTCCCTTCTCTTTGCTTCCGCCTCCCACTACACATCGAGCGGGACAGAAACCCAGTGTTGTGTGTGCTTACTCCAGAAATGCATTCCGAGTAGGTCGGATAGTGATGAAAACTTAAAGATAAGCTTCTTAAAGATTAAGAATGACTTGAAATCAAAACCATAGAGAGATAGAGAATTATACCCGAGTCTTCACAATGGCCCTCGCCTCCCCTAGTGGACCGAAGTTTCCCCACAAAGTGTCGGCTCTTTTGATTCTTATTTTTTAAGATGATTTTTAAAAGTGGGATTCACCTCTTATTAAGATTATTTCTTTTATAATCTGATTTGAAAATGGTCTAAGTGAAATGGCTATTGATGATTTTTATTAATCACTCATTTTAGAAATTAATTTTGGAGCAATCTCGGGGTGTTATTTCCTGGTTTGGAAAATAGAAAAAATAAAAGAATATTTTTTCCGCAAAGCTTTCGGGGTAAAAAATGAAAAGCTGTTTAGACCGAGAGATTTGCTTGATTATTAGCCGGCTCAGGCTATAGGGCCATGACTGAGAAATCGGTCTCAATTCTATAGCTCTAGCTATCAAATTATAGCTTAAATTCATCTATTTTCAACCGGAAATATCGATAAGCAAATGGGAGAAATAAAAGCAAAATGAAAAAGTCGCCGATCATTTTTAGGAAGTAAAAACAAAAAAAAATTAAGAAAGTACTCTTCCTAAATCGAGAATCGATGTTCGGGGTGAAGGTACGAAATGAAGAGATAAGCTCCCATTCCACCCTTCAACAGACGGCATTTACTAGTTTAAATTGTGAGTTTAAAAATCGTGTTTAATTATCAAGAACACAACATGCAAAATACTAAATTTAAAGCAAACAAAGCAAGCTCGGAAAGCGATAAACATGCAAATAGAAAAGAAATAAACAAAGAAATTAAGAAAAGAAAAGAAAACAAAAAGAAATTAAAAGTTACAATAGGCGGGGAGGAATTAAAAGCGTTTACATCATTAATTTACAATATGGAAAGTAATTAATGGCATTAATAAATATGAACCGTAAAGATGAACTCGAAGATAGATTTCATGCCCTCGGGTTGTCCTACCTACTGAACTTGTATCAAAAACAAAATTTGGTAGTGTAATGGCTGGGTAATGAGCTCAAACGGAGGACAAAGAAGGTTGTTTGGGAAGTTTAAGAAATGAGGAAATGTATGACGGTATGAGGAAGTAGAGAGAGTAGAGAATAGGAGAGAGTAATAGGAAGTATTTTCAGCTTAAGGGGTGTTTAATAGCTAAAAATGGTGCAGCAAAAGGAGGGGGAAGCCCTCTATGTATAGAGATTTTTAGGTCACAAAAATAACCTAAACCTTGCTTCGACTATCGGAATTAGCTGAATTGGGCCCGGATTTGCTAGCGAAGATAATGGGAATGAACCGGATGAAATGCGACGCCGTTCTCAAACAACGCCGTATGGACGTCTTGAGTTGCATGCCTCGGTCAGCCGCTGGGAACAAAACGCTGCCTTTTGGCGGTTTAATCCTAAAACGCAGCGCTAGTTTAGACGACGTCGTATAGACGATTGATTTTCGTGCCATGCTTGAGCGTCGGGAAAAAACACGTTTGATGCACGGACGTGAGTGAAATATGATGCCGGTTCGGGTTTCTGGTTTGGAGCCCGAATTGGGCTTGGTTCGACCGAAAGAAAATGGGTTTGTGGGTCATCCTAAGCAAAAAGCCGATGTTTGCGGTGCTCATGGGTTTTACGTAATTTATTGGCTTCCATGACGCCGACCGGACTACGATCATGATCCGAGTTCGCAAACGAGACTAGGATTTCATCGTCGGACTAACAAAAATCAATAGAGAAATAAAAGCGATAAGGACGACACGTTTTCGGTGTCTATAGTTACTCCTCACTTTGATCGAGTTTGAAAGATGAAGGGTCAAAGTAGACACTAAAGGATACTTATCCCAATTTTCTAGCGTCGCTTTGGATTCCGATTGTTTCGGAACTTGATTGTGATTTATGCATTCGAAATCCAGACTAAAATAGTCTCGAGCTTGGCATGACCAAAGTCTTGAAGTTGGGTAATTTTGCTAAAGCATGATCTTTTCTTGATATGAAGTTCAGTTTTTACAAAAGTTCGGTATTTTTACAATTCTCGTTGTACTAGCATACTATTAGTAAATAATTTGATTCACAATAGTTCAATATTTTTACCTAAATTAAGTCAAAACAGATCGAGAAATAAATTGGGCAAAGCTTAAATAGTGGGTCCTATAAGCCCACTTGCATGCATGGCCTGCAAAACTATCAGTCATGCTTGATTAAACCTCGTCACTAGTAAGGCACAAGCTTTCTCCTATAAAGCTGCCACCTAGCTAACTCCGATAAGGCCTTGGAGCCGGCAGACCGGCCGAGGCTTTGGGCGGTGGCTGCCGGGAAATGTCTTCCTGGCCAATCAAGTCAAGGGTTGGTCTTGCTTTTTAAATTTGAAATGTTGGTGAGCCTTGTGTGTTCATTTTGCACATCTTCGCTTAGTCCTCTCTTTGCTCCTTGCTTTCTCTATTCTTGCTTGGAGAAACCTAGTGTGGTTTTCTTATAAATTTCAAAAAAATGTCCCAAAGGCATACCCATCCCGTGAGAAGGAAAAGATATGAAAGTCTAACACAAGACCTCTTCTTAGCGCGAGAGTGGTGTCCTCATCACGAATAGAACCCCAATGATCTCTTGGTGGAGGCCGAGAGGCCATGTCTCTTCACTAGCGAGATTCGCTATGGTAAATGTCTTGACTTGAATTTGTTCTTTTATATGCTAGTGTGGAATTTTTAACTAAAACATTAATTTCCACTTTTGTAGAGAGATGCCATCCGTAGTAGTGATGGGATCAAGAAATTCTTTGATACCTTCGGAGGGGGAACTACTCGTCGGAGCAAGTCTTAACTAATGTCGGGTTTGGTTCCCTTTACCTTACTCGCATGGAACGGGGTATTACCCAATCCATTAGTGAATGGTTTTGGGATGCTACAAACACTTTCCTTCTCCCGTTTGGGGAGATGACTATTAGTCCCTTAGACTTTCCCGTTCTCACTGGTCTAGACTTTTCGGGGAGCCTCCATCTTATGACCAAGAGTTGTATAAAAATCGAGACTATTTACGTCACCTATTCGGTCCTAGAGATGCTCAATTATTCTATCCTTCTAGAGGCATTTGAAAATGTCGAGTTGTGTGCTCAATATAGCCAGCAAGAACAAACCCGCATAGTGATTTCTCTCATGCTATGCATGTCTATTTTTTCGACTAAGGATCCAAGGTACATGTCCACTATTTAGTCAATTTAGTGGACTTAGACAGAATTAAGAACCTTCATTGGGGGTGCTTGCATATACGTGTTTGATAAGGGTATTACATGCCGGGGCTAGGCGTACTACTTTCGGGAGGACTCGGACAACTACATTCCCTTGTGCGGCTTATGGAGGGTCATTAGGGTATGCTCTTATTCCTCTTAGCCTCTTGATATTGTCCTTAAATGGATATAAAATTTAGTTGTGTGGTAAATTTGCAGCCATGGTTGTTTGAATACTTTCCTCAATTTTCACCTGGTTCAAGGAATCATCCATCTTTCCCTGCAGTGGTGGCATGGGCAAAGGTCCACCTCGTGCGGTAAAAAGCACTTGGGATTACATTTTTACAGCCTGCCCTCAACAATGTGATTACGGTATGTCACTTCGATAAGTTAGGATTGTCAACCTATGGGCTAAACACATTATCTAGTATTAGGTGGGTAAAGATACATTGGACACTCTTGAGGGTTGTGGGGTCCTTCCGGGATCCTGAGATGCATGTGTTCAGTTTGGAGAGAATGAACTATTTCCTTTCCCTCGAAGAGTTCGACGCCATTCTTGGCAATCACCGTCATCGAATCAAACCCGTTGTTCCTACGCCATCAACTAACATGGAAGGAACCTACAAACAACTGGTAGGGTTGAACAAAAGGAAATCTGGAGTTGATTCTCGCATAGGGATGAAGTGAATCTAGCTAACATGTCTGTAGGGTTGATCCGGCACGCATCTAGAAGCATCGGGCCATTATCATGTGCATGGTAGGTGGCTTTCTACTAATGGGAGGCCACAGAGACATGCGCTTGCTGCTCGTTGTGTGTGACTGAACAGCTAAGGAGGAACCTGCCATGGGTGTTGAAGCTCGCAAATAAGAGACATGTAACTCGTCTCCGTATTTTATTTGGAATGTATAAAGGAGTCCGACCGCGACAAGCGCAAAGTACTCGGGGCTACAAGAACATGACCAAAGGAGGAATGCTCCTACTACTACACCCCTGCAGACCTATAAAGTGGTCCCGTAAGCCGATGAATGGGTCCGGCAAAGAGAAGTGGAGGCCGAGGAGGAAGGGGACGAAGGGTTTGCAGGATTGAAGAATTGAAGAAACGAACCCGACGCGATGCAACCGAGTCAAGTGGCTCAAAGGGAAACAAAGTAAAAATGGACTAGGGTTCGGGATTAGGAGGAAATAATTTTAGGAGATTTTTTTCCTCTTTAGAACGTAATTAACTTCCAAGTTTTATCCTTGTTATTTCCCGTTTTTAGCCAAGTATTGGGATAAGTAGTAGGCTTATCCCTATTATCAATAAAGTAAAAACAAGTATTATGCTCACTTTTATGCTTTATTATTATCTTGAATTGCTCACTTAAAGTAACATATATAAATAATGGACAACCTAAAATGGGTTGACCCAAGCATGACCAAATATGTGAAAAGAGGTATTGTCTAATTGGGCTAGGCTCGGCAATCCCACCATTGATCGGGCGTTGACCAACACCGGCTAGAGTTGTGCCGTTTAGTTTGGGGCTGAGCTCAACTATTTCTTAAACTATCTAGTTTAGTGGTGAACGTAATACTTCATTAACTGGTCTAGATTGGTGTACTAAAATAACTCCTCTAGATCCTATGGCGAGGATTTGACTGAGGATGTAAGGTCCTTGCCAATTTAGCCTAAATTTCCCTCTTGGGTCCCGAGCAGGTGCTCGATTTCCTTAAGGACTATGTCACCAACTTGTAAGTGGCAAGATCTAACCTTTTTATTAAATTCCCTTAATATGCGCACCTAGTATATTTGGGCATTGTGCAGAGCATGTAAACGTCGTTCATCCAATAACACTAGCTCTTCATACCAGGCTTTGGCCTGATCGCTTACGGGATTTTACTTTCAACTATAATTCTTAATAAGGGGATGATAATCTCTATTAAAAGGACTGCTTCCACACCATACACTAGGGAGTAATGTGTTGCTCCGTGGAGATTCTAATCGAGGTGTGATAGCCCCATAAAGCGAAAGGCAACTTGTTAGGCCGGTCTTTATAGGCGATGGCCATTTTCTCCACTACCTTGCGAATGTTCTTATTGGCTGCCTTGACTACTCCATTGGTTCGATGGTGATAGGGAAATGACTTGTGATGCTTGATTTTATACTTATCTAGTAGGTCTACTACCTCTTTCTTGAAGTGACTACCGTGGTCACTAATCAACTCATGCGGTACCCTATATAGACGAGATGATGTCATGAATTATAAATTTGGCCACATGCTTTGATGTTATTGTTGCATATGAAGTTGCTTCGGCCTATTTGGTGAAGTAGTCAATTGTTACTATTATAAATTTGTGACCTCCCGTTTGTTTAGGGGTCACCTTACCGATGATGTCTATACCCCAAGTCGAGAATGCCTAGGGTGATGCAAGTGTCGCTAGAAAGGAAAGTGGTTGGTGTTGCAAGTTCACATATATTTAACACTTGTGACATCTTTTAAGAAACTCATAACAATCTACTTCCATGGTTGACTACTAATAGGTTAATCATCGAATTTTTTGAATCAACATTCTTTTATTCATGTGAGGTCCACATTCCTCGCCATGAATGTCGAAATTATGCACATCGCTTCGTGTTGATTGATGGAAAGTAAGCTAATTCCCATGTTGATTTTCTTGTACATTTGTCTTGATTTATGAAAAATTGTGTAGCTAACATGCAAATCGCTAGCGGGGCTCTAGGTGTGGAGTCCAGTGGGTATTCTTGGCTATCTAAATATTGGTAAATATCATGGTACTAATTGGTTTCTTTGGCACCTGAACACTTCTAGCGCGTACACATGCGCGGACATACTCCTCCGTTCTATACTTGATGGGCATTGAATGAATACCGCTAGGAATGTTAATCATGGAAGCTAATTTGGCTAAGGCATCAACAAATTAATTATCATCCCTAGGAACGTAGGTGTATGAGATGTTGTCAAAATGCTTTGCTAACTCCATTAGGTGCGCTTGGTAGGGTGTTAAGGCTTCACTATGTACCTTACATTTTTATAAGATCTGATTGATGATCGGACTCGAGTCACCGTAAACCCTAGTCGTTTGCAGTAAGGCAATGCATGCTTCATATTCTGCGGCGTTGTTGGTGACCTCGAAGTCTAGCTTAGATAGAGGTATATGCTCCCTCCGGCGAGACTAAAAGGATTCCTACCCCAAATCCCTTTTGATTGGAAGAACCATCGAAATACATTGACCACACGTCAACCCTTACCGTAGGATGCCCTCGTTAGAAAAGTCAAATTGCTCCAGTTGTGTTCCACTTGTTGGCGGGTCGATCAAGAATTATGACAGAACCCTCCCCTTAATCGCCTTTTGTGGGACGTATTTGTGTTCAAATTCTAATAACATGACCGCTCATCTAGCTATCTTACTACCGACGAGTTGGTTGTTTCAGAATGTGCTTAATAGGGGTTCCGTTGGTACGACTACTTGTACTGAGTGGGCTAGCATGTAGTGTTTGAGCTTTTTAGTGGCCCAAACTAAATCCAAGGAAGTTTTCTCTAGGGAGTGTATTAAGTTTCGTACTCTAAGAATTTCGTACTTAGATAGTATACTTGCATGTTCTTATTTTCCATCCCATTGAGCTAGAATGACTCCCATTGCGGTCTCTGTGGTGGTGAGATATAGAAGCAATGGGTTTCCCTATTATGGTGGAATTAAAATGGGTGGATTAGCGAAGTACATCTTAACCTTTTCGAATACTTGCTTAGCACTCCTCCTCCCATATAAGCTTAGCTCCCTTCTTGAGCTTCTTAATGAGTGGTTCATCGACCATATTCAGTTTAGATATAAAATGACTAATGTACTACGAGATGCTTAGAAAACCTCGTATTTCTTTCTATGTCTTTGGTGGTTTGGATAGCTTGGATGGATCAACTTTGATTCCTCTAACACTAACTACATAGCCTATAGTTTTCTCGAGGTTACCCCAAAGGCACACCTTTATGGGTTAAGGTACATGTTGTATTTTTGCGAGTCTTTCGAAAAATTTCCCGAGGCTAGGTAGTTGCCCGCCCTATCCTTGGACTTGACGATCATGTCGTCGACATAGACTTCGGCCTCCCTGTGTATCATGTTGTGCAGCAAATTTGTGGCTGACCTCTGATATGTGGCTCTAATATTCTTCCAAAGGGAATGACCACATAGCAATGCATCCCCCTTTGAGTGATGAAGGTGCCATCTTCACTTGATTGTACCCAGCGTAGCCATCCATGAAGGAGAGCAAAGCGTAACCGGCTGTGTTGTTGACTAGGATATCTATGTGGGGTAGAGGAAAGTGGTCTTTGGGGTTTGCCTTATTCAGGTCTCTCGAAATCAACACACGTCCGGACCCTTCGTCATTCTTCGAGATCGGCACAACTTTTGCTACCCGTTGAGGGTAGTGGACTACTTTAATGAACTTGAAATTTAGCCGTGTTTGAACTTATTCTTTGATTTTTAGGGCCCACCCATGTTTCATCCTTCTAAGCTTTTTGTTAACCGAGTTGGTATCTTCATAAAGAGGAATTTTATGTTTCCGCTAGACTTGGATTTATCTCGTGACATATCTCTATAGGACCAAGCAAAGACATCTATAAACTCAATAAGGAGCGAAGTAAAGTGCTTCTGCTCTTCGGACTTAGAGTTTTCCTAATCTTAACCTCCCGAGGTTGATATGGAGATCCTAAATTAATGGTTATTGTCTCTTATATAATTGGTGAGCGATTGTTCATACAAGTTACGATTAAATAAAGGACATTGTTGTATGCAACGCCTTCTTCGAGTAAGTCCTTTTTATTGAAGGTAATGGTTCCATCACCAGCATTAACCAATCATGCTACCTCTTCAGGTGTGACTTCAGGAGATATCTCAATCTTACTAAGTACGTCGATCAAGGCCTGTCTATGGTTCCGAGAGGCAAATATTAGTTGCCGAGATAGACATGTTATCTTTATGTTTTTGAAGTTGTTTGAAAATTGGGTCTTCTTCTTTGGTAACTTCTTTCTCTTTTGGGGCTTCAGAGTCTGTTGTGAACCTGTTGGTATGTTATGTTGGCTAGGTCTTGTTAAGAACTAGACTTCGAAGTCTTTAGGTCACCCCAAAAGTCATCCTCTTCTAAGGGTTGCGTGCCCTAGAAGTTATCATCACTATCTTCCCTAGTCTCATAAACATCCTCTTCATCACTTACCCACAACATGTGCACTTTGTTGGGTCTAAAGAATGTAAGCTACTTTGTTACTTGGGTTCATTTATGTCTTGAATAAAGATAGAAGGATCCCACTGACCTGGAATAGGTTCAAAAAAGATAGCTAAGGTTTGGCTAAATGGGTTCTTACTTGTTATTAGGTTTTTAAGTCGTTATAGGAAGATGAAGTTGACCATTACGGGGCATGCTCTCCAAGTTGTTCTTGAAGGTCCAACACTACTCGTGTCGTGTCCTCGTGCACGATGGGATTTGCAAAATTTTCCCGCGTCCTAATTTTTTGATTATTTTACGGTTTCGATTTTGCCCTAATAGGCGGTAACTCTATTTTTCCTTTTGATAGTAAATGGTCAAGCGCTTGAGCATGGTGATGGGGATTTTCATAATGCCATTTTATAACATCTTTATCGAACGTCCAAGAGAAAATAATATGGTATATATCTTCGAGTACATTCTTAAGAGTCATTGCTCCTATGAAGTTATGAACATGGTGATAGAGATTTTCATAATCATGGAACTTGATGTCCGACATGGTAAATTTAGGAGGTAGCTTTCCTTTCGAGATTGACATGAATCCCATGAGGTCAAAGTAGTGACTTTGAACATAGCGGACAATCTTAGCATCCTCTTTATCTATTCTATACATGGATCAGGCGCGAGGTTGGGGACTAGTTTTTGTTCTTGCTGATGATGGAAGATTGATTAGATCGGTGTTAAGTGAACAAAGGTTGGTCGCACTTAGAGTTGATTGAGGTGTTGAACACGGAGATACGGTGCATTGGACTCCCTACTAAATCGCTCTAACCATTTTGAGCCCGGATTTTGACGAAACCCAATTGAAGTAGGCTTCCCTATTCTGCAGCCCAAAAGATAGCTGCTCAGGACCACACTAGAAGAAACCAACTTTTGGGGGAAGGGACTCTAGCACTAGACCCGAAGAGACTAGAAAAAGAAGGAAGAATGATCTTTTATTTGTATGCACATAAGAAATACAAACTGACCAAAAATGAGATGTAGTAATGCAAATGGATTGGCTTTTAATGGGGCTAATGCATTGACTTTCCTAGAATAAGAAAGATGTCAATTTGACTAATGCAAAAAACAAATTCACCTATTTGAGATGAATTAGTGCAAAAATGGACTCACCTATTGGAGATGAATTTTAAATTTGGTTAATGTGAAAGATGGACTCGCCTATTTGAGATGAAGTTTAAATTGGCTAATGCAAAAGTGGACTCACCTATTTGAGATGAAATTTAAATTTTGGTAATGCAAAAATGGACTTACCTATTTAAGATGAAATTTAAATTTGGCTAGATGGAAAAAATTGACTCCTCTATTTGAGATAAAATTTAAATTTGACTAGATGCAAAAATGGACTCCCTATTCGAGCTGAAATTTAAATGTAAGTATGCTGACAATAAAAAGCCAACGCCTAAAAGCCAAACCTAAAATAGACTAGACAAAGAATAGGGAGTCCACGATAGGACCCATCTTAGTCGACCGGAGAAAACCGGCCCTGGTTATGCCCGACGATCGGTGACTAAAAAAAGGCGAGACTAAAGACATGAAGACTACTCGAAATGCAATCAATGGATCAACCTAAAAGGGAAAGACACTCGCATTGGATGTGCAAACGTAAGTGAAACACGACATGAGTTTGTGTTTCCTAGTTAAGAGCCCAAACCAGGCTTGGTTTGGTAAAAACAAAAAAGGTTTCTAGGCTTGCCCAAGCAAAAAGCTGATTTTTATGGTGCTAATGAGTTTTTTGTGATTTATTGGCTTCCGTCACGCCAACAGACTCCGATGATGATCCGAGCTCATAAACGAAGCTGGGATTTCATCACGGGCCAACAAAAATAAACTTAAAAATAAAAGATATAAGGATGACAAGTTTTCGGTGTAAACATAGACACGAGTAGGGGCACTAAAGAGACATGATAGAGGAAGGAGAGAGGGACACGAGATAGTGAGAAGAAAAAGAGAAAAGGATGAGAGCGAGAGAAGCGGAGTCGGAGCAAAACTTGATGTTTGAATGTGTTCACATTGGTTTTAATTAATTGGGTTAGGATTGATTGGCGTAGTGGAAGGGTTAAGGTTTTTATCGGACCATGGGGTCCTTGCGTATCAGGATGCCCATCAATGTTGTGTATTTAGGTTGATTCTTTCTTGACAAGGAAGCGGAGCTTTCAATAGTTTCACCAGAACTAGGTCCTAAGATCTTGAGTCATGGGGTTGCGCATTACGTCAAAATTATCCGGTGTTAATTCAAGTCTAAAGCCATAAAAAGTTGCTCTATTTTCCAAAGGATTTGTTAATGAGTGAAGAACCTTGTTAAGAAGATGTTAAGAAATGACGTCACTTAGAAAACTGTCCTTCGTGTCTCCGCTGGTCTCCGGAGTAAAGCACGGCGCTTTGGCGTGAAGAGCCATGAAGCCCGGCGTCGACCTCAAACATCATCATTTGGTAAACTTGAGTTTAGTGCCTCGGTTGGGCGCCGAGGATGAATGTGTTTAGTGAGCAACATGGCTTGAAGCACAAGCACCGGCCTTGCCTTGACTAGGATCATTGACCCGGATACGGTCCGATCGAAAGAAAATGGTTTTGTGGGCCGACCCAAATAAAACGATTTATTTTTGTGGTGCTAATGAGTTTTTGTGGTTTACTAGCTTTTGTCATGCCGATCAAATTAACACCAGTCGACAAAATTAAAATAATAAAAATAAAGGAGATAAGAGCGACACGTTTTCGGTGTCTATAGTTAGCCCCCATTTTGACCAGAGTCTAAAAGACGAAGGATTAAAGTAGACACTAAAGAATATTTATCTCACTTTTTGGCCATTGCATTAATTGTCGACAGATTTGAAGTGTTTGGAATTTGATCGTTGTTGAACTCGAACCCCAAAACAAGGGGCTTAGACTTGGTTGCGGTTCGTGCGTTCGAAGTCCTGTAAAACGGTCCCGAGCTTGGCTTAATAATTCTACTGTACTAGCATATTCATCGGTGAATAATTGTATTTATAAAACTTCGATATTTTTACCTAAATAATCGATCGAAAGTAGACTTAAGAATTAATATGGTAAAGTTTAAACTTATGGGCTCTAAAGATCCGTTTGCATGCATAATGCTCCAAAAGATAAACACCCATGCTCGATGGGACTCAACTAGTTAGCCCCCAACCTATACCTGCATGGTTGCCACCGAGTTGATGCTTGGTTAGGGCTCATGACTAGCACCAACCAGGCTTTGGGTAGGCCTTGTTTCGGTGCATCCACCTTGTCTTCATGCTTGGTCTCCTTTTTCATTTTGAACTTTGTCTCATGCTTTTTTCAAGTTGGCCAAATTTTGCCTATAAAAGAGGAGCTTGGTCTCGTTTATTTTGCACACTTCACTTGTTTGTTTGTTTACTTCTTCTTGCCTGCTCTAACTTTGCTCACATGTTTCCTTGAGAAAACTAGCTTAGTTTTCTCACAAAACTTCTTCAAAATGTCTTGAAGATGTGCCCACCCTATTAGGAGGACAAGATCCAAGGGCCTAATCCATGATAACTTCCTAGAGCGAGAATGACGCCCTCACCATAAATGGAATTCCAACGACCTCTTGGTGGAGGGAGAGAGCCATGTTTCATCTCTTGCCATACCTATCTGCGGTAAGCTTCTTAACTTGATTTCCTTCTTTCATGTGCTAACATAGCATCTTCAACTAAGATTTTGTTGGATTTCATATTTGTAGAAGGGTACCATTTGGGGTAGCGGTGCCACTACCAAGTTCATCGGGACCTCCAAGGAGCGGAACTACCCCTTACGGAAAATCATAATTAGTGCCTGGTTTGGCCCTCTTTTCTTTGATTTGAGTCACATGTGCGACTAAAAAGAACTTGACGCTACCCGCGCTATTAGGAAACAGCTTCGGGATACTACCAATACTTTTCATTTCCCATTTGGGGAAATAACCATTACACATCTCAATTTTTCCGTTCTTACGGGTTTAGGTTTTTAGGGAAACCCTAGTTTACGACACTGGATTTTTATAAAAACCGTGACCATTTACGTCATGTCTTTAGCTAGTCGATTTCCTCGGACCAAGTACTTTAAATACTCCATTCTTTTTGAGGCCTTTGAAATTATTGAGTTATGGGCTCAACATAATGCACACCAATAAGTCCTAATAGTGCTTGGCTCTCATTCTAAGCACGTCCATTTTTTTGGACCAAGGCTCTAAAGTACACATCCACTATTTGGTGAACTTGGTAAACTTAGATAAGATTAGGGACCTTAATTGGGCTGTGTCCGCATACACTTGTCTCATGAGGGGCTTACATTTGGGGGCTAGGCACACAACGGCCGAGAAGGACTTGCGATAATTACATGCCCTTCCACGGTTTGTGGAAGGTCATCGTGGTATGCTCGTCCCTCTTTTAGTCTAAAAATACTTATCTTGTGTTGATAAAAACTTAGTTGTGTTGTAAACTTCCAGTCGTGTTTGTATGAATACATTCCCCAATTTTCACCTGGTTCAAGAAATCATTGTTCTTTTCACAGCTCGCGGCATAGGCTAAAGTCCATCTTCGGCAACGAAAAGTGCACGGATTGCCTCCTTGAGGTTCGCCCTCAATAACGTGGCCATGGTATGTCACTTTTATACCTCAAATTTTGAGCTAAAATGGCTCGGAATTTGTCCGCTTTCACCTCAAACTTCTTCCCTAGCCCACGCCCGTGGTGGCTTACGGGCATGGTCGTGGTGGCCGGCGTCCTCCAAACGGCCGTGTTTTGCTGCCCAATTTGCTAATTCTGACTTGTTGTTCATAGGTCTAGTGTGTGCAAGCCAACTTTCATCTTTGGACCCAAAGTCGGCTCCTTTCAAGCCTTGGTGTAGCTTAGGAATTGAGCGAAAGACGAATTTGGTTTGAGGGTCCATTTGATTTTTGTTGGTACTTCGGTGAGCGGGTTATGCCACAAATCCGCTATAATACGTGGCCACCTTTCCTTCCCCAAGATTCACTATAGACCATGTTTTACTTCCGCTCAATAACCCAAGAGGAGCGAGGAAGAAATAACCAATGGATACCTTTATACACAGTTCTTGGATGATGATTCGTCCTATGCTCAATATTTGGGACGAATCATGACTCGATTAGTAAGTCTCCATTTGCTTGTTTTGTGTAATTATATTTTTGGTGTGGAAACTAACTTTATCTGTTTAGCTTCTCCCAGGTGACGTCTATATTTTGAGTCGTGAGGTCGACGTGTCTCAACTTGGAGAGTCCCCATGTATTATTAGGATTTCGGAACTTCCCGAGTCCGATTGTGTGGAGGGTATCTACTCCTGGAGAATTGGAAAGAGGTAAGAGTATTATGCTCTTTTTTCTTTTAGTTATATGCTAAAAGTGTCTTGCTAACATGATGAAATTGTAGTACGATCGGGAGTAATCTTGAAAAATGTCTATTGGATTCTAGTATACCCTTAAGGAATTCATGGATTTATTTATCGGTCGGGTGTTCCGATCGTTTCGGGTGAGTCTAGATGGTTAAAGTAGTAACTCATGAGCTCTCGGTATATGTGCTAATAACTCTTTTACTTTTGTAGGATCCTCATTCTAGGTCCCCTCTATCGGGAGATTTCCTTGGTTCTTTGTAGGACTCAAGCTTATGCCACAAGCTAGTAAATGTCATCTAGTAGTATTCTTTGAGTCGGTTCTTCACAATGTTCATCCTAATGCTACCACGGTCGTAGTTCTTTTGAAGCGGGGCCAAGTACTTCTGCAGCTAGGCCTGGTTCTTCGATGTTGGGCCTATCTCTTCCGAGACCGGCATGGATGTTATACCTTTGCAGACAACTCGATCTTTATGGATGTTATAACTCTTCCGAGACTGGAATGGGGCTTATTATGAGGCCTCCCAACCAACTTGAGGCTATAGGGCTAGTTCTTCACAAGCTGCGGGAGATAGGTAAGTTTCAACTTCGATCTTAAAAGATATCAGCAATTATGTATTCGACGATGCTGCCGATGATGAAGATTGAATAATCACTTGTAGGGTGCTTAATAATGTTAATATTAATGTATTTTGTACTATTGGACTCTATGCAATGAGTTGAATGCAAAGACTCGATTCTAAAAATGCTTGCTTTATTTATGTGATGTAAAAAATTCAAAGACAAATTTGAAAAAATTGCACTAGCTCACATTCTCCCAAAACAAAATAAGAAAAAAGGAAATTGGAAATGGTAAGTTGCATGGTCTATAAATAATTGGGCTTAAGAAAATGATCCTTGAACGAAACTAGCCCGGTTGTAGAAAATGCTTAGACCGATAGAAAATCAAGGAACCGACCGTTCTAATCGACGTCGGCCAAGGCGCGGTCCGGGCTTTAGTAGGCAGTAGTGGCGTGAGCAAAGATGATTATGGTCTCGAAAAATCTACTATAAAAATTACTGGTCAAAGGTTTCGGGAATCAAACTTTTAGAATTCATCCGCAACTTTTCGAAAACAATCCCTAAATATTTTACAGTTTCCTCGTTTCTTCGATTCCCAAAAATCAATTTCATTACTAAATTAACCCACTTGGATGCATGAGATGAACGAAGTAGACAGGCTAGGGTTATCGAATTATAGGCTGAACACTCTCTTTAGCATTAGGCGGTAAGGATCCACTCGGATTTATTGAGGGTTGCAGTGGCCTTCTAAGTTTCGAATATCACATATTAAGGTTCGGAAATCAATAATTGTGTCCCCTTCCTGAAGAGTTCGGTTCTATTCTAGGCATTCATTAATGTCGAACAAGACCTATAGTTCACATGCCATCAACCAACATGGCCGGAACCTATAAACATCTACCGAGTCTAAATAACAGGAATATGAGGTGGATTACGGTTGGGGACAAAGTGAATCACACTAAGCCGATGTCTCACTTCCGTTCTATATATGCCTTAGGACCGTTGCTTATCTAAAGGCGTGGGGCTATTATCACATGTCTAATAGATGGCTTCCTGTTGGTGGGAGGCCATACGGATTTCATGTCCGCTTCATTGCTGAAGATCACTCAACAATTCGGGGATTATCGCTCCCGCTCACTCCTCCGATTGTTGCAGAAACCATCTTGGGGCTAGACCGAGTGGAAGAAGATCCAAAAAGAACTTCGTAGTGAGCCCCCTGTTGTTGTAGGTAAGCGAGTACAAAAACATTTCGGAACAAGCCGAGTGGGGTCGGAAGGGAGGGGCGGGCAAGGGAATGCCATTTGGCTCCAGCGAGCCAAAAACTCATGACTTTTCTTGTTTTTCTCTCCCTTTTTTAATTTTAATTTTGCTCCTATTGGGCTGTAAATAAGGATGAATCTATTCGTGCGGGACACTAATAATTTAGTTTTTATCTCGTATTGTGCATATTTGGTTTGTGGAGAACTTTGAGATGGTGAGGAGAATTGAAAAACCATATCAATACCTAGCTGCCCAATTCTGTTAGCAACAGCAGCTTGCTTTGCTGACCGAGAGGGCATCATCGTGGTGGGAGATTTTGTTTAGGGCCGGATGTCTCCTCATATAGTACATCGAGCACTCGTAGGGTGTTCCAATTTAGGAAACATATTGAGAGGCATTCTTTTGTACGTTTGTTGGGACTTGAAACTAGTATGTACTATACACTTTTTCTCTATTTAAATTCAACAATTTGACTCGCTCCTTCTAGCAGTATTTGACTAAGTATAAATTTTCCTCTAGGGTCCTAAATTGGTGTTCTAAGTTCCTTAAGTTCAAAGTCTCCAATATGTAAATGACGAGGCTTGAATTTTTCGTTAAATGCCCTTGATATACGTGCTTGGTATATTTGGACATTACGTAGAGTATGCAAGTGCCTTTCATGTAGTAAGGCTAACACCTCATAACGTTCTTTGGCCCATT
Source organism: Talinum fruticosum (assembly GCA_021018815.1). Lineage (NCBI taxonomy): Eukaryota > Viridiplantae > Streptophyta > Magnoliopsida > Caryophyllales > Talinaceae > Talinum > Talinum fruticosum. The sequence continues at coordinate 1,268,138 of JAITYX010000012.1, forward strand.
TTACTTCGAGAATCTTACTTTCTACAATGATTCGCAAAGAAGGGATGTCAATTTTTATTGGAAGGACAACTTCCATACTATACACTAGGGAGTAAGGGATTGCTCCTGTTGAGGTTCTAATAGAGGTTCAATAGCCCCATAAAGCAAAGGGAAATTTATCGGGCCAATCTTTGTAACTAATGACCGTTTTTTCCACTATCTTTCCGATGTTTTTGTTAGCAACCTTATCTTCTTTGTTGGTCCGAGGGCGATGGGGAGAAGACTTATGATGCTTGATCTTGTACTTATCTAGTAAATCTGCTACATCTTTATTGAAATGACTACCATGGTCACTAATAAGTTCATGTGGTACTCCATATTAATAGGTGATGTTATGAGTGATGAATTTGACCACATGTTTTGATGTTATTGTTGCGTAGGATGTTGCTTTTCCCCACTTGGTGAAGTAGTCAATTGCTACTATCACAAATTCGTGGCCACCCTTCTTTCGGTTGTCACTTTACCGATGATGTCTATGCCCGAACCGAGAATGGCCAGGGCGATGCAAGTGTTGTTAAAAAGGAAGGTGGTTGGTGTTACAGCTTTGCATACACTTGACACTTGTGACATCTTTTAACAAACTCATGACAATCTGCTGCCATTGTTGACCAATAATACCTTAATCTCAAGATTTTGTGAACCAACATTCTTCCTTTCATATGATGTCGACATTCCCCACCATGAACGTTGGTTATTAGGGGCTCTACTTTTTGTTGATTGACACAAAGTAAGCTAATTCCCATGCAAGTCTTCTTGTATAATTGTCCTTAATTTGAGAAAATTGTGCACCTAACATACGGATAGCTCATCGGGCTCTAGGTGTGGAGTCCGATGGGTATTCTTGGCTTTCTAAGTATCTGTAAATTTGATGGAAAGTGGCCAGCCATGGGTAAAAAGACAGAAAATGTTCAGCTCAACGTGCATGCAAAACAACCGGGAATGCTTGTATTTTTCATGCACATAATATCGTTTGAGCCGGGAGGATGATCATTGATTATTTGTTCATAAATAAATCAAGGTATTAAGGGAGATAGTTGAGAAATCAAGCTCACTAAAATTCCATGGTTAAGCTAGGAATGATCGGCCAAGTACAAACAAGCAATGTTACAAATATTATTATCTTAAGTGCTTTGAACATAAATAAATTCATGTCATGATGGGTCGGTCCAAGGGAGGGCCGAAGGACTTATGATCATGCAGCAGCCAAGAACATCAAGCTAGAGCATTCTAGAAGGCACTACCACTAGTGGAAGGTGGTTAGAAGAGAGCTTGGAGAAGGGGCAACAAATCTTGGCCACATGTTCCCTATCAAACAATACTTGGCTAGAAATTCTTCAAGCTTAACTTGGAGAGGAGGAAAGCATCTAATTAGTTAGCATTTTGTTTTGCTTTAATTTTCAGCTTTGTTAATTTCAATTTCCAGCAAGGTTAGTTGTATTGGCAGGTCTATATATTCAGCATGCACACTCCTTGTAAAAACACTTTTTGATGAATATACAAACCTTGAGTGTTATACTCTTTTTCGGGATGGATTTCTCGAGCCTCTAAATCCTCAAAGCTGTATCCTAGGTTGGCATCTAGGTGGTGTCCTTTGAGTCTCCCAAACCCCGGTGGTGTTTCTGTATCCGGACCGTTTGAGAGCGCCCCTTGATTCAGCTTGGTGGTGTTTACGTATCCAAGCCGGAATCCAGGTTCTATCCAGCGACTTCCATCAACCATATCTCCCAATCCACGAATCATCTCTTTCCCAAATTTCACACACTTCATCATACATGAGTTGAGTCCATTTCCACCAAATCTCAGCTTAAACCAAGAACCCCTCCGTCCTCCACATCAAAACCAAACAAAGGGTATCAATCTGTACATCCAGCCGGTAGCATCAACTTCTGGCTATCTGTTCAGGTAGTTACCCTTATCCAAAATTCACGAAACTTGGCCACAACCTTCCTCCATCAGTTACCTCACTCCCTCCAAGTTTCGTCCAAATCCAAGATCATTTACCCCTCCTTTCACCCTTTTCCCCAGAACCGCACCTGCAGGTCCTATTCTCGCCCGGTTGTGTGTTTTGCGGTTTTTCCATCTTTTTCTTTGCTTCCGCCACTACACATCATTTTTTGTATCAGAGCAAGTTCTGAACCTTGGGTGATTGTGTTCATTTCCACAAAAATCAAAAACCACAAAAATAGCCAGCACCTCAAAAAATTCCCAGCCATGAACGCCAATTTATTTTTGAGAAGGTCCTTGAGTGGATTCAAGGAATCAAGTGAAGAGCAACGAGAAAATATTTTCTATACAAGAGGAACCGTGCTAAGCAAAGTGTGCTCAATCATCATCGATGGAGGTAGTTGCATGAATATAGCCTCGTTGGCTATGGTGGAAAAGCTTGGACTTCTTGTGTCACCCCATCCTCATCCGTACAACCTTCAATGGGTTCAACAAGGAGAAACACTCCAAGTCAATTCTAGATGCCTTGTGTCATTTAGTATTGGCAAAAATTATTATGATGAGATATGGTGTGATATCATTACAATAGATGCTTGTCATTTGTTGCTAGGGAGACCTTGGCTCTTTGATAGGAGAGTCATGTATGATGGATTCTTAAACACCTACACCTTCACTAAAAATGGCAAGAGGATCACATTGGTCCCATTGTCACCGAGCCAAATCCCTTAAGCAAAACCAAATGATTCCACCCCAACCATCCCCATCCTAACTCATGGAGAAAATTTTCTCAAAGCACCACAACATGAATCATGTTCAGCCCATGAGTTGCATGCCCATGCCCCTCCAAACGAAGTTCCTCTTAGCTCTTCCCCGCAAAGAACCCTACAACATCTTGCCAACCCCGTTCCAAGAACCATCAACTATACACCAGCCTATGGAATGGATCCTAGAGGTGTTCAAGTGGACCAAAGACAAGTTGTTGAACCATTGGCTAAAGGCCAAGGAGAGAAAGAGGAAAGTCCTTGTGTAGAATCTATTTTTTGGTGCTAAGTAAGGACGAACTCCTTCTTAAGAGCACTTGGTGTTGGAGCCCTTATTTTGGTACAACTTGGAGCATGTCAAATGAGCATCCCTTATGGCCGAACAAGGTGGAAAATGCTCTAAGTGTTGTAAAGGAGTATGTGGAACCTATTCTTTTGGTACCAAAGGAAGATGACTTCCTTACCAAAAGCGTTTGGTGTTGTATACCCTATCATGGAACTTTGACTAGCCAAAATCATTTCTACCACATCATGTTTGGTGTATCATGGAAGTTTGTGGTTGTGAACTTTGATGACATTCTTATGTATAACAAAAGGGAAGAGGAGGATTTAAGCCAGCCCACATTTCTCCACCCTCAAAGCTTTGGAGGGAAGAATGTTCAATCCGCACACCAAGATTGTACTCAAAAATGGTGCCACAAATTCAGCCCTCTTCAACAACTTCCCTTGGCAGATTTGAACCCCTTCCTTACCCCTCCATGTAAACCACCCTTACCTCCAAACCGAATCTGCCCACAAAATAACCTATTGCTTACACTTGGGAAACCTCTCTTCAAGGTTAAGCAACAAGAGTTTTTTCCTTCCCAAACACAAATTCCCCCATCTTTCCACAAAACCGAGAACCCTCCACAAAATGTCCATCCCCTTACCATCACTCCACAAGCCAAAATTGTCCTTGACCCTCTACACAACAATCCTTTTCACTCCCCATCACAAAAAAAACCATGTCTCCAAAAGGACCCCAACCCGGGAGCTATTTTTCTTACATGGCCAGAAGGTGATTTAAAGGCCAATGGTGCTGAAACATGGGCGAGATGACCGAGAAGAACAACAAGGAACTCCATGGGCAGTTTCCAATTTTTTCATACCAAAGAAGGGTGACTTCCTTTTCATTGGTATTTGGTTGTTGAGTCCACATTATCGTCTGTCCGAATACTTTGTTCAAAGGAAGGACAATGTTATTTTGATTGATTTTGATGGTATTTTAAGGTCAAATCAGTTCTGTCCAAACATTGGATATGGAGTTGAGGAGTTTGCCGTGCCAACTTTCATGGTGCCAAAGGGAGTTGTGTGTCTTCCTAAAAGCATGTGGCTTTGTGTGCTTTATGGTGGATTAGTTAATGACCAAAGCAAGTCCTACATTGTAAATATGATTGAGGAGTACTCGGACTGGCTGAATGTCCACAATCTGTCCATACAATCAACCAGCTGCCCGGTACAAACGGACACTCCACTTTCAGCCACAACTTCAACGTGACAATTTTTTTTTTTTTTTCCACACCCGAAAATTATGGCTTATTCGAATTTGAGGACAAATTCTCTCCTACAAGGGGAGAATGATGGAAAGTGGCCAGCCATGGGTAAAAAGACAGAAAATGTTCAGCTCAACGTGCATGCAAAACAACCGGGAATGCTTGTATTTTTCATGCACATAATATCGTTTGAGTCGGGAGGATGATCATTGATTATTTGTTCATAAATAAATCAAGGTATTAAGGGAGATAGTTGAGAAATCAAGCTCACTAAATTTCCATGGTTAAGCTAGGAATGATCGGCCAAGTACAAACAAGCAATGTTACAAATATTATTATCTTAAGTGCTTTGAACATAAATAAATTCATGTCATGATGGGTCGGTCCAAGGGAGGGCCGAAGGACTTATGATCATGCAGCAGCCAAGAACATCAAGCTAGAGCATTCTAGAAGGCACTACCACTAGTGGAAGGTGGTTAGAAGAGAGCTTGGAGAAGGGGCAACAAATCTTGGCCACATGTTCCCTATCAAACAATACTTGGCTAGAAATTCTTCAAGCTTAACTTGGAGAGGAGGAAAGCATCTAATTAGTTAGCATTTTGTTTTGCTTTAATTTTCAGCTTTGTTAATTTCAATTTCCAGCAAGGTTAGTTGTATTGGCAGGTCTATATATTCAGCATGCACACTCCTTGTAAAAACACTTTTTGATGAATATACAAACCTTGAGTGTTATACTCTTTTCGGGATGGATTTCTCGAGCCTCTAAATCCTCAAAGCTGTATCCTAGGTTGGCATCTAGGTGGTGTCCTTTGAGTCTCCCAAACCCCGGTGGTGTTTCTGTATCCGGACCGTTTGAGAGCGCCCCTTGATTCGAGCTTGGTGGTGTTTACGTATCCAAGCCGGAATCCAGGTTCTATCCAGCGACTTCCATCAACCATATCTCCCAATCCACGAATCATCTCTTTCCCAAATTTCACACACTTCATCATACATGAGTTGAGTCCATTTTCACCAAATCTCAGCTTAAACCAAGAACCCCTCCGTCCTCCACATCAAAACCAAACAAAGGGTATCAATCTGTACATCCAGCCGGCAGCATCAACTTCTGGCTATCTGTTCAGGTAGTTCCCCTTATCCAAAATTCACGAAACTTGGCCACAACCTTCCTCCATCAGTTACCTCACTCCCCTCCAAGTTTCGTCCAAATCCAAGATCATTTACCCCTCCTTTCACCCTTTTCCCCAGAACCGCACCTGCAGGTCCTATTCCGCCCTGTTGTGTGTTTTGCGGTTTTTCCATCTTTTCTTTGCTTCCGCCACTACACATCAAAATTTCATGGTACCAACTAGTTTGTTCAGTACTAGACACTTTCAAATGCGTACATGTGCGCAGGTTGACTTCCGTGCTATATGAATTGGCATTGAATGAATTCTACTAGGGATATTGATAATGGATGCTAATTTGGCTAGGGCATCTGTGAACCGATTGTCATCCTTAGGAAGGTAGGTGTATGATACGCAGATGAAATGTTTTGCTAACTTCATCAAATGCGCTTGGTAGGGTTCCAAGTCCTCACTATACCTTCCATTTATGTGAAATCTAATTGATGATCAAACTTGAGTCGCCGAAGACCCCGGCGTTCTTTACTCCTATTTCTATGACAACTTTAAGTCCAAGTAATACATGCCTCGTATTTTGCAACATTGTTGGTGACCTCGAAGTCCAATTTAACTAAGATGGGTGTATGTTCTCTCTCTGGAGAAACCGAAAGGATCCCTACTCCAAAACCATTATGATTGGAAAAGGCATCAAAGTACATCGTCCATACATCAAGTTTTACTTGTAAGATGCCCTTGTCCGGAAATCCAAATGATCTAGTTGTGCTTCGGTCGTTGGTAGATCAATTCTAATACTACTCTCCCTTAATTGCCTTTTGTGGAACATACTTGATTTCAAACTTTGATAACATGACCGTCCATCTAGCTATCTTACTGCCGATAGTTGGTTATTCCAGAATATGCTTAATAGGGTGCATTGGAGCTACTACTTGTACCGTGTAGGCTAGCATGTAGTGTCTAAGCTCCTTGACGGCCCGGACTAAAGCTAATGATATCTTCTCTAAAGGTGTATATTGAGTCTCATAATCTAAGAATTTCTTACTTAGATAATACATCGTTGTGCTCATTTTTTCCGTCCCGTTGAGCTAACATGTCTCCCATTGCGTCTCTCTCATGGCGAGGTATAACAATAATGGTTTTCCAAGTGGAGGCGAAATTAAAACTGGTGGATTGGCCAAATATTCCTTAACCTTTTCGAATGCTATTTGGCACTTATCCCAAATAGGCCTAGCTCCCTTTTGAGCTTCTCGAAGATGGGTTAACGAGATAATAGCCTGTTTTGATATGAAATGACTAATATAATTCAAACGCCCTAGAAAACCCCGTATTTCTTTCTTCGTGTTCGGTGGTGGTATCTCTTGGATGGCTTTGATCCGTAATGGATCAACTTCAATTCCTCTAATACTGATCACATAGCCTAACAGTTTACTCGAGGTTACCCCAAAGGCACACCGATGTGGGTTAAGGGGCATGTTGTATTTCCATACTCTTTCGAAAAATTTCCTAAGGCTAGGTAGGTGCCCTGCCCTATCTTTGGACTTGATGATTATGTCGTCGATGTAAACTTTAGCTTCTTTATGTATCATGTCATGTAGTAACATTGTGGGTGTCCTTTGATAAATGACTCCAATATTTTTGAGTCCAAATAACATCACAACATAGTAGTACGTCCCCCATTGAGTGATGAAGGCCGATTTTTCCATGTCTTCTTTATTCATGTTTACCTGGTTATATCCGGAATAACCATCAACGAATGAGAGTAAGGCATGACCGGGCTTGTTATCAACTAAAATGTCTATATGGGGTAAAGGAAAGTCATCCTTGGTGCTTGCCTTATTCAAATCCTCGAAGACGACGCACACCCTCACCTTGCCATCTTTATTCGGAACCGGCACTATGTTTGCTACCCAATAAGGGTAGTGAACCACCTTAATAAACTCGGCTTCTAGTTGCTTCGAACTTCTTCTTTTGATTTCTTCTATAGTTCTTTGAGTATGAGGTCAAGGTTTTCTTCCATTGATTCAATCTTCTTATCCTAGGCCTCAATCTTCTCTTATATTTTTGTAGTAGACTCCTTGAACAAGGTTATGATGGGGGTTTGTTCTGGCTTGTTGGCCATTTTTTAAGGAGGGATGCGCTTTGTCCACGAGCAACCTACCGGTGTTACCTGTAAAGGTGTTGGACGTACCGGTGTGGTACGTGCTCGTGTGGGACGTATCGATGTTCACCGTATTGGTGTTGAAGTAAACTTCTTATTTCCTAGCCGTTTCATCCTAAGATTCCCGATTTGAGTTGGATTCCTTATCCTGTATCCCAAAAAGTAAGTGCTCAAAATTGGCTCGTGGAAAATGTTTGGGAAGATGGGGCTTAAGTCCTTAACCCAAGAAGTGACTGATCTTAAGAGAAGACAAAATGATATGTTCTTTTATTTGGATGCACATAAAGAATGCAAATTGATGAAAATGAAATACAATGATGCTAATGGAATCCCTTAGATTGGGATGAATTTGATTTGGTTAAGTGCAAACAAAGACCCACCTAATTTGAGATGAATTTAATTTGGCTAATGCAAACAAAGAGTCACCTATTTTGAGAAAAATTTTAGGCTAAATGTAAAAATAAAATGAATGCACTCACCTTAGTCGAGATGATTTTTAATTTTGGCTAAAGCAAAAATAAAATCAATGAACTCACCTTAATAGAGATGATTTTTAATTTTGACTAATGCAAAATGGACTCACCTATTTAAATTTAAAATTTACCTAACGCAAATAAAAGACTCAGCTATTTGAGATGAATTTAAAAATTTGGTTAATGTAAAATGGATTCACATATTTGAGATGAATTTAAAATTTGCTTAATGCAAAAATGGACTCACCTATTTGTGATGAATTTATAACTTCGAAGATGAATTTAAAATTTGACTAATGCAAAAATGGACTCACCTATTTGAGAATAATTTAAAATTTGGCTAATGCAAATAAAAGCTTCACTTATTTGAGATGAATTTAAAATTTGGCTAATGCAAATAAAAGTCTCACTTATTTGAGATGAATTTAAAAATTTGGCTGGATGCAAAAATGGACTCGACTCAAGAAGGTTCATTTTTTAATTTCATTTTGCACCTATGCAAGTATTATTTAGCAAACCTAATCTAAACTTCTAGGCTAACAAAAAAACAGGTTAAATACTAAAAACAACCACGCTAATTCAAGCATGCAAATGAAAAAGGGGCACAACCCGGATCGCGAAACTTCTATGGTCAAAAAAGGAATAAATCTCGGTCGAATACATGGTGTCTCATAGTTTGAGAATTTAGTCCTCCATGGGGTGCATGACAGGGAATAGCATGAATTCTCGGTGACTCTCGGTAAAAACCAAGAAAAGTGTGCTATGAGTGGAGAGTAACAACTTTCCCAATAATCGAGCCTAAGTGGGCCCACTGGGTTAGCCTCTTCCAAAAGATATTCTTAAAGGTAAACCCTATTATGGAAATTAAAAGCAACTATGTCCAAGGCTGCCTAAATGCAATATGCCTAATGCATAACACATTAAGAAAGCTCACAACTCAAATTGTCAAGTCTCACCCTCTTAATAAGTGATAAGTCCCGAGTGGAGTGATCTTTGTAGGAACCACGGCTCGTCCCCTTGAGAGGGGACCAAGCGGAACTAATGTTGGGTATCTTTGATTTTTGAAGAATCTTTTGAGAGTTGATTTTTGAAAGTGGGAGTATGCCTCTTATTGAAAATTTTGAATTTTGTAATATAACTTTAAAATAGTTTAAGTAAAGGTGATTGACGATTTTATTAATATTTTATTTTAGAAATTAATTTTAAAATGCCTCGGGATATTATTTCATAATTTAGAAAAATATAAAAAACATAACTTAAATTTTGTCGCAAGGCTTTTGGGCTAAAAGGTGTGAATACATCGGCTTGGACCAAGAGCCTTGCCCGATGATCGGCTGGCGCCAACAAACGCTAGCACTTGTTTGGTCGCAGCGCCGACCATGGGTCATGACTAAAGGGTCAATCTCGGTCCATGGGCCTTTGCCGTCGAAATTAAATATGTTTTTTGCCATTTTAAATTAGAAATGCTGAGTGCACTTTAGGAGAAATAAAAATAGAAAAGGGAGAGTCGCTAGTCGGCTTTAGAAATGAAAATAACAAAAATAAAAGAAATACTCTTCTAATCTTAGTATCGAAACCTAAGCTTGAAAGAGGTTCAAAGATGATTCCATCGGTCCGTAACCGAGAATCTAATGTTCTGGGGCAAAGGTACGAAATTTAAAGAATATGTTTTCAGTCAAGCATACAACATATGAATATGAAAATTAAATCAACCAAAGCATGAAAAGTAAGTAATAAAGCAATTAAGAAAGTGGTAAAGAAAGTGATAAAAGAAAGCGAAAAGAAAAGCAGTAAAAATAAACTACAACGGGTAGGGGAATTAAAAACCATTACATTTTGATCCACAATTTGGAAAAAGTAAATGGCATAAATTTAAATAAACCGTAATCGGGATTGAAAGTGAATTAAGGGCCTTCGAGGTTGTCCCACCTATTGATCTTGAATCATGAACCGGATCTGGAAGTGTGGTGGTGGATGAACAAGACGAAAGTAGGCTATTTGGGAAATTTGTGGAGGTAGAGTGGTGTAAGAGAATGCTTGGTAAAGTAATGGTTAGCTAAAATGAGCCAAATGATTAGAATGCCGATTAGCATTCAGTAGCTATTAATTAGCCGAGAATGGAGCAGCCGTCAAGGTCAAAATGCAGCTTCATTAAGCTTCTTTTAGCAGACCTAAAATGAGGAATAAACTACTCTATTTATAGGCTTGGGTTTAGGTCCCAAAATAACCTAAAAGGTAAGCGACCATCCAAAACAAATGAACCGGACCAGCCGTAATCCAAAAAGATTGGATAAAATTAGCCTTTGATGGGGAATCTCACGAAGGGTGCTAAGAAGCACGGTGCTCAGCCTTAAAACAATGTCGCTTGGAAAATTGTGCTTTCGTGTCTCAGCTGGTCTTTAGAGCAAAATGCAATGCTTTGGTGTGAAGAGCCATGAAGCACGACATCGACCTCAAATTGCATCGTTTGGTGAACTTGAATTCTATGCCTCGGTTGGGTGCTAAGGATGAAATGTTGCGTTTAGCGAGTAAGCAAGGCTTGAAGCGCGGCACCGGCCTTGCCTTGACTGGGAGCTTTGACTCGGGTTTGGTCCGACAAAAGGAAATGGGATTGTGGGTCAGCCCAAATAAAAGGTTTACTTTTGTGGTGCTAATGGGTTTTTGTGGTATACCGACTTCCGTCACGCCAATTAGATTCCGAGTAGGATGCGAGTTCACAAGCGGGACTTGGATTTTATCACCAGGTTAACAAAATTTTTTAAAAAGGAGATAAGAGCGACACATTTTCGGTGTCTACAGACCACGAGAACAAAAAAAGAGCAACCGAAAAGAAGCTCACAAAGTTTGAAGATCTTGTTTTAAAACTCACTTAAGGTTAAAAAAAAATGACCTTCTTCAAGGTTCTCGGTGTGTATTTTTTCAAAAAGATGGACTTGGTTACATCTTTGAAAAGGAGGATCACTCCCACAACAGTCTTTTCGAAAATGATTCTCGAAAAGTACATTTTAGAAACCCGAGCATGATCCTATTTATTCAAAGAAGAAAGGCACAATGCCTAGAAATGTTTACCAAACGAAGTCTCCTCAGCTTGTTTACAAAAAGAAATGTTTTCACTGAAAGGAGACTCATTTCCTTTAGAAAAAGACTCATAATTAGACCAAGCCCAAGATTATTCAAATCTTGGTTCCCAAAAGTTCTCTTCTTCGTAAACCGACCCGAGTAAGGATAATTACTCGGGTTTATAAGAGGAAGTGAGAAGGGTTAGTGTGTTTCTATTTTTTAGGCAACTCAAAAAGAAAGATCACCGGTATCTAGACAGATGGTTACTCAAGGCACATGTCCAGAGATTCAAGACTCTTATCTAAATTAGAGAAGATGAAAGGAGGAGATAACAACAAGGGTAAGATTGTCGGTATTGGAAGAGTTGATTATTCGACAACTCGGTCAACCCAGTCTACTTTTTCAAGGGACTCAAGTACAATCTTTTGAGTATCTCCTAGTTATGTGTTAAAGGACAAAAGGTAAGGTTTACTTAGACAAATTGCTTCATTATTGATTCTACTTCAAACGAGACAAAGTCTGTTTCATCCGAGGTTAGGTAACACTTATATTATTCCTCTTTCGATTCTACTCAAACTTTGTCATGTTTAAAAGCTTTTGTTAATGATGAATCATGGACATGGCACCGTAGATTAGGTCATATTAGTATGCATACCATTAAAAACTTGATTCACAAGGTTAGTTTGAGGACTCCCTAAATATAATTTTAAGAAAGATAAACTTTGTGATGCATGCTTAAAAGGGAAACAAGTTAGATCTTTATTTAAGGCACTCAAAACTGTTTCCACCTCGAAAGTGCTTGAATTGATTCATATAGATTTATGAGGTGAAATCCCTGTTAAAAGCCTAGGATGTAAATCATATGTGCTTGTTATTGTTGATGATTTCTCATGATTAATATGGGTTTGTTTTCTAAAGAGAAAGTATTAAGCCTTTAAAGAGTTCACTAAGGTCTACAGGCAAATTCAAGTAGAGTTTGAAATAGACGGATTAGAACCGACCATGGAAGGCGATTCGATTAGCCAAAATTTGCGGACTTCGCGACAAGAATGGTATCTCCCATAACTTCTCTGCACCCACAACTCCTGAATAGAATGGAGTACTGGAGAGAAAGAACATAACTCTTTTAGAAATAGGAAGAACAATGATGATTGAAAATGATCTTCCTTGAGGTTTGCTCTTGAGAGTCCGAGTCACCCTAGAAGGGAGGGTGAATAGGGTGAAAAGGAAATTTTGCGGAATAAAAATTTTCAGGCAAGTCGAACTCGAAAAGAGATTCCGAGTCTAGAATGAACTCGAAAGTAAAAACACAAAGAGATACATGGAAACCCTCCTATGCAAAAAACCACGGACAATGTCAATCTAGACACCAAGTCAAATCCACTATTCTGAATCCTCAAAATACAAGGACTAACTCTTATAGAATTTCTCCATTAGATAATTTAATACAAGTTTTCCTAGGCAAAAAGTTCCCTTATCTCGTCCTAGTACGTCCTAACTAAGTTACCCCTTATAACTAGGTACAACCGAGTTGAGTTATCCTTTACTGACTTAATTTAGGGAAACTACAGAGAAGTAATCAAAATAAGAGTTTGATGGTTTACAAGACTTCTTTTGCTTTCAACTCGAAGTTGAGAAAACTATGTACAAAGTTGAAAGCTAGAAATGATTGAGTGTGTGAGATCAAAGTTCGGTTCCAACAATCTTCTAAGTCTTGTAGAGTGGCTTCGATTTATAATCAGCGAGGCGGATAGCCTTTATGAGTGATCATACACTGGGAAGCTTCACTAACTGTTGTAACGGATAGTTTGAGTCCCTCGGAAAGAGAACCGTTATAAAGATGAATGTTGTGCATCGGTCTTTGGCTAAAAAGTGGTCCATTCCACTTATTGTGCTTAAAATCTTGGGTGGAAACAACCATTAGACTCAAAATTAAAATTTACCGGAAATGGAAACAAACAACCCCGACATGGTGTTTAAACCGTCCCGAAAATAGGGCTTTTCTGTTTGGTGGCGTTTGATGGTTAAAAGTTAGTTGCTTTTGCTTTTCAAATTGAGATTAAATCACTTTAATCATCCTTCAAAAACAAATCAAAGTGGTACTCAATGTAGAAAAATACTTTGGTCCAAAATTAGTCAATGATAAAAAAAATATTTAAATAATTAAGCACTAAATTACCAAATAAATAATTTTAGTTAATAAATCAATCCGACTTAAAATTAGAATTAATGTAGTAATTCCGATTCAACTTTTGCACCGAGTCGGATGCTAATAAAACTTGTGCATGTGCAGTTATTTAGGAGAGATGACTGTTTGAGTTGTATTTGAGTGGGTGAGAAACCTAGAGATAAGCGTTTCAATCAAAAATTTGTTTTTGAGTGGGTTAGACAAAATTGAAAACTTAAAGATAGCTTCCTAAAGTGTGAGAATGACTTGAATTCAAAAAAATAGACAGAAATAAAGTTATACCTAAGTCTTCAATCTCCCCTTTTTATGAAAGACATTCAACACTTAGAAGTATAAGTTAGACATGCAGAGAGTTAAGTTTTTGATGCTCAAATACTGATAGCTGTTAGTATAGTCTAAGTAAGCATAATATTTGTAATATGAATTATCAAAGACAAGTTAAAATATCAAGGACTAAGGTTTAGAACTATAACAAGTTATCGAGCTATTTGACTTAGTATCATAGCATAATTGAATATCTTAGCTTATTAGAACAAAATAGAAAATTATCGAGCAAAATTATATAAAAAGAATCATTGAATCACAAAAATACTTAGATGTTCATTGATTGATCACACAAGAAAGCATTCAACATGTAAACAAAAAAATTGTTGTCCCAGTAAACTAAACAACTATCTCTCCTATATATTTCTCCCCTATGCATTTTATTACAATATAAGTAGGGAAGAGAGAAGAAACAGAATGTTGGACAAAAAAAATAAAGAAAAATGAACTAAGAAGGGGTGAAGCGAGTTCCGATGGAGGAGGAGAAATGGGGTGCATGTGCTCGCGCCTGTACCGTTGGGATGAAGTTGCTGGTTGCACGAGTGGCAACAATGGAAGAGGAGGCAAGCTGTTCTAGTTAAACAATTCTTCGAACTAAAGGCTGTGCTTCCTCAACTTCCTCTTTTAAGCCCTCACCTTGTTCAGGTAGAGTGGGGCTGTAAATATGGCTAGGCTTGGGACTAACCAACATCCACGACTTTCTTAGAAGCTAACTCTATGTGCTCTGAAGAAATAACCTCACCTTCTTTCTCTCCTTGGCCTTATTCTTGGCTTGCTCCAACTTCTTCGTCTCCTTCTTCTTCTTGTTCTTTTGAGTTTGAGTCGGAAGACGTGGAAGACTCGAAGAAGAGTCTAATTCGATGTCGATTTTGAGTCCTCGGTAGCCTTAGAACAACGCTCTTGGAGGCGACTAATCTACTCTTGCTGCTTCTTGATGACTTCTTTAGGTCGGTGACCAGAGCTTGACTCCGATCAATCTACTTCGAGCCGTGCATCGAAGTTGTGTTAGGATTGGCATGAAAGCTCGTAAAGCACCAAGAGTTGATTGTAACTCTTTGGTGAGAGCGAGGAAATTAGAACGCCACTTTCCGAAGGAGATCGGTAGAAGGGGCTGGTTGAGATTCAAGGTTTGCTCTTGGAGAGGCTAAGTCACCCTAGAGGGCTGGTGAATATGGTGATGGAAGGTTTTTAGAAATTACAAAATTTTTTGCACAAAATAGACTTAGAAAATAATTACGAGTTTAGAATGAACTCAAAACAAGTCAAACACAAAAATACGTGGAAACCCTCCTAGGGGCGGAAAACCACCGACAGTACTAATCCAAGCATCAAGACAAATCAACTATTTTGAATGCACAAAATACAAGGACTGACTCTTTACAAAATTGCTCCCTTATACAATTCAATTATAAGTTTTCCTAGATTCTGAAATTCCCTTATCCGATCTAATACTTCCTAACCGAGATACGCTTTACGGTTAGGGACAACCGAGTTGAGTTAGCCCATACTGCTTAGTCAAAGGATTTAGCAGAAAGTAGAAAGAGTAGAAGTGATTACAAGACTTTCTCTTCACAACTCAAAAAGTACGAGTTATAGAATTGGAGTTGTAAGCTAAAGATTGAGTAAGTATGCACTAAGTAAGTGTTAAGCAATGTATTCAACAATCTTCAAGTCTTGTAGAGTGGCTTCTATTTATACACAGCAGGGAAGATTAGCCGTTGAGATTTGTTCTCGATTGGTGAGCTTCAATAGCTATTATAACGGCTAGTCTTAGTCAATAAGAAAAGGATCCGTTGTAATATGAACGTTGTGTGGTGATTGTTGGCTCAAAAAGTGGTCCATCCCACTGGTGGTGACTAAAATCTAGGGAGGAACAACCGTTGGACTTAAAGTGGAAATTTCTTGGATTCGAAACAAACAACCCCGACACATTGTCCGAGCCATGTCCGAAATGGCCGATTCATGTCTCGCTGGTGTTTAACGGCTAGAAACCGGTTGCTTTTGCTTTTCAAAACAGATGAAAATTCTTTACTCAACCTACCAAAGAAAATCAAAGTGGTACTAAAAGTATAAAAATACTTTAGTCCAAGATTAGGCAAAGATAATAATTAATTCAAAGTAATTAAGCACTTAATTATCTTAAGCCTAAAAGAATGAAATTTTCTGAGTCTAATATTCATTAGGTTCAAATTCAATCTTGAATCAATCCTTTAAATGATCAAGTTATTGAGAATAAACAATCAGAATACATAAACTTGATCAAGTAAATAATTTCATTGAATATGATGACTTAGAAAGTACAATTAACGATGTAATTCATTTTCGGTTAG
Source organism: Talinum fruticosum (assembly GCA_021018815.1). Lineage (NCBI taxonomy): Eukaryota > Viridiplantae > Streptophyta > Magnoliopsida > Caryophyllales > Talinaceae > Talinum > Talinum fruticosum. The sequence continues at coordinate 1,284,065 of JAITYX010000012.1, forward strand.
AACACCAAGTCAATACTTAGAATATAAAGTGTTTGCGAAATTATTTACTTGTGTCATTGTTCGAAGTTATTTATGAGTTAGTTAGAAACCTGGTTAAGAGTGATATGCTTGAAAGATGGTTTACGAGCGGGTTAGAAAATAATGAAAACGTAGATATGAGTTTCTTAAAAGCTTAGAATGACTTAGAATCAAAACTATAGAGAGATAGAGAGTTATACCCGAGTATTCAACCTCCCCTTTTTGATGAAAGACATTCCATAAGATATAAACTAATCAGTTTAGAGAGTTAAGTTTTCATTGTATATTGATTAGAGCAACAAAAATAATAAAGAGTATTGGACAACTCAGACTTATATCATACACAACTCAAAACATACTTCTTGAAGTAAACATAGCATATGTGTCACAGAATAATGAGAAAATATATCGAGTAAGTAAGAAATATGATCAAAAATAGATATTGTCAAAATAGGCAAATTTCATTGAACATTTGAAGCTTTTGCATAGAAACTTAAACAAATAAAGAAATAAACTTAGAGACAACTCCCCCTAAACTAAACATCTCTATTTTCTATCTTTTCTTTCCCCTTATGTATTTCAACGAAAAATTAACAAAAAGAGGGAGGAAAGAACAACTAAGTATAAAGATGTTGGACAAAATAAAACACATTTTAAAATTAGTAGGGAGGAGGAGCGATCGGCGAAAAGTAGAAGAGCGAGGGTTGCGCCAATGCTCGTAGACGTAAGTAGAGACAGCTAGGCGAGGAGGCAATAGTAGTGGTAGATCGGGTAGTGGAATGACCCATCCGTGAGTGAGAGGTAGATCTTCCTCTCGCTTCTTCCGCTTCTAAGGCCTCAACAAATGCTTCGCTGTAGAGTCGTGGTTCTAAGGTAGGGGCCTCGGATCGGCCTACATCACCAGCCTCTTACGAGGCGGAATGAGTGTGATATGAGGAGATCACCTCGGGTTCTTTGTCGCCCTTACCCTCAAATTGAACCGCTTTCGTCTCCTTTTCTCCTTCTCCTTTAGCTTCTTCGACGTAGACTCGGAAGAATTGGAGGACTCTAAAGGTTGTGCTTCTTCAGATTTTGAGTCCTCTGCTTGCATTGGACCTTCTCTTGTCGAGGTGACGGATTTGCTGTTGTTGTTACTTGAATAACCTCATTGAGCTCAACAATCATGGCTTGACTCTACTCGATCTAAGTCCGAGCCCGACTTTGGTACCGAGTCATAAGTGGCATGAAATCTTGGAAGGCTCCTACAGTTATTTGTAACTCTTTAGGCGAAGAGACAAACTAAGTGGCCACCTTCTAAAGTAACTCAAGTGAAGGGGCAAGTTGAGAAGTGGAAGGTCTAGCGATAAAAAGTAGAACCTTAGAACCGATCCGAGTCCGAGGTGGAGGAGGAGGAGTTAATTCGAGGAGTGAACCCGGACACCGGGTTGGATTTCCTAATATCCAAGGACAATGAGTTCATCTCTGCCAAAACAAACAGCGAGGCTCTAGGCGAGGCACTTGTTTGGGTCGAAGGAAGTTTAACCTCAAAGCGAGTAAAAACAATTGAGAGAAGAGCTCCAAAGGGATAAGGAGTCTTCTTACGGTCGGATGGACCGAAACAATCTGTTCCAGGATAAAAGGGAAGAGGTCAACCTCATACCCTTCCAGAATGTCAAAGAGAACCCGAAGAACTTTTCTATTACGGTTCTCTTTCGAAGGATAGTAGGAGAAGAAGGTTCTCATCATAATAAAGCATGAAAGTCTAGCTTTAGAAGTCATCTAAGTCACGGAAAAGTTCTTTCTTGATCGAGGGATTTCTTTAGCAAATTTATTAAAGAAGTCATCCGTGACTTCATTGAAGGAGATAGGATTAGAATGAAGAAAAACACACTTCACATCAAAGAATTTATGGAGTATAACAAGGTTGATACGAATCAACTTGCCTTGGATGACAAAAGAGATCACATTATCTATTGTTGTCATCCGAGTATAGAACTTAGTAACGGGTTACGGGTAGATATACTCACAAAAGCACAAGTAACTGAAAACACTAGTTTTAATGGTGGGTTTCAACCAAGAAAAACGAGGTTTTGGTGAAGAATTTGTGGTCAAGAAAGAAATACTTGAGCAACCGAGTACCTTTGAATCATTTGAGGCATGGGCTATTCCCTTGGCTTAAGTAGCCTCGAACGAGTTAACTTGGTTACGGCCTTCTTTGTGGCAAACCTCCCTCCATAGCTGAACCTCTCTTAGGTATATTGAAAGAGATAGAGAGAGTTTTAGAGTAAAGAGAATGAGAGTGAAGAGCAAAAATGAGTGAGAAATAGAGAGAGAATTTGAGTGCGAGAGTGATTGAGTACGAGAGCAAAGAGAGCGAGAGGGTGAGCAATAAGTAGGTAAAGTGAATGAATGAAATCAAAGCGAGTGCTATTTATAGTATAAATGCTTTCATTGAACAACCACCTTTCGACTCGACCCTCTAAGCAACGGTTACCGAGACAGTTGAGTCTCCCAACGAGTAACGACTAGTTTCGAGCGGCTTTCTTCCAATGGCTAGTTCTTTTAACTTTTCGCGTGACGGATAGAGAAGAAAAGATTTTCGAAAACATTTATGAGATTTTCCATTGATCTAAAGATGATCCTAAAATTTTAATGTCGATTTTGCTCATAAGCTGAATCCGAATCGGTAATGTGTTTGAGTGACTTAGAACACACTCGGAAAATTAATAACTCATACCTTAGTCTCATTCTGTGTTAACCGATACATTTGTTATTCATTGAAAGCATATAACAATCAAACACGAGAAAAATAAGTTATGCATTAACTTAGATAATCATGTAATTAACATGTCATGATCATTCCTAATAAAGAAAAATTAATCTTCACTCGGAGGTTTAGTAAAAATATCAGCTAATTGAAATTTTGTAGGAATAAACTCAAGTTCAATATCACCTTTCGTAGAATGATCTCTCAGAAAATGATACCTAACCTCAATGTGTTCCGTTTTTAGTGCTGACCTGGATTCTTGGTGATGTTGATTGCACTTTAACTGTCACACTTGATTGGGATAAATTTGAATGTCTAACCTAGATCCTTCAAGTGTTACTTGATCCGAGAAAATCTGAGTACAACAAGCTCCTGCTACTATGTACTCGAGCCTTAGTAGTTGATAGAGCAACCGAGATAAATGATTGGCCCGAAATTGGCTTGCTCTCGATGTGTTTTTTCTATCAACTTTATATCCAACATAGTCGGCATCCGAGTATCCAGTGAGGGTCGGATCGAAGTCTTTTGACTACTAGAGACCAAGTGTCCGAGTCCTTGCAAGATATCTAAAGATTCTCTTCACTGCATTGACATATGATTCCTTAGGATTAGCTTCAAATCTTGCACAAAGGCAAACACTAAACATGATATCCGGCCTATTAGATGTGAGATAGAATAGAGATCCAATTACACCTTTGATGGACCTAGACCCATGGGCTAGAACATACTCCAAGCCCAAACCCATCCACGATCAAACCGAGTTGGGTAGCACACTTATTTCCCCTTTTCATAAGCTTACGAGTGACTCGGAATTCTCTCGTGTTGTAAGGGTTGGAAGTTCCGCCATTCAGTCACAAACGGCTATGAGTTTGCTTACTAAATTATTCATACAAGTACTTCATGATGTCCTCAAGCTTAAAAACTTATGGGCATCTTGAATATATGCGGAGATAATAATCGAGGAAGACCTTTGTTAAAGCCGGCAGCTTGCTCATCCAGGATGACACCTACACCTTGTTTTGATCATATCTTCGATCCGAGCTCCAACATCACCTCATGACGTATGGATGGAAAGCTAACATCCTAAGCGTTCATAATCTCAAGTTATGAGCATTTGAAGTTGACTTAGAAACTGGAAGTTGCGCACTCGGAATGACGCTTGAAGGTCATCTTCAAAAGGGTGTTCGATCAACCATGGATTAGATTTTGGTCTCCAATTTTCACAAGGGTATTCTTGGACATGTCCAAATTAATATCAGGTTATGGGCATTGTCTTTTAGGTTGGAGATAATAAAGAAAATGGTCCGAACATCAAACCGGGTATTTCTACCGACCAGTATGACCTCTCGCTGATTGTTCTGGTCATAACGTTTTGCTCACAGCTTCAAATGGGTCGAGCCACATATGGTTGAAAAGCTTATTCCTCAAGCTTTCCAAGCATATCTTATACATCACAATTGGAGCTGTAAATCAAGAGATATCACCATTTTAAGTTGGCTCATGCTACGAGAAGATGCACCGAAAACGACAAGCAAGGGGGACCATTTGCGACTGTCCTTTTATTCTTATCATTTTATCTTCATTGGCCACTTGTTTTTGTCTTCTTTTATTTTGGCTGAATGTAGTGACAGCCCTAGGATTATGTAAGGCTATTTTCAGCCCTTAGATTAAAGTAGCAACCCTAGTTTTTAGCTCTATATATATGTAGAGTGCTTGCATGTAAAAATCGAGACAAGTTTATCCATGAATGCTAATGCATCAAAGTTGAGCTAAGCTCCTTTATCCTTTTTAAATCTCATTTTGCTTATCCTAGTTTGGCTAATTAGGTGGTGTTCAAAAGAGTCTTAGGCAAGCTTGGTGGTGATATCCGTATCCAGTGCAAGCCTTTGAGCCCTAGCTAAGCTTGGTGGTGAAATCTGTATCCAAGTGAAGTTAGACTATCCCTTGGTTGTGTGCATCTCGTAGTGGATGTTCATAAACATTCTCCATATTTATCCCTCACCATTCTACCCAAACATGTTCCCTCATCTTCCTTAACCCCTTAACCATCATCCCATAAAAATCCAGACTTCTTTTGAAGCCACCATCTTTATTCCGAAACCGACCATCCGTCGTCCGAGCCACTCGGATTCAGTATTCTAAGTCCTCTGTTCCGGTTTTACGAGTCCGACTTAATAATTAGTTTCGGTTGTCCGAGTTAGTCCGAGTCCCCAATTTTAGTTGTCTAGTTAGTCCGAGCCCTCGGTTCCGGTCGTCCGAGTCCGGCTTAGTCCTCGGTTCCAACTTTACGAGTCATTCCGAGTCCTCGGAACTAGTTATTGAGTCATTCGACCCACTAAGAACTGCGCATAATTTCACTCTGTTTCAGGATCGGTGTAGCCTTGCGTTTTGGCACATTAGTTTTGGTATTAGAGCTTTGGAGCCTTTCCTAGGCTGAGCTTCCTTAACCCCAAACACAACCCCTTTTGCCCCAAACACATCAGTCCACAAAAAAACCCCAAAACAAACAAAAAAGTTCCTGCCCCATTTTTTTTCTTTCACCATCTTGAGCACCACTTTGCATTTGGTTGTGAGAGCTTAAATGGCCGCTTCTAATTTTGAGTTGGTCAATCTTTTTGTGCCTAAATTCTATGGCCAACAAGAACTCTTTCTTAGTTGGTTCATCAAGGTTGAAGAGGCCTTTGAAAACTTGAGATTAGATGAACTTGAGAAAATGGAGATTGTTGTCTCTAAGTTGAGGAATCTTGCCCTCACTTGGTGGACAATATACAAGATGAGAAGGAAGAAAAGAGGCAAAGAAAACGTACACACATGGGAAAAGCTAAGAGGAAAATTGTTGAGAAAGTTTGGTCCACTTCATTACAAGACTCATCCATCCAAGACCAAGCCTATTAACAAGGGAGTTTATCTTCCTTTTCTCCTAAACTTTCAGCCCCCTCTTCTCCTTCCAAACCCCCAAATGTCCAGCCCCACTCACCTCCACAAAACGCCCCAACACACCACAAAAACAGCCCCCACATTTCCCCACGGTCCAACCATCTCTACCCCCACAAAATCCCACACCCCCTCACAAAGAAAACCCCCAAAACCCTCACCAACATTCGGTGACTACCCTTCCCTTCCACCACAAAATTTTCCAACCCCTCAACCAAGTTCTACTTTGGTTGAATGTGAAGAGCTCTATGAGGAGCAAGAGGAGAATGAACCACACTTTGCCTTGTCTCCCAAATTTGATGAGCATATTGAGAACAAATTGGAGGATGTATGCCAACCAATTGATTTTGAGTTGCCTCCAACGTTTGATGAGTTGCTTGAGGAGCAAGATGAGCAAGAAGAGCATGAGGCTAGCTTTGACATGGTGGAACCCATGAGCCTCCAACTTTCGGTCAACCTACATCCACTTGGCTTCCAATGGTTATTACAAGGTAAAGGATTCCAATCACATTTTTGTTGTCCTAAATTTTTGGTAGTAACAAGAATCATCTTGGAGAATTTTGGAGCATGATCATGACTTTAGATGCTTGTTACTTGTTATTGGATAGACCTTGGTTGTTGGATTGGCTAGCTATTCCATATGGGTTGTCAAGCACTCCTAGTGGCTACATGTGTTCTAATGACCAAGTTTGTGAGCTCTACAATGTGCAATTTGTTTTGATGACTATTAATGAAATTTTGGGTGTGAAAATGAGAGGTTTGATAGCTCAATTTGGCAGCCGAGAGTTAGCTCAAATGGACAGCCCACTAATTGATTTCATGGCATATTTACGTGAGTCCGTTTTGAGAGCAAACCGGATGGTTGTGGACAGCCCCTATTTTATGTTCTTTGATGATGGCCGAACACTCTTGGAACCTCTACATGAGGCTACACAAATTGTTGTTGAATTGTTGGGAAAAGTCCCTTGGCATGAGCACTTGAATATTACTCTTGTACAAATGGCTTGTGAATATTTGACAAAGCACAATTCCAAGAGGAGGTATATGCTTTCATCTCTATTGGAAACTTGTGAATTTAATTTTGAGCAATTAACATCTTTGTGTGTCTATGCCAAACATGTGAAGAGTGTTTCTATAATTGTGCCAATGAAGTGGTGCCATAGCATTTGTGAGACCTTCAAATCTAGTTGTGAAGGCAACTATGGAGAGCATACTTGGCACCAAAACCCCTACATTCTGTCCACCAAACAAGCAGCCACAACACAATCTGCCCAGCCCATGTTCCAGCTGTGTTTTCATGCTGTCCAGCCCTTATTTCCCCCACAAACACATTCTGTCCAGCCCCAATTTCTCCCACAAAAATTCCCACAAAAATCCCAACTCCTTCTCACAAAAAGTGTCAAGCCCGGAGGTATTTTTCATGCCAAGGAGTTGAGCATTTTGCCACAAAGATCCCCAACCGAAGGGATGCTATTCTGGCCGAGAGCATGCTGTCCAAAGTGCATAAGGTTGAGCATGATTTTTATTCTCCATGGACAGCTTGTGAGCTTCATGTGGAACACCTAACGTTCCTATGTGTATTTGCCAAGATTGTGGAGAGTACTCTTGTACGTGTGCTCATGAAATTGTGCCATTATATTTCCAAATCTGGTTGTGCATTTATGAGGCCAAGTAATTGGCTAGCATCCTACAAATTCAGCCCCAAAATGCAAAGCAAGCGCATGGTTGTCAAACCGGGAAGCTTGAATGGATGCAAGCTAGGAAGAAATGGCCACCATCTTTGGGTTGGCCTAAGCTAATGCCTAGTATTAAGGGTACTAACCAAGAGCTGGAAAGCGCCAGCAACATCTTTCCAGTGGTGAAGCAACTCAGAAAGTATGTTCTGTCCAACCATGGTCAGCCTTACCACTCACTCTCTTGTTTTGTTGATGATCATCCGATGAATTTGAGGGCAAATTCTTTCAAACAGGGAGAGGATGATGGACCTAGACCAATGGGCTAGAACATACTCCAAGCCCAAACCCATCCACGATCAAACTGAGTTGGGTAGCACACTTATTTCCCCCTTTTCATAAGCTTCGAGTGACTCGGAATTCTCTCGTGTTGTAAGGGTTGGAAGTTCTGCCATTCAGTCATAAACGGCTATGAGTTTGCTTACCAAATTATTCATACAAGTACTTCATGATGTCCTCAAGCTTAAAAACTTATAGGCATCTTGAATATATGCGGAGATAATAACTGAGGAAGACCTTTGTTAAAACTGGCAGCTTGCTCATCCAGGATGACACCTACACCTTGTTTTGATCATATCTTCTGATCCAGAGCTCCAACATCACCTCATGATGTATGGATGGAAAGCTAACATCCTAAGCTTTTTGACCATATAAAGAACATCTAAATTGGAGTTGGGAATCTCAAGTTATGAGCATTTGAAGTTGACTCGAAACTGGAAGTTGCGCACTCGTAATGACGCTTGAAGGTCATCTTCAAAAAGGGTGTTCAGTCAACCATGGATTAGATTTTGGTCTCTAATTTTCACAAGGGTATTCTTGGACATGTCCAGATTAATATCAGGTTATGGGTATTGTCTTTGAGGTTGGAGATAATAAAGAAAATGGTCCGAACATCAAACCGGGTATTTCTACCGATCAGTATGACCTCTGCTGATTGTTCTGGTCATAACGTTTTGCTCACAGCTTCAAATGGGTCGAGCCACATATAGTTGAAAAGCTTATTCCTCAAGCTTTCCAAGCATATCTTACACGTCACAATTGGAGCTGTAAATCAAGAGATATCACCATTTTAAGTTGGCTATGCTACAGGAAGATGCACTGAAAACGACAAGCAAGGGGGACCATTTACGACTGTCCTTTTATTCTTATCATTTTATCTTCATTGGCCACTGTTTTTGTCTTCTTTTATTTTGGCTGAATGTAGTGATAGCCCTAGGATTATGTAAGGCTATTTTCAGCCCTTAGATTAAAGTAGCAACCCTAGTTTTTAGCTCTATATATATGTAGAGTGCTGCATGTAAAAATCGGATAAGTTTATCCATGAATGCTAATGCATCAAAGTTGAGCTAAGCTCCTTTATCCTTTTTAAATCTCATTTTGCTTATCCTAGTTTGGCTAACTAGGTGGTGTTCAAAAGAGTCTTAGGCAAGCTTGGTGGTGATATCTCGTATCCAGTGCAAGCCTTTGAGCCCTAGCTAAGCTTGGTGGTGAAATCTGTATCCAAGTGAAGTTAGACTATCCCTTGATTGTGTGCATCCGTAGTGGATGTTCATAAACATTCTCCATATTTATCCCTCACCATTCTGCCCAAACATGTTCCCCTCATCTTCCTTAACCCCTTAACCATCATCCCATAAAAATCCAGACTTCTTTTGAAGCCACCATCTTTATTCCGAAACCGACCATCCGTCGTCCGAGCCACTCGGATGCAGTATTCTAAGTCCTCTCGTTCGGTTTTCGAGTCCGACTTAATACTCGGTTTCAGCTTGTCCGAGTTAGTCCGAGTCCCCAATTTTGGTTGTCTAGTTAGTCCGAGCCCTCGGCTCCGGTCGTCCGAGTCCGGCTTAGTCCTCGGTTCCAACTTTCCGAGTCTTTCGAGTCCTCGGAACTAGTTATTGAGTCATTCCGACCCACTAAGAACTGCGCATAATTTCACTCGTTTCGGGATCGGTGTAGCCTTGCGTTTTGGCACATTAACCTTTGTAGAGTTTTTGATGTAGTGCTTTACCTTTCTCATCTAAGTCCAGTTTTGTACTACTACTCATAGGTGTTGCTTGCATGCTTCACATCTTGTAGCTTGTACTTCCTCTAGCTTATGCTTCTTCAAAAACTCCTTGGTGTACTTTGATTGATGGACAAAAATGCCATCCTTTTCTTGCTTGATTTACAATCCAAGTAAGAAATTGAGTTCTCCCATCAGGCTCATTTGGAACTCCTATCTCATTAACTCAGAAAATTCTTGGTATAGAGTTTCATTAGTAGCTCCCAATATAAGGTCATTAGTATAGATCTAAATGATAAGAAAATCATTTTCCTTGGTTTTTGTGAAAAGGGTTTTGTGAGTAAGACCTTTTTGAAGTCATTTTCAACCAAGAAATTGCTCGATCTTTCATACCAAGATCCGGCAGCTTGGTTTAGACCATATAAATCTTTTTACAATTTGAAAACATGGTTTGGAATTTGAGAGTTTTCAAATCCAGGGAGTTGCTCAAGCATAAACTTCTTCTTGAATATAACCATTAAGAAATGCACACTTAGCATCCATTTGATAAAGATTGATGTTCATGCTAGATGCAAATGCTAAGAGAATTCCGATTGCCTTAATCATATTAACAGGTGCAAAGGTTTCCCCACAATCAATTTCCTCTTCTTAGTTATGTCCCCGAGCAACAAATATGGCCTTCTTTATGACATCCAACCCTCTCCTTCATCCAGTTTGTTCTTGAAAACCCATTTGGTTCCTATTATTGGTTGGTTAGAAGGTCGTTTGGTCGAGTCTAGGCTTGGTTTCTTTCAAATTGATTTAATTCTTCTTACATGGCCTTGACTCATTCAGGTTCCAAGTAAGGCTTCTCGTACATTTTTAGGTTCAATTAATGATATGAATGCTGAGAATGCACATAGATTTTGTAAGGAAGAACTTGTCCTTACCCCACCGTTGATATCAAAAAGTATATTCTCGGGTGGGTGGTCGGATGCATATTTGAAAGCCCTACTCGTCCTCTCGGTTTACCGAGTTTGTTAGTTGAATGGTTTGATATGTAGCAGCTTCAGTTTCTTGAACATCTTAAACTTATTCTTCAGTAGTCTTGTGTTGGCTCTTGACCTTGCTCATTCTCGGTTGGCCCATTCTAGGTTGGCTCATTCTTAGTTGCCTCGGTTCTTTCGTTTTGGTTCATTCCGAGCTCGGCTTTAGCTATGTCATCTTCATCTCTGTTGAGCTTGAGATCCGAGAAAGTGGATTCACTTGTCTTGCCATGGTTAATCTCATAAAAACAACATGGATACTTTCTTCCACATTGTTAGTTCTCTTGTTAAAAATTCGACGAGGCTTTACTATGTGATGAGTAACCCATAAATATACCTTCATCCGACCTTGCATCAAACTTAGTCGGATGTTCCTTACCATTGTTATGCACATAGCATTTACATCCTAATGGTTTGAAGTAGGAGATGTTGGGCTTCTTTCCCTTGTACAGCTCATATGGTGTCTTCTTCATAATGGGAATGATGAGGCATCCGTTGAGTGTATAATTTGTTGTGTTGACTTCCTCAGCCTAGAAATAGTAAGGTAGATCATTTTCAATCATCATTGTCCTTCTTATTTCTTTAAGAGTTATGTTCTTTCTCTCCATTACTCCATTCCGTTGAGCGAGTTCTTGGTGCTTGAGAAGTTGTGGGAGATGTCATTCTTGTCACATAAGTCTCGCAAATTTTGAGTAATCGAACTCTCTTCCATGGTTAGTTTGAATTCTTCTAATCCTAGTCTCAAACTCTACTTGAATTTTCCTGAAGATCTTAGTGAACTCTTTTAAAGCTTCATTCTTGTTATTTAAAAATTACACCCGTGTAAATTGTGAATAATCATCAGCAATAAAATAGCACATATGATTTACCTCCTAAGCTTTTCATAGGAATTTCACCACACAAATCCATTCCAATTCAAGGGTTAGAATGAGTTTACAAAATTAAGGGTTGAGATACATTAGTAAGAAATAGAAATAAGCTAAAAAAAAAGTCTAAAAGTTGCTTGGAAATAAGCTGGGACGGGGTTGAAAGCGACCTAGTTGGACGTCGCTTTCAGCCCTTTTAATACAACTAACTCGGACTTCAAAAGGTTGTATCTCGTGATCCAAAGCTGAAAAATTTGTGTTCTATATATGGCTGGAAAGCTTAAAGAGTCAGATTGCCAACCATATGTTGATTGCAACCATTGGATGACCGAGTAAAAAGTTATACCCGAAATAAGCCACATATGTCAAAACGCCGGCTTCTCATCTGTTTGATGTGCTGCCCCTTCCATATTTTCTCCAACTCTACACCTAAGGCCATCTCATGACAACTCCCTCTCATTGTCATCTAGATCTTCCCTTCTGAAGTAGACCTTACCACTTACATTTCTAGAAAAACAACATCATCTTATTTTTATATGAGATTGTCTATAAATATTGAATGAAGTTGCATACTATTCAAACCCTCTATTTTCTCGCTTAGAGCTACCCATGAATTTTTTATACAATCATTTGATGATGTATGATGGAAGGGTGAGAAGGGAAAACATTGCCCATAAAGAGGATTAAACTCCAAGTCCGAACTAAGATGGGATGAAGGCCTTGTCACGACCCAAGTAAAGCATTGGATGATTCTCGCCAAGCCTAGGCGTTTAGGCAATGCACTTGTTTTCCCCATAACTCGACATTGAGGAGGAGTTAAACCTCTAAATTTTGTGAGAAGAAGCCTTAAGGAGTACCTTGGAAGGCGAGAATATGGGCTTTCTCGGCTTCGGTGGAAACAATAAAGACAGGAGTCAACAACAAGAAGTCGAGTGTTTTGAACAAGCGAGTGTGACCTTTGCTTGAGTAAACCGATCATAACTCCATCAATATTGCGTCTATGTTGTGAGCTTATTCACTCAAATTTCCATACATAGCTCTTTGGCCTCGGTTGGAGTTGTGAGCTGAAAGATATGACTATTGAAGACAGACCTAAAACCGCCGGACGAAGACCTAGTTTAGGCGCATGTTTGGTTTACATTTGAGTCGCTTGTCTCATAATTGAGAAGGGATGGAGGTCCCAAATTTTGTGTGAGATTAACTTGATGAGTTCTTTCCTAAGGGGACTCTTGGGTTGTCTACAAAAATCGAAAACAATAAGTCCGAGCCACTTTTGTCAAAGTCACTCGTCCAGGACACCCGGTTGACCTTTGTCAACACTTTCTCGGCATAAGTTCTTCAATCTGGGGTCACATTAAGCAAATGACATACGAATGGAAATAGGAAATTTGAAGATTTCTAGCAAGGCCAAGAGATCAGCATTTGGATAAGAACCCATGAAGATATGGCCATTGGAAAATGCACTAGAAAAGTGCTCGAATAGTGACAGACAGCAATTGTACTTTGCACTTTATGTGTAGGCTGATTTTAGAGCTTACTTTATGCTTTATGATTTTGTGTATTTTTATATGAGTGTATTAGAAATTCTTGGAGGTTAAGTTTGTGATTTAGGACCATAGGGTTTCATGTTTTCAGCCCCATATTGTAAGCACTATAAATACTTAGTGTACTTGCCTTGTAAAAATTCAGTTGATGAGCAGTAAAGTTTAGCTTGGCTCCTTCCCTTCAACTCCTTGATCTTTGCATATCCTAATTGTTGCTAAATTAGGTCATGTCCAAAGAGCCTAATTAGATGCTAATGGTGGTGTTTCTTAGCCTTGGTGAACTTTAGTTTATGTTTGTCCAAGTTACAAAATTCCCCCTCCTTGAATCATGCTTGTTTTCTTATGAGTTTTTTCACCTCTTGTTTCACAAGTAACTCTAGTTGATTTTCCCCAAATTTGAACTCCCTCTAAGCTTCCATTCATCCCCCACACCAAAACCAAATAGAGAAGCCAGATCTTGATTTACGTGCGCATAGGGTCACTTTTGTGATATGTTTGAGTAAGAAGCTAGTTTTAGTTTTCGTTCAGCATGGGAGAGAGACGTCGAAGTGTCCCCTCATCAAAAGACTGATAAGCCAACAAGGGTTCCTGCCCGGTTTTAGTCCGCCATGTTGATGAGCCTGAAGGAAAGAGGTTTTTCATCAGTAGAGTCCGATATTCTCCAACAAAATAAGTCTGGACGAGTTGATGACAGGTCTTTCAGTAAAGCAAGTAGGAATTAGCACAACTGCTCCCCTTTTGGGGAAGTTAATCTAGAGCTTTCCAAAACTAGTCAGTCCTAGCAGCTTAGGATCACTTTAGATAGGAGCGTGAATGGCTTTCTTCCTGTCCCGCCGAAAGAAAGGATTTGATTATCATCGAAATCGGTCTTTTTAGTGAACAGATTTAGAAATCTCTAAGATGTTGCTTCAACTGTTGGAGCTCTGGCTTTAATAGTATTCTAACAAACTTTCCCCTCACCTTTTGTAGTGTGTTAAGAGTTCCCCTAAAACGAAAACCCAAAATTCAACTAAAAAGCCCCCATGACCCCTTTTCCCTAAGATGGCACCCGGTAGAGCCCATTCCGGCCCATTGTGCATCTTGCTTGCCTTAGCCTCTTTTCCCCCACCTTGCCTTTACCCTCACCCCTCCATCATTTTTGGTATCAAAGCTTAGGGCCCCCTTCTTGGCCTTGTACCAACCTGATTCAATCCACAAACACCCCACAAAAACCCCAAACACATTAAGCGTCAACACCTGCAAGATGAGTAGGCATGGTTTGCTTGAGAAGAAGGTTGAGAAGTTGATGAAGGCTTTTAAAAAGGAGTTGAACCCAATGTCAAGCTCTTACATCAGCTTGGAGGAGTCAAGAGAGGCAAGCGCAAGGAGGTCCAAACCTCTAAGGGTAAGTTCCCTAAGCCCCCTCCCACTAAGAAAAACCCATCAACAAGGGGAGTTTGTTTTCTCTTCCCCCAAACTTTCGACCCTCTCCTCTTCTCCATTCCTAACACCCGCAATCCAGCCCCTTTCGCCACCAAAACCAACTATCCAACTTCCCCCACTAGCAAAAGAACCATTGGCAACAACCCCAAACATCCAGCCCATTTGCCCACAATAAAGCACCCCATCCTCTCACCAAAAGAGTTGCCCACTTCCCTCACCAAACCCACCTGGTCATAACAGTTATTACCACACTCCCTAGTTCATCGCTTCTAGGTTTCCTATCACCCAAGAAGGAGATTTTTATGTCCAAACTTCTAGAAGCACCAATCCAACGGAAAAAGAAATCTCATTAATTTCTTATTCCAAAAGATAATGTCCAAGTCCGGATGATTTATAAGGACTTCATTGATAGTAGCAATTATTAATGATGGTATTCACAAGCCTGAACAAGGAGTATCCCAGCCTCTCCCAAAAGAAGGATGTCTCGAAGAAGAAGAACCTTTGGACAAGAACCTCTTATTTACGGTATTTCGAGTCTTCAAGTGGACCGTTAAGGCTTTTCAACTCTTTTCAGCCAATTACAACTTGCAAAGAAAGAAGAAGAGATGCTATTGGTTCGAATTACTATCGCAGTCGAATACTTTTGCAGTCTCAGCTTTTCTATTCTTAGTTAAGATTAATCTTATAAATAGTGTTAATTAATTATGATTAGTCTTAACCTTTCCTTAGTGACTAGGAAAGCTATTTTTGCATGGGAAATGGCGACCCATAAAAGGCCTTCCTGTTTCTTATACTAACAAATTTGACGAATTAAAATTTGTGTTTGATACATTGTTGTGTTTCAACTCGTAAAGTTTTGAGTGAATAAACTTTCGACCCCCAAAATCCCCTAGTTGTTGTATCTTGGTTTGGCAACCAAGTGGCGATCTTCTAGGTCTTAGAAGCAACCTCTATGGGATCCATTCCCAAGCTAGTTTCTTTGTTGCCCCTTATTGGCTTCGAAGTTAGACCTAGTCTCTTCCCGAGCCAGTTTGGTTCTATCTCCCAATCACTCTTTGAGCCTCCCTTGTTGGTGCAAACCCAAGCAAACCTCAAAGACAATCCCTTTTCCAAATCCCACTATATCCAACCCCTTATCCCTAATTTCCTTTTTAATTTTATCATCAATTGTTAGGAACAACTACCACCACAGACTAAGCAACCATCATTTGGCATCAAAGCTTAACTCAAACCCACAATTTTGTTTTGAGTTGAGTTTTGTGTCCATCATTTGGTATCGGGAGCTCTTGGAGCCCCTCATGTAACTCCGTCCGCCCACCCAACCCAATACAATCCATATTAGCCGCAAAACACAATCAGCTACAAAATGTCCTCCATCCGAGTGTTGAGCAACAGCTTGCCCAAACTCCGAGAAAGAAACAAGACCTAGCGCCCCGGTGAAGTACTTGACTAAACAGTTGGGCAAGTAATTAAAAGAGAAGTTTGAGAACTTGATGATGGAAAGTGGACGGCCCTACGTTTTGAGCTGAAAGATGTCCACCTTGAGGAGCCATGTATGTTTAGGGATCAACCGGAAATGCTTGAGTATCGTATGATCAACGGGAAATGCTTAAGGTTCAAGTGCATGGTGCTAATGGATCCCGGAGGGTGATAAGTCCAAAACATCAAATTCTTATGATCATATATCCATAAATAATTGTTTACCAAATGAAGTCAAGAAGGAAAGTTAGAGAAGCAACAAGTTAGGCGCCTAAATCTTCCTTGTTAAAGCAACGGTGTGCTCGGCCATGTCAAGCATGGATTGTGTCAAATGCTACCATTATATGTCCTTGGCACATAAATAAATCAAGGGTCGGTCCAAGGGACCAAGGCTTATGCTTATGCGCTTAAGAGGAGTCCAAATGAAGCCTAAAGAAGAGCCTTCTAGAACCACTACCCGTTGTGGAAGTTGGTTTGTAGCTTGTCAAAGCGGAAAGCAACCAAGGCCACATGTTCGCAATCCACTAAATGCTTGGCTAGAATTCATCCTAGCTTAACTTGGAGGAGGGGAAAGAATCTTGGTAGTTTTTGTTATTATTTTCACTTTAATTTTCAGCTTGGTTTCAGCTTTGTAAAATGCCATTATGAGGCATTATAAATTCATCTAGCACACATCATGTAAAAGCACCTTTTTGATGATATATATGAGTTTATACTCTTGAGCTGGATTTGATGTGCCAAAACGCAAGGCTACACCGATCCCGAAACAGAGTGCGCCAAATGCAATTCGAGAGACTCGGAATGGGCTTAGAAGTGACCAATGAAACATTAAACAACGAGGATTAAGCTAATCACTCGTGAGGAGATGATTAGCAAGGTAACCAGCTTTGATAGGATAAGAACAAGATAAACTAAAACTATCCAAGGATACGAGATATCACCACCAAGGATAAAATTAGGGCACTAATCACCACACTAAGTATAATCGGACTAAGTATCACCACACTTAGTGATACAGACTATCACCACACTAAGTATAATCGGACTCTTCGAACACAGCCTAATTATGCCACTAATTAGACAAGCAAAAGAGAATTTTGGGGTTGAAAGGAGCACTCGCTCAACTTTACTTAGCATATAGCCAATATCAAAATCATCTTCATCTACAAAGAGAGAGCCCATGTATATTTATAGGCCTCTTAGCTAGGGTACATCACTCTAATCTAAGGGTTATAAATCCCTTTTACAATCAATGGTTGTGATGTATTCAGCAAAATAAAAGGATAAAAATAAGGACAAAAGGTAAATAATTATAGCAGAAAAAGGACAGCAGAAAAGGAGGGGGACCACAGAATCGGTAGTACAAAGTAGTACGGTTCGAGTCCAGTGACAGCCTACGATCGTTGTCACCAAATTCTTTTGTTTTCCGATCCTTAACTTTCCTTTTCTAGCTCTGCTGAAGATGCCTAGATGATGATCAAGTAGTCTAAGTTCGAAACCGAGGACTCGGAAAAGATCATTTGACGTCCGAGTTCGAACCGAGGACTCGAAAAAGATCCCTTGGCTTATTTTCCTCCGAATATTTCGACTTGTCGACTCCCTTACTCCTGTCTTACTCCCGTCCGAGGAGACAGGACAAGTATTTCCGAGTGTGGCCAAAACTCCCTTGATGCCTGCGTTACCAACGAAGACCCAGCAATGGTTTCGAGGGTTCCGTAATGAAGTCGAAGACTCGGAATTATTACTCGCTCACGGTCGGCTCTCGGTCTTAGTTGGAGTCCGGGTTTGTGGTGTCCTCCCCATCGGGATTGCTCTCCTTTGAATTCTCATTACTGTATCCGTGTATGGCAGCATGGTGGTGTTCTTTGAGTCTTTCAATCCCCGGTGGTGTTTCGTATCCGGACCGATTGAAAGTGCCCCTTGGTTCACTCGGTGGTGTTCGTCGTATCCGAGCCGAACCCGGGTTCTATCCCCTCACTTTATTGATCCATATCTCACAATCCACTCGTCCATTTAAGCCCAAATTTTAACCATCATCCTCCCAGCGAGTCTACTTCCATCCCTCCAAAAATCAGCCACAACCAAGAAGCCTTCCGTTCCCCACCTCCGATCCAAACAAAGGGTGTCAGCCGGACGTCCAGCCGCGATCGTCAACTTCGGCTTGTTGATCAAGGTGATCCCCTTAACCAAAAATTCCCAAATTTTGTCCAGACCTTCCTTTACTAGTTAACTTCTCCTCCACCAAATTTCAGCTAAAACCCCCAACATTTACCCCTCATTTCACCTGATCTCCCAAGAATGCGCCTGCAGGACCCATTCTGCCCGGTTGCTCTCTTTGCGGTTTTCCCTTCTTTTTGCTTCCGCCTGCCACTATACATCACTTGAGACGTTCTAGAGAGCCAAGCATGCTTGGTGAGTCAGAAGGTAATTCTGATGGTGAAGAAGTTGTCAAGGAGTCCGAGTCCTTAGAAGAAGACTTTGTCCACACTCCTAGAGGAAGACAGGAGAAAAGCAACTTTGACATCAAAGTTGACATTCCAGATTTTGAAGGTAAGCTTGATCCCGACATCTTTTTGGATTGGCTTCAAACAGTAGAGATAGTTTTTTATTATAAGGAAGTTCCTGATCGTGAGAAAGTTAAGCTAGTTGTACTCAAGTTGAGGCACCATGCTTCAATTTGGTGTCAAAATTTCCAAAGTAAAAGAGTCAAGAGAGGAAAGAGAAAAATAAAACATGGAAGAGAATGAAGAAAGAGTTGAAGGCTAAGTTTTTCTAAAGGTATAAAAGCTTAAACAATAAGTGAAATCTGTTGAAGAATATACTAGGGAGTTTGAGTTTCTTATTAGAAGCGTGATCTATCTAAGAATGACTAATAGACCCTAGTGAACAGATTGCTAGTGTTGTAGAGTTACAGCTCTACTCCACCCTTGATGATATAAGCTCGTTGGCTCACAAGGTGGACATGTAGAGAAGATCTAGAGGAAAAAGAGAGTCCACTAAGACCTCCTACAAATCCAACAACCAACCAAAACTCCCATACCATTCACCTAGAACCAACACACCCTCAGCTGCACAAAACAAGCCCCTCCACCTCGGACTCGAAACCCCACAAACCCCTTAGAAATCTATTGAAACCCGCAGATGTTTCAGGTGCCAAGCATTAGGGCAATATGCCTCGGAATGTCCTAATAACAAGATCATTTCACCGGCTCAATACCAAGCAGCCTTAGAAGAGTTTCACGAGATAAAAAAGAGCCGGACTCGGAATGCTATTTACCTGGAGAGCGATGAGCCTATAGAAGAATGTCCTAATAAGAAGATCATCTCACCGGCTCAGTACCAAATAGCCTTAGAAGAGTTTCACGAGAGAAAAGAAGAGCCAGACTCGGAATGCTATTTACTAAAGAGCGATGAGCCTATAGAAGAAGGACTTGGTGAAGGAGAACTATTGCTCATCGGAAGGGCTCACCGGCCAAGCAAAGGTGGAAAATTCAGAGCAAAGAGAGGTCATTTTCCACACTAGGTGCACTCGTCGGAGGAAAAGTGTGTTCCATGCTTATAGATGGAGGTAGATGCACTCAAAGACCATGGTGGATAAATTGCAACTACCATTAACTCCTCACCCGAGCCCTTACACCATCCACTTGTCCGAATAAAGCAAAAGGTATTCTAGTCTCTTTTAGATGTCTTGTCTCTATGTCCATTAGTAAGAGCTATAAAGATGAGATTTGGTGTGATGTACTTCCTATGGATGCTTGGTATATCTTGTTAGGAAGACCATGGATGTTTGACGAAGTGTGTTACATAATGGAAGATCGAACACCAACGCCCTCACCAAGGACCACAAAAAGATCACCCTTACACCCTTCCAACCCTCCCGGATTAAGTCCTCCAAAAAGAACCTTCAAATTCAAGCCTGTCTAACCCACACACCTGAATGTTCGGAACCGAGTACCGTTCATCGCTCGTAAAGCTTTCATCCCCACTCACCTCTCAAAACCCTAACCAAAGCCCACTAGAAGAGGTGTCCTCCGAGATTGCCCCGGTTTTCTTTCTTGTAGGATGAATGCTCAAAAGAGCATTGGACCTCAAAATGGTGAATATCAAGAAGGTGAAATAAGAGATTTGGAAAGTTTGAGGACAAACATTGATGGAGGGGTGAAGGTGAAGGCAAGGTGAGGGGGAAAAGGGTTTTGGGAGGTAAAACCGGGTGTAGTCTTAGGAAAAAAGGGTGATGGGGGTCTTTTTGTTGGAGTTTGGTTTTAATTTTTGAGGGGGAACACTTAAGATGCTAGAAAAGAGGGGGAAAAGCTTGAAAAGTAACTAAAAACAAATTCAAACTCAAACAAAGCAAAGAAACAACACCTGCGCAAGGTTCTCCAAAACTGGCAGCTTTGTTTGGTTTTGGGAAGGGGGCTAGTAAGAAGCTTTGTTGGTGCTGAAAACTTGGGAAATACAACACAAAACATTGGGAAGAAGTAAGAAAAAGATAAAAAAACAAACGAGCTTGATCATGAGAGGGAGGAATTTTGAAACATCAACAAACATAATCTAAAGTTTGGCAAGGATAAGACACACCACCAAGCTGAACTTTAGCGCTTCTAATTAGCACTAATTGATAAGGCACGCCACCATTAGCACCTAATTAGTCTCTTTGATTGCCACCTCATCTAGCCATAATTAGGATAAGCAAAGAACAAGAGTTGAAGGGAAGGAGCCAAACTCTAACTTTACTAACACATCAACTAGGGTGTTACATGGCAGCACCTTAAATATTTATAATGCTTACAAAATGATGCTTAAAACTCCAAACCCTACGTCCTAATTACTAGATTGTCCTCCTAAAATGCACAATACACTCAGCTTGCAAAAGGCATAAAAGTATAGAGCATAAAGAACACCGTAAAAACAGCCAACACAAAAGGTGAAAAGTACAACCCATCGCTTTCACTATTCATGCGCTTTTTGGTTCACTTTCCAATGGCCATATCGTCTTGGTCACTAATACAAATGCTGCTCTTTTGGCATTGCTAGAAAGCCTAAAGTGTTCTCTTTCCAAGCATATGTTGTTTGCTTGATTTGGCCTAAGATTGAAGAAGTTATGCTAGGAAGAGTTCACAAAGGTCAACCGGGGTGACCTAAACTTGCTGACTTTGGTAGAAGTGACTCAATTTATTCATTCTGATTTTTTGTGGGCATATCAAGACTTTTCCTTATCAAAGGACTAATCAAGGGTGCCTCACATAAAATTTAAAGTTCCCCTCCTTCCTCCATTTCGAGTTAAGCTTGTTAAAAGTTGACCCACCCCAACTTTGAATGGGCGGTTTCTAGCGTGATTTGGATGTTACCAACATGAGGTTCCAAACTTGTTCATCCACCTTGCTAGGTCCTTGTTTCCCTATACACTCCCTCCATCATCCTCTCCGAGTAGGAAAGAATTTTCCCTCAAATTCTCATGGGGCTTATTCTCGAATGTTGGAGACAAGATGATTTCTTTGGCTCTTGGCATTGACATGCTTCCCTTGGGACTTCTCTCCTCTTTAGATGGAGTAACATGGATCATGAAAGGGGATATCCCTGAATTTCTTTCCCAACGCATCGTGGGTAGCTCAGGCTGAAGGATGGAAGTCATGACTTCCCATGATCCGTCCGGGGCAAACTCAAAGTGGCAAGGACCGAAAGGTGTGGAGTATTTCTTATCACTTCAGTTGGGAGTGCTCCACTAAGTAGAACTACTTCCTAGATTGACAACACTTCCTCCGAACTTGCCATACCTAGGGCAGAATATATATCCCTTCCAAATGATCAAAGATACTTTGGCTCCACAAGGTATCAACAAGCATTTCCTAATCGACTTTTCTCCTTGGAACCATTTCAACCACGGTATAGCACAATCATTCCCTTGTTGCTTCAACACTTCTTGCTTGGGCAAATTGTAGTAGCCAAGGCATAAGATGCCCTTGTGATGCATAATGTCACAACAAGAAATGAATCACACACAAGTGTCATATGACACTTCCATTACCACAAGTATGACGCAACTCTCCACATTCTTAGCGACCCATTGAGTGATTTAGGGAGTTCGGTTGTTGGCTAAGAAATGGGCAACCTTAAGAGACTCACTCCCTCGGTCTTGGACAAGTGCACACTCCCACATAGCCTCAACTCTCTTGACAACACACAAACCTCGAATACCACACGATTTAAGTCCACTACATAGGACCTTGCTCGCTAGCTCATCAACGGGTTGTGAAATCCCATGTAAGGGTTCAAGTGTGATGTATGGGAGCGCAATCTGGCCTAAACCAAGCTAGGAGAAGACAAGCTAGATGAGGGTGTTTTTGGGTTAGAGAAAATAGAGGGAAGAAAAGTGTTTTGTGTACCTCACAAACCAACAAGAAAGATATTAAAATGGGAGTGACAATGTCAATCAAAACAACCACCAACATGAGCGTAAAGTGAAAGACATAAGGGGATAGAGATAAAGTCTTCAATGGATAAGAAATCACCACCATTGTCAACTTGAGGCACCGTGGTATGGGCTGGATAATAAACACCACCAGCTTGCTCCAAGGACTTGAGAGGTCACCACTTAGCTTGCAAAACTAAGATAAGCAATCAAGAATTTTGAGGGTGAAGAGCACTTAGCTCATTCGGTTTTTCATTCAATCAAATTCCATCTTTACAACCGGGTATGGGGGCATATATGTAGCACATACAAAGGTGAAAGCAAAGCATAATCTAATGGCCATTAGTGGCCTATTAGTGGCCTTATATGATCAAGGGATGAGATTACATTAAGCATAGAGAATAATCCAAAAATGCTTCCACTAAAAGGGAACATGTGGACACTATTCATGGTGCAATTCTAACCAATTATTAGATTTCCTCTCCTCCAAGCTTCATTTTGATTGGCTCTATAATTTGATTCCCTTAACCAAATGAAGTGTTTTCGGATTCTCTAGAATGTTCCACCAGTCTACTTTGCACCCACGCAACTTGACTTCTCATTTGACCCTTCGAGCGTTGACTTTTTGACCCTCAAAAACTGTTGCGCAGAATGGTTCCTAATCTGGCCGGTTTGCTTGTTTTGCTCATTCTTATTATTGGTTCAACTCCTAGGGACCTTTTATTGTTATCAACATGTTCTTGATAAAGGGAGTTTTAGGGTTTTCTTAACCCATTTCTAGCTTGCTCAATTCGAACCAAGATAGGTGACTTAGAAACCCAAAGTTGATCCTTACGGAAAGTGGCTCTCGTTGTGCTCTAGCTAGTAAACCATGACCCTTACTTGTCTTGATTAATAGGAAGGTCTCCATCATCCTCCCTCGTAGAGAAGAATTTGCCCTCAAATTCTCTAAGGTGTTGATATATGTGAACACAAGCTGGCCGAAACGAGCTAAAAGGATGAAAATGAACACCAAAAGGAAGAACACAAAAGGATAGGGATCAAGCTTTCAATGGATAAGAAATCACCACCATTGTCAACTTGAGGCACCAAGGTATGGGCTGGATAAGAAACAGCACCAGCTTGCTCCAAGGACTTGAGAGGTCACCACTTAGCTTGCCAAACTAAGATAAGCAATCAAGAATTTTGGGGGTGAAGAGCACTAAGCTCACTCGGTTTTTTCATTCAATAATCAATGCCTTTACAACCGGGTAAGGGGTAGTACTCGTAGTGCATACAAAGGATGAAAGCTTAAGCATAATCTAAGGGCCATTAGAGGCCTTACATGATCAAGGGATGGGATTACATTAAGCATAGAGAATAGTCCAAAAGATGCTTCCACTAAGAGGGAACATGTGGACACTATTCATGGTGCAATCTTAGTTAAGTATTAGATTTCCTCTC
Source organism: Talinum fruticosum (assembly GCA_021018815.1). Lineage (NCBI taxonomy): Eukaryota > Viridiplantae > Streptophyta > Magnoliopsida > Caryophyllales > Talinaceae > Talinum > Talinum fruticosum. Next base: position 1,307,686 of record JAITYX010000012.1, read on the forward strand.
CTCCAAGCTTCACTTTGATTGGCTATAGATTTCGATTCCCTCCACCAAATGAGGTGTTTTCCGATTCTTTAGAATGTTCAACAAGTCTACTTTGCACCCATGCAGCTTGACCTTGCATTTTACCCTTCGAGCATTGAAGTTTTGACCTTCAAAGATTGTTGTGTCTGTATTTGGCTGGTTCCGACCGGTTTGCTTGCTTGGCTCATTCTAGCCTTTTCCACTCTTATTCTTGGCTCAACTCCTAGGGACCATTTATTGGTATCAACATGGTCTTGATGATGGGAATTTTAGGGCTCTCCTAACCCATTGCTAGCTTGCTCAACTTGGACTAGAATAGGTGACTTAGCAACCCAAAGTTGATCTTTACTCCAAAGTAGCTCTTCTTGCATCTTTGCTAGTAAGCCATGACCTTCAGTAGCTTGATTAGTTGGGAAGTCTCCATCAGGTGTCATCTTCAAAATAAGGAGAGAGGTCGGCCACATTGAAGCTTGCCGAGACCCCATAATCTCCGGGAAGATCAACCTTGTAGGCATTGTCATTAATCCTTTCAAGCACCTCAAATGGACCTTCATCCCTTGGCATCAACTTGCTCTTTCTCTTGGAAAGAAAGCGCTCCTTCCTTAGGTGCACTCACACTAGATCTCCGGGTTGAAAGACCTTCTTCCTTCTTCCTTTGTCAACTCGTTATTTATGTGTTAGATTGGTTTACTCGAATTTTAGCCCTTACTTTCTCATGCATTTTCCGTATCTCTTGCACCGTTTTGGCAGCCTCCATGCTAGGCTTTCCATTCATGGTTCTCGGTGTTAAGTCTAGAGGTAAGTGGCTCAACTCCATAGACTCGTCTTGAAGGGACTCATTCCCGTGTCCTTGCTTGGAGTACCATTGTATGCAAATTCAGCATGAGCAAGTAGTTGATCCCAATCTTTCACGTTGGTCTTGATCAAGGCCCTCAAAAGCAATCCCAACGTTCGGTTGGTCACCTCGGTTTGTCCATCCATTTGAGGATGACAAGTAGTGCTAAATTGTAGCTTGGTTCCCAATTTCTTCCAAAGAGTAATCCAAAAGTTGCTCAAGAACTTGCTATCTCGATCCGAAACCTTGGATTTCGGAATACCATGGAGCTTAACAATCTCCTTGAAATACAAATCCGCCACATGAGTTGCATCATTTATTTTGTTGCATGGGATAAAATGAGCCATCTTGGAAAAACAATCCACTACAGCAAGAATTGAGTCCTTGTTCCTTTGAGTCCGTGGCAAACCTAGTATGAAGTCTAGGCTCACATCTTCCCATGGATGGTTAGGTGTAGGAAGAGGGGTGTAGAACCCTTGGGGAAGGGAATGGCTCTTTGCTTGTTTGGCACATCGCACACCTCTTCAAGATGTCTTGCACATCCTTCTCCATGTTGGGAAAAAAATAATGCTCCCTAAGCATGCTCACTGTCTTGTTAACACCGAAATGACTAGCCAAGGCTCCACCATGTATCTCTCGGATCAATAGCTCTCTTGTGCCACAATGAGGAATGCACAACCGAGTGCCCTTGAAGAGAAATCCATCTTGGACTCGAAACTCTCCTCTTGGGTGATTTTGGCAAGCTTGATACAATCTTCCCAAGTTTTTATCACTAATGTACAAAGACTTTATATGCTCAAAACCAAGAACATGAGATTCTAATTGAAACAAAAGAAGATACCTCCTTGACAAAGCATCCGCTCCTTTGTTCATTTTTCCAGATTTGTGCTTGATGGTGAAATGAAACGTTTGGAGGTATTCCACCCATTTTCCATGCCTAGTGATGGAGACCTTCCTACTAATCAAGCCACTAAGGGTCATGATTTACTAGCTAGAGCACAACGAGAGCCACTTTGGAGCAAGGATCAACCTTGGGTTTCTAAGTCACCCATCTTGGTTCGAATTAAGCAAGCTAGCAATGGGTTAGGAGAGCCCTAAAACTCCCTTTATCAAGACCATGTTAATACCAATAAATGGTCCCTAGGAGTTAAACCAAGAATAAGAGTGAAAGAGACTAGAATGAGCAAAACAAGAAAACCGGCCAGATTATGAACCGTTTTACGCAACAGTCTTTTATGGTAAAAAGTCAACACTCAAAGGGTTAAATGAGAAGTCAAGCTGCATGGGTGCAAAGTAGACTTGTGGAACATTCTAGAGAATCCAAAAACACTTCATTTGGTGGAGGGAATCAAATTCTAGAGCCAATCAAAATAAAGCTTGGAGGAGAGGAAATCTAATACTTGGCTAGAATTGCACCATGAATAGTGTCCACATGTTCCCTCTTAGTGGAAGCATTCTTTTGGATTATTCTCTATGCTTAACGTAATCATATCCCTTGATCATGTAAGGCCACTAATGGCTATTAGATTATGCTTTGATTTCACCTATGTATGTGCCACATATACGCCCCCATACCCGGTTGTAAGCATTGAGTATTGAATGAAAAAACCGAATGAGCTAAGTGCTCTTCACCCCCAAAATTCTTGATTGCTTATCTTAGTGTGCCAAGCTAAGTGGTGACCTCTCAAGTCCTTGGAGCAAGCTGGTGGCGTTTCTTATCCAACCCATACCTTAGTGCCTCAAGTTGACAATGGTGGTGATTTCTTATCCATTGAAAACTTGGTTTCTATCCCTTTGAGTTTATCATTTAGGTGCTTGTTTTGATTAGCGTTTCAACCCCATTTAACCCGTTTCTGGCCAGATTGTGCTTGCATACATCATCTTGGTATCAGAGCTCTACCCTCCTGGCTGAGCTATTTCAACCCACAAAACACACCCCTCAATATCCTTAAACACAAACAGCCGGAAACCCACAAAAAGCCCGGTTACCAATGAGAGCTAGCATGACTTTGGAGGAGCGGTTTGACATGCTCATGACAGATAATGGTGAGCTGAGGGCTCAAAATGATTATCTACGAAAACAACTTGGAAAGTTTATGAAAGATAGGCGTGAACAACAAAGGAGTACATCTCCACCCTCTTGGCATACCCATAGCTCCAATGAAGAAGATGAAGAGGATAATCCATTTGCTTCCTCGGATCATCCCGAGTAAGAGTAGATCAAGGAGAGGTCATAGGCTCTCTAAACACCATTCCCATGATTTCAAAGTAGAGATCCTTGAAAGGCCGCCTAAATCCGGATGAGTTCTTAGATTGGGATCGTGGAGAGGATCTTCGATTATAAAGATGTGCCCGAGGAAAAGAAGGTTAAGCTTGTTGCTCTCAAGCTTAAAGGATTTGCTTCTACTTGGTGGGAGAACCTAGTGCGTAGTAGAATGCGAAAAAGGAAGTCCAAAATCAAAAATTGGGAGAAGATGAGATCAAAAATCAAGGCTCGGTTCTTGCCCCCAACTTATGTCCAAGACAGTTATTCTAAACTTCACAACCTTCACCAAGGCAGTATGAGTGTAGAGGAATATACTCGTGAGTTTGAGAGGCTCTTGATCAAGTGTGACATTCAAGAGAATGAGGATCAAACCATGGTGCGTTATCCGGGTGGCCTTGATCCAAAGTATGCTCAAGCAGTAGAGTTACAACAATACTCTACTTTTGATGAAGTGTGTCATTTGGCTCATAAAGTGGAGCAACAAAAGGTTCACTTTGCCCGGAGAGAACCACCAAAATTCACCCCACAAAAGAACCCACCCTTTTACAAGGGGAGCCCCCAACCAACTCCACAAAAAACCCCAATCACCACAAAACAGCCCCTTCCCCAATCTTTCCCGAATGTACCTAAAACCCCTCCAATTCCAACTCCACTAGAAAGTGCTACAAATGCCAAGGGTTGGGACACATTACTTTGGATTGCCCAAACCGTAGAGTAGTCACCTTGGCTGATGTGTAGTGGGAGCGGAAGCAAAAAGAAGAGGGAAAACCAAGAAAAGGCTACCGGGCGAGAATGGTACCTGCGAGCGCAGTCTTGGGAAAAAGGGTGAAAGGAGGGGAAAATGGAGGAGCTTGTGGCTGAAATTTGGTAGGATGGTTCTTAACTGGACCAAGAAGGTTGGGTAAAAATATGGGAATTATTGGAGGTCGGGAACACCTTGATCACAGAGCTGAAAGTCGGGGTTCCGGTCCGATCTGTCCGAATGGGTCTCTTTGTTTGATTCAAAGGTGGGGGACGGAGTTCTTCTTGGTTTGAGCTGAGATTTGGAGGGAATGGACTCAACTCATGTATAATGGTGTGGGTGAAATTTGGGCCGAATTTGATAAGTGGATTGGGAGTGATGGATATGGAAAGTCGATGTATAAAACCGAGATTTACTCTTGGATACGAAACACCACCAAGAGGGAGTCTAGGGGCACCAATAACCTTGCCGGATACAGCAACACCACCGGTAGATTAGAGGACTCAAAGAACACCACCAAGTAGCCAACTTGGATACAGCATTGAGATTTTAAGGGGCCGAGAAATCCATCTCGAAAAGAAGAGCAATCCAGCTCAAGTTCATGTATTCATCATCAATTCTTTTCTTTACATAGCTGAATGCTTAGACTATTTATAGGAAATAAAACATGCTGAAAATTAATCAAAACTAAAACATAATCTAAGGCCTAAAAGAAAGATTACAAGATCAATGGCCTAAAATATGTTAACCCCTTTTCCAAGCCAACTTGGGAACATGTGGCTAAAATGAAAGCCAATTTTCAGCCATGTATTTCCTTCCCCTTGTGCAAGAAAGCTTGTCATAGGTCCAACACTTGGATTCTTCCTTTAGAGATGATTCTTGGAGATGCCTCTAGACCTTCCCTTGCTGTCCACGCTTGACCCATTCGGATGAGGCTAAAATATGGTTTGTTTAGTCTTAAAAGACATCCGGCCAGAATGTATAAAAAGAATACCCGGTTGGTTCCTTGGGTATTTTGGACCGTCACTTGTGGATTATTTTGCTCCAACTCTTAAACAATAATTATTTATGTACCATAGGACATAAAAGATAATTCTTCACTATAAGCCAAGCTCTAGTTCATCATGCAAAAGTTGAACCAGATTAGGTGTTAAAATATGATCTCCATTCGGTTTTGAGCTTCTTTTGTAGCTTGATATTAATTCATGGCTCTTGGCTTTATGGCTTGTAAGGAGATCATGAACAAGTATGTTGTAGCCCTTGGCAATATCCATCATTGGCCAAATACAAAGAGCTGCCGATGGAGGAAGAAGAACCCGGAAGGAGAACTTTATCTTATGGAGGAAATGGAGGAAGTAGTAGAGGAAGCGGATGAAGGAGAGCTTCTAGTTTTGAGAAGTGCTTTGAGCGGCTTCAAAGACCCCAAGGAAAAGCAACGAAAAACATCTTTCATACTAGAGGCATGGTTCATGGCAAGGTTTGTTCAATTATTGTGGATAGTGGGAGTTATATTAATGTGGCCGCTTCAAGCATGGTGGAAAAACTTTGACTCCTAGCTTCGGTTCATCCTCATCCATACAACATTCAGTGGCTCAATGAAGGTAAAGGCCTACAAGTCAATTCTAGATGTCTTATTTCATTTAGTATTGGCAAGAATTATCGAGATGAGTTATGGTGTGATATTATTCCTATGGATGCTTGTCATTTGTTGCTTGGGAGACCTTGGCTATTTGATAGAAGAGTTATGCATGATGGGTTCTTGAATACTTACACTTTTACCAAGGATGGGAAAAAGATCACCTTAGCCCCTTTAACCCCAAGCCAAACTAAGCCCCAAAAAGTCCCAACCAAACCAACCTCTTTCTTACTTTAGGAGAGTCATTCCTTAAATCAAAGCAACATTAATTTAGGCCTATGCAAGAGTTGATTCTACTAGCTCCAAATGAGGCCGAAACTCCCTCTCTAACCCTACACCCCCTAGCCCAAACCTTGCTGTCCCAATTTGCTCATGTCTTTCCCGAAGAGATACCCCTTGGCCTACCTCCACAAAGAACCATCCAACACCACATTGACCTAATCCCGGTGTCCATCCTCCCCAACAAACCTGCATACTTGAATGAACCCCAAGGATGCTATGGAGATTCAAAGATAAGTGGATGAGTTAATGGCTAAAGGGCTTATGAGAGAAAGTAGAAGTCCATGTGCGGTCCCAACTCTTTTAGTCCTAAAGAAGGATGGCACCATGAGAATGTGCGTGGACAACCAAGCCATAAACAAAATAAACATCAAGTGTAGGCATCCAATCCCTAGACTTGAAGATATGCTTGATGAGCTCCATGGGTCACAAGTGTTTTTCAAGGTGGACTTCGGGACTAGGTATTATCAAATCCGAATCCGTGAAGGAGATGAGTGGAAAATGGCATTCAACACTAAGGGAGGATTGTATGAGTGGCTCGTGATGCCATTCGGATTATCTAATGCACCTACCATTTTCATGAGGCTCATGAACCAAGTGTTTAGATCTTTTCTTGGCAAGTTCGTGGTGGTATATTTTGATGATATCTTGGTGTATAGCCCAAGGTGTGAAGGTGGACGAAAGTAAGATGGAAGCTATAAAATCCTGGCCCATTCCAACAAGCATTCATGACGTTCGAAGTTTTCATGGTTTGGCTTCTTTCTACGGAAGATTCATTAAGGATTTTAGCACCATCACAGCCCCCATGATCGAAGTGCTAAACGGGAGTTCATTCAAGTGGAATGCTAAGGCTCAAGAGGCCTTTCAAACAATCAAGCTCAAGCTTACTTAAGCCCCGGTTCTAGCCCTACCAAGCTTTGACAAGGTCTTTGAAGTTGAGTATGATGCCTCCGGAGTGGGCAGTGGTGGAGTTCTTTCTCAAGAAGGACGACCACTAGCCTTCTTTAGTGAGAAGCATTGTGATTCAATTATGGATAGCTAAGCAAGTAACCGTGAGTGTTGAGAATGGTAGGGAAATGGAGTGATTGAATGAGTGCTATAAGATTTGTTTGACAAAGATAGAGCCAAGTTCCTTATGGATACGGACGCACCACCACAAGGTCCTTGAGGCACTGAATGTTAAGCCGGATACAAATAACACCACTAGCTAAACCTTTGGACTCAATCGAGCACCACTAAGCGTGTTAAGCTTAGATAAAGCAATTGAGAATTTAAGGGGAAGAGCATTAACTAGCTCGGTTTTCATTCACTATCAAAGTTGCTTTTCCAAAACCAGTTACATGTAGTATATGTAATGCTCAAAGATTAAAGCTAAGCATAATCTAAAGGCTACAAATGTAAGTGTAAGATCAAAGGCCAAGATTACACTGTAGCTAACCCCTTCTCCAAGCTAGTTTTGGGAACATGTGGCCTGAAATGAATAGTGATTTCCGGCCAAGCATTCGTTTTCCCCTTGTGCAAGCTTGGTTTTGGTTGGTCCAACACATGATTCTTCCCACTAAAGGTAGTGCTCTTTGACTTCTCTAGATCCTTCTTTGTGTTGGCAATGCATTTCTCCCTTTGGTGACTTATTTTGGTGATCCGAGCTAAGACCTTTTGGTCTTTGAAGTCAACCGGACAGATTGCTCCTAAAATGCCCAATTTAGGCTTTTAGGTATTTTGGACCTCCTTTTGATGGAGATGTGCCTAGCAGTGATCACATACTACAAACCCAAATCTATTCTAGACAAGAATGAGTTGGGCAAGACCCGTTTTGAGCCTTATTGTAAGCACTTAGAATATGTCGACCCTACCTGGTATTTCTAAGGCTGAATGTTTTAGCCAATTAGTCATTCATGTCTTGGCGTTTGAACCTTAAACTTTGCATGGAAGCACCTAAATATGTCCTCTATCTAGGCCAATAATGGGCATCTTGGCAGAGATAATAAATGAGGAGGACCCTTGTTAAAGCTGGCAGTTTGCTCATCTAGGATGACACCTACACTTTGTTTTGATCATATCTTCCGATCCAGAGCTCCAACGACAACTTATGATATATGGATGGAAATCTAACATCCTAATCTTTCTAACCATACCAAGAATAGCTAAATTGGAGTTGCGAATCTCAAGTTATGAGCATTTGAAGTTAAATCGGGAAGCTGGAAGTTACTGGACCCGAATTGCGCTTAAAGATCAAGTTCAAAAGGGTGTTCGAGTCAACCTTGGATTAGCTTTTGGTCTCCAATTTTCACAAGGATATTCCTGAACATGTCTATATTAATATCAAATTATGGGCATTGTCTTTTAGGCCAGAGATAATAAAGAAAATGTTCTAAGTATCAAACCGGGTATTTCTACTGACGCGACTGACCTATGCTGATTGTTCCGGTCATAACTTTTTCTCACAACTTCAAATGGGTCAAGCCACATATGGTTAGAAAGATTATTACCTAGTCTTTTCATGCATATCTTGCACGTTTAATTTGGAGAAGGGAATCAAAAGTTACAGCCAATCAAACTTTAGCTTGAGGAAGGGGAAACAAAGAATTGGCCGAAATGCTCCAAAATTAAGAACCACATGTTCCCTAGTTGGAGCCTTTTCTTTTCGTCCTCTTTTGATTATTTCTTGTGTAATCCTCACCCTTGATATTATAAGGCTCTAATGGCCATTAGATTGTACATAGTTATCCTACTTTGAAGCACTATAAATACTAGTGGCTTCACTCTTGTAAAAACAAGCTTACGTTGATTAATGAAAACCGAATGATCTGTGTGCTCTTCACCCCAAATTCTTAATTGCTTTATCTAGGCTTGGCAAGCTTAGTGGTGTTCAACTAAGTCCTAATTTTACCCACCTATTACTGAGTGAGTTGAGTTGTTGTCGTCCAAATTTCAGCGCAATGTAAGCTCTATCCTGCCCCCTCCTCTAAAATCATCAAGGCATATCATCCTGGAATATGGGCGCACGGAGCTGATTGTTTGCTTTCAGTTCACGGTGCTCCAGACCTCGATTGATCCCCTTCTTTTCACCACACCTTCCTCATTGTCTTAAGCCTTCCCCCTCAAAAATTGAGCCCAAACTCCACTGAAATCATCCCCATCCATCCATTTCCCCGAACTGCGCACAGAACACCCATTCTACCCTGGTGTGTGTCTTTGTGCACGAACCCTTTCTTTGCACCCCCCTTTCCCTCTTGCTCCAAGGATACATCAGATTTGGTATCAGAGCTTGTGGCTACCATCCTTGGATGAGCTTCCTTATCCTAAATACCCCACCAAAAAACCCACACCATTCGGCCACAAAAGAAATCGGTTACCATGCCATCTCAAAGGGAGAAGAAATGTTTACTTAAATTGCAGCACATGCTTGATATTCATGAGTCTAAGAGGAAGAAATTGGAGTTAGAAATGTATGCTTTCAAATTGGAAATGGAAAGGCACAAGGTTCAATCCTTGAGGCTAAAAGAGGAAGAATATTCTCAAGAAGATATTGAGGCTAACTTTGATTTGTTTCCCAAGTTTGATGAGTATGTCGAAAATGAATTGGAGGATATTTGCAAACCAACGAATGATTTTGAGTTACCTCCTAAGTTTGATGAAGATGCCTTGGTGGACACTTCTTCATCTACAAATGAGGAAGAAATCAATGTCCATTTTCCTTCATGTGAAGTTTTGGTTGAGCAAGAAACCATGGGTGTGTCCAACCCACTGCAAGAGGAGCAAGTTGTGAGCCTAGCTCCTACAAACAACAAGGAAGACCCAAGCCAAGATGAACTACTTCCCATTCTTGATGACTATGGCCAAGAATTTCTAGAGGTTGAGGAGTATGGAGGTATCACCTTCCATTCATTGTCTAGTGAGGAAGAAGAGCCTACTAACAATGGGAGTTTGAAGATTCAAGCCACAACCCACTTCCCTCAATGTGATATCCCACGGCCTTATCAAGTTATAAACCTCTTTGTTCATCCTTCCTTTGTGGAGTTAAGCATTATTGACGTGTGGAATGTTGCTATGCTTGTGAGTGTTTACTTTGCCTTTTGGGAATGGCCCTTGTTGTTTAACAAGAGATTAGCCCATGATGGGTTTAGAGTCTCTCATTCCTCTCCCAAAACTGTCCACAAATTGTCCATAACCCCTCCTACTCTTACCTTACTCCAAAAAATCCATGTCCACAAACCAAAAGCCAAAACCAAAAACCCATTTCACCCCCAAACACATTCTGCCCAGTCCTTGTTTTACCCACTGAAAATTTTAGCCTTTCCAACCAAAATATGCCATGTCCCTAACTCGAGCCGGAGATGTTTTACATGCCAAGGATTTGATCATTTTGTCACAAAAATCCCCAACCGAAGGATTGTTATTCTGGCCGAGTGTGAGCTGTCCAAAGTGAATGGAGTTGAGCATGAAAAGAAGTTTTATCTCATAAGAGAGCTTGAAGAGGAGCACAAGGAGAGCTTGATCATGGTTGATTTGAACCCCATTCTTGTCCCCCACTTAAACCTCCTTTACCCCAAGTTCTTTTCCTTGAGTCATGCAACCCAAAAAATATTTTTTATCTCCTAAAATTAGCCTCACACAAAGCCATCCTTTGTTGCTTATTGAGCAAACACAAGTCTTTGATCCTGGAGGTCTTTGTTGTGTCCTTGGGAATGCTTGCAAATTTTGAGGACAAATTTTTCCCAACAAGGGGAGGATGATGGAGATGTGCCCAGCAGTGATCACATACTACAAACCCAAATCCATCCTACATAAGAATGAGTTGGGCAAGACCCTGTTACGAGCCTTATTGTAAGCGCTAGAATATTTCAGCCATGCCACTGTATTTCTAAGGCTGAATGTTTTAGCTAATTAGTCACTCATGTCTTGGTGTTTTGTTAGCTTGTCATATAGCTACAAATTAAACCATTACTTAGGCTTATAATAAACAATATAGCATAGGAAAGTAGGGATCGAATCCACGAGGAAAGATATACTTACGTGCAAGCTTTTATTTAATTAAATTTACTACTCTTAAAACAAAATACAAAATATAAATTTTAGAAAATCAATAACTAAAAATCATAGAAAATTATCTAACAACTTAAATAAATAATTTATACATAATAAAAAAAAATATAATAACCCAGAAATATTTTTTGTATATTTTTTAAAATAATTAAAACAGAAAACTAAAGTAGAAAATAAAAAAATTCTAAAACAGAAAATTAAATAAGTAAAATTCTGCACTAAATTGATTAAGAAAATAAATACTATATACCTAGAATATTAATACTAATTTTCTATACCTAACTAGACCCAAAAAATATAAAAATAAAATTTAATATTGAATTTACGAATTTATTTAACTAAAAACCTACGAGTAATTAAATTCAAGAATTAAATCTGAAAAATTCTCAAATTAATTCCAAAAATTCTAAAATTTAATCACATCAAATTAGGACTCTATCTAAACCCTAAAAGAAGATAAATCATGAAAAATAATAAAAGAAACTATTTTAAAAATAATTTCTAACAAACCGACTCAAAAATAATAAAAACTAATAAAAAATAATCTAAAAATTAAAATATATAAAGACTCAAAATTAAATTAAACTAAAATTACTAAAACTATATAACATAAACTAAATAACTACTAAAAATATGTATAAAATACGACTTAACAAATTCCCCCACACTTAGACTTTGGACGTCCTCGTGCAAAGAAATCGAAGACTCGATCTAAAATTACGCTTTATTATAAAGATATATATATATAAAATATAAAATATATACTAGGGTTGCCTTACTTGCAAAACAGTTTGATGAAAATTTGTCTGTCCCAAGCAAGTGAAAAAAACTAAATATTTCATTGTCATTAGAGAGTTTATTCATCGGTCTCACAATATCTTTTTCATTTAAGCAACAATAAAAAATTATCCATCTTTTTCAAACATGTACATTCCGGTCAAGGGGTCCAAAACGTTTTAGGATGGGAAAAATTAAAGTGCGGTATGGTTATAAAGACGCTGAATCGGCGAGATAACTCACTAAAAATCGATAATAAACTTGTTTTGCAAACTTTTTTTCTTTTTCTTTTTTCTTCTTTTTGTTTGTTTTTTTCTTTTTTTTTAACTCCATTCAAGCACATATTCGAGGCCCATATAGGGTCTTAGAAATATAACACTCCTGTCTCCTACTCACCCAAATAGAGGTGTTAGAGTTAACACTTTACTTTTTTTTTTTTTGTTAGTATGGTTTGAGCCATTGATCGGCCCAAAAGGGGCATGACACTCCCAGCATGGGTTACTCCATTCATAAGGCTCAACTTGAGACCTAAACTTAAGGGGAAATGGTGTCGAGCCACCAACTTCGACCCATGTTGTTAGACAAATTTTTTATTATTTTTTATTAAAAGGCAAGACAAGAAAAATTAAATTTTGAATGAGTCATTCTGCTAAGTTCAGTAGTCTAGGTGAACGGTTTAAGTTAATTTATTGCCTCTATCACGATCATATAACATGATCAAACTGACAGAAAAATTATGATTGTCACTAATTGAAGAAATATATGAGGATCAACTCAAACGACTCTTAATAACAATTAACATGTTCAAATTTCTCACTTACAAAGAGAAAGAAAAACTATAGACAGAAAAATTTAAGCAAGTTAACCTAGCATATATCCATGTTCATGCATTTCTTTACAAGAAAGAAATTTTTTTTCCAAAAATAAGATAAAACTAAATGCATAAAATAAAAATGCAAGATGCACTCCCCACATGTAATTCATGCATTGTCCCTAATGCATGCAAAATAAAAATAAAAATAAAAATTATAGAAACTTCCCTGAAAAATATTGGGTTGCCTCCCAACCAATTCCTTTGTTTATCGTCTTTGGCTCGACACCTTTGCAACTCAAGGATCATTCAGTTGCATTTCCCATACTAAATGGATCCGGTCTCCTACATACTTGCAATTAGCGGGAGATTTCTTTCGGAAAAGAGCATATGTATTCTCCCCACACTTATCTTTTTGTTCCTTTCCAATTTTAATTTGTTCGTGAATATATCTTTAAGGAACTTAGCATAACGAGGTTCCCGTTTCATGGTATCTAGAAGAGGAATGTTTGTTTTCGCCTTCCTAGATATTTCTAAGATATCTTGTTTTTCCTCATTTAACTTAGGAGTTGTGCTTATTAATCTAGTAGGAAAAGGTGGGATATGCTTGTAAAAATCTTTCTTATTTTCACTTATCTCTTTAGCATTAGAGGCGTCATCTTTGTTTTGGCCAAGTTCGGATTCCTTGACCTCTAATTCTGGCTCTACCTCTATGTTTTTCCTAGCTTCCTCTAACTCTTTCCCACTATTAAGTGTTATGATACTCACATTTTCTTTTGGATGTTGGAAAGGTTGAGATTGCATTTGGGCTTGTAGGTTACTAATTATTGTATCGTTGACAATTTGTCTCTCTTTAACCTCGCTTAATGGTCATCTCTAAGCTTTGTAACCTAAGGTCAATCTCCTTTTTCTGGTCATCCATGTTCTTAATGATTTGCTCTAAAAGATAATTAGTTTTGTCCTGAGCAATGGATTGATCAAATTCTAGGAGGTTTTCTTCAAATCCATACCGAAGGTTAGAGTAGTCACTCCATTCTTCATAAGTGTTCGAGAATGGGTTATGGTTCGATTGACCTTGGTTGGAAAAAATAGCATTCACATGCCCTCTTTGTTGTGTAAGGCATGAATTAGAAACATGACCCTCTAAACGGCAAATACTACAAACTACTGCTTCTTCTTTGTGGACCAATTTGTTCAACATAACGGTAATTTGGGACAATTGAGTCTCTATAGATGGACCTAAATTGAACTCATTAACATTTCTAAATTGGGTATCTCTAATTCCAAATTGTTGAGTATTTTGGGCCATAATATTAAACAATTCTCTAGCCTAAGATGGAGTCTTATTAAACAAGGTCCCTCCAGTAGCAACATTTACCATATTTTTATCTATTGTCAATAAACCTTCATAAAAATATTGAATTAATAAATGCTCAAAAATTTGATGTTGGGGACAACTAGCATATAATTTATTAAAACGCTCCCAATATTCAGAACAAGTCTCCTCAGTCAATCTGTTTAATGCCACAAATTTCCTTTCTAATGGACCCTATCATAGATGCAGGAAAAAATTTCTCCAAAAATGCTTTATGAATTTAGGTCCATGTAGTGAATGTTGGTGGGGGTAGGTAATAAAACCAATCTTTAACCTTATCATGAAGTGAAAAGGGAAAGACTCTCAACTTAATTTGGTCTTAGGTGATTCCCTCAAATTGTATGGTAGAACATGTAATAATAAACTCATTGATATGACGATATGAGTCCTCACCGAGCGAGTCCATGAAATTTAGGTAACATATTTAAAAATCCGAAGTTCAATTTTAGTGGTCGGTCCAATGCAGGATATGAAATAGATAAAAGTTGTGTATCCATGTTAGGTACAGCAAGTTCATGTAAAGTAGTCATCTCAATAATTTTAGAGCTTATAGAAAGAGAATCGGGTACACTTACTTGGCTTCAACTTTCTCAAATGTATGCTCCTTGTCAAAATAAAAACAAAACACTAAAAAACTACGAAAATAAACTGTTAAAGTCAAAAAGAAGTAATAAAAGTAGTAAATCTAAATCAAATAAAAACTAACAACTATTATTTTCTTTCCCGATAACGGCGCAAAAATTTGTTAGCTTGTCGTACAGCTACAAATTAAATCACTACTTAGACTTATAATAAATAATATAGCATAGGGAAGAAGGGATCGAATCCACAAGGAAATATATAATAACGTGCAAGCTTTAATTTAATTAAATTTACTACTCTTAAAACAAAATACAAAATATAAATTTTAAAAAAATCAATAACTAAAAATCATAGAAAATTATCTAACAACTTAAATGAATAATTTATACATAATAAAAAAAACTATAATAACCCAGAAATATTTTTGTATATTTTTTAGAATAATTAAAACAGAAAACTAAAGCAAAAAATAAACAAATTCTAAAATAAAAAATTAAATAAGTAAAATTCTGCACAAAATTAATTATAAACATAAATACTAAAATTACCTAGAATATTAATACTAATTTTCTAGACCTAACCAGACCCTTAAAATATAAAAATAAAATTTAAAACCGAATTTATGAATTTATTTAACTAAAAACCTACAGTAATTAAATTCAAGAATTAAATCTGAAAAATTCTCAAATTAATTCCAAAAATTCTAAAATTTAATCACATCAAACTAGGACTCTATCTAAACCCTAAAAGAAGATAAAACACAAAAAATAATAAAAGAAACTATTTTTGAAATAATTTCTAACAAACTGACTCAAAAATAATAAAAATTGACAGAAAAATTAAAATATATAAAGACTCAAAATTAAATTAAATTAAAATTTCTAAAACTAACCTAAAATACTGATCTTTAAGGGGGATAACAAAATTAATAATAAAAGATTGTAACTGTGTAAATAAAAATTAACAACTAAGTAAAATAACTAAAAAGCAAATAATTAATTATTCAAGATATCAAATTTAATAAAACACTTAGTATAATCTATATCCACCATGCAAATTATTTATTTATCATTAACACACAAATTGATCTACCCATGAGCTAAACTGTAGAAGACAATCACTAGTGGATCTTCCCCGTTTTTCCTTAGTTATTAGTTTACTTAGGCCTAGCCCTAATATAAACTCTACTAATATTGATAACCCTAGCACTAGCACTAGAATTTAATCAAATTAGAGCATTAAGTATTAGAAAAACATAATGTAGCACCTAATAACCAATCTACTAGCAAATTAATTTAAAAAGGATCTATGATAATTTCCTAATTAAAAGAGATGGGTATGAGCCATCCATGATTAACTAGGGTGATACTTATGTCTAAAAGATCAAGCGATTACGTACTTAAACCCTTTAAACTATCATATGAATTTATATAAAACTAAGTAGTGTGCACTCTAATTAATTAGACATAAAATCATAAACATTAAAATCAAATTGTTATAAAATCATGGATCTAATCAATAAGACAATAAAGATCGAAACACTTGTTTGAAAATAAATAAGTTAACATGATTTCAAATAGATTATACTAAGTGTAAAAAAACTACTCAAACATAATGTAATTTAAAACACGTAAACTAAATAAAAATAGCATCTTTAATTTTAATCTAACAATAAAAATTCAATCTTTACTAGTAAAAAATTACAATACTAAATAATACTACCGATATAAATTTCTTCGGCCGTGGAACGATGACGTTGATGATGGTTAGCGATGATTAGGATTATATGGAAGATGTTGATGATGATTGATCATTAAGGGTTGGCGTGAGGTAGAAAGGTAAGCAAGAGGTTTGTGATAAAGATTATGATGATGGTGGGGTAGAAATGCAAGCAGGAGGTGGCAAGGGCTGGAGTTGGACAGCAAGAGCTAAGGGAAGGCGTGAGCTTTTGGCAGCAAGATAGGTGATGATGATGAGCAGTGAAGGAGGGGCAGCGATAGATGTCGATGAGCAGGGAAGCGTGAACGAGAGAGCTGGACAGTGAGAGAGTGCTAGCGTGAGACGTGATGGGCGACCAGAGAGACGTTGATGAGCAGCTGAGGGAGGTGATGGGCAGTGAGAGATGGTTCCGCCAGCCAAGAGAGGGGCTGTGAGGAAGATTGGATCCCTTTTATGGTGATTCGTTTTCTTTTCTTCCAAGTTTCCTTCTTCACATGCAACTCTAAGGAGGAGTCCTAATGGGTTTAGGAGTATGATTATCTTCACTCTTCTTTTCAAATTAAAATTTCATAAAATAAAATATCATAAAATAAATATTTCATGACATATTATTTTTATGGACCGATTTCATATATTTTCTTGCATGCTTGTCGGTAGCTAAAAATCTACTTTTAACGTCTTTTCTTTTCTTCTCCACTTTATTCGATAATTACCTATAAATAGACAAAAGAGGATAAATTAGACAAACTAAATTATATAATATAAACTAAATAACTACTAAAAATACGTATAAAATACGACTTAACACGTTTGAACCTCAAACTTTGCATGGAAGCACCTAAAGATGTCCTCTATCTAGGCTAATAATGGGCATCTTGGTATTTGGCGGAGATAATATGAGGAGGACCTTCGTTAAAACTAGCAGTTTGCTCATCCAGGATGACACCTACACTTTGTTTTCATCATATCTTCTGATCCAAAACTCCAACGACAACTCATGATATATGGATGAAAAGCTAACATCCTAAGCTTTCTAACCATTCTAAGAACAGCTAAATTGGAGTTGGGAATCTCAAGTTATGAGCATTTGAAGTTGACTTAGAAAACTGGAAGTTACTGAGACCCAGAATGGGAATTGTCTTTTAGGCCGGAGATAATAAAGAAAATGGTCTAAGTATCAAACCGGGTATTTCTACTGGCCCAGCCTGACCTATGCTGATTGTTCTGGTCATAACGTTTTGCTCACAGCTTCAAATAGGTCGAGCCACGTATGGTTGGAAAGCGTATTCCCCAAGCTTTCCATGCATATCTTGCACGTTCAATTTGGAGAAGGGAATCAAAACTTACAGCCAATCAAAGTTTAGCTTGAAGAACCACATGTTCCCTAGTTGGAGCCTTTTCTTTTCGTCCTCGTTTGATTATTTCTTGTGTAATCCTCACCCTTGATATTGTAAGGCTCTAATGGCCATTAGATTGTAAATAGTTATCCTACTTTGAAGCACTACAAATACTAGTGGCTTCACCCTTGTAAGAAGCTTATGTTGATTAATGAAAATCGAGTCAGCTGTGTGCTCTTCACCCCAAATTCTTAATTGCTTTATCTAGGCTTGGCAAGTTTAGTGGTGTTCAATTAAGTCCTAAGGTTCAAAGCTGGTGGTGTATCTCGTATCCGGTGTTTAATCTTTGGTGCCTCAAGACTCTTATGGTGGTGAATATGTATCCATAAGGAGGTTGATCCTATTCGTACTAATTCTCACCTAACTTCCGAATCCCTTATCTCCCAATCCCCTTTCCTTCTGCACCCCAAATTTTTCCCACCTATTACTGAGTGAGTTGAGTTCTTTTCCTCCAAATTTCAGCTCAATCTAAGCTCTATCATGGCCCCTCCTCCAAAACCATCAAGGCGTATCATCCTGGAATCTAGGCTCATAGAGATGATCTGTTTGCCTTCGGTTCGGGGTGCTCCAGACCTCAATTGATTCCCCTCTTTTTACCACACTTTCCTCATTGCCTTAAGCCTTGCCGCCTTAAAAATCAAGCCCAAACTCCACCGAAATCATCCCCATCCATTCATTTCCCTCAGAACTACACACAGAACACCCATTCTGCCCAGGTGTGTGTCTTTGTGCCTTAACCCTTTCTTTGCCCCCTTTGCCTCTTGCTCCAAGGATACGTCACCTTTGCTGCTTGTTTTTGCCTCAACTCCTACGCATTAATTATTTATGTACTAATTGTCATGAAAGGACAATTCTCACGACCTTCCAAGCTCTAGCTCAACTTGCATTACTCGGACCAGAATCGTAGTCTTTAGTGCCCAAAGTTGATCTCTACACAAGTTTATCTCCTCTTGTAACTTTGTTAATAGCCCATGACCTTTGGCAACTTGGCTTGGATGGAAACCTCCATTATTCTCCCCTTGTAAGGAATAATTTTCCCTCAAATTCTCTAGTGTATCATCCTCAAAATAGAGAGATGAATTAGCAACGTTAAAGCTTGCGGAAACTCCATATTCACCGGGTAGATCAATCTTGTAGGCGTTCTCATTAATCTTCTCCAACACTTCAAATGGTGCATCGAGTCCTTGGCATTAGTTTGTTCTTTCTCTTGGAAGGAAAGCGTTCCTTCCATAAGTGTACCCACACAAGATCTCCTGGTTGGAAAACCTTCCTCCTTTTGCCCTTGTCAACCCTTTGTTTGTAGGCGGTGTTGGTTTGCTCAATCTTTGCCTTCACTTTCTCATGCATTCGTTGGATTTCATGGACTCTTTTGGCAGCCTCTACACTAGGTTTTCCTTCCATACCCCTCAATGTCAAGTCTAGGGAGTTAGTGCTTCAACTCCATAAACTACTTTGAAGGGGCTAACACCGTGGCCTTGCTTGGGGCTCCATTGTAAGCAAACTCAACATAAACAAGAAGTTGATCCCACGCTTTCATATTGGTCTTGATCAAAGTCCTCAAAAGCACTAGCAACGTCCGGTTTGTGACTTTGGTTTACCCATCTGTTTGAGGATGACAAGTAGTGCTAAATCGCAACTTGGTCCCCAACTTCTTCCAAAGTGTGATCCAAAAATGGCTTAGAAACTTGCTCGTCCCGGTCGAAACTATGGATTTTGGTATACCATGTAGCTTTACAATCTCCTTGAAGTATAAATCAGCCACTTGATGATGGATATTGACCAAGGGCTACAACATACTTGTTCATGATCTCCTTATATGCCAAATGCCGAGAGCCATGAATTAATGTCAAGCTACAAAAGAAGCTCAAAACCGAATGGAGATCATATTTTAGCACCTAATTTGGTTCAACTTTTGCATGATTAACTAGAGCTTGGTTTATGGTGAAGAATTATCTTTTATGTCTTTTGGTACATAAATAATTATTGTTCAAGAGTTGGAGCAAAATAATCCACAAAAGGAGGTCCAAATGTCGAAGGGTTCAAAGACAAGTGCTAATGTGCAAATCTGGCCGAGGGCCGAATGAGCCATGTTTGGACGTCCAATATTGGCTACCAAGGAAGGGAGTACATGGCCAGCATAAGGAGGATTCTAGAAGCATTTCCAAGCATCATCTCTAGTGGAAGAATCCATATGTTGGACCTATTACAAGCTTTCTTGCACAAGAGGATAGAAATACTTGGCTAGAATTAACTTTCATTTTAGCCACATGTTCTCAAGTTGGCTTGGACAAGGGGCTAATACATCTTAGGCCATTGATCTTGTAATCTTTCTTTTAGGCCTTAGATTATGTTTTAGTTTTGATTTATTTTCAGCATGTTTTATTTCCTATAAATAGTTTATGCATTCAGCCATGTAAAATCAACCTTTATGATGAATATATGAACCCGTGAGCTGGTTTGCTCTTTCGAGATGGATTTCTCGGCAACCTTGAATTCTCATTGCTGTATCCTAGATTGGCATCTAGGTGGTGTTCTTTGAGTCTTTCAATCCTCGGTGGTGTTTCTGTATCCGGACCGATTGAAGGTGCCCCTTGGTTCACTCGGTGGTGTTTACGTATCCGAGCCGGAACCTCGGTTCTATCCAGTGACTTTCCATCCTCATATCTCCCAATCCACAAATCATTTCCTCCCCAAATTTCACCCACATCATTATACATGAGTTGAGTCCATTCCCTTCAAATCTCAGCTCAAACCAAGAAGAACTCCGCCCTCCACCCTTGAATCAAACAAAGAGACTCATCCTGGACAGTCAGCCCGGAACCCCGACTTTCAGCTCGTGATCAAGGTCTTCTCGACCTCCAAAAATTCCCATATTTTTACCCAACCTTCTTGGCCTAGTTAATAACCATCCTGTCAAATTTCAGCTTCAAATTCATCCATTTGCCCCTCCTTTCACCCTTTTCCCCGAACCGCACCCGCAGACACCAATATGTCCGGTTGCCTTTTTTGGGTTTTCTCTTCTTCTTTTGCTTCCGCTCCCACTATACATCACTTGAGTTGCATCATTGCTTTTATTACATGGAACAAAGTGAGCCATTTTAGAGAAACGGTCCACCACCACTAGAATAGAATCTTTGTTTCTTTGTGTCCTTGGCAATCCCAAAATGAAGTCCATACGTCCTCCCATGGTTGGTTGGGTGTTGGAAGAGGGGTGTAGAGTCCTTGAGGGAGGGAATGACTTTTAGCCGTTTGACACACTGCACACCTCTTCAAGATGTCTTGCATATCCTTCTCCATATTGGGCCAAAAATAACGCTCTCTAGGCATACTCACCATTTTGTTGATGCCAAAATGGCCAGCCAAAGCGCCACCATATACCTCTCGGATCAAAAGTTCCCTTGTTCCACATTGGGGAATGCACAACCGAGTGCCCTTGAAAAGAAAACCATCTTGTACTAGGAACTCTCCCTTGGGTGATTTTGGCAAGCTTGATACAATTCTCCCAAATCTTTATCATCAACATACAAAGGTTTTAAATGCTCAAAACCGAAAACATGGGATTCCAATTGAAACAAGAGAAGATTTGCCATGCCTTTGATTCAATTTATGCTACCCTTGTATGTACTTGAGGGCCTTATGGTCAGAATGGAGAATAAACTCACTAGCCACCAAATAATGGCTCCAATGCGGTGATCGAATAATAGCATAAAACTCCTTGTCATAAGTTGAGTATTTTGTCCTTGAATCATATAGTTTCTCACTAAAGAAGGCTAGAGGTCTACCTTCTTGAGAAAGAACTCCACCAATGCCTACTCCGGAGGCATCACACTCGACTTCAAATACTTTGTCAATGCTTGGTAGTGCTAGAACTGGAGCTTGAGTAAGTTTGAGCTTGATTTTTCAAAGGCCTCTTGAGCCTTAGCATTCCACTTCAAAGAACTCCTTTTAGCACCTTGGTCATAGGGGATGTGATAGTGCTAAAATCTTTGATGAACCTTCGGTAGAAAGAAGCCAAACCATGGAAACTTCAAACATCATGAATACTAGTGGGAATAGGCCAAGACCTTATAGCTTCCACCTTGCTTTCGTCCACCTTTACACCTTGGGCCGTGACTATATAGCCAAGAAAAGTCACTTCGAAGCAAAGAACGTGCACTTCTGAAAGTTGCCATAGAGCTTCTTCTTTTCCAACAATTCAAGAACTTGTGTGAGGTGGTTTAGGTGCTCTTCTTAACTCTTGCTATACACCAAGGTATCATCAAAATATGCCACCACAAACTTGCCAAGAAAAGGTCTAAACACTTGGTTCATGAGACTCATGAAAGTGCTAGGTGCGTTAGATAGTTCGAATGGCATCACAAGCCACTCATACAGTCCTCCCTTGGTGTTGAATGCCATTTTCCACTTATCTCCTTCTCGGATTCGGATTTGATAATATCCACTCCTTAAGTCCACCTTGGAGAACACTTGTGAAACATGGAGCTCATCAAGCATATCCTCAAGTCTAGGTATGGGATGCCTATACTTGATGGTGATTTTGTTTATAGCATGATCTGTCCACACACATCCTCATGGATCGGTCCTTCTTAGGCACCAAAAGAGTAGGCACAGCACATGGACTCCTACTCTCTCTTACAAGGCCTTTAGCCATTAACTCATCAACTTGCCTTTGAATCTCCATAGCATCCTTGGGGTTCATTTGGTATGCCGGTTTATTAGGGAGGATGGACCCCGGGATTAGATCAATATGGTGTTTGATGGTTCTTTGTGGAGGTAGGCTAAGAGGAATAAAGACATGGGCAAATCTGGACAGTAGGTCTTTGGCGAGAGGATGTAGGTTTTGGGAAAGGCTTTTGGGTTCATTTGGAGTAAGTAGAATGAGCTCTTGTATGGGTCTAAACTCATGTTGTTTTTCTTTGAGGAATGATTCTCTTAAAGCAAGAAGGAGGTCGGTTTGGGTGGGGGTCTTTTGTGGCTTTTTTTTGTGAGTTGGCTTGGGGATAAAGGGGCTAAGGTGATCTTTTTCCCATCCTTTGTAAAAGTATAGGTGTTCAAGAACCCGTCATGCATAACTCTTCTATCAAATAGTTAAGATTTCCCAAAAACAAATGACAAGCATCCATAGGAATAATATCACACCACAACTCATCATGATAATTCTTGCCAATATTAAATGAAATAAGACATCTAGAATTAACTTGGAGGCCTTTACCTTGGTTTAGCCATTGAATGTTGTAGGGGTGAGGATGCACCGAAGCTTTGAGTCCAAGCTTCTCCACCATGTTTGAAGTGGCCATATTAGTATAACTTCTACCGTCCACAATGATAGAGCAAACTTTCCCTTGCACCGTGCCTCTAGTGTGAAAAATGTTCTCTCATTGCTCCTCTTTGGGTTCTTTGAATCCTCTCAAAGCCCTTCTTAAAACCAAGAGTTCTCCTTCCTCCGCCTCCTCTACTACTTCCTCCATTTCATCCACCAAGTAGAGCTCCTTCTCCGACTCTTCTTCCTCTATGCATTGCTCTTGAAATTCGACAAAGGTCACTACCCTTTTGTTGGGGCATTCCAAAGCAATGTGTCCTAGGCCATGACACTTGAAACACCTCCGTGGATTGTTGGGGTTAGTTGCGGGTTTGGGCAGATTTAGGGTAGAAAGGGGCATAGGTTGTTTTGTGGAGTTAGGGTTTTTTGTGGGGTTGTTTAGGAACTCCCCTTGTAAAAGGGTGGGCTCTTTTGTGGAAAAGTTTTGGGCATTTCTTTCTTGACGAAACGGTGCTTCCTTTGTTGCTCAACTTTGTGTGCTAAGTGACACACCTCATCAAAAGTTGAGAATCGTTGCAATTCCACCACTTGAGCATACTTTCTAGGCCTCCGAGATACCTCACTATTGTTTGATCCTCATTCTCTTGAATGTCACACTTAATGAGCAATCTCTCAAATTCACGAGTGTACTCCTCCACACTCATACTTCCTTGTTGTAGATTGTGTTGTTGAGAATGATTATCTTGAATGTAGATTGGGGGCAAAAAACGAGCCTTGAGTTTTGACCTCATTTTCTCCCAACTTTGGATTTTTGATTTTCTTTCCCTTACCCGTTTGTGCACTAAGTTCTCCCACCATGTTGAGGCAAAGCCTCTAAACTTGAGGGCAACAAGCTCGACTTTCTTCTCCTCGGGCACATTCTTGTAATCAAATATTCGTTCCACGGTTCTTAGCCAATCTAAGAACTCATCCGGGTTTAGGCGGCCTTCAAACTCGGAATTTCCACCTTGAAGTCATGGGAGTGGTGTTAGTACGCCTAAAACCTCTTCTTGATCTCCTCTCCCTAGGATCATCCAAAGAAGCAAACGGATTATCCTCTTCATCCTCTTCGTTGGAGCTAGGAATATGCTGAGAGGGAGGGGATATGCTCCGTAGTTGGTCACGCCGATTCCTTATGGATTTTTCAAGTTGCTTTCGGAGGTACTCATTCCGGCTGCGAAGCTCACTTGTTTCCTTCATCAACATCTCAAATCTTTCCTCCAAAGTCATACTAGCACTCATGTTGTGAACCGAGATTTTTGTGGGTTTCTGGCTATTTTGTAGCTAAGGGTTTTAGGGATGTGTTTAGGAATTGGTAACAACTCAACCAAGAGGGCGTAACTTGCTACGATACCAAAGATGATGGATAGCTAAGCAAGTAACCGTGAGTGTTGAGAATGGTAGGGAAATGGAGTGATTGAATGAGTGCTATAAGATTTGTTTGACAAAGATAGTGATGTATAGCTCTACGCTCCGATACCACATATGATGTATAAGCTGGGGCAGGAGGTAAAAGAGGGTGGAGAAAGGGGTTAAGGTACAAAGAAAAGCATCCGGGCAGAAAGGTGCTCTTCAATGCGAGTCTTGGGGAAATGGGGTGATGGTAGTGTTTCCGGTGGAATTTGGAGGTGAAATTTGGAGGGGGAACTCTTGGGGAGGTTAGGAAGGGATAGTCAAAAGTGGGGGTTTGTTCGAGGTCGAGATCACCATGAACTATTGACAAAAAGACTGTCTCGCTGAGCTGGAGTCCAGGATGAGGGGTTCTTATGGTTTTGGAGGAGGAGGTCGAGGATATGGCTTGGATTGAGCAGAAATTTGAAGGGGTAATTCTTGGGGAAGTTGGGAAGAGATGGTAAAAAGTGGGGGATCATTAGAGGTTAGGATCACCTCGAACTAATGGCAAAAAGACTGTCCCGTTTGCGGGAGGAACAGGATGACAGGCTTTCGTTGTTTCGAGTGGAGGGGTCGAGGCTAGAGCTTGGATTGAGCTGCGATTTGAGAGGGGATGACTCAACTCGTTCAAAGGTTGATGGGTGAAATTTGGAGTGCGGGGATTGATGGTTTGGGAGATATGAGCATGGGAAGTTAAGTAACCTGGATAGAACCAAGGCCCTTCAGGATACGAGACACACCACCTTACGGTTCTTGGGGCACCAAAGGTTAAAGGCCGGATACGAGACACACCACCAGCTTTGAACCTAAGGACTTAATCGACCACCACCAAGTATGCCACACTTGGATACAACAATTAAGGATTCAAAGGGGAATGAGCACATAGCTCAAATTCTCATTCAATAATCATCAAAAGTTGTTTTTACAAAGCTGAATACAATGAGTATTTATAATGCTCAAAATAAAAGCTATGCATAATCTAAGACTAAAGGAGTATTTACAAGATTAATGGCTTAGATTGCATTAGCCCCTTCTCCAAGCTTGAATAAGTAGCCAGATGTGAAGATTGATTCCTAGCCATGGATTTGCTTGCCCCTTGTCTAAGCTTGCTTCTTATTAGTCCAACGCACAAGATTCCCCCACTAGAGTTAGTGCTCTTGGATTCTCTAGAACCTTTCTTAAGCTAGCAATGCAGTCCTCAATTTGATGACTCATTCGGATGGGCTTAGCATTGATCACAATGTGATGACTCATTTTGATGGATTAAGCATGGACCCAGGTTATGGAAGTCTATTTGGACCGATTGCACCTAAAATACCCGATTTGGGTTTTTAGGCATTTTTGACCGACTTTGTTGCTTGTTGTGCTTTAGCTCCTCGGCATGAATTATTTATATACTAATTGTCATAGAAAGACAATTTTCACAACTATCCATGTTCTCGTCCAGCTTGCACTTCTTGTATCATAATAGTAGTTTTTAATATCCAAAATTAATCTCCAAGCAAGCTTATCTTCTCTTGTGACTTTGCTTGAAAACCCCATAACTCTTAGAAGTTTAGCTTGGATAGAAATATCCATCAGATAGAGCCAAGTTCCTTATGGATATAGACGCACCACCACAAGGTCCTTGAGGCACCGAAGGCTAAGCCGGATACGAGATAACACCACTAGCTAAACCTTTGGACTTAATCGAGCACCACTAAGCGTGCCAAGCTTAGATAAAGCAATTCAGAATTTGAGGGGAAGAGCATTAACTAGCTCGGTTTTCATTCACTATCAAAGTTGCTTTTCCAAAATCAGTTATATGTAGTATATGTAATGCTCAAAGATTAAAGCTAAGCATAATCTAAAGGCTACAGAGGTATGCACAAGATCAAAGGCCTAGATTACACTATAGCATGCATTTCTCCCCTTGGTGACTTATTGATGGAGAGTGGGCAGCCTTCTGTTTTGAGCTGTGTGACATTCATGTTAAGAAGCTTTGTGTGTTTAGTGTTCAGCCGGAAATGTTTGCTTACTCCATGATCAAGGGAAGGGCTCAAAATACAAGCGCTTGATGTTAGTGGATCCCGGGGATGATGGGTCTCAAAATCATTAAGTTCTTATGATTTTGTTTATAAATAATTGATTACCAATTTAGTTGAGAAGATTAGTGAAAGTAACCACCTAAAATCTCCATGGTCAAGCAAGAAGGTTTGTTCTAATCAAGGCCGGGAATGTTGCTATGTTATGCTCATGGTACATAAATAAGTTGATGCTTAAAACATGGTCGGTCCATGAGGATGCCTTAGCCGAATGATGAGCTACAAAAGAAGATGATGACTAAGCATTCTAGAAGCATCAAGAATCAAAGAGCTTGGAGAAGGGGAAAACAAGCCATAGTCACATGTTCCCAATTTTGGAATACTTGGCTAGAATTCACCCTAGCTTGGCTTGGAGGAAGGGAAAGGAATATTGTTAGTTAGCATTTTATTTTTGCTTTATTTTCAGCTTGAATTCGGTTATGCTTTTCAGCTTGAATTTGGTTTTGTAAAATGCCAAAGCAAGGCATTATATATTCAGCTCATGTGCTTCATTGTAAAACACCCTTGATGAATATATTTGAGTTTAAACTCTTGAGCTGGATTGCTCGTTTTTGAATCCTCAAAGCTGTATCCGTGCTTGGCATCACGGTGGTGTTCTTTGAGTCTCTTGAGTCCCGGTAGTGTTGCTGTATCCGGACCACTTAAGAGCGCCCCTTGATTCACTCGGTGGTGTTGCTGTATCCGAGCCCGAGTCAAGGTTCTATCCCTCACTTTGCCGCCTCATATCTCACAATCTACCCAGCCATTTCATTCCAAATTTTAACCACAATCCTTCCTGTCCATCTACTTCCATTCCTCCAATTTTCAGCTCCATCCAAGAACATCTCCATCCTCCACACCGAAACTAAACAAAGGGTGTCTGTCTGTACAGCCAGCCGGTTGCATCAACTTCAGGCTATCTGTTCAGGGAGTTCCCCTTATCCAAATTCAACGAAACTTGGTCACGATCTTCATTTACCAGTTACCTACTTCCCCACCAAATTTCAGCCAAGACCAAGCACTTTTGCCCCACCTTTCACCCGATCTCCCAAGACTGCGCAATCAGGCTGCATTCTGCCCGGTTGTGTACCTTGCGGTTTTCTATCCATTTTCTTTGCTTCCGCCACTACACATCACTTATTTTGGTGATCCAAGCTAAGACCTTTTGGTCTTTGAAGTCAACCAGACTGATTGCTCCTAAAATGCCTAGTTTAGGCTTTTAGGTATTTTGGACCTCCTTTTGCTACTTGTTTTTGCCTCGACCCCTAAGCAATAATTATTTATGTACTAATTGTCCTGAAAGGACAATTCTCACGACCTTCCAAGCTCTAGTTCAGCTTGCATTACTCGGACTAGAATCGTAGTCTTTGGCGCAAAAGTTGATCTCCGGACAAGTTTATCTCCTCTTATAACTTTGTTAATAGCCCATGACCTTTGGTACCTTGGCTTGGATGGAAACCTCCATCATTCAAGAAGAAAAACTCAACTTATGACAAAGAGTTTTATGCCATAATTTTGTCACTTGAGCATTGGAGCCATTATTTGGTGGCTAGTGAGTTCATTCTCCATTCGGACCACGAGGCCCTCAAGTACATGCAAGGGCAGCATAAGTTGAATCCAAGGCATGGAAAATGGGTAGAATACCTCCAAACTTTTCATTTCACCATCAAGCACAAATCTAAAAAGATGAACAAAGGAGCGGGTGCTTTGTCAAGGAGGTATCTTCTCTTGTTTCGGTTAGAATACCATGTACTTGGCTTTGAGCATTTAAAGTCTTTGTACATTGATGATAAAGACTTGGGGGAATTGTATCAAGCTTGCCAAAATCACCTAAGAGGAGAGTTCCTAGTTAAAGATGACTTTCTCTTCAAAGGCACTCGGTTGTGCATTCCACAAAGTGGAACGAGGGAACTATTGATCCGAGAGGTGCATAGTGGAGCTTTGGCTGGTCATTTTGGTGTCAACAAAACAGTAAGCATTCTTAGATAACATTATTTTTGGCCCAACCTGGAGAAGGATGTGCAAGACATCTTGAAAAGGTGTGCGGTGTGCCAAGTGGCTAAGAGCCATTCCCTTCCCGAAGGTCTCTACAACGCTCTTCCTACACCCAACCAGCCATGGGAAGATGTGAGTCTAGACTTCATACTAGGCTTACCAAGGACTCAAAGGAATAAGGACTCAATTCTTGTTGTAGTGGATCGCTTTTCCAAGTTGGCTCATTTTATTCCATGCAACAAAACAAATGATGCAACTCATGTGGCGGATTTGTACTTCAAGGAAATAGTGAGGCTTCATAGCATTCCAAAATCAATGGTTTCGGACAAATATAGCAAATTCTTGAGTCACTTTTTGATTACTCTTTGTAAGAAGTTGGGAAGCAAGCTATAATTTATTACTTATCATCCTCAAACGGATGGACAAACCGAAGTCACAAACCGAACGCTGGGAGTACTTTTGAGGGCTTTGATCAAAACCAACATGAAAGCTTCGGATCAACTTCTTATTCATGCTGAATTTGCCTATAATGGAGCTCCAAGCAAGGCAACGAGTGTTAGTCCCTTCAAGATAGTTTATGGAGTTGAACCACTTACTCCTCTAGATTTAACACCGAGAGGCATGGATGGAAAACCTAGTGTGGAGGCTGTCAAAAGGGTGCAAGAAATCCAGACCATACACAAGAAAGTGAAGGCCAAAATAGAGTAAACCAATCTTGCACATAAACAACGAGTTGATAAGGGAAGAAGGAAGAAGGTTTTTCAACCAGGAGACTTAGTTTGGGTGCACCTAAAGAAAGGATCGCTTTCCTTCCAAGAGGAAGAGCAAGTTGATGCCAAGGGCTGAAGGACCATTTGAGGTGCTTGAGAGGATTAATGACAATGCCTACAAGATTGATCTTCCGGGAATTTTGGAGTCTCGGCGAGTTTTAATGTGACCGACCTCTCTCCTTACTTTGAAGATGACACCTTAGAGAATTTGAGGGCAAATTCTTCTCTACAAGGGAGGATGATGGAGACCTTCGTACTAATCAAGCCACTAAGGGTCATGGTTTACTAGCTAGAGCACAAGAGGAGCCACTTTGGAGTAAGGATCAAACTTATGTTTCTAAGTCACCTATCTTGGTTCGAATTGAGCAAGCTAGCAATGGGTTAGGAGAGCCCCAAAACTCCCTTTATCAAGACCATGTTAATACCAATAAATTGTCCCTAGGAGTTAAACCAAGAATAAGAGTGAAAGAGGCTAGAATGAGCAAAACAAGCAAACCGGCCAGATTATGAACCGTTCTGCGCAATAGTCTTTCAGGGTCAAAAAGTCAATGCTCGAAGGGTCAAATGAGAAGTCAAGCTGCATGGGTGCAAATTAGACTTGTGGAACATTCTAGAGAATCCAAAAACACTTCATTTGTGATGTGTAGTGGGAGCGGAAGCAAAAGAAGAAGGAAAAACCCAAGAAAATGCAGCCAGACAGAATAGGGTCTGCAGGTGCGGGTCTGGGGAAAAGGGTGAAAGGAGGGTCAAATGTTCTTGGTTTTGGCTAAAAATTGGAGGGAAGGTTATTTGGGATGTTAGGAAGGGCTGGTAAAAATATGGGAAGCATCCAAGGTCGGGATCACCGTGAACCAAAGCCAAACAGAAAGTCACGCTGGGCGGCTGTCCAGGATGAGGTCCTTTGTTTGTTTTTGGTGCCGAGGACGGGATACTTCTTGGATTGAGCTGAAATTTGGTGGAGCTGGACTCAACCCGTGTAGGATGGCGTGAGTGAAATTTGGGGACGAAAGGATTTGTGGATTGGGAGATATGGATTGATGAAGTCGCTGGATAGTTCCTGGGTTCTGGCCTGGATACAGAAACACCACCAAGCTGAACCGAGGGGCACCTTGCAACCTATCCGGATACAGAAACACCACCGGGGATTGTAAGGACTCAAAGGACACCACCAAGCTTGCCAAGGCTCAGATATAGCAATGAGAATTCAAGGGGGTGAGAAATCCATCTCAAAAGAGCAAAGCTCAAAGTTCATATATTCATCAAGTCTGATTTTTACATAGCTAACTAGCTGAATATATAATGCCTCACATTGGCATTTTACAAGCTGAAACTAAGCTGGAAAATAAAGTAAAATGATAATGAAAACTAACAAGATTCTTTCCCCTCCTCCAAGTTAAGCTAGGAGGAATTCTAGCCAAGTATTTGCAAAATTGGGAACATGTGGATGTGGCTTGTTTTCCCCTTTCCCAAGCCTCATTTCCATTTGGCCAACACATCATATTCTAGGAGGCTTCTAGAATGTCTTCTTGAACCTTGAAGGTCCGGCCATTGACTCT
The DNA here is from genome assembly GCA_021018815.1 of Talinum fruticosum. Lineage (NCBI taxonomy): Eukaryota > Viridiplantae > Streptophyta > Magnoliopsida > Caryophyllales > Talinaceae > Talinum > Talinum fruticosum. Next base: position 1,338,244 of record JAITYX010000012.1, read on the forward strand.
TGACCAAGCATGACAATTTTGGCCATAAAATTCAGCATGAACAAAATGTGCCTAAAATACCCTTTAGGTATTTTTGGACCGTCATTGATGCATATCTTGCTTTACTCGTTTGGCAACATTTATTTATGTGTTAATTGTCTTTGAATGACAATTCTCAAGGCCTTTAACAATCTCTTCCATCCTTGGCTTGGCTTGCACTTTTGGACTAGCATAGAAGTTTTTGGTGTAAAAATAAGTTTGACTCCTTTTATGCTTCAACTTGAGAGACCCCTTGACTCTTGAAAGTTAAGTATGGATAGAAATGTCCATCAATTTGGTGGAGGGAATCAAATTCTAGAGCCAATCAAAATGAAGCTTGGAGGAGAGGAAATCTAATACTTGGCTAGAACTGCACCATTAATAGTATCCACATGTTCCCTCTTAGTGGAAGCATTTTTTGGATTATTCTCTATACTTAATGTAATCCTATCCCTTGATCATGTAAGGCCACTAATGGCCATTAGATTATACTTTGATTTCACCTATGTATGCGGTACATATACGCCCCCATACCTGGTTGTAAGCATTGAGTATTGAATGAAAAAACTAAATGAGCTAAGTGCTCTTCACCCCCAAAATTCTTGATTGCTTATCTTAGTGTGGCACGCTAAGTGGTGACCTCTCAAGTCCTTGGAGCAAGCTGGTGGCGTTTCTTATCCAGCCCATACCTTGGTGCCTCAAGTTGACAATGGTGGTGATTTTTATCCATTGAAAACTTGGTTCCTATCCCTTTGAGTTTATCATTTTAATGCTTGTTGTGATTAGCATTTCCATCCCCATTTAACCCGTTTCTGGCCAGATTTTTCTCGCATACATCACCTAGGATTCAACTTATGCTGCCCTTGTATGTAATTGAGAGCCTCGTGGTCGGAATGGAGAATAAACTCACTAGCCACTAAGTAATGGCTCCAATGCTCAAGTGACCGAATAATGGCATAAAACTCCTTGTCATAAGTTGAGTATTTTCTTCTTGAATCACAAAGTTTCTCACTAAAGAAGGCTAGAGGTCTACCTTCTTGAGAAAGAACTCCACCAATGCTCACTCTGGAGTCATCACACTCAACCTTAAATACCTTGTCAAAGCTTGGTAGTGCTAGAACCGGGGCTTGAGTAAGTTTAAACTTGATTGTTTCAAAGGCCTCTTGAGCCTTAGCATTCCACTTGAACGAACTCCCTTTTAGAACATCAGTCATGGGAGCCGTGATGGTGCTAAAATCTTTAATAAACCTTCGATAGAAAGAGGCTAAACCATGGAAGCTCCGAACATCATGAATACTCGTTGGAGTTAGCCAAGATTTTATAGCTTCCACCTTACTTTCATCCACCTTCACACCTTGGGACGAAACTATGTAATCGAGGAAGGTTACTTCCGAAGTGAAGAACATACACTTCTAAAAGTTACCATATAGCTTCTCTTTCTCCAATAACTCAAGAACTTGTGTGAGGTGATTTAGGTGTTCTTCTTCACTCTTGCTATACACAAATATATCATCAAAATATACCACCACGAACTTGCCAATAAAAGGCCTAAACACTTAGTTCATGAGCCTCATGAAAGTGCTAGGGCGTTTGATAATCCAAATGGCATCACAAGCCACTCATACAATCCTCCCTTGGTGTTGAATGCGGTTTTCCATTCATCTCCTTCACGGATCCCGATTTGATGATATCCACTTCTTAAGTCCACCTTTGAAAACACTTGTGACCCATGGAGCTTATCAAGCATATCTTCAAGTCTAGGGATTGGATGCCTATACTTGATGGTTATTTTATTTATAGCTCGACTGTCCACACACATTCTCATGGTGCCATCCTTCTTTGGGACTAAAAGAGTTGGGACCGCACATGGACTTCTACTTTCTCTCACAAGCCCTTTAGCCATTATCTCATCCACTTGTCTTTGATTCTCCATAGCATCCTTGGGGTTCATTTCGTACGCAGGTTTGTTGGGGAGGATGGACCCCGGATTAGGTTAATGTGGTGATGGATGCTTCTTTGTGGAGGTAGGCCGAGGGGTATCTCTTCGGGAAAGACATGAGCAAATTGGGACAACAAGGTTTGGGCTTGGGGGTGTAGAGTTAAAGAGGGAGTTTTGGCCCCATTTGGAGCTAGTAGAATAAACTCTTGTATAGGCCTAAATTCATGTTGCTTTGATTTGAGGAATGACTCTCTTAAAGTAAGAAGGACGTCGGTTTGGTTGGGACTTTTTGTGGCTTAGTTTTTGTGAGTTGGCTTGGGGTTAAAAGGGCTAAGGTGATCTTTTTCCCATCCTTTGTAAAAGTATAAGTGTTCAAGAACCCATCATGCATAACTCTTCTATCAAATAACCGAGGTCTCCCGAGCAACAAATGACAAGCATCCATAGGAATAATATCACACCACAACTCATCATGATAATTCTTGCCAATACTAAATGAAATAAGACATCTAAAATTGACTTGTAGGCCTTTACCTTGGTTTAGCCATTGAATGTTGTATGGATGAGGATGAACTGAAGTTATGAGTCCAAGTTTTTCCACCATGGTTGAAGTGGCCACGTTAGTACAACTCCCACTATCCGGAATGATTGAACAAATTTTGCCATGAACCATGTCTCGAGTATGAAAGATGTTTTCTCGTTGCTCTTCTTTGGGATCTTTGAAACCGCTCAAAGCGCTTATTAAAACAAGAAGCTCACCTTCATTCGCCTCCTCTACAACTTCCTCCATTTCCTCCATAAGATAGAGTTCTCCTTCCGGTTCTTCTTCCTCCATCAACGGCTCTTGGAATTCGACCAAGGTGACTACTCTACGATTTGGGCAATCCGAAGAAAAGTTCGAAAGAACTTCAAGGCCATGAACATTCGATGTGCGCCATCAGCTCGGAAGAATACAACAGAGTATCAGCTTGTGACACAACCAAAGAAGTGTGGGACACTCTTGTCAACACATGTGAAAGCACAAGCCAAGTTTAGACAAGCGAAGATAAGCCAATATCTTCACGAGTATGAGCTGTTCAAGATGGAGGCGAAGAAAACATCACTTAGATGTTCATCCGCTTCACCGAGATTACTAACAATCTCAAATCTCTGGGTAGAAAGATTTCCCATGAAGAAATATACAGAAAAATACTCGAAGTCTACCCAAGAGAAGATGGGGTCCGAAGGTGACAGCCATCGAGGAAGCTCGGAACCTCTCTCTATTAAAGTTAGACAAACTCATTGGGAAGCTACTCACCCATGAGATCCATCCGGAAGAGAAGGATGTCGAGGTCAGCACTAAGAAGAATATTGTGCTAAAGGCCTCAAAGAGCAGAGAAGAAAATCCGAGTTCATCGGACTCGAAGAAGATCCCATGGCACTTATTGCTAGAGGCTTCAAAAGAATGATGAAGCACAAGAGATGGGATAAACGGCCAAGAGAAGAGTCCTATAAGAAAGACAAGAAGGATAGAAAAGGTAAACACTCTTGCCCTTCAAAATTATCTTTGACTAAGAACTCGGTTCGTTTTGAATGTGGCAGCAAGGATCATATAGTCAAAGATTGTCCAAGAAGAAAAAGGGACGAGAAAGAAGAAGGTTATGATAGCTACATGGAGTGATGAAGATTCATCCGAAGAAGATGAAGACACGGATTACTCAAAGTGTCCGATGGCACTATCGGACTCGGAAGCCGAATCCGAGTCGGACTCGGAAGCCGAATCCGAGTCGGACTCGGAAGCTGAATCCGAGTCGGACTCGGATCACTCGCACATCGAGGAAACAAATCCTCGGGAGGTTATTGAATATTTCCTCAAGTTTTCCAAAGTTGATTTAGCTAAATACATCTATACTTTGGAAGAGAACTCCAATTCCGATTCTTCTCAATTTAAAGAACAACTTGAGTCTTTCACTTTGGAGAGCATTTCTTTGAAAAATGAATTAGAAAAACTGAGACCTACTCTAAGAGAACTCAAGACTAGTGCTCAATCCAATGAGACTAAGTCCGAGTCCCTCGAAGAGAAAATGAGCATCTTAAGCAAAAGCTGAATGAGTCTCAAGAACTTGTTTTGAAATTTACTTAAGGTCGGAAGAACCTTGACATGCTCTTAGGGTCTCAATGTGTCTCCTTCGAAAAAAAGGACTCGGTTTTAACAAGGAGGAGGAATCCAATTCCTACTCGAGCTTTTCAAAATGATTCCAGAACTATGAAGTTCGGGAAGGCTGAGCATGGATCCACTCATAAGAATGAAACGAGGACTAAGCCCAAACCAGACTTACGGGAGAAAACCTTCTCCACCTAGGTTTATAAAAGAAAAGATTTTCAAAAGAAAGAGACACGGACTCAATTCTCTAAAAGAAAGACTCAGAATCGGACCAAACCCAAAGTTATTCAAATTTGGGTTCCCAAGAGTCTTCTTCCTCGAAAAGGACCACAGTAAAGGGAGTTACTAGGTTCGTTAGAGGAAGTGAGAAAGGTTAGTTTCTTTCGACTTGCGAGTGACTCGGAAAAGAACAAAATGACATTGGTACCTGGACGGTGGATGCTCACGCCACATGTCGGGAGACTCAAGACTCTTTTCCGAGTTAGAAGAATATAAAGGAGGCAAAGTCACATTTGGAGATGATAGCAAGGGCAAGATAATTGGGATAAGTAAGATTGGAAAAGGAAATAATCTGGTCGATCCTGTCTACCTTGTCAAGGGATTGAAGTACAATCTACTTAGCATCTCTCAATTGTGTGACAAAGGTCAAGAGGTAAGATTTAATCAAACTAACTGCTATATTTATGATGAAACTACTAAGGAGACTAAGCTCTCGGGTAAGAGATCGGGTAATACCTACACTATTCCTCTTTCTAACCCGAGTCACAATTTATCTTGTTTAAAAGCATCTTTACATGATGATTCATGGACATGGCATCGTAGACTAGGTCATGTTAGCATGCACACCATTAAGAAGCTTGCATCTCATTGTTTAGTCGAGGTTTTCCTAACTGTGCATTTAAGAAAGATAAAATTTGTGAAGCATGCAAAAAGGGAAACGAGTCGGATCATCTTTCAAATCTCTCAAAACTGTTTCCACATCCAAAGTGCTTGAAATGTTGCATATGAACTTATGTGGTGAAATCCTCGTCAAGAGTCTCGGAGATAAATCATATGTGCTTGTGATTGCTGATGACTACTCATGATTTACCCGGGTTTGTTTTCTTAAGCACAAAAATGAAGCATTCAAAGAATTCAGCAAGCTCTGCAGGAAAATTCAAGTTGAGTCTCGAAGCAAATTAAAAGAATTCAAACCGACCATGGAAGGGAGTTTGACTACTCGGAATTTGCGAGACTTTTGTGATAAGAATGGTATCTCCAACAACTTCTCAGCACCAAGAACTCCTCAACAAAATGGAGTAGTGGAGAGAAAAAACTGAACTCTTAAAGAAATAGGAAGGACAATGATGATTGAACATGATCTACCTTACTATTTCTAGGCTGAGGCGATCAACACAGCCTAACTATACACCGAATAGATGCCTCATCGGACCCATCTTAAAGAAAACTCCATATGAGCTCTACAAAGGGAAGAAACCCAATATTTCATACTTTAAACCCTTTGGATGTAAGTGTTATGTTCATAACAATGGTAAGGATCACCTTACCAAGTTTGATGCTCGGTCGGATGAAGGTATTTTCTTGGTTATTCATTTCATAGTAAAGCATATCGTATTTTCAATAAAAGAACTAACAAGTGGAAGAAAGTATCCACGTTGTTTTTATCAGATTGAACAGGGAAAACCAAGTGAGTTAACATTCTCGGATCCGAAGCTCAGCCGAGATGATGATCTTAGTGAAGATGAGATCGAAAGAGTCAAGGAAAGGTCACTCGGAACAACTTGGCTCAAAATGAGATAACTCAAGAGCCAACTCAGATCTGTTGAAGGGCAATCGGATGAGTAAGCTCACTACAAACGTCCGAAGATCAACCAATTTAACCTACGGATCTAGTGAATCGGAGGATAGGTAGAGCTTTCAAATATGCTCCGAGTCACCCACTCAAAAACATCTTGTCCGATATCAACAGTGGGGTAAGAACTCGTTCCTCTCTACAAAATCTATGTGCATTCACTGCATTCATTTCATTAATCGAACCCGAAATGCACTAGAGGCCCTAAATGAACCTGAATGGGTAGAGGCCATACAAGAGGAACTCAATCAATTCGAAAGAAACTAAATCCGGACTCTAACCAAACGACCTTCCGACCACCCAATCATAGGAACCAAATGGGTTTTCAAGAACAAACTGGATGAAGGTGGGTTAGTAATCGAAATAAGGCTAGACTAGTGGCTCAAGGTTACAATCAAGAAGAAGGGATTGATTGTGGGGAAACCTTTGCACCTGTTGCGGAATTGAAGCCATTAGAATCTTATTGGAATTTGCATCAAGTATGAATATCAAATTGTATCGAGATGGATGTCAAATGTACTTTTCTTAATGGTTTCATTCAAGAGGAAGTATATGTTGAGCAACTCCCTGGATTTGAAAACTCAAAATTTCCAAATTATGTTTTCAAGTTGCAAAAAGCTCTTTATGGTCTTAAACAAGCTCCCGGAGCTTGGTATGAAAGACTGAGCAATTTCCTGGTTGAAAATGATTTTAGAAGAGGTTAGCTTGATAAGACTCTTTTTATAAAAACTAAGGGGAAAGACTTTCTTATTGCTCGGATCTATGTTAATGATATAATATTTGGAGCTACTAATAAAATTTTATGTCGAGATTTTTCCGAGTTAATGAGACAGGAATTTCAAATGAGCATGATGGGAGAACTCAATTTCTTCCTTGGTCTACAAATCAAGAAAGACAAGGATGACATCTATGTCCATCAATCAAAGTATACCAATGAGCTGCTGAAGAAGTACAAACTTCAAGATGCAAAACATGCAGCAACCCCTATGAGTAGCGACATAAAGCTGGACTCGAGACGAAAAAGGTAAAGCGAGTAGATCGAAACTTTATCGAGGTATGATTGGATCTCTGCTATATCTTACTTCCAGTAGACCGGACATAATTTTTAGTGTATGTCACGTGTGCAAGATTTCAAACTAATCCAAAAGAATCACATCTCACCTGCAGGTGAAGAGAATATTCGAGATATCTTGCGGGGACTCACTCAAGAGACTCGGAACCGACTTTCACTAGATACTCGAGATGCTGACTATGCTGGATACAAAGTGGATAGAAAAAGCACCTCAGGAGCCTGCCGGTTTCGGGTCAATCCCTTATATCCTGGCACTCAAAGAAGCAAAACTCAATAGCTCTATCAACTGCTGAAGCTGAGTACATTGCGGTTAAGCATGTTGTGGTCAGATTTTATGGATCAAGCAACACTTGAGAGATCTTGGACTTACATTCAAATCAATTCCAATCAAATGTGACAATCAAAGTGCAATCGAGCATCACTAAGAATCCAGTTCAACACTCAAAGACAAAGCATGTTGAGGTCAGGTATCATTTTCTAAGAGACAATTCGAGAAAGTCGATATTGAACTTGAATTCATTCTTACCAAATTTCAATTAGCTGATATCTTTACTAAGCCACTTAGTGAGGATCGGTTTTGCTTTATTAGGAAGGAGCTTGGCATGATTAATGCAAAATTGCATGCTTTTCTAAGTGGAATTGCATTGCATGATTATGTGTTAAATGTTTCGTTTTTATGCTTTAATAACAATTGGTTCGAGTTGACCTAGTGATACTAAGTTATGAGTTATTAGTTGTTTGTGGTTTTCGAGTCACTCAGAAACTTTACTCGAAGTCGGACTCGAGATGCTTGAGAAAAATGGACATTAAACTTCGAAATCATCAATCGGTGGAGAATTTCATAAATTTCTTTTAAAATCTCTCCTTTTTCTCTTTCTCTCTCGCGGGCATCAATAAGAGAACTAGCCGTTGGGAGACAAGCACTGGAATTCTAACCGTTGGAGAGCGGAACAGTCACACCGGTCCGAGGCGACCGTTGGAGAAGCTGGGTCGGAACCATCGCTGAAGGAAAATTCTTTCTTTATAAATAGCATCCTTTTTCCTTCATTTCGCTACTTTACTCTCTACATACTCTCTCTCTCGGTTACTACATCTCGAGCAAGTTCACTGTTTTCAAGGAACGAACCGACTCTCAAGCTAAGTGAAAGAAATCTCAAGTAAGCACTAATTTCTCTCAGCTCCCTTTCTACTCGTTCATTTTCTTTTTTCTCATTCAAACATATCGAAAAGAGGTTCCCACCTAGACTTTCTTGGTTACGCAACCAAGAAACCTCACACAAAAAGCCAAGAAGGTCCTTCCAACCCCTCTAAAATCATTGTCACCCAACACCTCACGTTGGATGACAAATTCTTTCCAACCACTAAGTTTTTGTGGTTAAACAACATTAAAACCACAAGGGTTCATAATTTCCTCTTTTTCAGCAAGTTTATCTACCCGAAACTCGTTCCCGAGTTTTACTCCAACCTCTCCAGCTACGAGGGTATACTCACCTCTAGAGTTCAAGACGTTGTTGTTCATGTCAACGTCTCTCTTCTCCACCGCCTTTTCAAAGTATCTTCTCTATTCCTCAACAGCAACCCTATACCTTTCAACGAGGTTGCTGATGAATTCTTTCGAAGTATGCCAAAGAATTTCCTGAGTCACGCAAAAACTTCTCCGTGACTCAACTAAAGTCGAAGCCCGTCTTCTGTGTTTCTTGCTGATGAGAACCTTCTTCTCTCAGCACTCGAGCAAAGAGAACCCTAAATCTAAGCATCTCAAAGCTCTCTTTGATATCCTTGAGGGCTACGAAGTAGACCTCTTTCCAGCCATAATCGAGAAGATGGCCGTTGTGCCAGCTCGGACTCGGACTAAGAAATCCACCCCACTTCCTTTCGGGGCTCTTCTCACTTTCATTTTCAAGCAATTCAAAGTTCCTCTCCCCTCGGATCGTAATGCGGTTTCGAGGCTGCCATTTTGTTGGTAGAAAAGAACTCCTTGGGTATGGATACCAAGAGACAAAACCGGGTGTTTGGGTCCATAGCTCGAACCGAGGCCACCTTCTCCGCCTCGGACTCATATACAAACTCCTCTATCTCTACCTCCTGCACTCTGGTGGTGCCTCCACTTCAGGTGTTTCTCAAGTCCTTTCTTCTACCTTGTCCACTTGCCATAATGGACAAGATCTCCTCGGTGTCTACCGAACTCAAGGACACCCTCCAGGTCATTCAAGACTGTCCTTTAGTCTATGACCATCAATCAAAAGACTGTTCAATCCCAAATCATAGAGCAGCAAGATGTGCTTCTTGAGATGAAAGCACTCGTCCAGGAGCAAAAGGAGATGATAGAGCTCCTCCAGGAAAGACGTTCTAAGGCTGCTCGGGACCTGGTTGACTCGGATACATCCGAGGAATCCTCGAGCCTAGCCAAATCCTCCTCCGGAGGGGAGGGAGAAGAAGAAAAAGAAGATGAGCTTGGGCTGAGGCAGCTCCAACCGAGGAGAACGAGGAAGGGGAGAAGGAAGAAGAAGAGAAGGAAGAAGAAGAAGGAGCCGAAGCAACAGAGTGACAAGGTGCTCCAGCCCTCCAACCGGAACCGATCGGCTTAGACAGTGAGTCCGAGTGGGTCGGAAGACCCTGCTGACAAAGGTCGGTCGAGTGGCTGTCCGGCCCGAGCAAGCACCGCTCTCGGTCGAGTTCCAAGAGGATGAACCTCTAAACGGCCCGGTTCTGGATCGGCCACTCGGAGCCGAGCCCATCTCGGAGATCCTAGTACTGCCCCGCCTCGATCGTCAACATTATCTCGCTCGACCAGCGAAGGCGCACTTGCTCGATCCTCCGCCTCGACTAAGACTGCTCCCTCTCCACCTTCTTAAAAAAAATTTTACGTATTTTTTTTTGTCCGGACGTACAAATTTGTATCTTCTTGATACATTCTTCCTTTTTTGTTTTTGCTTGAAAGGTAAGGGGAAGAATAGTTAAAAAATTCGTGTTGTCTTGTTTAAGGGAGTTTTCTCTCACCTCTTTTGTGTATATATCTTTTCTATGTGAATATTAATGAAGTGTCTATTTCGTGCTTATTTATTTCTCGGTATAACTGTTTTACGAGTTTCAATTTATCTTTTCGAGTTCATCTTGCCCCAATATATCAACTCGGTTACATATTATTTTTCTTGCTCGATCTATTAACTTAGCTACATTTTTTTCTTTGTGCTCTAATATAAGCAATCTAAGCTTCACTTCATTCCTATGCGATATTTCAGCTTTTAGCTCTTATGCAATCGAAGTTTAATTGCTCCGATAAAATCTAAGTTTGAATCTCTCTAGATATTTTATACGATTTTATTTATATACTCCGACATGTTCGTGGAGAAAGAATGAAAAGTCAAGGCTATAACACTAACAAAGTTTCTAACTGAGTAAAGAATGTCTTTCATAAAAAGGGGAGATTGAAGACTCGGACTTTGCATGTATAACATTCTGAGTACTATCAAGGAATCAGGTACAAACTTCATCTCTTGTAAGTTTTGATTTCAAATCATTCTAAGTGCTATAGAAACTTTTCGGAGTAATACAAAACTTTTTCGAGTGTTACGTAAACTACTGCATAAGTTTTCATTTGTTTCGATCGACTTAGAAAGCATACTCTTGCTCATCTTTTCACATTTGTAGTTCCGAGTGACTAAGACAACACTCAAATATATCGAATGTTCAAACACTCGCTCTAACTCGCTTAAATTCAGGTCTGACTTCATATTCCAAGTTCAGGTGAATTACAGCATTAATTCATCTCTTCTAGTAAGCTTGTTTTGTTTGAACTATATTTGTCTAGATCAAGTATTTTTATTCGATATTCTTTATCTAACTTGATCTTTCTCCAGATCGACATAGATGGAATTTGGATATAATGAATATTAGACTCAGAAAATTCCATTCTCTTCTCGGATAATTATACACTTAATTATCTTAATTAAATTATTATATGTGTCTAATCTTGGACCAAAGTATTCTATACTTTGAGAACCAAAATTGATTTACTTTTGTAGGTTATTTGAACAAGGTTATCCTATTTTTGAATTACAAAAGTAATCTGCTTCAAGATGTCAAATCACCAGCAAACAAGGCTTTTTCTACTTCGATCTACGCCCGGACACTCGTGTCAAAGTTGTCTGTTTCCAAAACTGGAAATCTTCAACACTAAGCTCAACGGTGGTTTCTGCCTTACTTTTCGGACACCACCGGTGGATTGGGACATCCTAAGGAGTCAAGAGCCGTTGCACAACGTTCACATCTCAACGGATCTTTTACGAGCAACTCGGAAAAACTAGTACATTGGTCACGAGAGGACTTCTAATCGAAGCTAGTCACAACGGTTAAGATGCTTGGTCATCTATAAATAAAAGCCAAATCTCAAGACTAGGAGATTGATGGAACCATTGTCAATACACATACTTAAGCAAAAGTCTTTGTATTTATATTCAATCTTCTACTTACAACTCCAACTTTGTACTTAATATATTTATGAGTTGTAAGGTCTTGTAATCAGTCACAACTGATGGAAAGTGGACCATCTTAGACTTTGAGCTGAAAACTATTCATTTTGAAGGACCAAGCACACCCGGAAATCAACCAAAATGGCTTGAATTTGTTTTAGTTGTTTTTGATCCGGGAGGATGCAAAGCCAAGAGTATGGTCTTTTATGAATTCATGTTCATAAATAATTATCTACCTAAAAAGTCAAGAGGTTAGCTAGGAAGAAATCTGCTAGCAATCAAACATCCTCCACGTTAATGCATGAAGAGTTCGGCCATGACAAACCGAGAAGAGTCAAGCCTTTTGTGCATAAATAACTTGGTGCATTCTTTTGGTCGGTCCAAGGTCCAAGAGCCATATGCTTAAACGTCTACCATGATGCATCAAAGGAGAAGAATGAAGGCCTTCTAGAACCCTCTTGGAATATGTTGTGTTGGCCAAATTGAAATGAAGCTTGCATAAGGGGAAAAGGCCTCACAACCACATGTTCCCAAATGCTCAAATGCTTGGCTAGAATTCACTCTAGCTTAACTTGGAGGAGGGGAAAGAATCTTAGTAGTTTTATTATCATTTTTGCTTTATTTTCCAGCTTAGTTTCAGCTTGTAAAATGCCATTGTTAGGCATTATATATTCAGCTAGCATAGCTCTTGTAAAAACAACTTTGATGAATATATGAACTTTGAGCCTTGCTCTTTTGAGATGGATTTCTCAACCCTTTGAATTCTCATTGCTGTATCCGAGCCTTGGCAAGCTTGGTGGTGTCCTTTGAGTCTTTACAATCCCCGGTGGTGTTTTACGTATCCGGCCAGATTGCAAAGTGCCCCTTGATTCAGCTTGGTGGTGTTTCTGTATCCAAGCCAGAATCCAGGTTCTATCCAGCGACTTCCATCAACCATATCTCCCAATCCACGAATCATCTCTTTTCCAAATTTCACACACTTCATCTTACATGAGTTGAGACCATCTCCACAAAATCTCAGCTTAAACCAAGAAGAACTCCGCCCTCCACCCTTGAAACAAACAAAGAGACTCATCCTGGACAGTCAGCATAGAACCCTGACTTTCAGCTCTGTGTTCAAGGCTTTCCCGACCTCCAAAAATTCCAATATTTTTACACAACCTTCTTGGCCCAGTTAATAACCATCCTGTCAAATTTCAGCTTCAAATTCATCCATTTGCCCCTCCTTTCACATTTTCTCCCAGAACCGCACCTGCAGGACCTGTTCTGGCCAGCTTGCTTGTTTGCGGTTTTGCTTATCTTTTGCTTCCGCTCCCACTACACATCAACAACTTCTTTTCTTACTTTCTGAGTAAGGTCCCGTGACTGAGCTGTAAGGGTTAACTCAGCTCAATTGACCCTAGCTGTAAAGGTTACCTCGGTTAGGACGTACTAGATCGGATAAGGGAATTTCGAGTGTAGGAAAACCTTGTAAGGAATTGTCTAAGGGAGCAATTCTGGTTGAGTCTGTCTACTGTATTTTATGGATTCAAAATAGTGGATTTGACTTGGTGCTTGGATTAGCACTGGCCATGGTTTTCCGCCCAGGAGGGTTTCCACGTAAATTCGTAGTTCATACTTTTCCGAGTCCAATCTAGACTCAAACAGTCTTAAAGTTTGTTTTAAACTTTAATCTTCCATTTATTCTTAAAATTTCCTTATCACCCTATTCACCCCCTCTAGGGTGATTCAGTCTCTCCAAGAGTAAACCTTAACCATGGAGTCTAATAACCTCCTTAAAGTATAAATTAGCCACATTAGGTGCATCATTTGTCTTGTTGCATGGAATGAAATGAGCCATCTTTTAAAATCGAACCACCATAACCAGAATTAAATCCTTGTTACTTTGAGTTCTCGGTAAGCCTAGTATGAAGTCTAAGCTCACATCTACCCACAGCTGGTTTGGTTTAGGAAGAGGGAGTGACTCTTAGCTGATTGACACACCGCACACCTCTTCAAGATGTCTTGCACATCCTTCTCCATGTTGGGCCAATAATAATGCTCTCTAAGCATGCTCATGGTCTTGTTAACACCGAAATGTATCCAGCAAAAGCTTCACCATGTACTTCTCGAATCAAGAGTTCCCTTGTACCACATTGTGGGATGCACAACCGAGTGCCTTTGAAAAGAAAGCCATTTTGAACAAGGAACTCTCCTCTTGGATGATGTTGGCAAGCTTGATACATATCCTCTAAAGTCTTTATCATCAATGTACAAAGACTTTAAATGCTCAAAACGAAGAACATGAGATTCTAACTGAAACAAGAGAAGATACCTCCTTAACAAAGCGTCCTCCCCTTTGTTCATTTTCCCATATTTGTTCTTTATGGTAAAATGGAATGTTTGGAGTTATTCTACCCACTTGCCATGCCTTGGATTCAACTTATGTTACACTTGTATGTATTTGAGAGCCTCGTGGTCCGAATGGAACATGAGCTCACAAGCCACCAAGTAATGGCTCCAATGCTCAAGTGACCGAATAATGGCATAAAACTCCTTGTTATAAGTTGAATATTTTCTCCTTGAATCACAAAGTTTCTCACTAAAGAAGGTTAGAGGTCTACCTTCTTCGAAAGAACCCCACCAATGCCTACTATAATATAGCCAAGGTCTTTTTTCCCATCCTTGGTAAAAGTATAAGTGTTCAAGAACCCATCATGCATAACCCTTCTATCATATAGCCAAGATCTCCCAAATACAAATGACAAGCATCCATAGGAATAATATCACACCACAACTCATCATGATAGTTCTTGCTAATACTAAATGAAATAAGACATCTAGAATTGACTTGAAGGCCTTTACCTTGGTTTAGCCATTGAATGTTGTATGGGTGAGGATGAACTGAAGCTATGTGTCCAAGCTTTTCCACCATGCTTGAAGCGGCCACATTAGTACAACTCCCACTATCCACAATGATAGAGCTCCTTGCACTGTGCCTCTAGTATGAAAAATGTTCTCTCGTTGTTTTTCCATAAGATAGAGTTCTCCTTCCGGTTCTTCTTCCTCCATTGGTAGCTCTTGGTATTCAGCCAAGGTAACAACTCTATGGTTTGGACATTCCGCAGCAATATGACCCAAGCCTTGGCATTTGTAGCACCTTCTAGTGGAGTTGGAATTAGAGGGAGGTTTAGGCATATTCGGGACAGATTGGGGAGGGGGCTATTTTGTGGAGCTGGTTGAGGGCTCCCCTTGTAAAACGGTGGGTTCTTTTGTGGGACGAATTTTGGGGGTTCTCTCCAGGAAAACGCACCTTCTTTTGCTGCTTAACCCTATGGGCTAAATGACACACTTCATCAAAATTTGAATATTGTTGCAACTCCACTACTTGAGCATGCTTAGGATCAAGGCCACCAAGATAGCACACTATTGTTTGATCCTCATTGGATATCACACTTGATCAAAAGTCTTTCAAACTCACATGTATATTCTTCCACACTCATGGTTCCTTGGTGTAGGTTGTGAAGTTGAGAGTAACTATCTTGGATGTACGTTGGGCCAAGAAACGAGCCTTGAGTTTTGATCTCATTTTCCCGAACTTTTTATCTTGGACTTCCTCTTGCGCACTCTACTATACATTAGATTCTCCCACCAAGTAGAGGCAAATCCTCTAAGCTTGAGAGCAACAAGCTTAACCTTCTTCTCCTCGGGCACATCTTTATAATCAAAGATTTTCTCCACGATTCTTAGCCAATCTAAGAACTCATTCGGGTTTACGCGACCTTTAAACTCCGAAATTTCCACTTTGAAGTCATGTGAATGGTGTTTTGCACACCTTGAACCTCATCTTGGTCTCCTCTCACTAGGATCATCTGAGCAAGCAAACGGATTATGATGGATATCTAAGCAAGAAACCGTGAGTGGAGAGGAAGTGTTGTGAACGGTAGGGAAATAGGGTGATTGAATGAGTGCTATAAGATTTGTTTGACAAAGATAGAACCAAGTTCCCTATGGATACATACACACCACCATAAGGTCCTTGAGGCACTCGAAGGCTAAGCTAGATACGAGATAACACTACTAGCTAAACCTTTGGACTCAATCGAGCACCACTAAGCGTGCCAAGCTTAGATAAAGCAATTGAGAATTTAAAGGGGAAGAGCATTAACTAGCTCGGTTTTCATTCACTATCAAAGTTGCCTTTACATAACCGAGTACATGGAGTATTTATAATACTCAAAGATTAAAGCTAAGCATAATCTAAAGGCTAAAAGTCTATGTAGAAAATCAAAGGCTAAGATTACACCATAGCTGACCCCTTCTCCAAGCTAGTTTGGGAACACGTGGCCTGAAATGAAATAGTAATTTCCGGCCAAGTATTTGCTTTCCCCTTGCGCAAGCTTGATTTTGGTTGGTCCAACACATGATTCTTCCCACTAATGTTAGTGCTCTTTGATTCCTCTTGAACCATCTTCATGCTAACAATGCACTACTCCTCGAGGTGACTCATTTTAGTGATCCAAGCATGGACCCTTCGGTCTTGAAGACAAACGAACAGATTGTGCTCAAAATGCCCGGTTTAGGCTTTTGGACCTCCTTGCTGATTATTTTGCTTCAACTCCTTAAGTGTTAATTATTTATGTACTAATTGTCATTGAAGGACAATTCTCACGACCCTGGTTCGGTTTGCACTACTTGGATTAGAATAGGAGTTTTTGATGTCCAAAGTTGTTCTCCAAACAAGCTTATCTCCTCTTGTAGTTTTGCCACTAGCTTATGGCCCTTGGTAGTTTTGTTTGGCTGGCACTCTCCATTAGATTATCCTCTTCATCCTCTTCATTGGAGCTATGGGTATGCCGTGAGGAAGGAGATGCACTCCTTAGCCGATCACGCCTATCCTTCATGGATTTGCCAAGCTGTTTTCGTAAATAGTCATTTTGAGTTCTCAGCTCGCCATTATCCCTCATGAGCATGTCAAACTGCTCTTCCAAAGTCATGCTAGCACTCATTAGTAACCGGGCTTTTGTGGGTTTCTGGCTGTTTGTGTTTGAGGGTTTAAGGGATGTGTTTAGGGGTGGAGTTAGCTCAGCCATGAGGGTATCTAATAGCTCTGATACTAAGATGATAAATGTGAGCACAAGCTGGCCAGAAACGAGCTAAAGGGATGAAAATGAACACCAAAAGGAAGAACACAAAAGGATAGGGATCAAGCTTTCAATGGATAAGAAATCACCACCATTGTCAACTTGAGGCACAAGGTATGGGCTGGATAAGAAACACCACCAGCTTGCTCCAAGGACTTGAGAGGTCACCATTTAGCTTGCCAAACTAAGATAAGCAATCAAGAATTTTGGGGGCGAAGAGCACTAAGCTCACTCGGTTTTTCATTCAATAATCAATGCCTTTACAACCGGGTCAGGGGTAGTATTTGGAGTGCATACAAAGGATGAAGGCTTAAGCATAATCTAAGGGCCATTATGATGTATAGCCAAGCAAGAAACCGAGGGAGAGAGAGGACTTGTGAACAAGTGGAAATAAAGGAAAGGATGAATGAGTGATAAAGTCACAAGTAACAATGATAGAACTAAGCTCCTTGTGGATACAGATACACCACCACAAGAACCTTGAGTTTGTAATTGAAAGTTTGTGCTTAATGGTAAAATGGAACGTTTGTGCTTAATGGTAAAATGGAATGTTTGCAAATACTCTACCCATTTTCCATGCCTTGGATTGAGTTTATGTTGCCCTTGAATGTACTTTAAAGCCTCATGATCTGAATGCAAAATGAATTCATTAGCCACAAGATAATGACTCCAATGCTCCAAAGATCTCACAATGGCATAGAACTCCTTATCATAGGTTGTGTACTTCCTTCTTGAGTCACAAAGTTTCTCACTAAAGAAGGCTATAGGCCGCCCTTCTTGAGAGAAAACTCCTCCAATGCCAACTCCCGAATCATCACATTCTACCTCCAAAATCTTGTCAAAACTAGGTAAGGCTAGAACCGGTGCTTGAGTGAGTTTTAGCTTGATAGTTTCAAAAGCTTCTTGGGCCTTAGTATTCCACTTGAACGCACTCCCCTTTAGTACCTCGGTTATGGGGGCCGTGATGGCACTAAAGTTCTTAATGAATCTTCGGTAAAAAGAGGCCAAGCTGTGAAAACTCCGTACATCATGAATGCTTGTAGGAACCAGGTTGTGATTGTATGGCTTCCACCTCACTCTCATCTACCTTCACACCATGAGTCGTGATAATATATCCAAGAAAGGTGACTTCCGACGCAAAGAACATGCACTTTTGATAATTGCCATAGAGCTTCTCTTCCTCCAATAGTTCAAGGACTTGTGTGAGGTGGTTTAGGTGCTCTTCTTCACTCTTGCTATACACCAAAATATCATCTAAATAAACCACCACAAACTTGCAAAGAAAAGGCCTAAACACTTGATTCATGAGCCTCACGAAAGTATTAGCTGCATTAGATAGTCCAAATGGCATTACAAGCCACTCATACAATCCTCCCTTGGTGTTGAATGTCGTTTTCCACTCATCCCCTTCTCGGATCCGGATTTGATAATATCCACTTCTTAAGTCCACTTTAGAGAACACCTTTGAACCATGGAGCTCGTCAATCATGTCTTCAAGTCTAGGTGTGGGATGCCTGTACTTGATAGTGATCTTGTTTATAGCACGGCTGTCCACACACATCCTCATAGATCCATCCTTCTTAGGCACCAAAAGAGTAGGCACAGCACATGGACTCCTACTTTCCCTTACAAGGCCTTTAGCCACCAACTCATCAACTTGCCTTTGGACTTCTTGAGCATCTTTAGGATTCATCCTATATTCTGGTTTGTTAGGCAAAATGGCTCCCGGGATAAGGTCGATGTCATGTTGTATGGTTCTTTGCGGATGTAGGCCAAGAGGAATTTCATTTGGAAAGACATGGGCAAATCTGGTTAGTAGGTCTTTGGCTAGAGGATGTAGAATTTTGGAAAGGCTCTCGGGTTCATTTGGGGACAATAGGATGAGCTCTTGCATGGCTCTAAACTCATGTTGTTTTTCCCCGAGAAATGACTCTTCCAAAGTAAGAAGAAGATCGGTTTGGATGGGGGTCTTTTGTGGCTTTGTTTTTGTGAATTGGCTTGGGGATAAAGGGGCTAGGATGATTTTTTCCCATCCTTGGTGAAAGTATAAGTGTTCATGAACCCATCATACATAACTCTTCTATCAAATAGCCAAGGTCTCCCAAGCAACAAATGACAAGCATCCATAGGAATAATATCACACCACAACTCATCATGATAATTTTTGCCAATACTAAATGAAATAAGACATCTAGAATTAATTTGGAGGCCTTTACCTTGGTTTAGCCATTGAATGTTGTAAGGATGAGGATGAACCGAAGCAATAAGTCCAAGCTTCTTGACCATAGTTGAGGCGGCTACGTTTGTGCAACTTTCTTCATCCACAATAGTAGAACAAATCTTGTCTTGCACCATGCCTCTAGTCTGAAATATGTTCTCACGTTGCTCCTCCTTCGACTCCTTGAATCCGCTAAAAGCTCTTCCTAAAACCAAGAGTTCTCCTTCATCCGCCTCCTCTACTACTTCCTCCATTTCATCCACCAAGTAGAGCTCCTTCTCGGGCTCTTCTTCCTCCATGTATTGGTCTTGAAATTCCACCAAGATCACTACCCTTCGGTTTGGACACTCCGAGGCAATATGTCCTAAACCATGACATTTGAAACACCTCGGTGGGTTGTTGGAGTGAGAAGTTGGTGTGGGCAGATTTGGGGTAGAAATGGGCATAGGTTGTTTTGTGGAGCTAGGGGTTTTTGTGGAATAGGTTGGGAACTCCCTTGTAAAAGGGTTGGCTCTTTTGTGGGAAGGGGATGTGTAGTGGCGGAAGCAAAGAAAAAGGAGAGAAAACCGCAAGGTACACAACCGGGCAGAATGCAGCCTGATTGTGCAGTCTTGGGAGATCGGGTGAAAGGTGGGGCAAAAGTGCTTGGTCTTGGCTGAAATTTGGTGGGGAAGTAGGTAACTGGTAAAGGAAGATCGTGACCAAGTTTCGTTAAATTTGGATAAGGGAAAACTCCCTGAACAGATAGCCTGAAGTTGATGCAACCGGCTGGCTGTACATGACAGACACCCTTTGTTTGGTTTCGATGTGGAGGATGGAGATGTTCTTGGATGGAGCTGAAAATTGGAAGAATGGAAGTAGATGGATGGGAAGGATTGTGGTTAAAATTTGGAGTGAAATGGCTGGGTAGATTGTGAGATATGAGGCGGCAAAGTGAGGGATAGAACCTTGACTCGGGCTCGGATACAGACAACACCACCGAGTGAATCAAGGGGCGCTCCTAAGCGATCCGGATACAGCAACACCACCGGGACTTGGGAGACTCAAAGGACACCACCGTGATGCCAAGCACGGATACAGCTTTGAGAATTTAGAAACGAGCAATCCAGCTCAAGAGTTTAAACTCATATATATTCATCAAAAGGTGATTTTACAAGGAGTGTGCATGCTGAATATATAGACCCGCCAATACAACTAACCTTGCTGGAAATTGAAATTAACAAAGCTGAAAATTAAAGCAAAACAAAATGCTAACTAATTAGATGCTTTCCTCCTCTCCAAGTTAAGCTTGAAGAATTTCTAGCCAAGTATTGTTTGATAGGGAACATGTGGCCAAGATTTGTTGCCCCTTCTCCAAGCTCTCTTCTAACCACCTTCCACTAGTGGTAGTGCCTTCTAGAATGCTCCTAGCTTGGTGTTCTTGGCAGCTCCATGTGATGCATGACCACAAGCCCTTCGGCCCTCCCTTGGACCGACCTATCATGACATGAATTTATTTATGTTCAAAGCACTTAAGATAATAATACTTGTAACTTTGCTTGATTGTACTTGGCCGATCTTCTCTTGCTTAACCATGGAAATTTGGTGAGCTTGATTTCTCAACTATTTTCCTTAACACCTTGATTTATTTATGAACAAATAATCAATGATCATCCTCCCGGCTCAAACGATATTATGTGCATGAAAAATACAAGCATTCCCGGTTGTTTTGCATGCACGTTGAGCTGAACATTTTCTGTCTTTTCACCCATGGCTGGCCACTTTCCATCAAGCTTAGTAAGGATAAGACACACCACCAAGCTGAACTTTAGGGCTTCTAATTGACACTAATGGATAAGGCACACCACCATTAGCATCTAATTAGTCTCTTTGATCACCACCTAATCTAGCTAGAATTACGATAAGCAAAGAACAAGAGTTGAAGGGAAGAAGCCAAACTCTAAACCTTAAATATTTATAGTGCTTACAAAATGATGCTTAAAACTCTAAACCCTACGTCCTAGTTACAAGATTGTCCTCCTAAAATGCTTAATACAGTCAGCTTACAAAGACACAAAATTATAACGCATAAAGCACACCCCAAAAACAGCCAACACAAAAGGTGAAAAGTACAACCTGTCGCTTTCAATGTTGAGGCGCTTTTATGGTTTACTTTCAAACGACCATATCTTCTTTGACACTAATTGATGGGGATGATGGGGAGGACACCACAAACCCAACCCCAACTAATACCGAGAGCCAGCCGGAATAGATTGATAAGTCCGAGTCCTCGGAATTATCTACTGAGCCCTCGTAAACCATTGCTTGGGTCTTCGTTGATAACGCAGGCATCAAAGGAGTTTTGGCCACATTCAGAAATACTTGTCTGTCTCCTCATACAGGAGTAAGCGAGTCGGACAAGTCGAAGTATTCGGAGGAAAATAAGACAAGAGATCTTTTACTGAGTCCACGGTTTCGAGCTCGAAATCAAATGATCTTTTTTTTTCGAGTCGGTTTCGAGCTTAGACCAGATTGTAGATATACTCTAATGTACTTTATCATCATCGAGGCGTTTTCAGCAGAGCTAGAAAAGGAAAGTTAAGGATCAAAAAGTAAAAGAATTTGGTGATAGCGATTGTAGTCTGTCACCGACTCGAACCGTACTACTTTGTACTACCGATTCCGTGGTCCCCCTCATTTTCTCTTGTCCTTTTTCTGCTGTATTTATTTACCTTTTGTCCTTGTTTTTGTCCTTTTATTTTGCTGAAAACATCACAACCATTGATTGTAAAAGGAGATTTATAACCCTTAGATTAGAGTGATGTAACCTAACTAAGAGGCCTATAACTATACATGGGCTCTCTCTTTGTAAAGGATGATGATTTTGATATTGGCTATATGCTAAGTAAAGTTGAGCTGTGCTCCTTTCAACCCCAAAATTCTCTTTTGCTTGTCTAATTAGTCGCATAATTAGGTTGCGTCCTGAAGAGTCCGATTATACTTAGTGTGGTGATAGCTGTATCACTAAGTGTGATTAGTGCCCTAGTTTTATCCTTGGTGGTGATATCTCGTATCCTTGGATAGTTCTAGTTTATCTTGTTATTGTCCTATCGGTGCTTGGTTACCTTACTAATCATTTCCTCACGAGTGATTAGCTTAGTCCTTATTGTTTACTGTTCCATTGGTCATTTCTAAGTCCATTCTGAGTCTCTCGAATTGCATTTAGCGCACTCTGTTTGAAGGATCGGTGTCTCACACAAAAGTTTCCTGAACTTGCTGACTTTGGTAAAAGTGACTCAATTTATTCTTTCTAAATTTTTTGGGCATACCAAGAATTTTCCTTAGCAAAGGAGGAATCAAGGGTGTCTCACACAAAATTTCAAGTTCCCCTCCTACCTCCATTTCGAGTTAAGCTTGTTAAAAGTTGACACACCCCGACTTGGAATTGGATGTTCCTTGCGTGATTTAGATGCTACAAAGATGAGGTTCCAAGCTCTCTCTTCCACCTCCCTTGGTCCTTGTTTCCTCGTAGGCTCCCCTTGATGTATAGTGAAGCGGAAGCAAAGGGAAGGGAAAACCGCAAGGAAGCAAGCTGGACGGAATGTGTCCTGCAGGTGCGGTTCTTAGGGAAAAGGGTGAAAAGGGGGTCAAACGGTGGAGTTTTTGGATGAACTTTGGAGGGGGATGAGTTAACTGATTGGGGAAGGTCGTGGTAAAATTTGGGAATTTTTGGATCGGGGAACACCTTGATCAACAAGCCGAAGTTGACGATGCACGGCTGGACGTCCAGCTGACATCCTTTGTTTGGATCGGAGGTGGGGAACGGAAGGCTTCTTGGTTGTGGCTGATTTTTGGAGGGATGGAAGTAGACTCACTCAAAGGATGATGGTTAAAATGTAGGCTGAAATAGACAAGTGGATTGTGAGATATGGATTGGTAAAGTGAGGGGATAGAACTCGGGTTACGGCTCGGATACGAGCAACACCACCGAGTGAACTAAGGGGCGCTTTCAACCGGTCTTGATGGAGAGTGGACAGCCCTACATTTTGAGCTGGAAGATATTCATCCTAAGGAAGCTAGCATACCCGGGAATATCCCAAAATTACTTGAATTTGTTTTGATCATTTTTGATCCGGGGGATGCAAAGCCAAGAGTGTGATTTTTATGAATTCATGTTCATAAATAATTATCTACCTAAAGAGTCAAGAGGTTAGCTAGGAAGAAATCAGCTAGCAACCTAAAATCCTCCATGTTAAGCACAAGGTGAAGTTCGGCCATGACCAACCGTGAAGGGTCCAATCGTTTGCACATAAATAACATGGTGTGTATTTTTGGCCGGTCCAAGTTTCCAATGCTATATGATTAAACGTCCAAAATCATGCATCATATGGAGCTGCCAAGAACACCAAGCTAGGAGCATTCTAGAAGGCACTACCACTAGTGGAAGGTGGTTAGAAGAGAGCTTGGAGAAGGGGCAACAAATCTTGGCCACATGATCCCTATCAAACAATACTTGGCTAGAAATTCTTCAAGCTTAACTTGGAGAGGAGGAAAGCATCTAATTAGTTAGCATTTTGTTTTGCTTTAATTTTCAGCTTTGTTAATTTCAATTTCCAGCAAGGTTAGTTGTATTAGCGGGTCTATATATTCAGCATGCACACTTCTTGTAAAAACAACTTTGATGAATATATGAACTTTGAGCCTTGCTCTTTTGAGATGGATTTCTCAACCCTTTGAATTCTCATTGCTGTATCCGAGCCTTGGCAAGCTTGGTGGTGTCCTTTGAGTCTTTACAATCCCCGGTGGTGTTTCTGTATCCGGCCAGATTGCAAAGTGCCCCTTGATTCAGCTTGGTGGTGTTTCTGTATCCAAGCCAGAATCCAGGTTCTATCCAGCGACTTCCATCAACCATATCTCCCAATCCACGAATCATCTCTTTCCCAAATTTCACACACTTCATCTTACATGAGTTGAGATCATCTCCACCAAATCTCAGCTTAAACCAAGAAGAACTCCGCCCTCCACCCTTGAAACAAACAAAGAGACTCATCCTGGACAGTCAGCATAGAACCCTGACTTTCAGCTCTGTGTTCAAGGCTTTCCCGACCTCCAAAAATTCCAATATTTTTACACAACCTTCTTGGCCCAGTTAATAACCATCCTGTCAAATTTCAGCTTCAAATTCATCCATTTGCCCCTCCTTTCACATTTTCTCCCAGAACCGCACCTGCAGGACCTGTTCTGGCCAGCTTGCTTGTTTGCGGTTTTGCTTATCTTTTTGCTTCCGCTCCCACTACACATCAGGTCTGGATACAGAAACACCACCGGGGATTGAAAGACTCAAAGAACACCACCGTGCTGCCACACACGAATATAGCAATGAGAATTCAAAGGAGAGCAATCCAGCTCAAGAGTATAAACTCATATATATCATCAAAAGGTTACATTACAAGGAGAATGCTAGCTGAATATATAATGCCTCACATTGGCATTTTACAAGGCTGAAATAAAGCTGAAAATTAAAGTAAAATGATAATAAAAACTACCAAGATTCTTCCCCTCCTCCAAGTTAAGCTAGGAGAAATTCTAGCCAAGCATTTAAACACTTGGGAACATGTGGTCACGGTGTGATTTTCCCTTTGCCAAGCTTTCTCCAAACCAACTCCCACCATGGTGAGTGCTTCTAGAACGCTCCTTGATATGTGTTATTGGATGCTTGACATTAGGTACTTGACATAAGCTATGCGGACCCTTGGACTGACCTGTTGATTATTTATGGACAATGGAAAAATAATAGCACTTGAAGCAAATCATGGCCGGACTCCTCTTTGCTTTAACATGGAGGGATTTAGGTGGTTCTCTTGATTTTTCACTAACTCTCGTTCTTGACCACATTGATGGACATTTATTTAAACAAGATCATAAGCATTTGATGTCCTTGTCTCCTCATCCTCCGGAATCCATTTGCAAAGGGCTTGAAACTATGGACATTTCAAGTATTCCCGGTTGTTTTTAAGCTTGCATGGCTCCTTAGGATGGACATCTCTTAGCTCAAGGTGTAGGGCCATCCACTCTCCATCATTCTCTCCTTGTAGGAAAGAATTTGCCCTCAAATTCTCAAAAACTTCATTTTCCGAGTGTGGAAAAATTTATGTCATGTTGAAGCTTGTGTTGAAGTTGAGGATGGAATGCCCTTGTGTGTTTGGACAGCTGGCTAATTGTGGAGAATTGGGCGGGACATTTGGCCAAAATGAATGCTTCTCTAGCATGCTCACGGTGGAAAGATAGAATTGATCAAAAACTTCATCACGAGGCACATAAGTTCGGGTACCATTGGGGAGAAAAACAACACTCTCCGGTACCACAAAAATTGGTTTTATACTCTCTTTTGAGTTTTCCATAACTCCTTCCTTCATGTGCGGATACAAAGGGTATGGCCTTAACAAAATGCAATTAAGTTCAAACAATCCTTCGTTGTGCTTTCTTTGGACAATACATTCGGGTATACCACAATGTGAACTCCAAAATCGAATACCCATGAGAAGGGAGTCATCATTTTTGGCACAAAAATGCCTTCTCCCATGGACTCCCTCTTGTCTTTAGGCCTCTTGTCATTGAATCAATTTGTTTTTGTACTACTTGATCACCCATGGTATTCAAGTCACAATCTGTTTGGCTGGACATTGTGGGTTTCTTTGTGGTGGTAGGCTAGAAGGGATTTTGTTTGGAGGGACCAGGATCATTTTGGCTTGTGAAGTGGTGGCGAGGGGCTGGAAATTTTGGGGAGGACTCTCGGTTATATGTGGAGGTGAGAGGATGTGTTTTGTGCAAGGTCTAGGCTCACGTTGCTTGTCTTTGAGAAGAGGTTCTCCAAGCGCAAGCAAAAGGTCATTTTGAGGGAAATACTTTATGGTCTTGGTTTGATGCATTGGTTAGGGGTAAAGGAGTTAAGGTGATTTTCTTCCCATCCTTTGTAAAGGCATATGTATTTTTGAAGCCATCATGAATCACCTTCCGGTCATAAAGCCAAGGTCTCCCAAGTAATATATGGCAAGCGTCCATAGGAATTACATCACACCACAACTCATAATGATAGTGCTTACCAATACTAAATGAAAGAAGACAACGAGAATTAACTTGAAGTCCTTTACCTTGATTGAGCCATTGAACATTGTAGGGGTGGGGATGGACCGAAGCATGAAGTCCAACTTTGTCTACCATCATAGAGGCAGCCACATTAGCACAACTACCACCGTCAATGATAATGGAGCACACTTTGTTTTGGACCGTCCCTCTTGTGTGAAAAATGTGTTCACGTTGCTCCTCATTCGGATCCTTGAATCCGCTCAAGGACCTCCTTATCACCAACATTTCTCCTTCATCCGCCTCTTCAACCACTTCCTCTACCTCATCTAACAAGAGTAGCTCCTTCTCGGTTTCATTCTCCTCCGTTAAGGGCTCTTGGTACTCAACCAAAGCCATCACCCTACGGTTTGGGCATTCCGAAGCAATGTGTCCAAAACCATGGCATTTAAAGCATCTTCTCGGATCACTTGGATTTTGCATTGATTTGGGCGGATTTGGGGTTGGATGGCCACGGGCTGTTTTGTGGAGTCTGGAATTGTTTGTGGGAGAGGTTGGGGACTCCCCTTGTAGAAGGGTTGGCTCCTTTGAGAGGGAAAATTCTTGGCACTTCTTTTTGACAAGCCGGTTTTTCTTTTGTTGCTCCACCTTGTGCGCCAAATGACACACTTCATCAAATGTGGTAAAATGTTGTAGCTCCACAATTTGTGCATACTTAGTGTCCAAGCCGCCTATGTGTCTCACAATCGTTTGGTCCTCATTCTCTTAGAGATCACATTTGATCAACAACTTCTCAAACTCTAGTGTATTCTTCTATATTCATATTGCCTTGTTGAAGAGTATAGAGTTGGAGAAAGCTATCTTGTACATAAGTTGGAGGTAGAAAACAAGCCTTGAGCTTGGCTCTTATTTTCTCCCAACTTTTGATTTTAGACTTCTTGTCTCTCACTCGTTTGTGCTTCAAATTTTCCCACCAAGTTGAGGCAAAGCCCCTAAGCTTAAGTGCAACAAGCTTTAACCTTCTTTTCGTTTGGTACTTCTTTGTAATCAAAAATTCTTTCCACGGTCCTCAACCAATCAAGAAATTCATCCGGATGCAACCTCCCTTCAAATTCCGAATTTCAACTTTAAATTGATGATAGTGTGGTTTTCATCGCCTAGAGCTCCTCCTTGATTGTCTTTCACTATCCGAGGATGCAAAAGGGTTACTCTCCTCATCATCTCCATGGAGGCTAGGATTGGATCGATTAGGAGGTGACTCACTCCTTAGCTGGTCACGCTTAGCCTTCATGTCACGCCCAAGTCTGCTTGCAGAGATACTCATTCTCCTTCATGAGCATTTCGAACCTCTCTTCTAGAGTCATATTTGCACTCATGGCTGGGAATTTTGTAGGCTGGCTATTTTTGGTGTTTTTGGATTTTGGGAAATGGACCATCCATCAAGGAATCAGAACTTGCTCTGATACCAAAGTTGATGTATAGTGAGGCGGAAGCAAAAGGGAAGGAAAACCGCAAGGAAGCAAGCCGGACAGAATGTGTCCTGCAGAGTGCGGTTCTTGGGGAAAAGGGTGAAAAGGGGGTCAAATGGTGGAGTTTTTGGATGAACTTTGGAGGGGATGTGTTAACTGATTGGGGAAGGTCATGGTAAAATTTGGGAATTTTTGGATCGGGGAACACCTTGATCAACAAGCCGAAGTTGACGATGACGGGCGGGACGTCCAGGCTGACACCCTTTGTTTGGATTAGAGGTGGGGAACGGAAGGCTTCTTGGTTGTGGCTGATTTTTGGAGGGATAGAAGTAGACTCGCTGGAAGGATGATGGTTAAAATGTGGGCTGAAATGGACAAGTGGATTGTGAGATATGGATTGGTAAAGTGAGGGGATAGAACCCGGGTTCGGCTCGGATACAGACAACACCACCGAGTGAACCAAGGGGCGCTTTCAGCCGGTCCGGATACGTGAAACACCACCGGGGATTGAAAGACTTAAAGAACACCACCGTGCTGCCGCGGATACAGCAATGAGAATTTAAAGGAGAGCAATCCAGCTCAAGAGTATAAACTCATATATATCATCAAAAGGTTACATTACAAGGAGAATGCTAGCTGAATATATAATGCCTCACATTGGCATTTTACAAGGCTGAAATAAAGCTGAAAATTAAAGTAAAATGATAATAAAAACTACCAAGATTCTTTCCCCTCCTCCAAGTTAAGCTAGGAGAAATTCTAGCCAAGCATTTGAACACTTGGGAACATGTGGTCACGGTGTGATTTTCCCTTTGCCAAGCTTTCTCCAAACCAACTCCCACCATGGTGAGTGCTTCTAGAATGCTCATTGATATGTGTTATTGGATGCTTGACATTAGGTACTTGACATAAGCTATGCGGACCCTTGGACAATGGAAAAATAATAGCACTTGAAGCAAATCATGGGCGGACTCCTCTTTGCTTTAACATGGAGGGATTTAGGTGGTTCTCTTGATTTTTCACTAACTCTCATTCTTGACCATATTGATGGACATTTATTTATAAACAAGATCATAAGCATTTGATGTCCTTGTCTCCTCATCCTTCGGAATCCATTTGCAAAGGGCTTGAAACTATGGACATTTCAAGTATTGCTGGTTGTTTTTTAAGCTTGCACGGCTCCTTAGGATGGACATCTCTTAGCTCAAGGTGTAGGGCCGTCCACTCTCCATCACCCCTCCATCAAAATTTCTTTGATAAGAGGAGTATGATGGAAATATTCTTCCATCATCAAACAACGTACCTTGTACTTTGGTGCAGGTTCCTCCCAAGGAGTATTAGGCTTAGTTAGGAGGTAAGAAAGGGTTAGTAGGACCAGCTCGGACCATGTTTGGTGGTGGAATTCGAGCCCAACATGTGACCAGTCCAGAGTCCCAAATTCCGAGTTCAATTAATCCCTTCGAAACCGATAGCAAAGTTTGATCCGAGCCACGAGTCAAATTAAGGACAGCCAGGAAGAAGACCCTACACGATAAGAGCATTTCGAGCCACCCAAGGAGCTGCCTAAGAATCCAGCCCCATTAATCAAGGATGTGAAGATGGGTTTCAATCAAGAACCCCGGCTCTATATCAATGCAAAGGAGGAAGACACCTATCCAAGCTCCATCAAATTGATCCCCACTAAGAAGAAGCCCCACTCAATTTCTATGTAACTAATGGAGAGTTGCTAGCAAGTTGGATACCTAAAACTTGTTCCGTAGTCACCATGGTGCAAAGTGAAGTCCAAACGTGCTAGACCAAGGAGTGTTGCCATTTTATGATGGTAGTACATAAATAACGTGAGGTAGTCAGTCCATAATTCCATATGATGAGGCTTAGGCCAGAAATGGAGCAACAAAGGTAGAGGATTGCAAAGAAGTCTAGAAACATCATGAAGTGAGAAGCAAGCTTAGAAAAGGGGAAAAGAGCCCTCGTCCACATGTTCCCAAACCCACGAATACTTGGTCCAAATTCATCCAATCCTAACTTGGAGAGGAGGAAAGAATCTTTATGATTTTTAGTTTAATTTTGGCTTTGCTAAATGCTATTTTTATTCCTTATAAATTCAGCTTGTAATAGCATTGTAAAAGGAACCTTGATGATTATATGAATGAATTGAGCTGGATTGCTTGCCTCTTTTAAATCTCATATGCTGTATCCAAGTTGGCTACTTAGTGGTGTTCTTTGAGTCCTCTAACCTACTGGTGGTGTTTCTATATCCGGCAAGGCTAAAGGTGCCCCTTGGCTTCCTCTTGGTGGTGTTTCTGTATCCATGGAGAAACCTCGGTTTTATCCCTTCACTGCCCACTTCCATATCTCACAAACCGCTCATCCATTTCACTCCAAATTTCGTCCACCTCCAGCCCAGCGAGTCTACTTATCCCCCTCCAAAATCCCCTCCATTCAACCTGTCCTCCGACCCCCACCTTTGATATTTACAAAGGATATCATCCTGGACAGTCAGCCCGGAACCCCGACTTTCAACCCTTTGATCAAGGTGTTCCCGGCGATAAAAAATCCCAAAAATACCAGAGCTTCTTGGATTAGTTGAGAAGCTCCATACCAAATTTCAGCCACAATCTCCATCGTTTGAGCCCTCTTTCACCCATTCTCCCAAGATTGCGCCTGCAGGTCACAATCTGCCCGGGTAGCTTTTCTTGCGGTTTTCCCTTTTCTTTTGCTTCCGCCCTCACTACACATCATATTTGGTATCGAGCAAGTTCTGATCCCTTGGTGGATTGTCCATTTCATAAACCCAAAAACACAAAAATAGCCAGAAACCCACAAAGATCCCAACCATGCATAGTAGCCTACTCATAAGAAGAACCTTGAGCGGATTCAAGGAATCAAATGAAGATCAACGTGAGAATATTTTCTACACAAGAGGAACGGTGCTCAACAAGGTGCGCTCTATCATTATTGATAGTGGCAGTTGCACAAATGTGGCCTCAACGGCCATGGTAGAGAAGCTTGGGATTCATACTTCACCCCATCCTCATCCTTACACCATCCAATGGCTAAATCAAGGTGAAAATCTTCTAGTCAAGTTTAGATGCCTTCTTTCATTTAGCATTGGTAAGCATTATCGTGATGAAATATGGTGTGATGCACTACCCATAGATGCTTGCCATCTAATGCTTGGGAGACCTTGGCTCTTTGATAGGAGAGTCATACATGATGGGTTCTTGAATACTTATGCTTTCACCAAAGATGGAAAGTGGATCACATTGGTTCCTTTGTCACCTAGCCAAATCCCAAAAACAAAATCGAATGATTCCCTCCCAACCGAACCCATACTAACTCATGGAGAAATTTTTTCAAAGCAACACAACATGAGTTTCGGCCAGCACATGAATTAATCCTTTTGACACCAACCGAAGCCGAGAGCCCCCACAAAATAACCATCCTCTTGCCAAAGAACTCTTAGCCAAATTTGACCATGTTTTCCCAAACGAAATTCCCTTGGCCTCTCTCCACAAAGAACCATCCAACACCATATTGACCTCTTCCCGGGAGCTATTTTACCTAACAAGCTAGCTTATAGAATGAATCCCAAAGATGCACAAGAAGTCCAACGACAAGTGGATGAACTAGTAGCCAAAGGACTTGTGAGAGAAAGTCGGAGCCCTTGTGCGGTACCAACCCTTTTGGTACCCAAAAAGATGGAACTATGAGAATGTGTGTGGATAGCCGAGCCATTAACAAAATCACAATCAAATATCGGCATCCCATACCACGACTTGAAGATATGCTTGACGAGTTACATGGATCACAAGTATTCTCTAAGGTGGATTTAAGAAGTGGTTACTATCAAATACGGATCCGGGAAGGGGATGAGTGGAAAACTACTTTTAACACCAAAGGTGGGTTGTATGAGTGGCTAGTTATGCTGATGTATAGTGAGGTGGAAGCAAAAACAAAGGGGAAAACCACAAGGAAGCAAGCTGGACAGAATGGGTCCTACAGGTGCGGTTCGGGGAAAAGGGTGAAAGGAGGGGCAAATGTGGGAGATTTTAGCTGAAATTTGGTGGAGGGAAAGGTAACGGGTTAAGGAAGGTCTGGACAAAATATGGGAATTTTTAGATAAGAGGAACACCTTGATCAACAAGCCAGAAGTTGACAGATACCGGGCTGGACGTCCAGGCTAACACCCTTTGTTTAGATCAGAGGTGGGGAACGGAAGGCTTCTTGGATGAGGCTAATTTTTGGGGAGATGAAGTAGACTCGCTGGAAGGATGATGGTTAAAATTTGGGCTGAAATGGACAAGTGGATTGTGAGATATGGATTGGTGAAGTGAGGGGATAAAACCAAGGTCCTAGCTCGGATACGTAAACACCACCGAGTAAGAACCGAGGGGCACCTTCAATCTGTCCGGATACGTAAACACCACCGGGAGATTGGAAGGACTCAATAGAATACCATCGGGCAGCCACACACGGATACAACAATTGAGATTTTAAGAGGCCGAGAAATCCATCTCGAAAGAGTTTAAAGCTCAAAGTTTATATATTCATCAAAAGGTGTCTTTACAAGGTGAATGCTAGCTGAATATATAATGCCTCACATTGGCATTTTACAAAGCTGAAACAAAGCTGAAAATTAAAGTAAAATGACAATAAAAACTACCAAGATTCTTTCCCCTCCTCCAAGTTAAGCTAGGAGAAATTCTAGCCAAGCATTTGAACATTTGGGAACATGTGGTCACGGTTTGCTTTCCCCTTTGACAAGCCTTCTTCCCACTTCATGATGCTTCTAGATTTCTTTGTAGGCTTCTTCTCTTGTTGCTCTATTCCCGGCCTAGGTCTTGTCATATGGAAATATGGACCGACCATATTTAAGCACCAACTTATTTATGTACTATAATCATGAAATGGCAATATTCCATGGCTTGACTAGGCCGAACTCACTTGCTTCACCATGGAGGTTTTAGGTGGCTATCTTCAACTATCCTTCTTGACTATATTGGCAATCAATTATTTATGAACAAAACCATAAGAACTTAATGTTTGTGACTCATCATCCTCCGGGATCTATTTGTACCATGCGGTTGATCATGGGATTTTCAAACACATCCAGTTGAACTTTAAGCATGCATGGCTTCTCAAGATGGACATTTTTTCAGCTCAAAACACAGGGCTGTCCACTTTCCATCATATGCCATTCGGCTTCTCCAACGCACCTACCACCTTCATGAGATTAATGAATCAAGTATTTCGGCCTCTTATTGGAAAATTTGTGGTTGTATACTTTGATGACATTTTGGTGTATAGCAAAAACGAACAAGAGCACTTGAGCCATCTCACACAAGTGCTAGAGATTTTGGAAAAGGAAAAGCTCTATGGCAACCTACGAAATGTACCTTTTTCACCCCGAAGTTGTCTTCCTAGGGTACATAGTCACGGCTGATGGGATTAAAGTTGATCAAAGCAAGGTAGAAGCTATCCAATCTTGGCCGACTCCTTCAAGCATACATGATGTTAGAAGTTTTCATGGCTTGGCATCATTTTACCGGAGGTTTATCAAAGATTTTAGTACCATTACGACCCCCATGACCGAGGTACTCAAGGGGAGTGCGTTCAAATGGAGTGCCAAAGCCCAAGAAGTCTTCGAGACAATCAAATGCAAGCTCACACAAGCACCGGTCCTTGCTTTGCCAAGTTTTGACAGAATTTTTGAAGTGGAATGTGATGCCTCGGGAGTGGGCGTTGGTGGAATTCTCTCTCAAGAAGGGCGGCCCATTGCCTTCTTTGGTGAGAAGCTTTGTGACCCAAGGAGGAAATATTCAACATATGATAAAGAGTTCTATGCCATTGTAAGATCATTAGAGCATTGGAGTCACTATCTAGTGGCTAATGAGTTCATATTGCATTCGGACCATGAGGCTTTAAAGTATATCCAAGGACAACATAAGCTTAATCCAAGACATAGGAAATGGGTAGAGAGTATTTGCAAACTTTTCATTTCTCCATCAAACACAAGTCCGGCAAAATGAACAAAGGAGCAGATGCTCTTTCAAGGAGTGATGTGTAGTGAGGCGGAAGCAAAAAGGAAAGGAAAACCGCAAGATTAGCTAACCGGGCAGAATAAGACCTGCAGGCGCAATCTTGGGAGAACGGGTGAAAGGAGAGGCAAATGGTTGAATTTGGAGCTGATTTGTGGAGTGGAGCTTCTCAACCGATTGATAAAGCTCCAGGATTTTTTGAGATTTTTCTATTGCTGGGAACACCTTGATCCGAGGGCTGAAAGTCAGGTTTTCAGGCTGACTATCCAGGATGATATCCTCTCGTAACAATCAAAGGTAGGGGACGGAGGGTTTCTTGGATGGAGGCAATTTTTTTGGGGGGGATAAGTAGACTCACCTGGAAAGATGACTCGGTGAAATTTGGGCCAAAATGGACGAGTGGTTTAGGAGATATGGATTGGTGAAGTGAGGGGATAAAACCAAGGTTCTTTGCTCGAATACGTAAACACCACCGAGGGAACCAAGGGGCACCTTCAATCTGGCCGGATACGAAACACCACCGGGAGATTGGAAGGACTCAAAGGACACCACCTAGCTGCCAATTAGGACACAGCGAATGAGAATTCAAGAGGGTGAGCAAATCCAGCTCGAGTATAAACTCATATATATCATCAAAAAGGGTATCCATTACATAGTGCATGTATGCTGAATTTATAATGCCTTAAAATGGCATTTTACAAAACTGAAAATTAAAACAAAAACCATAAAGATTCTTTCCTCTCCTCTAAGTTAGACTAGGAGAAATTCTGGCCAAGTATTAAGCATTTTGGAACATGTGGCCGTGGTTTCTTTCCCCCTTCTCCAAGCTTTCCTCTTTCATGATGCTTCTAGACTTCGTTGCATATTCCGCCTTGTTGCTCTTATTTTCGGACAAAGCTTTAACACATGGATTTATGGACCGACTACCTCAACTTATTTATGTACGTCATCATAAAATAGTAGCACCAATTACGCTTGAGTCTCACATTGCACCATGGTGACTAGGGAACATGTTTTAGGTGTCCAACTTGCAAGCAACTCTCCATCAAGGAGGTATCTCTTATTGTTTCAATTACAAACTGAAGTCCTTGTTTTTGAACATTTGAAATCTTTGTACTCTAATGATGAGGATTTTTGTGAGATATTCCGAGATTGTTCTAAGCATCCTAAGGGAGATTTCCTAGTCCAAGAGGGCTTCCTTTTAAAAGAGCACGGCTATGTGTGCCTCGTTGTGGCACAAGAGAACTACTCATCCGAGAAGTACATGGTGGTGCACTAGCTGGCCATTTTGGTGTACACAAGACAGCAAGCATGCTGCGTGAACACTACTATTGGCCGAGAATGGAGAATGATGTGCAAGAGATTTTGAAGCAATGTGCGGTTTGTCAAGAGGCAAAGAGCCATTCCCTTCCTCAAGGGCTCTATACACCTCTTCCTACAGACAACCCAACCTTGGGAAGATGTGAGCATGGATTTTATTTTGGGCCTACCAAAGACACAAAGAAACAAGGACTCCATTCTTGTCGTGGTGGACCGTTTCTCTAAAATGGCTCACTTTGTTCCTTGTAACAACACCAATGATGCTACCCAAATTGCCGATTTGTATTTCAAAGAGATAGTAAGGCTACATGGCATTCCCAAATCAATTGTGTCGGACCGGGACAGTAAATTTCTTAGCCACTTTTGGCTCACCTTGTGGAATAAATTGGGAACTAAGCTCAAATTAAGCACCACTTGTCATCCACAAACGGATGGCTAAACGGAAGTTACCAATCGGACCTTGGGCGTGCTATTAAGGGCCTTGATTAAAGTGAATGCCAAAGCATGGGATCAACTATTAGCTCATGCTGAATTTCCTTATAATGGAGCCCCTAGCAAAACCACAGGGTTAAGCCCTTTCAAGGTAGTCTGATGTGTAGTGGGAGCGGAAGCAAAAAGAAGAGGAAAACCGCAAGAGGTGCAGCTGGAAAGATTGCTGACCTGCAGGCGCAGTCTTGGGAAAAAGGGTGAAAGGAGGGGCAAATGATGGCGGATGGAGCTGAAATTTGATGGGATGGTTCTTGACTGGACCAAGAAGGTTGTGTAAAAATTTGGGAAATTTTGGAGGTCGGAAACACCTTGATCAGCAGGCTGAAAGTCAGGGTTCTGGGCTGACTGTCCAGGATGAGTCCCTTTGTAACAATCAGAGGTGGGGGCGGAGTTCTTCTTGGTTTGAGCTGAGATTTGGGGGAATGGACTCAACTCATGTATAATTATGTGGGTAAATTTTGGGCCAGAGGTGATAAGTGGATTGGGAGATATTGGTATGGAAAGGCGCTGGATAAAACCGAGGTTTCTTCTCGGATACTGAAACACCACCGAGAGGGAACCAAGGGGCACCTCTCGCCTTGCCGGATACAGAAACACCACCGATAGGTTCAAGGACTCAAAGGACACCACCAAGCTGCCATGCTTGGATACAGCAATGAGAATTCAAGGGGCCGAGAAATCCATCTCGAAGAAGAGTATAACACTCAAAGTTTATAAATTCATCAAAGTTCTCCTTACAAAGTCATTACAAGCTGAATTTATAGGAAATAAAAATAGCATTTAACTAAGCTGAAAATTAAGTCTAAAATGATAAAGATGCTTTCCTCCTCTCCAAGTTAGTGAGGTTGAATTCTGGCCAAGTATTTGTGTGATTGGGAACATGTGGCCACGGCTGATTTCCCCTTTGGCAAGCCTTCTTCTCTCTTGCTCAACAAGCCTCATTTGACACTTGGTAATGCTTCTAGAATGCTCTTCACGTGGGGTTTCAGTTGATGCTTCCTTGAGGCATATTGTATTTAACCTTGGACCGACCAGAATTAAATACAAACTTATTTATATGCATAGATATGAAATGGCCTCACTTCATGGTGTGTCATGGCCAAAATTCACCTTGCTCTAACATGGAGGTGTTTATCTTGATTCCCCTTGACTATTCTCCTTGCATATTTATTTATGAACATTAAGTCATAAAAAGGTCAAACTCTTGGCTCTCTATCCTCTAGGATAAAAAATGATTAAGACAAATTCAAGTAACTTCGGTTGATCCTTAAGCATTCTTGGCTCTTCAAGATGAATATCTTTCAGCTATATTCAAAGGTAGTCCACTTTCCATCATAGTCTATTGGGTGGACCCAATCACTCCTCTCGACTTGACTCCTAGAGAAAACACCGAAAAGCCAAGCATTGAGGCATCCAAGAGAGTACAAGAAATACAAAGGTTGCATGAAAGGGTGAAAGAAAAGATTGAGGCTTCTAATGCCAAATACAAGCAACAAGTTGATAAAGGGAAAAGGAGAAGGGTCTTCCAACCTGGGGATTTGGTATGGATCCACTTAAGGAAGGAATGATTTCCTTCTAGACGGAAGACCAAACTTATGCCAAGAGCCGATGGACCATTTGAAGTTCTAGAGAGGATTGGTGAAAACGCTTACAAAGTTGATTTACCGGGGAATTTGGTGTGTCCGCCACCTTTAATGTGGCCGACCTCTCTCCATACTTTGAAGATGACACTCTCGAGAATTTGAGGGCAAATTCTTCTCTACAAGGGAGGATGATAGAGAGTTGCTAGCAAGTTGGATACCTAAAACTTGTTCCCTAGTCACCATGGTGCAAAGTGAAATCCAAATGTGCTAGACCAAGGAGTGTTGCCATTTTATGATGGTAGTACATAAATAAAGTGAGGTAGTCGGTCCATAATTCCATATGATGAGGCTTAGGCCGAAAATGGAGCAACAAGGGTAGAGGATTGCAAAGAAGTCTAGAAACATCATGAAGTGAGAAGAAAGCTTGGAAAAGGGAAAAGAGCCCGTGTCCACATGTTCCCAAACCCACGAATACTTGGTCCAAATTCATCCAATCCTAACTTGGAGAGGAGGAAAGAATCTTTATGATTTTTAGTTTAATTTCGGCTTTGCTAAATGCTATTTTTATTCCTTATAAATTCAGCTTGTAATAGCATTGTAAAAGGAACCTTGATGATTATATGAATGAATTGAGCTGGATTGCTCGCCTCTTTTAAATCTCATATGCTTGTATCCAAGTTGGCTACTTGGTGGTGTTCTTTGAGTCCTCTAACCTACCGGTGGTGTTTACGTATCCGGAAAGGCTAAAGGTGCCCCTTGGCTTTCTCTTGGTGGTGTTTACGTATCCAAGGAGACACCTCGGTTTTATCCCTTCACTTCCCACTTCCATATCTCACAAACCGCTCATCCATTTTACTCCAAATTTCGTCCACCTCCAGCCCAGCGAGTCTACTTATCCCCCTCCAAAATCCCTCCATTCAACCTATCCTCCGGACCCCACCTTTGATATTTACAAATGATATCATCCTGGACAGTCAGCCCAGAACCACGACTTTCAACCCTTTGATCAAGGTGTTCCCGGCGATAAAAAATCCCAAAAATACCAGAGCTTCTTGGATTAGTTGAGAAGCTCCATACCAAATTTCAGCCCCAATCTCCATCGTTTGAGCCCTCTTTCACCCATTCTCCCAAGATTGCGCCTGCGAGTCACAATCTGCCCGGGTAGCTTTTCTTGCAGTTTTCCCTTTTCTTTTGCTTCCACCCTCACTACACATCAGTAACTTTCGTTGTTGTCAATTGTCGTTGGAACATATTTATTTATTTAGCGAACAATTATGTCTGTTATAATTTGAGACAGTTTGTATGATGTTATTTTGCATTTCTTTAAGTAGAACATTATGTTTGTTCACAGAGAACTGTTTCGACCTGGTTAGAACATTTATTGCCATACTCCGTAGTTACTGCTGTTGGGTTTCCTATCACCGGAGAAGTAGATTTTTGAGTCCAAAATTCTACAACCACCAATCCAACGGAAGAAGAAATCTCATGAATTTCTTAGTCCAAAAGATAATGTATGAGTCTTGATGATCTACAAGGACTTCACTCATAACAGACAATTATTAATGATGTTATTCACAAGCCTGAGGTAGGAGTATTCCAGCCTCTCCCGGAAGAAGGATGTCTCGGAAGAAGAACCTTTGGACAAGAACCTCTTATTTACGGTATTTTTGAGTCTCGAAACTAGGCTGCAGACCTACCCTTTTCAAGGGTCCAATAAGGAGTCTTTAAGTGGATTGTCAAAGCTTTTTAAGTCTTGTCGGCCAATTACAACTTGCCAAGAAAGAAGAGGAGATGTTATTGGTACAAATTACTACCGCGAGTAAGAATTTAGAGTCGAATACTTTTGCAGTATCACATTTTCAATTCTTAGTTAAAATTAATCTTATAATTAGTGTTAATTATTTATGATTAGTCTTAACCTTTCCTTAGTGATTAGGAAAGCTATTTTTGTGCGGGAAATGGCTACCTATAAAAGGCCTTTCTGTTACATGTACAAATAGATTTGATGAATTAAAATTTGTGTTTGATACATTGTTGTGTTTCACCTCGGAAAGTTTTGAGTGTATCAACTTTGTACCCGAAAATCCCCGGTTGTTGTATCTTGGTTTGGCAACCAAGTGATGATCTTCTAGATCTTAGAAGCAACCCCTGTTAGATCCATTCCAAGGCTAGTTTCTTTGCTGCCCCTTATTGGCTTCGATGTTGGACCTAGTCCCTTCCCGAGTCAATTTCATTCTATCTTCGAATCACTCTTTGAGCCTCCCTTGTTGGTGTAAACCCAAGCAAACTCAAAGACAATCCCTCTTTCCAAATCCCACTATATCCAACCCCTAATCCCTGGTTTCCTTTTCAATTGTCTTATCAATTGTTAGGAACAACTACCACTAGAGCTAAGCAACCATCATTTGGCATCAAAGCTTAACTCATACCCACCATTTGGTTTCTTAAGTGGTTTTTGTGTCCATCCCGAAATCAGCCCCATCCACCTATTTCCCCAAAATCGTGCATAAATACACCCATTTTACCCTGGAGTGCATTTTGTGCCTTAACCCTTTCTTGCCCATCCAAGCCTTTTCCCTCATCCTTCCATCAGTCTTGGTATTAGAGCTTAGGGGCCCCTCCTAGGCTTTGTTTCCGCCAGATCTACCTCCATGAAAATCCCCACCAACTTCCATCCACAAAGAACACGATTACGATGCCTTTTCAAAGGGAGAAGAAGAAGTTGCTTAAATTGAACCAAGAGTTTGATACCCTTGAGTTTGAGATGTAGAAATGGAAGTTTGAGATGCAATCATTCAAACTCGCCATGAAGAGGTCATGGAAATATTCTTCCATCATCATTTGAGATGCCTAAACTTCTATGCGAGGTTGTTCCTCGGGAGAACCAAACCTAGTTAGGAGGCGAGGAAAGTGAAAGTAGGACAAGCTCGTACACTACTTGATGGTGGCAATAGAGTCCTGCATATAACCCGGCCGATTTCGTTGTTCTAAGTTCTATTAAGAGCTCATAATTAAGCAACGAATCTCGATCCGAGCCACAAGCCAAAGGAAGAAAAGCCAAGAAGTTGACCTTGCGGGTTAAGGGCAAGGTGGAATGATTGAAGGTAGATTTGCTTGGAGAAGCAGGATAACAAGGGTAAGTCTATATTCTCATAATCCAAGATAGACAGACCTTTCGAGTCACCCAGGAAGCAACCCTAGACTTCAACCCTGTTGCCCAAAGTTATGCCAAAAAGTTTTAGCCTGGTCTCCCGAGTGCGGAACAATGCAACGAAGGAAAGATCCCATCCAAGTTTCGTCCACTTGATCCCCACTCAGATCCAGCCGCACTCAATTTCGAGTGACTTTTGTCATTGTTAAATGATTCGTGAACACTTTCATTCATTTAGTGAACAATTAATGGAAATATTCCATCATCCGAGTCAATCGATACTAGAACCCCTGCAAGTAATAGTTTCGAGTTAGCAGGAAACCTGTCCCCGAGGTCAACCTCGCAAAACCAAGGCATGTAGGAGAGTCCGGACACGGTGTTGCTGAGCCTAGACCAACACGCAAAGGAGATCCCTCACCCCAACTTCATCACCACGATATGCACTCGGACTTACCTTCACTAAGTTTTCTAAGTCATCCCTAATTTCACTCGTTACCTTTACATTCTTGGTTTGTAATAATCTTCTTTAAAGAACAATTTGTATGTTATTCATTAGTTGTTAGTATGGTACTACTCCTTATACTCACAAGGTAAGAGCGAGTTATGACACTGGTCGAAAGGTTCATTGCCACCCTCTCTTATCCCTGAAGATGGAAGACTTTAAGTAAAGAACCTTTACGAGCGCGAAGAATTACAGATAGCCTCACTCGGAAGAAAGATGCCTTGGATGGACGAGTTATTTACGGTATTTCGAGTCTTAGAAGTTGGCCTCTTGCAAACTAGTTTATGGGCTGCAGGCCTACTATTTTGGACGGTCCAATAAGATTTCTTCATGTGGGTCATCAAGTCTTTTCCAGTCTTCTCAACCTATTGTAACTTGCCAAAGTGAAGAGAGCAGAGTTAGCATTGGTCCGGAAGACTGCTCAGTCATAATCGGTAGCAAAGCAACTTGCAGTTTTAACTTTCTGTCTTAGTTAAGAATAATCATTGTAATTAGTGTTAATTAATTATAACCCCCTTCGATACGAGTTTTGTTTCAACCCGAAAGTGAAGAGAGCAAAGCTACTTTTGGCGAGAAAGGCTCATTATAAAAGGCCTTCTTACACATGTACTAGAACAACTTTTGATGAATTAAAACCCCCTTTGATATACTTTTTGTTTCAACCCAGAAAGTGCTTGAGTGAATTTGTTTTCTACCAAATTCCCTAGTTGTTGTATCTTGGTTAGGCAACCAAGTGGTGATCTGCTAGGTCTTAGTGAATTAACCTTGTTGATTTCATCCGAGGTTAGTTTCCTAAGCTGCTCCATATTGGCCTAGAGAACGCAAAGTGAATCGGGTTTCCCGATCAATTTGGTTCTATCGGGTTACTTGTTATTAATAGCTAGTTTACTTAAGAGAAAGTAAAATCCTTCCTTCCAAACCCAACTACCAACTTATCCTTTCCTTTTCCCTTCCATTCATCCATTCCAACTCAACTATCCTACCTATTATCCACCACATCCAAGCTTCCCACTCCCATGTGCCACTGAAGCCTAACTCGGACCCCAGCTGGATTCTAAGCCTGGGCTCGGTGCCATCAAGTGGTATCGGAGCTCTTGGAGGCCTCTTGTGATCTGTGTACCTTTCCACACATTCCATACAAAAACACAAAACGCCAAAATAAAGCCCCAATGAATCCCAATCTTAGCCTTTAGCGAGAGGCTTGCGCACGAAGTTGAAGCAAAACAAACCTTACAAGCACAGGTTGAGTACCTAACTCGACAGTTAAGAGTTCAACCAAAGAAAGTTGATGAGAGTCCGAGCGACGAGAGAGGAGTGCTAAAGAGGGGAGGTCCCAAGAAGAGCCTAGAACGTTAGGAGAAAAGGATCTCGCTGATCCTTAGAAGATCCCCTTACGAGTTTGTCGAGCTAGAAAACATGGAGCAAAGAAAAACATCTTCCAATCCAGATGCACGATGAAAGGAAAGGTGTGCACAATGATCATAGACGAAGGAAGTTGTACTAATGTAGCATCCCAATCTATGGTAGATAGGTTAGAGTTGGCTACAGTTCCTCATCCGGATCCTTACAGACATCTAGTGGCTTACTCAAGGAGAAGGTATTCAAATCACTTTTAGATGTCTTATTCCCTTGTCCATTAGGAAGTCATATAGGGATGAGATTTGGTGTGATGTGGTACCTATGGATGTTTCTCATGTAATCTTAGGGAGGCCTTGGTTGTATGACAGGCATGTCATGCATGATGGTAGATTGAATACTTACACCTTTGTTAATGATAGAAAGAAGATCACGATCACTCCTCTTAAATCCCCTCGGACCGAGAACATCAAGAACCCCCACTCCAAACTTCGTCTTGCTTATTGACTTACTAAAGTTAGACCAATATGAGTTTGAACTACTCGAGTTCGAGGCTCATCCCGGGATAGGAGATTACCCCAACCATTGCTGACCCCCACCCTTCTCCGATCCCATTACTACAAGAATTTTCCCAAGTTTTTCCCCTAGAAATTCCCCTATCCTACCTCAAAAAAGAACCATCCAAAACAGAATTGACCTCGACCCGAATGCCCCACTCCCAAATAAACTAGCTTACAGAATGAACCCCATAGATACTGCAGAAATCCAAATGCAAGTTGATGAGTTGTTGGCTAAGGGAATAATATGAGAAAGCCATGGTCCCTGTGCAATACCCGCCCTTCTTATGCCGAAAAGGATAGAACTCGGAGAATGTGTGTTGATAGTCGAGCCGTTAACAAAATCACCATTAAGTATAGGTTTCCTATTCCCAAATTGGAAGTCTTACTTTATGAGTTGCATGGGTCCTCAGTTTTCTCCAAAGTGGACCTTAGAAGTCTGCTATTACTAGATCCGAATTTGTGAAGGGGATGAATAGAAAACACCCTTCAAGACTAAAGCTAGCCTTGTGTGAGTGGCTTGTGATGCCCTTTGGTCAAACCAATGCCCCAGTACTTTTATGAGGTTGATGAATCAGGTGTTGAAACCACTCATCGGGAAATGTGTGGTGGCATATTTTGATGATATTCCGATTTACACCGAACACCCGGGGAACATTCCGAGCACCTTAGAAAAGTTCTAGAGATTTTGATCTAGCAGAGATTGTATGGTAACTTCGAAAAGTGTCGGTTTTACGTCATAAGTTTCTTTCCTTGGTTTTGTCTTGTCAAGTTGGGGAATGCATGTGGACGAAGAAAAGATCAAAGCCATCCAAGAGTGGCCAGTTCCTACCACCATCACTCGGGTGAGGAGCTTCCATGGATTGGCCTCATTTAATAAGAGATTCGTGAAAAGATTTTAGTACGAGTTGTGGCCCCCATGATTGAGATGTTGAAAGAAATGATGTTGAAATGGGCAGATGCAGCTTAGAAAGCCTTTGAGGAGGTGAAACAGAGGCTCACTTGTGCCCCAGCTTCTAACACTCGCCAAAATTTACCAAGTTATTTGAAGTAGAATGTGGTGCCTCGGGAGTAGTGCTTACTTAGGAAATCAAACTCGTGGCCTACTTCACCGAGAAGCTAAATGATACCAGGAGAAAGTATTCCACATACGACAAAAAGTTCTATGCTATCATTAGAGCTCTAGAACAAAGTGAAGGAGAGAATTGAGAAATCAAATGTTGCGGCCAAGTCCTATGCGAGATAGTGATGGGGAGGACACCACAAACCCAACCCCAACTAATACCGAGAGCCAGCCAGAATTGATTGATAATTCCGAGTCCTCGGAATTCACTATGGAGCCCTTAGAAACCATTGCTGGGTCTTCGTTGATAACGCAGGCATCAAGGGAGTTTTGGCCACACTCGAAATACTTGTCTGTCTCCTCGGATAGGAATAAGGGAGTCGGACAAGTCGAAGTATTCGAGAGGAAAATAAGACAAGAGATCTTTTTCGAATCCTTAGTTTCGAGCTCGAAGTCAAATGATCTTTTTCGAGTCCTCAATTTCGAGCTTACACTAGATTGTAGATATACTCGGATCTACTTGATCATCATCTTGGCGTCTTCCGCAGAGCCGGAAAAGGAAAGTTAAGGATCGAAAGCAAAAGAATTTGGTGACAATGATTGTAGTCTGTCACCGGACTTAGAACCGTACTACTTTGTACTACCGATTCCGTGGTCCCCCTCTTTTTCTGTCTTTTTCTGCTGTAATTATTTACCTTTTGTCCTTGTTTTTGTCCTTTTAGTTTGCTTGAATACATCACAACCATTGATTGTAAAGGGGATTTATAACCCTTAGATTAGAGTGATGTAACCTAGCTAAGTGGCCTATAAATATACATGGGCTC
Organism: Talinum fruticosum; assembly: GCA_021018815.1. NCBI lineage: Eukaryota > Viridiplantae > Streptophyta > Magnoliopsida > Caryophyllales > Talinaceae > Talinum > Talinum fruticosum. The sequence goes on from JAITYX010000012.1 coordinate 1,382,498, forward strand.
TCTCTTTGTGAAGGATGATAATTTTGATATTGGCTATATGCTAAGTAAAGTTGAGTAGTGCTCCTTTCGATGTACCAAAATGCAAGGCTACATCGATCCCGAAACGAGTGAAATTATGCGCAGTTCCTAGTTGGTCGAATGACTCAATAACTAGTTCCGAGGACTCGTAACGACTCGTAAAGTTGGAACCGAGGACTAAGCCGGACTCGGACGACCGGAACCGAGGGCTCGGACTAACTAGACAACTAAAATTGGGGACTCGGACTAACTCGGACAACCGAAACCGAGTATTAAGTCGGACTCGAAAAACCAGAACAAAGGACTTAGAATATCGAACTCGAGTGGCTCGGATGACGGATGGTCGGTTTCGGAATAAAGATGGTGGCTTCAAAAGAAGTTGGATTTTTGTGGGATGATGGTTAAGGGGTTAAGGAAGATGAGGGGAACATGTTTGGGCAGAATGGTGAGGGATAAATATGGAGAATGTTTATGAACATCCACTACGGATGCACACAACCAAGGGATAGTCTAACTTCACTTGGATACGATTTCACCACCAAGCTTAGCTAGGGCTCAAAGGCTTGCACCTGGATACGGATATCACCACCAAGCTTGCCTAAGACTCTTTTGAACACCACCTAGTTAGCCAAACTAGGATAAGCAAAATGAGATTTAAAAAGGATAAAGGAGCTTAGCTCAACTTTGATGCATTAGCATTCATGGATAAACTTGTCTCGATTTTTACATGCAGCACTCTACATATATATAGAGCTAAAAACTAGGGTTGCTACTTCAATCTAAGGGTTGAAAATAGCCTTACATAATCCTAGGGCTGTCACTACATTCAGCCAAAATAAAAGAAGACAAAAACAGTGGCCAATGAAGATAAAATGATCAGAATAAAAGGACAGCTGCAAATGGTCCCCCTTGCTGTCGTTTTCAGTGCATCTTCCTGCAGCAGAGCCAACTTAAAATGGTGATATCTCTTGATTTACAGCTCCAATTGTGACGTGTAAGATATGCTTGGAAAGCTTGAGGAATAAGCTTTTCAACCATATGTGGCTCGACCCATTTGAAGTTGTGAGCAAAACGTTATGACCAGAACAATCAGCAGAGGTCAGACTGGTCAGTAGAAATACCCGGTTTGATGTTCGGACCATTTTCTTTATTATCTCCAACCTAAAAGACAATGCCCATAACTTGATATTAATCTAGAAATGTCCAAGAATACCCCTTTGAAAATTAGAGACCAAAATCTAATCCATGGTTGACTGAACACCCTTTTGAAGATGACCTTCAAGCGTCATTCTGAGTGCGCAACTTCCAGTTTCTGAGACAACTTCAAATGCTCATAACTTGAGATTCCCAACTCCAATTTAGATGTTCTTTATATGGTCAGAAAGCTTAGGATGTTAGCTTTCCATCCATACGTCATGAGGTGATGTTGAAGCTCTGGATCTAAAGATATGATCAAAACAAGGTGTAGGTGTCATCCTGGATGAGCAAGCTGCCAGTTTTAACAAAGGTCTTCCTCAGTTATTATCTCCGCATTTATTCAAGATGCCCATAAGTTTTTAAGCTTGAGGACATCATGAAGTACTTGTATGAATAATTTGGTAAGCAAACTCATAGCCGTTTGTGACTGAATGGTAGAACTTCCAACCCTTACAACATGAGAGAATTCCGAGTCACTCGAAGCTTATGAAAAGGGGGAAATAAGTGTGCTACCCAACTCAGTTTGATCGTGGATGCCTTTGGGCTTGGAGTATGTTGTAGCCCATGGGTCTAGGTCCATCATCCTCTCCCTGTTTGAAAGAATTTGTCCTCAAATTCATCGGATGATCATCAACAAAACAGGAGAGTGAGTGGTAAGGCCGACCATGGTTGGACAGTAACATACTTTCGAGTTGCTTCTCCACTTGAAAGATGTTGCTGGCGCTTTCCAGCTCTTGGTTAGTACCCTTAGTACTAGGAATTAGCTTAGGCCAACCCAAAGAAGGAGGCCACTCTTTTCTTGCTTGCATCCACTCAAGACTTCCCGGTTCATCAACCACTTGCTTGCATTGCTTGTTGGGGCTAGACTTGTAGGACGCTTGCTCTTTACTTGGACTCGGAAAATGTTTCTTAAGCCTCATCAAAGTCCCCATGAATAAGGACTTTTCTCGGATCGAAACTCGCTCATTAAACTTTTTGGAAAGTTTGGAACAACTTTCCAATGTGGCTATCCAAGTAATCATTAAAAGATCTTCGGTGGAGGAGTTCCCTTTTCACCCAACTCAGAAAATAATAAGGACAACTCGGAAAATTGGGCCAACTCGGAATACCGGGCCAACTCGGAAAACCATGCCAACTCGAGAAAACCAGGCCAACTTATAAAACAAGGCCAACTCGGAGAACAAGGCCAACTCGTAACACAAGGCCAACTCGGAAAACAAGGCCAAGAGCTTTTAAACAAACAATGAGCTCGAACATGGGGCTCACTCAACAAGTGATTTTCATAATCAAGGAACAATGTCTCATACCTCTCATTAGCATCACAGATCAGAAACATTTGTTTCATCAATGGCCTATAAACTTGGCCTCTTAACTTCACTTCCATTCTTGAATCATAGAATAAACCAATGAGCATAACAAAGCATTCATGAGGCCTTCCAACATTCCTTAGATCAATCTTTAACATAAACTTCAACTCAAATAACTCAAATAAGGGCTTGGAGAAAGGGTGAAGTAGGTGGAAGGTTTCGGACTCCTTATGTCCTAAGAGGGCAAGGACTTGAGTGGGTTGATCAAAGTGCTTTTCCATAACCTTGGTAGGAACCAAGACCTCATCAAAAGACATCAAAACAGATTGTATAATGTAGAGCTCAAAAACTTGGTCTATAGAACTCATGTAGCTACTAGGAGTGCTTGACAACCCATATGGAATGACTAACCAATCATACAACCAAGGTCTATCCAATAACAAGTAACAAGCATCTAGAATCATGATATCACTCCAAAATTCACTAAGATCATTCTTGTCACTACCAAAGGAAATAGGACACCCAGAATTTGATTGGAATCTTTTACCTTGTAAAGACCATTGGGAGTCAAGTGGGTGTGAGTGGACCGGAACTTGAGGACTCAAAGGTTCCACTATGTTTAAGCTATCCTCTAGCTCCTTTTGCTCTTCTTGCTCCCTTTGTAACTCATTATACTCATCAAACTTTGGAGGTGAGTTAAAGTGTGGCTCATTTTCTTCTTGCTTGTTATGAAGCTCTTCACATTCAGCCAAGACAATGCTTGATTGTGGGTACTCCAACTCAAGGTGACTCATCCCTTGGCAAAGGGAAAACATGCTGTTTTGGAATGGACCAAAAGGGTTTGTGGGTTGTGGGGTTGGAAAATTTGGTGGTGGAGAGGAAGGACAACCACCAGAATTTGGTGAGGGTATTTGCAGGCTCCTTTTGAGAAGGGGTGTGGATTTTTGTGGAGGCAAAATGATGTGTAGTGGGAGCGGAAGCAAAAGAAGAAGGAAAAACCCAAGAAAATGCAACCGGACAGAATAGGGTCTGCAGGTGCGGGTCTGGGGAAAAGGGTGAAAGGAGGGTCAAATGTTCTTGGTTTTGGCTAAAAATTGGAGGGAAGGTTATTTGGGATGTTAGGAAGGGCTGGTAAAAATATGGGAAGCATCCAAGGTCGGGATCACCTTGAACCAAAGCCAAACAGAAAGTCACGCTGGGCGGCTGTCCAGGATGAGGTCCTTTGTTTGTTTTTGGTGCCGAGGACGGGATACTTCTTGGATTGAGCTGAAATTTGGTGGTACTGGACTCAACCCGTGTAGGATGGTGTGGGTGAAATTTGGGGACGAAAGGATTTGTGGATTGGGAGATATGGGATGATAAAGTCGCTGGATAGTTCCTGGGTTCTGGCCTGGATACAGAAACACCACCAAGCTGAACCGAGGGGCACCTTGCAATCTATCCGGATACAGAAACACCACCGGGGATTGTAAGGACTCAAAGGACACCACCAAGCTTGCCAAGGCTCGGATACAGCAATGAGAATTCAAGGGGTTGAGAAATCCATCTCAAAAGAGCAAAGCTCAAAGTTCATATATTCATCAAGTCTTTCTTTTACATGGCTGAATGCTAGGCTATTTATAAGGAAATAAAACATGCTGAAAATTAATCAAAACTAAAACATAATCTAAGGCCTAAAAGAAAGATTACAAGATCAATGGCCTAAGATATGTTAGCCCCTTGTCCAAGCCAATTTGGGAACATGTGGCTAATATGAAAGTTAATCCTAGCCAAGTATTTCCTACCCCTTGTGCAAGAAAGCTTGTCATAGGTCCAACACATAGATTCTTCCACTAGGGATGATGCTTGGAAATGCTTCTAGAATCCTCCTTGTTGCTGTCCACACATGACCCATTCGGCTAAGGCATAAGACATCCACCTTTCGGTCCTTGGTGATAACAGGCCAGCTTGTGCGCTTAGTGCACGGTTTGAGTTCCCTTGGCGCTTTGGACCTTCTCTTGTGGATTTATCTTGCTCCAACTCTTGAACAATAATTATTTATATAACAAAAGACATAAAAGATAATTCTTCACCATAAACCAAGCTCTAGTTCATCAAGCAAAAGTTGAACCAGATTAGGTGCTAAAATATGATCTCCTTTCGGTTTGAGCTCCTTTTGTAGCTTTGACATGAACTCATGGCTCTTGGCTTAATGGCATGTAAGGAGATCATGAACAAGTATGTTGTAGCCTTTGGAAATGTCCATCATTCTCCCCTTGTTGAAAGAATTTGTCCTCAAATTTAGAGATGTCCATAAGGTAAGGAGAGTGCAAAGCAAGGCTATCCACAACACACTTCTTGAATCACTTCACCATTGTTGGCCCTTTGGCATTAGCTTAGGCCAACCCAAAGATGGTGGCCACTTCTTCCTTGCTAGCATCCATTCAAGGCTCCCTGGTTTAACAACCTTTCGCTTGCATAGCTCGTTAGGGCTGAATATGTTGGATGCTTGCCGCTTACTTGGCCTCATAAATACACAACCAGATTTGGAAATATCATAGCACAACTTCATGGGCACAAGTATAAGATAGCTCTCCACATTCTTGGCATTTACACATAGGAACATTAGAGGTTCCACATGAAGCTCACAAGCTGTCCATGGAGAGTAACAATCATGCTCAACTTTATGCATTTTGGACAGCATGTTCTCGGCCAGAATAGCATCCCTTCGGTTGGGGATCTTTGTTGCAAAATGCTCAACTCCTTGGCATGAAAAATACCTCCGGGCATGACACCTTTTGTGAGAAGGAGTTGGGATTTTTTGTGGGAGAAATTGGGGCTGGACAGAATGAGACCAAGGCTGGACAGAATGTGTTTGTGGGGGAAATAAGGGCTGGACAGCATGAAAACACGGCTGGAACATGGGCTGGGCAGATTGTGTTGTGGCCGCTTGTTTGGTGGACAGAATGTAGGGGTTTTGGTGCCAAGTATGCTCTCCATAATTGCCTTCACAACCAGATTTGAAGGTCTCACAAATGCTATGGCACCACTTCATTGGCACAGTTATAGAAACACTCTTCACATGTTTGGCATAGACACACAAAGATGTTAATGGCTCAAAATTAAATTCACAAGTTTCCAATAGAGATGAAAGCATATACCTCCTCTCGGAATTGTGCTTTGTCAAATATTCACAAGCCATTTGTACAAGAGTAATATTCAAGTGCTCATGCCAAGGGACTTTTCCCAACAATTCAACAACAATTTGTGTAGCCTCATGTAGAGGTTCCAAGAGTGTTCGGCCATCATCAAAGAACATAAAATAGGGGCTGTCCACAACCATCCGGTTTGCTCTCAAAACGGACTCACATAAATATGCCATGAAATCAATTAGTGGGCTGTCCATTTGAGCTAACTCTCGGCTGCCAAATTGAGCTATCAAATCTCTCATTTTCACACCCAAAATTTCATTAATAGGCATCACAACAGATTGCACATTGTAGAGCTCACAAACTTGGTCATTAGAACACATGTAGCCACTAGGAGTGCTTGACAACCCATATGGAATAGCTAGCCAATCCAACAACCAAGGTCTATCCAATAACAAGTAACAAGCATCTAAAGTCATGATCATGCTCCAAAATTCTCCAAGATGATTCTTGTTACTACCAAAAATTTAGGACACCAAAAATGTGATTGGAATCCTTTACCTTGTAATAACCATTGGAAGCCAAGTGGATGTAGGTTGACCGAAAGTTGGAGGCTCATGGGTTCCACCATGTCAAAGCTAGCCTCATGCTCTTCTTGCTCATCTTGCTCCTCAAGCAACTCATCAAACGTTGGAGGCAACTCAAAATCAATTGGTTGGCATACATCCTCCAATTTGTTCTCAATATGCTCATCAAACTTGGGAGACAAGGCAAAGTGTGGTTCATTCTCCTCTTGCTCCTCATGGAGCTCTTCACATTCAACCAAAGTAGAACTTGATTGAGGGGTTGGAAAATTTTGTGGTGGAAGGGAAGGGTAGTCACCGAATGTTGGTGAGGGTTTTTGAGGGTTTTCTTGGTGAGGGGGTGTGGGATTTTGTGGGGGTAGAGATGGTTGGACCGTGGGGGAAATGTGGGGGCTGTTTTTGTGGTGTGTTGGGGAGTTTTGTGGAGGTGAGTGGGGCTGGACATTTGGGGTTTTGGAAGGAGAAGAGGGGGCTGAAAGTTTAGGAGAAAAAGAAGATAAACTCCCCTTGTTAATAGGCTTGGTCTTGGATGGATGAGTCTTGTAATGAAATGGACCAAACTTTCTCAACAATTTTCCTCTTAGCTTTTCCCATGTGTGCACATTTGCTTTGCCTCTTTTCTTCCTTCTCATCTTGTATATTGTCCACCAAGTGAGGGCATGATTCCTCAACTTAGAGACAACAATCTCCATTTTCTCAAGCTCATCTAATCTCAAGTTTTCAAAGGCCTCTTCAACCTTGATGAACCAACTAAGAAAGAATTCTTGTTGGCCATAAAATTTAGGCACAAGTAGATTGACCAACTCAAAATTAGAAGGAGTCATTTCAGCACTCAAAAACCCAATGTCAAGTGGTGTTCACGGTTGAAAGAAAAAATTGGGCAGAAAATTTTTTTGTGTTTGTGGTTTTGGTTTTTTGTGGAGCTGGCTATTTTTGGGTTTTTTGTTTATGGGGAAATGGATCATCCACCAAGGACCAGAACTTGCTCTGATACCAAAGTTGATGTGTAGTGGGAGCGGAAGCAAAAGAAGAAGGAAAAACCCAAGAAAATGCAACCGGACAGAATAGGGTCTGCAGGTGCGGGTCTGGGGAAAAGGGTGAAAGGAGGGTCAAATGTTCTTGGTTTTGGCTAAAAATTGGAGGGAAGGTTATTTGGGATGTTAGGAAGGGCTGGTAAAAATATGGGAAGCATCCAAGGTCGGGATCACCTTGAACCAAAGCCAAACAGAAAGTCACGCTGGGCGGCTGTCCAGGATGAGGTCCTTTGTTTGTTTTTGGTGCCGAGGACGGGATACTTCTTGGATTGAGCTGAAATTTGGTGGTACTGGACTCAACCCGTGTAGGATGGTGTGGGTGAAATTTGGGGACGAAAGGATTTGTGGATTGGGAGATATGGGATGATAAAGTCGCTGGATAGTTCCTGGGTTCTGGCCTGGATACAGAAACACCACCAAGCTGAACCGAGGGGCACCTTGCAATCTATCCGGATACAGAAACACCACCGGGGATTGTAAGGACTCAAAGGACACCACCAAGCTTGCCAAGGCTCGGATACAGCAATGAGAATTCAAGGGGTTGAGAAATCCATCTCAAAAGAGCAAAGCTCAAAGTTCATATATTCATCAAGTCTTTCTTTTACATGGCTGAATGCTAGGCTATTTATAAGGAAATAAAACATGCTGAAAATTAATCAAAACTAAAACATAATCTAAGGCCTAAAAGAAAGATTACAAGATCAATGGCCTAAGATATGTTAGCCCCTTGTCCAAGCCAATTTGGGAACATGTGGCTAATATGAAAGTTAATCCTAGCCAAGTATTTCCTACCCCTTGTGCAAGAAAGCTTGTCATAGGTCCAACACATAGATTCTTCCACTAGGGATGATGCTTGGAAATGCTTCTAGAATCCTCCTTGTTGCTGTCCACACATGACCCATTCGGCTAAGGCATAAGACATCCACCTTTCGGTCCTTGGTGATAACAGGCCAGCTTGTGCGCTTAGTGCACGGTTTAAGTTCCCTTGGCGCTTTGGACCTTCTCTTGTGGATTTATCTTGCTCCAACTCTTGAACAATAATTATTTATATAACAAAAGACATAAAAGATAATTCTTCACCATAAACAAAGCTCTAGTTCATCAAGCAAAAGTTGAACCAGATTAGGTGCTAAAATATGATCTCCTTTCGGTTTGAGCTCCTTTTGTAGCTTTGACATGAACTCATGGCTCTTGGCTTAATGGCATGTAAGGAGATCATGAACAAGTATGTTGTAGCCTTTGGAAATGTCCATCACAAAAAGGGCTGGACAGTAGGGGTAAATGAGGGAGGTTGGTAACTTTTTGGAGGTCAGATTTGGTGTTTTGTGGTGAGGGAAAGAGGGGCTGGTTAGTAGGTTTCGGTGGGGGAATGTGGTGGCTCTTTTTATGGTAAGTTGGGGCATTTTGAGGTGGGAAGGAAGGCTGGTCAGTAGGTGTTGGTGAAGGAAAGGATGTGATGGCTAAAGGTTTGGAGGGAAGGGAAAAGAGACTCCCCTTGTTGATGGGTTTAGTCTTGGTTGGAGGAGATTTGTAAGTAAGTGGACCAAACCTTTTCAACAACTTACCTCTCAACTTTCTCCATGTGTACACTTCCTCTTTGTCTTTCTTTTTCCTTCTCATCTTATAAGTTCTCCACCAAGTGAGGGCACAACTCCTCAACTTAGACACAACAATTTCTACCTTCTCATGCTCTTCTAAACTCAGATTTGCAAGGGCTTCTTCAACCTTGATAAACCAACTAGAAAACTGATCTTGTTGGCCATAAAACTTGGGCACAAGGAGACTAGCCAACTCAAAATCAGAAGCGGCCATTTAAGCTCTCACAACCAAATGCAAAGTGGTGCTTAAGATGGTGAAAGAAAAAAATGGGGCAGGAACTTTTTTGTTGTTTTGGGGTTTTTTGTGGTTTTGGGGTTTTTGTGGACTGATGTGTTTGGGGCAAAAGGGGTTATATTTGGGGTTAAGGAAGCTCAGCCTAGGAAGGGCTCCAAAGCTCGATACCAAAACCGATGTGCCAAAATGCAAGGCTACACCGATCCCGAAACAGAGTGAAATTATGCGCAGTTCTTAGTGGGTCGAATGACTCAATAACTAGTTCCGAGGACTCGTAACGACTCAAAAGTTGGAACTAAGGACTAAGCCGGACTCGGACGACCGTAACCGAGGGCTCGGACTAACTAGACAACTAAAATTAGGGACTCGGACTAACTCGCACAACCGAAACCGAGTATTAAGTCGACTCGAAAACTAGAACAGAGGACTTAGAATACCGAATCCGAGTGGCTCGGACGACGGATGGTCGGTCTCGGAATAAAGATGGTGGCTTCAAAAGAAGTCTGGATTTTTGTGGGATGATGGTTAAGGGGTTAAGGAAGATGAGGGGAACATGTTTGGGCAGAATGGTGAGGGATAAATATGGAGAATGTTTATGAACATCCACTACAGATGCACACAACCAAGGGATAGTCTAACTTCACTTGGATACAGATTTCACCACCAAGCTTAGCTAGGGCTCAAAGGCTTGCACTCGGATACGTATATCACCACCAAGCTTGCCTAAGACTCTTTTGAACACCAACTAGTTAGCCAAACTAGGATAAGCAAAATGAGATTTAAAAAGGATAAAGGAGCTTAGCTCAACTTTGATGCATTAGCATTCATGGATAAACTTTGTCCGATTTTTACATGCAGCACTCTACATATATATAGAGCTAAAAACTAGGGTTGCTACTTCAATCTAAGGGCTGAAAATAGCCTTACATAATCCTAGGGCTGTCACTACATTCAGCCAAAATAAAAGAAGACAAAAACAGTGGCCAATGAAGATAAAATGATCAGAATAAAAGGACAACTGCAAATGGTCCCCCTTGCTGTCGTTTTCAGTGCATCTTCCTGCAAGTAGAGCCAACTTAAAATGGTGATATCTCTTGATTTACAGCTCCAATTGTGACGTGTAAGATGTGCTTGGAAAGCTTGAGGAATAAGCATTTCAACCATATGTGGCTCGACCCATTTGAAGCTGTGAGCAAAACGTTATGACCAGAAAAATCAGCAGAGGTCAGACTGGTCAGTAGAAATACCCGGTTTGATGTTCGGACCATTTTCTTTATTATCTCCAACCTAAAAGACAATGCCCATAACTTGATATTAATCTGGACATGTCCAAGAATACCCTTTTGAAAATTGGAGACCAAAATCTAATCCATGGTTGACTGAACACCCTTTTGAAGATGACCTTCAAGCGTCATTCCGAGTGCGCAACTTCCAGTTTCTGAGTCAACTTCAAATGCTCATAACTTGAGATTCCCTACTCCAATTTAGATGTTCTTTATATGGTTAGAAAGCTTAGGATGTTAGCTTTCCATCCATACGTCATGAGGTGATGTTGGAGCTCTGGATCTGAAGATATGATCAAAACAAGGTGTAGGTGTCATCCTGGATGAGCAAGCTTCCAGTTTTAACAAAGGTCTTCCTCGCTTATTATCTCCGCATTTATTCAAGATGCCCATAAGTTTTTAAGCTTGAGGACGTCATGAAGTACTTGTATGAATAATTTGGTAAGCAAACTCATAGCCGTTTGTGACTGTATGGCAGAACTTCCAACCCTTACAACACGAGAGAATTCCGAGTCACTCGAAGCTTATGAAAAGGGGAAATAAGTGTGCTACCCAACTCAGTTTGATCGTGGATGCCTTTGGGCTTGGAGTATGTTGTACCCCATGGGTCTAGGTCCATCACTTTCAACCCCAAAATACTCTTTTACTTGTTTAGTTAGTGGCATAATTAGGCTGTGTTCGAAGAGTCCGATTATACTTAGTGTGGTGATAGCTGTATCACTAAGTGTGATTAGTGCCCTAGTCTTATCCTTGGTGGTGATATCTCGTATCCTTAGATAGTTCTAGTTTATCTTGTTATTATCCTATCAGCTGCTGGCTACCTTGCTAATCACCTCCTCACGAGTGATCGGCTTAGTCCTTGTCGCCTACTTGTTCCATTGGTCATTTCTAAGTCCATTCCGAGTCGCTCGGAATTGCATTTAGCGCACTCTGTTGGCGGGATTGGTGTAGCCTTTCATCTTGGCACATCGGTTTTGGTATCGAGCTTTGGAGCCTTTCCTAGGTTGAGCTTCCTTAACCCCAAACACAACCCTTTTAGCCCTAAACACATCAGTCCACAAAGAACCCATAAGCCGAATGAGTGGAAGCATGACATTGGAGGAACGTTTTGATATGCTCATGAACAACTATGAAGAGATGCGTGCCTAGAACATATATATGAAAAAGCAACTTGGAGATATGATGAAGAAGAAGCGGCATGAGTTAGAAGAGTCACCGCCTGACTCACCACCTCATACCAACTCACACGGGATGATGATGGGGAGAGCAATCCCTTTGCTTCTTCCAAGTGAGTGTGAGCAAAGAAGAGGAAGAAGAGGGAGAAGGGATCAATCACCCCGACCCAACTCAGATTTCAAAGTTGAAATCCCGTAGTTTGAAGGTCGCCTTAACCTAGATGAGTTTCTGGAATGGTTACAAACAGTTGAAAGAATCTTTGACTACAAAGAAGTGAAAGATGAAAAGAAGGTAAAGCTTGTTGCTATCAAGCTCGGAGGGTTTGTTCAACCTGGTGGGCGAATCTAGAGAAGAAACGTGCTGCTCGGAGGAAACCTAAGATCGAAGTTGGGAGAAGATAAGGTCCAAACCGAAAGCCCGGTTTCTACCCCCAACATACATCCAGGACAACTATTCTAAGGTGCACCACCTGCAACAAGTCCGATGAGTGTAGAGGAGTACACCAGGGAGTTCGAAAGGTTAATGATTAAATGCGATCTTCAAGAGTCGAAGATCAAATCGTAGTCGGTATCTTGGAGGACTTGACCCAAGGTATGCTAATGTTATTGAGCTACAGCAGTATCTCGACGTTTGATGAGGTGTGTCTTCCGCCACATAAGGTGGAGCAGCGAAAAGAAGGTCGAACCTTTAGGAAAGAAGTCTCTAAGACTCAACCACCAAAACCAACTCATTTTGGCAAGGGTTATTCTAACCCTCTGTTTCGATCTAAGTCTCGCTGCCCCTAAACTCGGCTCTAAGTCTAAACACCCTACTATTCGGACTCGGACTCGTAACAAACCTTAGGTTGGCCGGAGCCGCAAGTGTTTTAAGTGTTAGGGATTTGGACACTTTGCTTCGAGTGCCCAAATCGAAGGGTCGTCACTATTACCGAGGCCGATGAACCCATATGGGATGAGTATGAGCCAGAAGGAGAGCTATGCCTTGCTGAGGGCATAGAAGAGATTGTTGAAGAGGCCGATAAAGGAGAACTACTTGTGATCGTGAGAGCCTTGAATGGATACAAGGATCCAAGTGAAGCTCGGAGGTAGAATATATTTCACACAAGGGGAACCATCAAAGGGAAAGTTTGTTCAATCATTATTGATGGAGGAAGTTGCACCAACGTTGCTTCGTGAGCATGGTAGAGAAACTTCGATTACAAACCGAGTTGCACCCTCACCCCTACAACATACAATGGCTGAGTCAAGGTAAGGGCCTCGGAGTTAATTCTCGTTGCCTAATATCTTTCAGTATTGGGAAGTTTTATGTTGATGATATATGGTGTGATGTTATACCTATGGACGCATGTCACTTACTATTGGGTAGACCTTGGTTATTTGATCGTAGAGTTACGCATGATGGGTTCACAAACACATACACCCTCACCCGGAATGGCAAGAAAATAACCTTAGCCCCACTTGACCCTTCACAACCGCCTAAAGCCAAGCCCCTCGGACACCCAACCCATCCGAGTTACTTCGACCCTAGGGAAGCCTATCTCGCAATCCATGCATCATGAACTTAGACCCATGAGGGAGTTGATTCTTCCGAGTCAGGACAATTCCGAGTCCTTAGAACTCGTGACACTCACTAGCCAAAACACTTATCACCCAAGTACACCCATGTTTTTCCCGATGAGATACCTCTTGGCCTAGCCCCCAAAAGAGATATCCAAGCACCACATTGACCTTATCCCAGGATCTATATTGCCAAACAAATTAGCCTATAGAATGAACCCTAAAGACACCTCGAGTAGCACGAAGCAAGTTGAGGAGTTGGTGTCTAAAGGTCCGGTGAGAGTGAGTAAGAGTCCTTGTGCTGTGCCAGCCTTTGTTGGTACCCAAAAAGGATGGTTCTATGAGGATGTGTATAGATAGTCGTGTCGTTAACAAGATCACTATCAAGTATAGGCATCCTATACCACGACTTGAAGATATGTTGGATGAACTACATGGTTCTAAGGTTTTTTCTAAGATTGACCTCGAAGTGGATATTATCAAATTACAAACCGAGAAGGAGATGAATGGAAAACCGCTTTTAAGACCAAGGGAGGTTTATATGAGTGTCTTGTTATGCCTTTTGGTCCGACCATTGCTCCAAGCACATTCATGCGACTCATGAATCAGATTTTTAGACCATTCATCGGAAAGCTCGTTGTGGTCTATTTTGATGACATTCTGATCTATAGTCGAACGAGCTGGAACATTCCGACCACCTCGGACAGATTGTCCAACCGCTAGAGAAAGAGAAACCAGTACGGGAATCGAAGAAATGTTCATTCTTCGGCTCGGAAATCGCGTTTATGGGTTACGTTGTTTCAGCTGAGGGAGTAAAGGTAGATGAGAGCAAGATTAAGGCTATCCTATCTTGGCCCACTCCTAAAAGCATACACGATGTTCGAAGCTTTCATGGGCTTGCATCTTTCTATAGGAGGTTTATCAAAGACTTCAGCACTATCACTGCCCCTATGATTGAGGTGCTCAAAACTGTTCCTTTGTCTAGACACCTCGGGCTCGGAATCATTTGAAGCTATTAAGGCAAAACCGACCCAAGCTCCTGTCCTAGCCCCGCCCGGCTTCAAGAAGATTTTTGAAGTTGAGTGTGATTCCTCGGGCGTAGGCATTGGTGGGATTCTCACTCAAGAGGGTCGTCCCATCGCTTCCTAGCCCCTTTGGCACAACTTAGCTTGGTCCCATCATTTGGTACTAGAGCTTCACTTTGGTGCAATCACTTCCAACTGATGTATAAGAAGAACTTTTGAATCAATTAACCCCTTTGATACACTTTGTGTTTCAAATCAGAAAGTTTTGAGTGAATCAACTTTCTACCCCAAAATCTCCTAGCTGGTTGTATCTTGGTTTGCCAACCAAGTGGTGATCTATAGAATGAAGCCAATCCATGGAAGCTCCTCACCTAAGTGATGGTGGTAGGAACTGGCCATTCTTGGATAGCTTTGATCTTCTCATTGTCCACGTGCATTCCCTATTTAGACAAAATAAAACCAAGAAAAGAAACTTGTGAAGTAAAGAATTGGCACGTTTCTAAGTTGCAATAAAGTTTTTCCTAGGCCGAGTCTATAGGATTTTTCTGAGGTGCTTAGAATGCTCCTCTATAGTTTTGCTATAAACCAGAATATCATCAAAGTACACAACCACACAGTTCCCGATGAGTGGATTCAACCCCTGGTTCATCGACCTCATGAAAGTACTGGGGGCATTGGACATACCAAAGGGCATCACAAGCCACTCATACTGGCCAACCTTAGTCTGAAAGGTTATTTTGCATTCATCCCCTTCTCAAATTCTAATCTGGTAATAGCCACTTCGAGGTCAACTTTGGAGAAAACTGGGGACCCATGTAACTCATCAAGTAAATCCTCCAATCTGGAGATAGGAAATCTTTACTTAATGGTAATCTTATTAAAGTTTTTCCTAGGCTAGAATCTCTAGGACTTTTCTCGAGGTGCTTAGAATGCTCCTTGACAGTTTGCTATAAACCAGAATATCATCAAAGTATACAACCACACACTTCCCCGATGAGTGGTTTCAACACCTTGTTTATTAACCTCATGAAAGTACTGGGGGCATTGGATAGGCCAAAGGGTATCACAAGGCACTCATACCGGCTAACCTTAGTCTTAAAGGCTGTTTTGTATTCATCCCCTTCACGATTCTAATCTGGTAATAGCCGCTTTTGAGGTCCACTTTGGAGAAAACTAGGGACCCATGTAACTCATCAAGTAAATCCTCCAATATGGGCATCGAAATCTATACTTAATGGTAATCTTATTAATGGCTTGGGTATCAACATACATTCTCTAAGTTCCATCCTTCTTAAGGACAAGAAAGGGAGGCATAACACAGGGATTCGGACTTTCCCTAATCATTCCCTTCGCCAACAACTCATCAACCTACCTTTTAACTTCTGTTGTGTCTTTGGGGTTCATTCTGTTGGTTGGTTTATTGGGTAGTAGGGCATCCGGGTAGAGATAAATTATGTGTTGGATTGTTCTCTTTGGGGGTAGGCCAGGGGAATTTCTTAGGGGAAAACTTGGGCAAATTCTTGTAACGAGTGGGGTTAGAAAAAGGGTAGGGGTAGGTAATGGCTGGCACAGACTTCCTATCCTAACATGAGCTAGAATTTGAGTGACTCAAACTCATGCTGGTGGGACTTCAATAAGTCAATTAACAGGACGAAGCATGGCCATGTTCTCGGGGTTTAGGACCTAAGTGGGTTTAAGAGGGGTGAGGATGATTTTCTTCTTATCCTTGGTAAAGGTGTAGGTATTCAACCTACCATCATGCATCACATGCCTATTAAATAGCCACGGTCTCCCTAAGATTAAATGACAAACATCCATGGGTATCACATCACATAAAACCTCATCCCTATAAGACTTTCCTATTGACAAAGACATAAGGAACCTAGAAATAACTTGGATACCTTTTCCTTACTTGAGCCATTGAATGTTGTAGGGGCTGGATGAGGGGATAATGGCATATTCAACTTATCCACCATGGACTTGGATGCTACATTGGTGCAACTTTGACCATCTACAATTAGCAAGCACACTTTGCCATTCACTCGTACATCTTGTATGAAAGATGTTTTCCCTCTCGCTCTTGGTTTTCTGACTTAGCAGTGAGGGTTCTTCCGAGTATCGGGAGTTCTCCTTTGCCAGCTCCTTCATCTACGGGCTCATCACTTTCCTACAAACAACATTCCGAGTCCGACTCCTTTCTCACTTCCTGAAATTCTTTTGAGGTTGCTTGGTACTCATCTAATGAAATGATCTTCCTATTAGGACATTCTAAGGCATAATATCCTAGTCCTTGGTATCCGAAACATCTGCAGGTCTCAATAGGATTTGGGTTGGGTTTCCGAGGGGTTTGTGAGGTTTTCCGGGTCCGAGGTGGAGGGGCTTTGTTTTGTGGTGCTGAGGGTGGGTTGTTTTTGGGTGACTAGTATGGAGGTTTGGAATAACTCGCTGGGTTTGTAGGAGGTCTTGGGGTATTCTCCTTTATCTCTAGATCTCCTCTACATATCCACCTTGTGAGCTAATGAACTCGGATCATCGGGGTGGTGTTGGGTTGTAACTCCACGACACTAGCAATCTTTTCTTCTAATCAAGACAAGTATCTCACCAAGGTTTGTGGATTATTCTCACATAGATCGCACTTCCGGATAAGATGCTCAAACTCTATGGTATACTCCTCAACAGATTTAACTCCTTGTCTCAACCAAAGTAGCTTCAGAAAATTATCTTGGAGATAATGATCTGGTAAGAATTTATCTTTTAACTCATTCTTCATTCTCCTCCATGTTTTAATCTTTTCTTTCCCTCTCTTGACTCTTTTGTTTTGAAGATTTTGCCACCAAATTAAAGCATGGTCCCTCAACTTAAGTGCAACTAATTTAACTTTCTTAGAGTGAGGAACCTCCTTATAATCAAACACTCTTTCAACTGTTTGAAGCTAATCCAAAAAGATGTCAGGATCGAGCTTACCGTCAGAATTTGGGATGTCAACTTTGATGTCAAAGTTGCTCCTCTTATTTCTCCTTTCTTACCTTCCTCTAGGAGCATGAACAAAGTCTTCCTCTGAAGACTCAGACTCCTTGGTAACTCCTTCATTTTCAAAACTACCTTCTGATGTGTAGTGGCGGAAGCAAAGAAAAAGGTGGAAAAACCGCAAAACACACGACCGGGCAGATTAGGACCTGCAGGTGCGGTTCTGGGGAAAAGGGTGAAAAGAGGGGTAAATGTTCTTGGATTTGGACGAAACTTGGAGGGGAGTGAGGTAACTGATGGAGGAAGGTTGTGGCCAAGTTTCGTGAATTTTGGATAAGGGAAACTGCCTGAACAAATAGCCAGAAGTTGGTGCTGCTGGCTGGACGTACAGGTTGATACCCTTTGTTTGGTTTTGATGTGGAGGACGGAGGGGTTCTTGGATGGAGCTGAAAATTGGAGGGATGGAAGTAGACTTGCTGGAAGGATTGTGGTTAAAATTTGGAGTGAAATGGCTGGGTAGATTGTGAGATATGGAATGGCAAAGTCGCTGGATAGTACCTTGACTCAAGCTCGGATACAGAAACACCACCGAGTGAATCAAGGGGCGCACCTAAGTGATCCGGATACAGAAACACCACCGGGACTTAAGTGACTCAAAGGACACCACCGTGATGCCAAGCACGGATACAGCTTTGAGGATTCAAAAGGTTGAGAAATCCATCTCAAGAGCAAAGCTCAAATTCATATATTCATCAAAAAGTGTCTTACAATGGTGCATAGGTGCTGAATATATAATGCCTCATATGAGCATTTACATAACCGAATCCAAGCTGAAAAATATGAAAAATAAAGCAAAACAAAAATGCTAACTAATTAGATGCTTTCCTCCTCTCCAAGTTAAGCTTGAAGAATTTCTAGCCAAGTATTGTTTGATAGGGAACATGTGGCCAAGATTTGTTGCCCCTTCTCCAAGCTCTCTTCTAACCACCTTCCACTAGTGGTAGTGCCTTCTAGGATGCTCTAGCTTTATGTTCTTGGCTGCTGCATGATCATAAGTCCTTCGGCCCTCCCTTGGACCGACCCATCATGACATGAATTTATTTATGTTCAAAGCACTTAAGATAATAATATTTGTATCATTGCTTGTTTGTACTTGGCCGATCATTCCTAGCTTAACCATGGAAATTTGGTGAGCTTGATTTCCACTATCTCCCTTAACACCTTGATTTATTTATGAACAAATAATCAATGATTATCCTCCCGGCTCGATCAACATTATGCGCATAACAGCATTCCCGGTTGTTTTGCATTCATGTTGAGCTGAACATTTTCTGTCTTCTTACCCATGGCTGGCCACTTTCCATCATTCTCCCTTGTAGGAGAGAATTTGCCCTCAAATTCGCATGAACATTATTTTCCAAGTGTGGAAAAAATTTTGGTATGTTGGAGCTTGTGGTGAGGTTGAGGACAAAAGGCCCTTGTGTGTTTGAACAACCGGCTGTTTGTGTGGAAATGTGCAGGACATTTGACCCGAATAGATAATTCCCTAATATGCTCATAGTGTAGAGGTGGACTTGAGCAACAAACATTTCACCATGTGACACACAAAAATCCGAGTACCATTGGGAAAAAGTAACAACACTCTTTGGCACCACAAAAATTGGGTTTACACTCCCTTGAAGTCCTCCATGACTCCTTTCTCCATGTTCGGGCGCAAGTGATACACCTTTAACAAGCTGCCATCAAGGTCAATCAAACTTCCATTGAATTTTCGTTGGCAAGACAACTCGGGCATACCACCATGTAAACTCAAAAATCGAGTTCCTAAGAGAAGGAAGTCATCCTTAACTCCAAAAATTTTGATTCTGCCCATGGAGTCTCTTGTGTCTCCTCTCGGTCTTCTGTCCACACTTCGTCATCACAATCTGGTTGGTGGATGGGGCTGGCTGTTGGGCTGGAAATCTCATGGTATTGCAAGGTTCTTTGTGGAGACAAATTAGGAGGGATTTGATTTGGAAGGGCGGGGAAAATTTTGGTTTGTGGTGCTTTGGCAAGGGGCTGGAAATTTTGTGGAAGGGGATCAAAGGTGTTTTTATTCGAAAAGGTATGGCCAGATTCTGGTGGAGAAAATGTTGAGAGATAAACTCCTCTACATGGCCATAATTCAAGGGAGAAAAATTGGAGTAAGGGTGGTTTAAGTGGTAGAGAAAGGATGGGGTTCAAATCAGCCCATGGAAGGCTTTGAAGGTGGAGAAATGTGGGATTTGTTATGGGCAGGTTCTGGACAGAATGTGGGCAAAGGGAAAAAGTGCTTGCGGACATTTGTTTGGGGGACCGAATGTAGGAGATTTGATGCCAAGTGCGCTCCCCACAATTTTCAATCACATGGACAGCAAGAGTATGTAGGCTCCACACAAATTCAATTGTTACAAGCCAAAACAGAATTGCTTGCTTCACCTCCTTCACGGTTCTGGCCTTTTGGACAGATTTGGTGCAGTCCAAAAACAAAACATCATGGCTGGGCAGTAGGCGTACTTGGGAGATAAGAATTCCTTTGAACAAATTTTCCTTATGCACTAATAGCTCTCCAAAAATATGCTCAACACCATACAAGCTCATTAGCTTATAAAAATAGAAATCACAATTCTCAAATGGAGTAAATGAGTTATACCTCATGGCCAAATTGTTGGCTCTTTGGTTACTCCTTTTGGTTGAGCACATGGTAGGAAAAATTAATGTCCATGAAAATTCATCATCATTGCCGTAGCAAAAACTTGATAGTTGCATCCCTTGAAAGTACATTAAATTCAATGGTATCCTTGGACTCACAAAATAGAAACTCCAACTAGTAAGTGTGAACAAGATAATCAAAACTCTTCTTGGACGCTTCACACAATCCGGATATAACCTTTGGAGATTTCTCTCAACCACAAATGTCCATGTAAATTGCTCAAAAATATCTCCATAAGTTTCCACATGTAAAGGAATAGAACACCTCATGAAAAATGCATCATTCAATTTTTGAGGCTCCCCTTGTTCTATCACTTTGGAATTCATTTCAAGCTCTTCCTTAGCACCAAACTCATGATCAACAATATACATATTGGGCAGTTTACTCATGACCAGATTAGGCACAAAAATGTGGGATGGAATTTTTGAGGTCAAATGGGCAGATTCGGTCACAGGTTCTTTGGTAGAGGGAGGGGGTCTTGTGTGGTCCGAGGCTCATCATTTTCTCCATGACATTGACCGGTTTGAGAAGAGCTATTTTGTGGTTTTGTTTGTGGGATTTGGCTAGGTGACAAGGGAACCAATGTGATCCTCTTACCATCTTTAATGAAAGCATAAGTATTCAAGTACCCATCATATAAGACTCTCCTATCAAAGAGCCAAGGTCTACCAAGCATTAAATGGCATGCATCCATAGGTAGTACATCACACCAAAGTTCATCATGATAATTCTTACCAATGCTAAAGGAGACAAGACATCTAGAATCGACTAGAAGATTTTCACCTTGATTTAGCCATTGGATGGTGTAAGGATGAGGATGGGGTGAGACTTGAATCCCAAGCTTTTCTACCATGGTTGTTGAGGCCACGTTTGTGCAACTACCACCATCAATAATGATAGAGCACACCTTGTTAAGCACGGTTCCTCTTGTGTAGAAGATGTTCTCACGTTGATCTTCACTTAGCCCATTGAATCCGCTTGAAGTTCTCCTCAAGAATAAGCTTGCGTTCATGGCTGGGAATTTTGTGGCTGGCTATTTTTTTGGATTTTTTTTTTTGATTTTTGTGGGAATGGATACACTCACCCAAGGTTCAGAACTTGCTCTGATACCAAAAATGATGTGTAGTGGCGGAAGCAAAGAAAAAGGTGGAAAAACCGCAAAACACACGACCGGGCAGATTAGGACCTGCAGGTGCGGTTCTGGGGAAAAGGGTGAAAAGAGGGGTAAATGTTCTTGGATTTGGACGAAACTTGGAGGGGAGTGAGGTAACTGATGGAGGAAGGTTGTGGCCAAGTTTCGTGAATTTTGGATAAGGGAAACTGCCTGAACAAATAGCCAGAAGTTGGTGCTGCTGGCTGGACGTACAGGTTGATACCCTTTGTTTGGTTTTGATGTGGAGGACGGAGGGGTTCTTGGATGGAGCTGAAAATTGGAGGGATGGAAGTAGACTTGCTGGAAGGATTGTGGTTAAAATTTGGAGTGAAATGGCTGGGTAGATTGTGAGATATGGAATGGCAAAGTCGCTGGATAGTACCTTGACTCAAGCTCGGATACAGAAACACCACCGAGTGAATCAAGGGGCGCACCTAAGTGATCCGGATACAGAAACACCACCGGGACTTAAGTGACTCAAAGGACACCACCGTGATGCCAAGCACGGATACAGCTTTGAGGATTCAAAAGGTTGAGAAATCCATCTCAAGAGCAAAGCTCAAATTCATATATTCATCAAAAAGTGTCTTACAATGGTGCATAGGTGCTGAATATATAATGCCTCATATGAGCATTTACATAACCGAATCCAAGCTGAAAAATATGAAAAATAAAGCAAAACAAAAATGCTAACTAATTAGATGCTTTCCTCCTCTCCAAGTTAAGCTTGAAGAATTTCTAGCCAAGTATTGTTTGATAGGGAACATGTGGCCAAGATTTGTTGCCCCTTCTCCAAGCTCTCTTCTAACCACCTTCCACTAGTGGTAGTGCCTTCTAGGATGCTCTAGCTTTATGTTCTTGGCTGCTGCATGATCATAAGTCCTTCGGCCCTCCCTTGGACCGACCCATCATGACATGAATTTATTTATGTTCAAAGCACTTAAGATAATAATATTTGTATCATTGCTTGTTTGTACTTGGCCGATCATTCCTAGCTTAACCATGGAAATTTGGTGAGCTTGATTTCCACTATCTCCCTTAACACCTTGATTTATTTATGAACAAATAATCAATGATTATCCTCCCGGCTCGATCAACATTATGCGCATAACAAGCATTCCCGGTTGTTTTGCATTCATGTTGAGCTGAACATTTTCTGTCTTCTTACCCATGGCTGGCCACTTTCCATCACCTTCGACTCTCAAAGCATGCTTGGCTCTTTGGAACCTCTCAGGTTCTCAAACTTCTCTTTTAATTGCTTACCCAACTGTTTAGTCATGTATTTAACCTCGGCCTCTAGGTCTTGTTTCTCCCTCAAAGTTTGGTCAAGCTTCGCTCAACACCGAGGCTGGATGACATTTTATAGCTGGTTTTGTTTTATGGCTAATAAGGATTGTGTTTAGGGGTGGAAAGGTAGGTAGGTCACAGGAGGGGCTCCAAGAGCTCTAATACCAAATGATGGAACCAAGCCCAGCAATGGGAAAGGTCATTCGTGATTATAGTTTTTCTTACCAATTGATAAAACAATTAAAAAGGAAACCGGGGATAAGAGGCTGGAAAAAGTGGGTTTTGGAAGGTGGAAATTGGGGATAGGGCCTGGCTGACTCGAAAGGGATAGAATGTCCAACTTTGAAATCAAGTAAGGAGCAACAAAGAAACAGAGCGTAGGAGTGCGTCTAATAGGGATTTCTAAAACCTAGAAGATCACCACTTGGTTGCCAAACCAAGCTATAGCAGCTAGGAAATTTTAGTTGTAGAAGTTTGATTCACTCAAACTTTCTAAGTTGAAACATAAGAAGTGTATCGAGCACAATATCAATTGATTCAAAAATTATAAGAGTATAAGAATAGGAAGGCCTTATATAGGTAGCCTTTCCCATGCAAAATGTCTTCCTTAAGCATTAAGGAAAAGGTAAGACTAATCATAATTAATTAACACTAATCATAGTGATTAATCCTAAGTTAGACAGAAGCTTAAACTGTAAAAGTACTTTGCTTCTAATTCTAACCAAAATAGTTCACCGAACTAATGATACCTCCTTTTCCCTCTTGGCAAGTTAGGGTTGGCTGAAAAGACTTGAAAATCCTTGACAATGCCATATGAAGACTCCTCATTGGACTGCACAAAAAGGTAAGCTGCAGCCTAATAAGTAGCTTGTAAGTGGGCTAGATTCTGAGGCTCGGAAAATATCGTGAATAAGAGAAAGTCTTCTCCATTTGATTTATTCTTCTTTTGAGTGGGACTCGGGCAACTCCTGGGCTCATATTTGTGATTCACATCATTAATAATTGCTGCTATCGGTGAAGTCCTTGTAGAACTCCCAAACTTAGAAACCTCCTTCTCGGGTGATAGGAAACATAGCAGGAGTAACTAAGGAGTGAGTTGTAATAACAGTTCTAACTAGGTTGGAAACAATTCCTCGTTAACATACATAGTGTTCTACCTAATGAAATGCAAACCACATCATACACAATGTATTAACTTATTACGGACAAACATCAAAACAAATAAAATTGTTCAAATCAAGCAACAAGGAGCAAGGGTCACTTAGAAACTGGAATACGTGGTCTTTCCTTTACATTGAACTAGACCAATTAGTCCTAGATTGAACCTATGCATCACACTCTTGATCAGCAATGCTAAGTTCTGGGACTCGCTGGACTACCGACTCAGGATTGTTATCTGTTGTGGTTTCTAAGTGGATTGACTCAAATGATGCAATATTTCCATCAGCTTGCATGAAAAACACAAAAAACCAACCTTGCCTTGAGTGAAGTACTTATACAGTCCTAGTCCCACTTTTCTTAAAACCTTGGAGTGAAGAAACTTCAAACTTCAACTGAATTTTCTATTCAAGTGGGGTGTAGTCCTCACAAAAGACTTCCCTTTGCTGATTTAAGTTCCATTCTTTTTGCCCCATTGAAACCCCTTTACCCCATAACCACGTCCATAAACCAACACCCTAACAATTTTATCCCTTATTCTCAATTGAGTGAGCCCCAACTATTCCAAACTCCACAAGATTGGCCTCACAAAAATTCATCCTTTGCAGCCCCCTAGTATCCTTAGTGAGCACCAATATGTGTTTGGTTTTGATTTTGATTTTGATGAAGTCTTCTTGTCTACACCGCCCCTTTGTCATGTTGATCTTGGTGTTTTCAACATCAGTTGGACCCTTTGTCGGGCTTCCATGAGTGCAACATTATCCGGTTACACCGCACACCCGAAATCAAATTTTTTTTTTTTTTTTGTAGAAAGTAACCACTGAGTTTCCTATAAAAATATTTCCCCAATCTGAGTTTGTGTCCTTAAGTCAGCTAGTATACAAGTTAGTCCCTCAAGGGACCATTGAGGATCACATATAAGAAGTTGACTTGCTACTTGAGAAATAGGGTCGCCCACACCAAAATTGGAGGAACTTTTTGATGAGTTTGAAGGTGTAAACACCTCAACTCAATACATGAAATCCTACCTAAGGAAGAGCTTAATGGTAACCCTAGCCAAAATAACATTGTTATTCCACATAATTTTTTTCTTGGCTATGTGTTTTATAAGCAGGAATTCAAGGTGGGAGAAAGGTTGATCTGTTAAGTTTGAGGACAACCTTTTTCAAAGAAGGGGAGTATGATGGATATATTTCTATATCATCATGTAAAACTTGTGTGGAGAACAACTCTAAGGAAGCTCAACTTCAGTTGAAGGCTCGGATAGTGCAACATTTGTAGATTGCAGCTCGGTTATAGCCTATACTAGACAATCTAAGCTCAATTGAGAACTCAGTTTCAGACTATGCAATAAGTCCGAGTTCAACTATGAACTCGGTTCCAGCTGTGCAGATATTTAGAGTTCAACTAAGAACTTAGATTTGTACTTTGCAAGCATTCTGAGTCTAGCCCAAAACTCGGTTTTAACATCTAAGTCCTCAATTTCAGAAGGAAGGTCACGACTATGCATATCCAAGGGTGTAATAACATTGCTCAAGTCAAACATGATGGAAGTAGAGCAATCTGAAGCAGGAAGTGACCATTCAGCCACACTCACCAAACACAGCTCTTTGAGTTCTTAATTGGACTCGCTTTTGCTATTTTGTGAACAATTTATTCAGATCTGGTTTGTAATAATTTCGATAGTCTTTTAGCTTTGTTTTGAACTCTTTGAGATGGAGAACAACCATCTCCAATGCTACCAACAAGTTTTATAAACATTCAGACCCGTTCAAGCTTGTACAAGTTCAGCTAGAAGCTAAAGACTCGCATAAAACTTGGAGCCAATGCAATTTGAAGCTGTCAAGGCCTTGGACAATTCCTAAATGCAGTCAAGGAAGATGATTTATGAAGAGAAGGAGTATCCATGCATGAATTCCAAATTCAGCATGTTGAGTTCTTAGTTTCAAGCAGAATTTTGTATTTTTGAGACAATTTCTGCATCTATGTATTTCTTATAGGTTCAAAATCATCCGTTGTTTTTGGACATTGTATGATGGTTCAAAATCATCCCTAATGATTGCTTACAGGTTGATAGACTTTCATCTAAGTATTTCGATCCGGTCGAAACAGAAACCACACTCCCTTCTAGATAATGGTTGGTGATTTTCAAGAAGGAAGGAGGAGTCTTTATGAGTCAAGAGAATCTGCAGACTTTACTCATAGGAGGAAGAACTTAGATTGACAAGATGTATCAGAAACTAGCCCACTTGCAAGCTAATTCCTCGACTGCAACCTACATTTTTGGCGGTCCAATAGGAAGCCTTCCGGTGACAAGATTCAATCATTACCAACCTGTTTAAAGCCAAATCACAACAGGACCAAAAGGAAGGATTTTTATTGGCCAATTAGAAAGGCTTGGTCAGAATATTTTGTAGTTTCTGTTTTCTGTTATTTATTTGACTAATTGTTGTAGTTAGTGTTAATTAATTATGATTAGCCTTATCTTTCCGTAGCACTTAGGAAAGGTATTTTTGGAGGGAAAAGGCTTCTATAAAAGCCTTCATTTCAGTTTGTAAAGATAAAAAGTATTTTTGATGAATATTGAATGAGTTTTCATAATGTTTGTGGATTCAAACTTCTACCCCTCTAAATTCCTAGCTGTTGCAGTTTAGTTTGGCAACCAAGTGGTGTTCTTCTAGGTCATTGCAAGTTCCCCGTAGGTTAATTCCCGGGCAAACTTCAAAGCTGCCCATGTTTGACTTCAAGGTTGAAGAGAAAGCTACCCTACTTCATCTCTCTCCCACTCAACCCCCAACACCCCATCCACAAAAGGTCCAAGTCCAAACCAAATTGCTTTTTTACTTTAGGGAGTCATACCTTAAGTCTCAACCACATAAGCTTTAGTCCTCCCAAGACTTGATCCTCCACTCCACAAAGAAGACCGAAACTTATCTCCCCCACTTACATTCCTTGATGGAAAGTAGCCCAGCAACGATCACATACTACAAACCCAAATCCATCCTAGACAAGAATGAGTTGGGAGAAACCTGTTTTGAGCCTCATTGCAAGTGCTAGAATACTTCAGCCCAACCCGGTGTTTCTAAGACTGAATGTTTTAGCTAATTATTCACTCATGTCTTGGCATTTGTACCTCAAACTTTGCATGGCAGCACCTGAAGATGTCCTCTATCTAGTCCAACAATGGGCAGTATTTGGCAAAAATAATAAATGAGGAAGGTTTTTGTTGAAACTGGCAGATTCCTCATCCAGGATGACACATGCACTTTGTTTTGATCATATCTGCTGATCTAGAGCTCCAACGACAACTCATGATATATGGTTGGAAAGCTAACATCCTAAGCTTTCTATCCATACCAAGAAGAGCTAAAATGGAGCTGTGAATCGAAAGTTATGAGCACTTGAAGTTGACTTAGAAAACTGGAAATTACAATTCCAGAATGGCGCATGAAGGCCAAATTCAAACGAGTGATCAGTCAACTTTGGATGAGTTTTTGGCCTCCAAATTTCACAAGGACATTCCTGGACATGTCTATATTAATTATGGGCAATATCTTTTAGAGCCAAGAAGAATAAATTAAGCTAGACATCAAAGTTCTCCAAGTTAGAGCATGAAGCTTTGGCCGGATATGTTAAGGCATGCAATGCTATCTCCTTTCGCACATAAATAAGTTGCTGCATATTTTGGTCGGTCCAAGGTCCATATACAACATGATGAGACATCCCAAAGTAATGCACCAAAGGAAAGGAATGAAGATATTCTAGAAGCCTCTTGGAATATGATGTGTTGGCCAAATGGAAATGAAGCTTGCATAAGGGGAAAAGGCCTCACAACCACATGTTCCCAATTCTCAAAATGCTTGGCTAGAATTCATTCGGTTCTAACTTGGAGAGGAGGAAAGAATCTTTGTTATTTTTGTTTTAATTTTCAGCTTAGTTAGGAGCTATTTTCATTGCTTATAAATTCAGCTTGTAATAGCATTGTAAAGATAACTTTGATGAATTTATAAACTTTGAGTGTTATACTCTTTTCGAGATGGATTTCTCAGCCCATTGAATTCTCAATGCTGTAACCAAGTTGGCTACTTGGTGGTGTCCTTTGAGTCCTTCCAATCTTCCGGTGGTGTTTCTGTATCCGGCCAGATTGAAGGTGCCCCGTGGTTCCCTCTTGGTGGTGTTTCGTATCCAAGAAGAAACCTCGGTTCTATCCAGCGACTTTCCATACCCATATCTCCCAATCCACACATCGACTTCGTCCCAAATTTCACCCACACCATTATACATGAGTTGAGTCCATTTCCTCCAAATCTCAGCTCAAACCAAGAAGAACTCCATCCCCCACCTTCCATTTATACAAAGGGACTCATCTTGGATAGTCAACCTAGAACCCTGACTTTCAGCCCTCGGATCAAGGTGTTCCCGACCTCCAAAATTTTCCATATTTTTACACAACCTTCTTGGCCCAGTTAAGAACCATCCCTCCAAATTTCAGCCACAAACTCCTCCATTTGCCCCTCCTTTCACCCATTCTCCCAGAACCGCATCTATAAGCCCGCATTCTGCCGGGTAGCTTGTTTGCGGTTTCCCTCTTCTTTTGCTTCCACTCCCACTACACATCATTCCCCTGCAAAACCACTACTTGATTGGTTTTACCCGTTGTTTTCGGATGAAATTTTCCAAGCAAGACACCTTGATTATCTTACCGAAGTGCCTCAAAATCCTAGGAAGGGAGAAACTCCCTTAACCCCCTAAAATGCCCTTTTCCCACCAAAGAGGTCATGTATTTGAGCCATAACATTCCTGCCTAAGGAGTTAATGCGGAAGGGAATAAGGGTTTACAAGTAAAATCTCGTTGCCTCATTCTATCTAGTGTAGGCACAAACTATGAAGTTGATTGGGTGTGATATTATTCTAATGGGTGCTTGGCATGTGTTTTTGAGAAAGCCTTGGACGTATGGTAAGAGGATTTCACATGATGGCTACTTGAACACCTACTCCGTCACCCAAGGTGGGAATAAAGTCACATTTGCCCCCTTATTCCCCTCCCAAATTTCAAAGGCCAAGTCACAAAAGAACCAACAGACAAACCGAGGTGTTTCTTTCTTGTGGGGAGTCTTATGTCATGACAATTCTGTCTAAAATTAGCAAGCCTTGTGTCCCCTAAACCTTCCCTAACAAACACAAACCAAGTCCCAAAAAGACCTTGATAAAGGCAAAGCACTCCCACTTTTGAAGAGTCATACATTGAAAATACTCCCCATCGGTTGCGACTTTGGAAAGATCCATTTCTCTTGAGCTCAATCCAGCTAGAATCTATCCAAGTACAACCCCTTCGGCCAAGAACTTGGTGTTCAACGTGTACATGTTCTATTCCATGAGATCCCACGCCATATTGGGGAGATAGTAGCCGGGGTTTGATGGGTGAGGGTTCATGTGCTATCCAGAGCTCACTTGTATCCAAGAAGGAAGGATATATGTGGAAGTATGTGGGCAATCATGACAAGAGGGTTAAATCCCCAAATGTTATCCAATTCTTGGCTAATCACCAATCCAGCAAACTCAATCAATGGGCTACCGGGATGTCAAAGGGGAATGCCTTGCTCTTTTCGTTGAAGGGGTGTGTTTGTGATTTTGAGGATTTAAGGTCCTTGTGTATTCTTGGTCATGAAGTTGGAAATTTGTATCCAGAATATTTTGAGTCACCTAAAGGAGAGAGCATGAAACAAACGGAGTATGTCTTAGTCTTTCCTTTAGGAGGTGGAATTTGTGAGTTTGATCATCTAAAGCCCATGCTTGCTATTAATCGTGGTGATAGAGAGTTGTGTCTGTGAATGTGAGGAGTAGCTGAAGTGATCATTCATGATGCAAGGGGACTACCATCTTGGTGGTCCTCAGCTATGCATGTCACAACGAGGAGTAAGGGGAATTATCTACCCGAGAGATACATGCAAGATGCTTCATAGTACACTTGGGGGGCAATTGATTTTATTCTTGCTCAAAGCATGTCTCTACTAGTCAAGCATGAGAAAGGACATTCCCTATATTAAAAAGAGATGTGCTACATGTCACATTGCTAATGGTCAATCCTCACCTCACGATCCTTGCATCCCCATGCAAATTGTAAGCCAACCATGAGAAGGTATGATTCTAAGCCTTGATCTTGAGCTGCCAAGGACTCAATTGATGTAAATATTTCTCCATCATCATTCTTGATGTCTAACACTAATGTGCAGATGGACCCTAAAACAAGCAGAGCTCGGTTAAACACTAAGGAAAGGACAATAAGCCAATTCCTAACCCTAGTTGTTAGTGATTTGCCAAGCCCTCGAACAGCCGGACCAGACCCCACATTTCTAAGTTCCGCTAAGAGCTCGGAACCCCAAGCAACGAGTCCCGGTCCGAGCAGTAGGGTAAAGGCAGGACATCAAAAGGGCCAGTCTTGTAGGTTCAAAGTAATGAAGGACTAGTCAAGGCAAGAATACCCGATATGAAGCAAGGCAAGGAAGAGTCCATATGTTTTGATTCCCGAAATGACATTTGTTCCGAGTCACCGAGAAGCGGACCCGCATTCCAACCCCGTAGTTACAAGAGGAAACACAAGGTTTCAATCTAGGGAGTTTGATCCTGGATCATTGCAAAGGAGATAAACCTCCCTTCAAGCTTATTCCAACCTCGACCGCATTCAATTATAGCTACACTCACTTGCTAAGGCCCTTTTGTTATTGATTGTTTTTATGAACATTGTCATTCGTGAGAAGAAACTATTGTTGGTTTGTAATAATCTTATACAATTTGTATATTGTTGATTACATCCGACTACGTAGAACACTATGGATGATTATAGAGAAAGTGGTTTCGACCCGGTCGAAAAGTTATTGCCACACTCTCGTCTAGTTAATTGTTGGTGGAAAAGCTTCCAAGGAAGAAAGAGTCTTTCCGAGTTCAGGAGCACTAATCCAACGTAAGATGAAATCAGATTGATTTCTTAGTCAAGGAGATAAAGTTTCGAGTCCAAGTGTTCTACGAGGAGATCATTGATAGCAGAAAGTGTTAAGGATGCAAATTTCTTATAGGATTGTTGAGTCCAAGTCTAAGAAGAATCCAAGTCACGCTCGTAATATGGAAACAACACATGGACAAGGATCTATCTTATTTACAATATTTCCGAGTCTCGAAACTAGCCACTTGCAACGTAATTTCTAGGCTGTAGGCGTACTATTTTGGACGGTCTAATAAGAGTCCTTCAAGTGGGTTGTCAAGGTTTTTAAAGTCTTTCAATCAATTGCAACTTGCCAAAGTGGAGATTAGAGTTATCATTGGTCCGGAAGACTGTCCGATCAAAATCAGTAGCGAGAGGAACTCGTAGTTTGAGCTTTTCTGTCTTAGTTAAGAATAATCATTATAATTAGTGTTAATTAATTATTATTAATCTTAACCCTTTTTCATACTGATTAGGAAAGCTACTTTTGGCAAGAAATGCTCATTATAAAAGGCCTTCCCACTCATGTACTGAGATAACTTTTGATGAATTAAAAACCCCTTTGATACACTTTGTGTTTCAGCCTAGAAAGTGCTAGTCAATCAGCTTTCTACCAAATCCCCTAGTTGTTGTATATGGGTTTTGCAATCAAGTGGTGATCTACTAGGTCTTAATGAATTAACCTTGTTGATTTCATCCAAGGCTGGTTTTCTAAGCTGCCCTATATTGGCCTAGAGAACGCAGAGTGAATCGGTTTTCTTAGTCAATTTGGTTCTATCCGGTGACTTGTAGTTGATAGCTGGTTTACATAGGAGAGAGTAAAATCCTTCCTTCCAAACTCCAACTACCAAGTTACCTATTCTTCCCTTCCATTCATCTATTCCAACTCTTACCCTACCCACCACATCCAAGCTTCCACCCCCATATGCCACTAAAGCTCAACTCAAAACCCCTGTTTGGATTCTCGAGCCTAGGCTTGGTCCCATCATCAATGGGGATAGAAGTCAAGGGTTCCCTACCCTAAACCCCATGATACCGCCAGCATAGCTGGTTTGAACTACGAAATAGTGGTGTTACAATCGGATGACTTGGTGGTTGATCTCTTCCTTTATTTGGAGGATGAACCCCAAGAGCATTTGAGGGCAAATTCTCTATTAGTTGGGGAGGATGATGGAGGGGAGGTCACGAGAGGTCAAGGTCAAGAGGAAGGAGCTATGAAAGTCAAGGACACCACATTAATTTAGCCCAAGCAAGGCTAGAACACTGCCTAATTTAGGCGCTTGCAAGGTCAAATTCCAGGTTGCATATCTCAAGATTGAGATGGGATGGGGATCCCAAATTTTGTGAGAACTACTTGATGAGTCCTTGTATGAGGGGGTGATCTTGGTTAGTTCATTAAAATTCTAAGATAAGAAGTTTTGGGCCATTTTGTCAAAGTCAACAGCTTCGGTCCTCCAGCTTAAAGTTTGTCAACTAATTCAATCTGTATCTCTCTTATCTCAGTGGTCAAAATTGGCAAGCTATAGAAAGCTTACTTACTAAGCTTTCGAGCGTACTTTGGATCTTAATTTGGAGATATACCCAAAAAGTTATGACTCGTTGCAAGCGGACCTATGGGGCAAGCAATACTCGCGTACAGACAACCTACACATGTTGTTTTCAACTTTTTGTGGTTGCTCTTTATTCCCTCCTTTCTGCTTTATTCATTATGCTTTTTGGTTCAAATAGCTACTTGTAAACTCCACCATTAGATTTAGAAACTTTATTTTCACCATTGGATGTATGGCTTTAACTCGCATTTTTAAGGCACTATTTGAGCAAGGTGCCCTTAGCTTGTAAAACTTAGTTGATGTTGTTATGAAGTTGAGCTTGAGTCCTTACCTTTAACTCTTGCTTTCATGCTTATCTTAATTGTAGCCTAATGATGGGGAGAACACCACAAGCCAAACCCCAACTAATACCGAGAGCCAACCAGTTCTCATTAATAATTCTTAGTCCTTAGAATTCACTACCGAGTCCTCGGAATCCACTCGCTGGGTCTTCATTGTTAACACATGCATCAAGGGAGTTCTGGCCACACTCGAAATACTTGTCTGTCTCCTTCGATAGGAGTGAGGGAGTTAGACAGTCGAAGTATTCGGAGAAAAATAAGCCAAGTGATCTTTTCTAAGTTGCCAATTTCCGAGCTCGGACCCGTTTTATAGATACACTCGGATCTACTTGAGCATCATGTAGGCATCTTTAGTAGAGCCGGAAAAGAAAAGTTAAGGATCGAAAGCGTAAGAATTTGGTGATAACGATTGCAGTATGTCACTGCACTCAAAATCGTACTATTTTGTACTACCGATTTTGTGGTCACCCTCCTTTTTGCTGTCCTTTTTCTGCTATAATTATTTACCTTTCGTCCTTGTTTTTTTCCTTTTATTTTGCTGAATAGATCACAGCTCTTGATTGTAAAAAGGGATTTATAACCCTTTGATTAGAGTGATGTAACCAAGCTAAGAGGCCTATAAATATGCATGGGCTTTCTCATTGTAAAAATGAACTCTGATTTTGATATTGGCTATATGCTAAGTAAAGTTGAGTTGTGCTCCTTTCAACCCCGAAATTCTCTTTTGCTTGTCTAATTAGTGGCGTAATTAGGTCTGTATTCCGAAGAGTCTAACTTCTACTTGAGTGGTGATATTTGTATCTCTAAGTGTAGTTAGCGCCCTAGTTTATCCTTGGTGGTGATTTCGTATCCTTGGGTACTCTAATTTTATCTTGTTCTTGTTATTTTAGTCCTAGTTACAGTGTTAATCATCTCCTCTCAAGTGATTAGCCAAGTTGTTGTTGTTTCATCGTTCTATTGGTCATTTCGAGCCCATTCCGAGTGTAACACCCCAAAACACCCCCTAGGAGTATTACATCGCCGAGTTCCTTAAAGGGACTCCTAAGGCTCTTACTAGTGTTGGTTTGGCTGTCTAAACTCAACTTAAAGATAACAACGATGGTTTCCCAAAAGGATCCGAGATTTCCTAAAGATTTCGGCAGAGTTCTATTTGTGATATGGACTAACCCATAGGCTTAAAGTCGTACAACCCTCGAAAAGCATAATATAACTCAACGAGCCACACGCTCGGAGTATACAACTCAACCGCCACACGCCGGAGTCCAACCAATCATGCTATAAAACTTAAAACAATCTAAAGGGTCCAATATACATTTGGTACAACTATATGCACTAAATTACAAGTACAATACTGAGAAGTATAAGAAATGCATATTCTTGACTTGAATCGCTCAAGCACGCATCAAACAGAGAATCAGCGAGTCCGAAATATGCTAAGGGTAAATCATGCTCCTGAAGTGTACCTGCAACACTCGGGAGGGAACGGGGCAATTTGTGGGGGTGAGCAATAATCCACGGGCTCACCGGAATCTTATACCCTTAAATTGAAAATTCTTTACACATAATACTAATAATAATGAAATCGCGAAAGCATAATAACGTAATACAAATCTATATACTTTTCACTAAAATCTCTTGCAATGAAAAAGATCATGACTCTTTAATCACTTAAAAGCACATATTCACATACATGAACAATTCTTTTTGGGGTTGAATCAACATTCTAGGCCTTCGAGGACTCGAACTAGCACTTCTTTAATTCGGGCGCGACCCCGACGAAAAGGCTCCCGGGACCATTCTTCTAGGAAGTCTCGGAGCGGGCATCCCGCTTCTGCAGGACCCCTGTTAGAAACCCTTCCCTCAAAGTCTCTAGCTGGGCGTTCCCAGTTCAAACCCTTCAGTATGCTAAACGATCCGTAGCGGTCGATTCAAAACAATTTGCACATTCTCATTCATCACATTCACTTTACAGCTTTCTCAATCAATTTAGTATCAAAGAAGGCATGACACCACGTGTCACCCTTATAAATTCACTTTCTCAAATAAGCTTTGCTTCTTTAAAACACTTTCACGTTCGAAAGGCAGTTCACAAGAAGTTGCATTCAAGAATCATTTCACGTAAAATACAAAACTCCTTTCGAAAGTACTTTGAGCATCACGTAAAGCAAGCACATAGCACGAATAATCACCATTCAATGCAAGCAATCATTCCCAACTCTTTTCCAACTATGCCTTTCTCAATTCATCAATTGAATACGATTATCTCCACTTTCCGAGCCACAATAACCACAAGTACATATCACTTAAGTTACGTTCAATTCGTCACAATTCATTCTCTTCACCTCCATTCCTCACTTTATGTCTCTACCCCGTGAATCCACTTTGTTTGCTCACATCTCAACTTTCCTCAACTCCCTGTCTTTACTCCAATTCCTCAACTTAACCTTACCATTCTCTCGCCTCAAATTCCCGTTGTACATCTCTAACTCATTACTTAACTCTTACTCATCCGTCCTTAGTTATGTAACTCTTAATCACTTTTTTCATTATTCAGTTTCGTTACCTTCGCTTATCTTCACGCTCGGTTCAACCTCGAGGATTTAAATATACTTCAAATGTAATTAATCTCACAATCACCCATTTCTCACTTACATATCCTAATTGCGCATCACTCAATACGAATTCATACTTCTCTTTATACTTCGACCTACCATTCCCCAATGTTCGTAATTAGCTCTTTAATACCGCAAGTTCAAGAATCTCTAAGACTTAATTAACTCATAATTCATATCAATGTCCCAACTCTTCATCCTTAATAGCTAATCGAAACTTCAATATTACTCATTTGACCTATGCAATCTAACCTCTTCAGAATCAGCATGTTCCAATTCAACCTTAAGTAACTATTAAATCTCTTTGAAGTTCCCAATTTAATTCTACTATTTAACCTAAGTAACTCCTTTCATTTCACGATTCAGCCCTCTCAATTCTCTAGATCCATTCTAAGCTCTTATTTCACTCTTACACAACGACTAGGTCTATTCTCGCAATACGGATACTCGAAATTCACAACAAATTCAATAATCACAAGTACACATTCAACATTCACAATAAATTCATTTGGGTTCGAAATTACTAATAGTTTAGAGTATAAGACTACCCACCTCGATTCAGGGATTGAAGGTTTGTGGTTTGCTCGAGGTTCGAGCTCCCTGGTTCGGTTCCTTCTTTCGTTCCTTTCCCCTGCTGCTAGCCTTGGTTTCGCCGCCCTCCTCTCGCTCGACACCGTCGCCGGTCGCGGTCCCGCGCTCACCGGCTGCTTCCCTTAGCCCTCGCGTTTGCTTCCTTTATCTTGGCCTCGGTTTCGCCTTCCTCGAGGCTCGGCCGTTCTCCCGCACTTGTCGGCCGCTTTACTCCCGTTCATCGTGGAGCCCGCCGACCTCCGGCTTCTCTTCCTTATCTTCGCTCTCGCTCGCCCTCTCGGTCTCTCGCTCCGATTCCTTTGCTCGGCCTCGGTCCTTCACTCTCTTCCTTCGCTCGCGCCCACTCGCGTCATCGGCCGCCGCCTTCGGTCCTGCGGTGGTGGCCGGTCCTCCCCTTTGGTCTCCTTCACCATGTGCTCGCCCCTTCTCTCTCTCTCTCTCTCTTTTCGTTCGGTGGTCTTTTCCCCTCCCCTGTTTCGCTCTCGCTTCTTCTTTCTTTGTTTTCTTTCCCGTGCCCTCTCCCTTCAGTCCCTCGCTTCTTTTATTTTTGCACCTTCTCTCTCCACCGCTTGACAAAGCCCACCTCCTCTTTCTATTAGACCTTTATTAAACCTTATTTATCTCCTCATGGCCAAAGTAATCTTCTCCTACATAAAACAAATCCACGCCTCTGCTTTTCTTCATCCCCTTATGCCTCTCGCATCCTAACTTCTTTTAGTACGTTGGCCACGACAATTCCTAACCGTGCAAAGGTTCAGCTCACAAAAAGGGAGGCAATTTCCTTGATTTAATTTATTCAACACCAGCCTCCGAAGGGGCACTAACGTAATATGTCCGGCTATAAATAAACTCGGTCACTCAACCCCCACTGCGGGGAATAATACTCCATAATTCTATGCTTCCCAGCCTACTTTTCTTTAAAATTCGGGTATTACATTGAGTCACTCGAATTGCATTTCGCGTACTCGTTTTCTAGATCGGTGTAGCCTCGTTATCTTGGCACATCAATTTTGGTATCGTAGCTTTGGAGATTTTCCTAGATTGAGCTTCCTTAACCCTAAATACAAACTGTTAAACCCAAACACATTAGTCTACAAGGAAGCCATAAGCCGGAATGAGTGGAAGCATGACTTTAGAGGAGCGTTTTGCTATGCTCATGAACAACTATGATGAGTTGTGTGCTCGTAACATCTATCCGAGAAAGCAATTTAGAGATATGAAGAAGAAGAAGAAGCGACATGAGTTTGAAGAGTCACCACCCGACTCACTACCTCATACCCACTCACACGGGGATGATGATGGAGATAACAATCCTTTTGCTTTTTCCAGTGAGCGTGAGCAAAGAGGAGGAAGAAGTGGGAGAAGACACCACTCACCTCGCCCAAACTCATATTTCAAAGTTGAAATCCCGGAGTTTGTGGGTCACCTTAAACCAGATGAGTTTCGAGACTGGTTGCAAAATTTTGAGAGAATCTTTGATTACAAAGAAGTGAAGGATGAGAAGAAGGTAAAGCTTGTTACTATCAAGCTCGGAGGGTTTGCCTCAACCTAGTTGGAAAATTTGGTGAAGAAGCATGCTATTTAGAGGAAACCTAAGATCCGAAGTTGGGAGAAGATGAGGTCTAAGCTAAAAGCCCGGTTTCTGCCCCTAATTATTCTAAGCCGCATACCTTGCAACAAGGCTTGATGAATGTGGAGGAGTATACCAGGGAGTTCGAAAGGTTGATGATTAAGCGATCTTCACGAGTCGAAGATCCGACCATAGTCAAGTATGTGGGAGGACTTGACCCGAGGTATGCTAATACTCGTTGAGTCGCAAGCAGTACTCAACATTTGATGAGGTGTGTCTTTTAGCACACAAGGTGGAGCATCAAAAGAAGGTCGAATCTTCAAGAAAGAAGTCCCCGAGACTCAACCACCAAAGCCAACTCACTTTGGTAGGGTTATTTTAACCCTCTATTTCAGTCCAAGTCTACTGCCTCGAAACCCGGTTCGAGTCCAAGCACCTCGCTATTCGGACTCAAATTCGGAACAAGCCTAATGTCTGGTTAGAGTCGCAAGTGTTTTAAGTGTCGTGGATTTGGACATTTTGCTTCCGAGTGCCCATAGAAGGGTAGTCACTATTATGAGAGTGATGAACCAATATAGGATGAGTATGAGCCAGAAAAAGAGCTATGCCTTGCTGAGGGTATAGAAGAGATTGTTGAGGAGGCTAATGAAGGGAGCTACTGGTGATCATGACGGCCTTGAGTCGATACGGGGATCCAAGTGAGGCTCGGAGAGAGAATATATTTCACGAAGGGAAACCATCAAAGGGAAAGTTTGTTCGATCATTATTGATGGAGGGAGTTGCACCAACGTTGGTTCTATGAGCATGGTAGAGAAGCTTCGATTCATGATCGAGTTACACCCTCACCCCTTCAACATAAAATGGCTAAGTCAAGGTAAGGGCCTTAGAGTTAATTCTCGTTGCTTAATATCTTTCAAGTATTAGGAAGTCGTATGTTGAAATATGGTGTGATGTTATACCTATTGATGGATGTCATTTACTTCTTGGTAAACCTTGGTTGTTTGACCGAAAAGTTATGCATGATGGGTTCAAAAACACATACACCCTTATTCGGAATGGCAAGAAAATAACCTTAGCCCTACTTGACCCCAAGGGAAACCTATCTGCAGATCCATGCATCATGAACTCGGACCCTTGAAAGAGTTGATTCTTATGAGTCGGGATAATTCCGAGTCCTCCGAACTCGGACACCCATTAGCCAAAACACTTATCACTCAATACATCCATGTTTTTCCTCATGAGATACCTCTAGGCCTACCCCCAAAAGAGATATCCAACATCACATTGACCTTATCCCGGGTTCTATCTTACCAAACAAACCAACTTATAGAATGAACCCTAAAAACCTCGGAATTGTAGAGGCAAGTTGAAGAGTTGGTGTCTAAAGGTCTAGTGAGATTGAGTAAGAGTCCTTATCGTTGCGCCAGCCACTGTCGGTACCTAAGAAGGATGGTTCGATGAGGATGTGTATAGATTGTCGTGCCATTAACAATATCACTATCAAGTATATGCATTATATACCACGACTTGAAGATATGTTGGATGAGCTACATGTTTCTAAGGTCTTTTCTAAGATTGACCGCGAAGTGGATATTATCAAATCGGAATCAAGGAAGGAGATGAAAGGAAAACCGCTTTATATGCGGATGACAAGGATTTTGAAACCCTATACCAAGAATGTCAAACTAGACCCAAGGGTGAATTCCAAATCCAATGAGGATACTTATTCAATGGTATCAGATTGTGTGTGCCTAGCTGTGGCATAAGAGAGCCGATTATTAGAGAAGTCCATTCTGGAGGACTTGCTGGCCATTTCGGAGAGAAAAAGACAACTCGGATGCTCAAGGAACATTATTTACGGCCAAACATGGACAAAGATGTCCATGACATCATCAAGCGATGTGTGGTATGCCAATATGCGAAGAGCCATTTCCTGCCTCAAGGACTTTAGACTCCACTACCTGTCCCAACTCGGCCGTGCGTGGATGTAAGTTTAGACTTCATTCCGGGTCTACCTCGGATTGAGAAAGGGAAAGATTCTATTCTGGTTGTTGTTGATCGATTTTTAAAGATGGCTCACTTCATTGCTTGCAACAAAACCAATGATGCCACACTAGTTGTTGACCTATACTTTAGGGAAGTGATAAGACTGCATGGGATCCCAAGGACAAGTGGTCTCGGTTAGAGATGCGAAGTTTCGAGTCGTTTCTAGGTTACCCTTTGGAAATAATTGGGAATGAAGCTGAAGTACAACACCACTTGCCATCCTCAAACAGATGGTCGACCGAGGTAACAAACAGAACTTTGGGAGTCTTAATCGAACGCTAATCAAATCAAATTCTAAGGCGTGCAATCAACTTCCACATGCTAAGTTTGCTTACAATCACACGCCAACAAGACTACCAATGTTTCACCCTTTAAGGTCTGTTTACGGTGTGTAGCCTCTGTCACTACTTGATCTGCCCCAAGAGCTTTTGATGGGAAGCCTCATACCGATGTTGTAAAAAGAGCTGCTCATATTCAGGAATTGCATGATAAAGTTAGAGCCGAATTGAGAAAGCTAATCTAAGTTACAAGGCTAGCACTAACAAAAACCGCGAAAGGAGGGTTTTCAACCAGGAGATCTCATTTGGATCCACCTGAGGAAGGAGTGTTTTCCTTCCAAGCGCAAGTCTAAGTTGATGCCAAGGGCAGATGGTTCTTTTGAGGTATTTGAGAGAATTAATGATAATGCTTACAAGGTGAACTTGCCAGGGGACTACTCAATCTCGACTACTTTCAATGTTGCTGATTTATCCCCTTACTTGGAAGATAATTCACTCGAGAATTTGGGGATAAATTCTTTTCAAGCTAGGGAGGGTGATGGAGAGAACACCACAAGCCAAACCCTAACCGATGTCGAGAGCCGGCCGGTTCGATTGATAATTCCGAGTCCTCGGAATTCACTACTGAGTCCTCGGAATCCATTACTTGGGTCTTCATTGTCAACACAGGCAACAAGGTAGTTTTGGCCACACTAAAAAAATACTAGTCTATCTCCTTAGACAGGAGTAAGGGAGTTAGACAAGTCGAAATATTCGAAGAAAAATAAGCCGAGTGATTTTTTTCGAGTCGCCGCTTCCGAGCTCAAACCCGTTTTATAGATACACTCGGATCTACTTGAGCATCATCTAGGCATGCTCAGCAAAGCTAGAAAAGGAAAGTTAAGGATCAGAAAGTAGAAGAATTTGGTGATAACGATTGTAGCTGTCACCGGACTTAGAACTCGTACTATTTTGTACTACTAATTCCATGGTCCCCCTCCGTTTTTGTTGTCCTTTTCCTGCTTTAATAAGTTACCTTTCGTCCTT
The DNA here is from genome assembly GCA_021018815.1 of Talinum fruticosum. NCBI lineage: Eukaryota > Viridiplantae > Streptophyta > Magnoliopsida > Caryophyllales > Talinaceae > Talinum > Talinum fruticosum. Next base: position 1,422,928 of record JAITYX010000012.1, read on the forward strand.
GTTTTTGTCCTTTTAGTTTGCTGAATACATCACAACCCTTGATTGTAAAAGGGATTTATAACCCTTAGATTAGAGTGATGTAACCTAGCCAAGAGGCCTATAAATATGCATGGGCTTTCTCATTGTAAAAATGAACTCGATTTTGGTATTGGTTATATGCTAACTAAAGTTGAGTTGTGCTCCTTTCAACCCTGAATTCTCTTTTTCTTGTCTTATTAGTGGCGTAATAAGACTGTGTTCTGAAGAGTCTAGCTTATACTTAGAGTGGTGATATCTATATCTCTAGTGTAGTTAGCGCCCTAGTTTATCCTTGATGGTGATTTTTGTATCCTTGGGTAGTCTAGTTTTATCTTGTTCTTATTATTTCGGTCCTAGTTACGAGTGTTAATCATCTCCTCTTGAGTGATTAGCCTAGTTCTTGTTGTTTATTGTTTCATTCGTCGTTTCGAGCCCATTCTAAGTCGTTGAGAATTGCGTTTCACATACTTTGTTTTCTGGATCGATGTAGCCTGTCATCTTGGCACATCATCTAATTAAGTGATGATCAAGGAAATTAGCTAGGCATTAATGGTTGTGTTTCTTATCCATTAGTATTTAATTAGAGGCCCTAAAGTTTGATTAGGTGGTGTTTCTTATCCTTATCTAGCTTTAGTTATCTTTATGCTTGGTTACAAACTTCCCCTCTCTTTCATCTTTGCTGATTTTCCAAAGCCCTTTGATGTGCCAAAACGCAAGGCTACACCAATCCCGCAAACAGAGTGCGCTAAATGCAATTCGAGAGACTCGGAATGGGCTTAGAAATGACCAATGGAACAAGTAAACAACAAGGACTAAGCTAATCACTCGTGAGGAGATGATTAGCAAGGTAACCAGCAGCTGATAGGATAAGAACAAGATAAACTAGAACTATCCAAGGATACGAAATCACCACCAAGGATAAAACTAGGGCACTAATCACACTTAGTGATACGGTTATCACCACACTAAGTATAATCGGACTCTTCGTAACACAGCCTAATTATGCCACTAATTAGACAAGCAAAAGAGAATTTTGGGGTTGAAAGGAGCACTCGCTCAACTTTACTTAGCACATAGCCAATATCAAAATCATCATCCTCTACAAAGAGAGAGCCCATGTATATTTATAGGCCTTTTAGCTAGGTTACATCACTCTAATCTAAGGGTTATAAATCCCCTTTACAATCAATGGTTGTGATGTATTCAGCAAAATAAAAGGACAAAAACAAGGACAAAAGGTAAATAATTACTGCAGAAAAAGGACAGCGAAAAGGAGGGGGACCACAGAATCGGTAGTACAAAGTAGTACGGTTCCGAGTCCGGTGACAGCTACAATCGTTGTCACCAAATTCTTTCGCTTCGATCCTTAACTTTCCCTTTCGGCTCTGCTGAAGACGCGTAGATGATGATCAAGTAGATTTGAGTATATCTACAATCTGGTCCAAGCTCGAAATTGAGGACTCGAAAAGATCATTTGACTTCGAGCTCAAAACCGAGGACTCGGAAAAGATCTCTTATTTTCCTCCGAATACTTCGACTTGTCCGACTCCCTTACTCCTGTCCGAGGAGACAGACAAATATTTTTGAGTGTGGCCAAAACTCCCTAGATGCCTGCGTTATCAACGAAGACCCGAGCAATGGTTTACGAGGGTTCCGTAGTTAATTCCGAGGACTCGAATTATCAATCGCTCTGGCTGGCTCTTGGTACTAGTTGGGGTTGGGTTTGTGGTGTCCTCCCATCATCCTCCCCAGCTTGAAAAGAAAGCTTTGAGGATTCAAAAACGAGCAATCCAGCTCAAGAGTTTAAACTCAAATATATTCATCAAGGGTGTTTTACAATGAAGCACATGAGCTGAATATATAATGCCTTGCTTTGGCATTTTACAAAACCAAATTCAAGCTGAAAAGCATAACCGAATTCAAGCTGAAAATAAAGCAAAAATAAAATGCTAACTAACAATATTCCTTTCCCTTCCTCCAAGCCAAGCTAGGGTGAATTCTAGCCAAGTATTCCAAAATTGGGAACATGTGGCTATGGCTTGTTTTCCCCTTCTCCAAGCTCTTTGATTCTTGATGCTTCTAGAATGCTTAGGCATCATCTTCTTTTGTAGCTCATCATTCGGCTAAGGCATCCTCATGGACCAACCATGTTTTAAGCATCAACTTATTTATGTACCATGAGCATAACATAGCAACATTTCCGGCTGAACACTAAACACACAAAGCTTCTTAACATGAATGTCACACAGCTCAAAACAGAAGGCTGCCCACTCTCCATCATTCTCCCTTGTAGGAGAGAATTTGCCCTCAAATTCGCATACATAGCATGCTCCGGTGTAAAAAAATCTGGTCATGTTGGAGCTTATGTTGAGAACAAAATTGGAGTGTCCTCGTACACCCATGCAGTCGGTTAGGCTGTAGGTACAGGCTTCGGCCATGCTGCCAGCCCGGATGCTCCTCGGATATGCTTATGGTGTAGGGGCTGCCTTGATCATCAAGTAGTTCATCATTAGGTACATTAATCCACAAGCATTTAGGAAGATAAACAACTTCCTTTAGCATCAATTCTGCCCATGGATTTTCTGTTTCCTCTTCCCGGTCGGCTACCCATAAATCATCACCATTGGGATCCAAATCAAATTCTGTCCGGGTAAAACAAATGACTCTCGGGATAAGGATTTTTGGGCTTGGGAAATGTTTTTGTGGTGGTAAATGAAATGGAATTTTGGGTGGGGGAACAAGGCTGTTTGTAGCTTGTGGTTTGGTGGTGAACGGGTGGAAATTTTGTGGGAAGTTCTTGGTTATGCATGGAGGTAAACGGATGTGTTTGTGGTAAGGCTCAAACTCTTTTTGCTTGTCTTTGAGGAGAGGTTCCTTAAGCACAAACAAAAGGTCATTTTGGGAGGAAGAGTTTTGTGGCTTCGGTTTGTATTGGCTAGGAGGCAAGGGGGCTAATGTGATTTTCTTTCCATCCTTGGTGAAGGTATAGGTATTCTTGAAACCATCATGTGTCACCCTTCGGTCATATAGCCAAGGTCTCCCAAGTAATATATGGCAAGCATCCATAGGAATCACATCACACCACAACTCATCATGGTAGTGCTTACCAATACTAAATGAAAGAAGACAACGAGAATTAACTTGAAGTCCTTTACCTTGACTAAGCCATTGGACATTATAGGGGTGAGGGTGGACCGAAGCATGAAGTCCAAGCTTGTCTACCATTGTAGAGGCAGCCACATTAGCACAACTACCTCCATCAATGATAATGGAACACACCTTGTTTTGGACCGTACCCCTTGTGTGAAAAATGGTTTCACGTTGCTCCTCGCTTGGATCCTTGAAACCGCTCAAGGTCCTCCTTAGCACAAGTAGCTCTCCTTCATCCGCCTTCTCAACCACTTCTTCTATTTCATCAAATAAGAGTAATTCCTTTTCGATTTCACTCTCTTCCATGAAAGGCTCTTGGTTTTCAACCAAAGTAATCACCCTTAGGTTGGGACACTCCGAAGCAATGTGTCCAAAACCGTGACACTTGAAGCATCTCCTTGGGTCATTTGTTCTTGGCATTGGATTAGGCGGCTTTGGAGTTTGGATGGGTATGGGCTGTTTTGTGGGATTTGGAATTGTTTGTGGTGAAGGTTGGGGACTCCCCTTGCAGAAGGGTTGGCTTCTTTGAGAAGGAAAAGTTTTAGGCACTTCTTTCTTGACAAGCCGGTTTTTCTTTTGTTGTTCCACCTTGTGTGCTAAGAGACACACCTCATCAAATGTGGTAAAATGTTGTAGCTCCACAATTTGAGCATACTTAGCATCCAAACCGCCTAAGTACCTCACAATTGTTTGGTCCTCATTCTCTTGCAAATCACATTTGATCAACAATTTCTCAAACTCTCTAGTGTATTCTTCTACACTCATATTGCCTTGTTGAAGAGTATAGAGTTGGAGAAAACTATCTTGGACATAAGTAGGTGGTAGAAAACGAGCTTTGAGCTTAGCTCTCATTTTCTCCCAACTTTTGATTTTAGGCTTCTTGTCCCTTACTCTTTTGTGCTTCAAATTTTCCCACCAAGTGGAAGCAAAGCCTCTAAGCTTGAGTGCAACAAGCTTCACCTTCTTCTCGTTTGGTACTTCTTTGTAATCAAAAATTCTTTCCACGGTCCTCATCCAATCAAGGAACTCATCCGGATGCAATCTCCCTTCAAATTCGGAATCTCAACTTTGAAATCTTGGTAGTGTGATTTGGACCGTCTAGAACTTCTTCTTGATTGTCTTTCACTATCCGTGGAGGCAAAAGGATTGCTCTCCTCATCATCTTCATGTAGGCTAGGATTAGAGCGAATAGGAGGTGATTCACTCCTTAGCTGGTCACGCTTAGCCTTCATGTCACGCCCAAGTTGTTTTCGGAGGTACTCATTCTCCTTCATGAGCATTTCAAACCTCTCTTCTAGTGTCATACTTGCACTCATGGCTGGGCAATTTTGTGGCTGGCTTTTTTTTTTTGGATTTTGATTTTTTTGTGGGAATGGACACAATCACCCAAGGTTCAGAACTTGCTCTGATACCAAAAATGATGTGTAGTGGCGGAAGCAAAGAAAATGGATAGAGAACCGCAAGGTACACAACCGGGCAGAATGCAGCCTGATTGCGCAGTCTTGGGAGATCGGGTGAAAGGTGGGGCAAAAGTGCTTGGTCTTGGCTGAAATTTGGTGGGGAAGTAGATAACTGGTAAATGAAGATCGTGACCAAGTTTCGTTGAATTTGGATAAGGGGAACTCCCTGAACAGATAGCCTGAAGTTGATGCAACCGGCTGGCTGTACAGACAGACACCCTTTGTTTAGTTTCGGTGTGGAGGATGGAGATGTTCTTGGATGGAGCTGAAAATTGGAGGAATGGAAGTAGATGGACAGGAAGGATTGTGGTTAAAATTTGGAATGAAATGGCTGGGTAGATTGTGAGATATGAGGTGGCAAAGTGAGGGATAGAACCTTGACTCGGGCTCGGATACAGCAACACCACCGAGTGAATCAAGGGGCGCTCTTAAGTGGTCCGGATACAGCAACACCACCGGGACTCAAGAGACTCAAAGAACACCACCGTGATGCCAAGCACGGATACAGCTTTGAGGATTCAAAAACGAGCAATCCAGCTCAAGAGTTTAAACTCAAATATATTCATCAAGGGTGTTTTACAATGAAGCACATGAGCTGAATGTATAATGCCTTGCTTTGGCATTTTACAAAACCAAATTCAAGCTGAAAAGCATAACCGAATTCAAGCTGAAAATAAAGCAAAAATAAAATGCTAACTAACAATATTCCTTTCCCTTCCTCCAAGCCAAGCTAGGGTGAATTCTAGCCAAGTATTCCAAAATTGGGAACATGTGGCTATGGCTTGTTTTCCCCTTCTCCAAGCTCTTTGATTCTTGATGCTTCTAGAATGCTTAGTCATCATCTTCTTTTGTAGCTCATCATTCGGCTAAGGCATCCTCATGGACCGACCATGTTTTAAGCATCAACTTATTTATGTACCATGAGCATAACATAGCAACATTCCCGGCCTTGATTAGAACAAACCTTCTTGCTTGACCATGGAGATTTTAGGTGGTTACTTTCACTAATCTTCTCAACTAAATTGGTAATCAATTATTTTTAAACAAAATCATAAGAACTTAATGATTTTGAGACCCATCATCCCCGGGATCCACTAACATCAAGCGCTTGTATTTTGAGCCCTTCCCTTGATCATGGAGTAAGCAAACATTTCCGGCTGAACACTAAACACACAAAGCTTCTTAACATGAATGTCACACAGCTCAAAACAGAAGGCTGCCCACTCTCCATCATCTTCTTTGAAGTCTTCCATCTTTGGAGATGAGGGAGGGTGGCAATGGACCTTTTGACCGGGTCGAAGCTGCTCTTAACATGTAAGTATAAGGAGTAGTACCCTACGAGCAACTAATAAATAACATATAAATTTTCCATCAAACTAGAGTATTTCAAACCAAGGATGTTCGGATAAATGAGTGAAAATAGGAGCAACTTAGGGAAATAAGTGAGGGTATGATGGAAAGTGGACGGCTCTGTGTTTTGAGCTGAAGGATGTCCATCTTGTAAAGCGTGTATGTCTAAAGAACAACCGGGAATACTTGAAATTCCTATAGTTTCTACCACGGTGCAAATGGATCCCGGAGGATGATGGGTCAAAGAGATTAAGTTCTTATGATTTTGTTCCTAAATAATTGTTTTCCAAGTTAGTTAAGAAGGATAGAAATCCACCAGAAACCTCCATGTTGAAGCAAGTGAATTCGGCCTTGTCAAAGCCGTGATTGTCAAGTCGTGGTACTTTACCATTGCATGGTCATAGTACATAAATAAAGTGGTGCTTAGGTATGGACGGTCCATATTTTCCTATGATGAGACCTAGGCCGGAAATAGAGCAACAAGAGGAGAAGACTACAAGGGAATCTAGAAGCACCATGAAGTGGGAAGATGGCTTGCCAAAGGGGAAATCAACCACGGCCACATGTTCCCAAATGCTCAAATACTTGGCTCAAAATCCTCCTAGCTTAACTTGGAGGAGGGGAAAGAATCTTTATGGTTTTTATTATCATTTTTGCTTTAATTTTCAGCTTTGTTTCAGCTTTGTAGAATGCCAATGTGAGGCATTATATATTCAGCTAGCATTCACCATGTGAAGGCACTTTTGATGAAATATATGAGTTTATACTCGAGCTGGATTTGCTCACCCTTTGGAATTCTCATTGCTGTATCCTAGTTTGGCAGCTAGGTGGTGTCCTTTGAGTCCTTCCAATCTCCCGGTGGTGTTTCTGTATCCGGACAGATTGAAGGTGCCCCTCGGTTCTTACTCGGTGGTGTTTACGTATCCGAGCTAGGACCTTGGTTTTATCCCCTCACTTCACCAATCCATATCTCACAATCCACTCGTTCATTTCAGCCTAAATTTTAACCATCATCCTTCCAGCAAGTCTACTTCATCTCCTCCAAAAATCGCCTCCATCCAAGTAGTATTCCAACCCCCACCTTCAGATCAAACAGAGAGTACCATCCTGGACAATCAACTGAGAACCTTGACTTTCAGCTCCGTGATTGAGGTGTTCCCAGCGATCAAAAAATCCAAAAACATCCCAGAGCTTCTTCAACCAATTGAGAAGCTCCATACCAAATTTCAACTTCAAGTTCATCCATTTGCCCCTCCATTCACCTTTTTTCCCAAGACTGCGCCTACAGTGATGGAAAGTGGACTACCTTAAGATTTGAGCTGAAAGATATGCATCTTGAAGGGCCAAACATGTTTAAGGATCAATCAAAATTACTTGAATTTGTTCTAATCATTTTTGATCCGGGAGGAAGAGCAAATGAGAAGGAGGTCTTTTATGAGTTCATGTCCATAAATAAAGATCATCCAAAGAATCAAGAAGGATAGCCTTTAGCAAGGTTACAAGAAAGGTCCAAGCAAACCACCTAATTCTCCATGTTAGAGCAAGGTGCATTTCGGCCATGACAAACCGTGAAGTAAAATGTCTTTGCACATAAATAATGTGTATTTGATTCTGGTCGGTCCAAGGTCAAACACAACATGCCTAGGTGCCTAAGGGGAGCATCCAAAGCAGCCCACAAGAAGAGCATTCTAGAAGAATTAAGGAGGCTTGGCAAAGGGAAACAAACCGAGGACACATTTTCCCTAACCATCAAATACTTGGCTGAAATTTCTCCTAGCTTAACTTGGAGGAGGGGAAAGAATCTTGGCTAATTTTGTTTTGATTTTGCTTTAATTTTTAGCTACATTTCAGCTTTGTAAAATGCCATTGTTAGGCATTATAAATTCAGCTAGCTTAGCTCATGCAAAACGAACTTTGATGAATTTATAAACTTGAGCTTTGCTCCTTTTGAGATGGATTTCTCAACCTCTTGAATCCTCACTGCTGTATCCGAGCCTTGGCAAGCTTGGTGGTGTCCTTTGAGTCCTTACAATCCCCGGTGGTGTTTCTGTAACCGGCCAGATTGCAAGGTGCCCCTTGGTTCAGCTTGGTGGTGTTTCTGTATCCAGGCCAGAACCCAGGATTTATCCTGCGACTTCATCAATGCATATCTCCCAATCCACAACTCATCTCCTTCCCAAATTTAACCCACATCATCATACACGAGTTGAGTCCATTCCCTCCAAATCTCAGCTCAATCCAAGAAGAACTCCATCCCCAGCACCAAAAACAAACAAAGAACCTCATTCTGGACAGCCACCCAGTGAGGCTTTCTGTTTGCCTTTGGTTCAAGGTTATCCCGACCTTGGATGCTGCCCAAATTTTACCACAACCTTCCCCAACCAGTTAACTAACCCTCCACCAAATTTCGTCCAAAAACTCCATCATTTACCCCTCCTTTCACCCTTTTCCCCAGAACCGCACCTGCAGGTCCTAATCTGGCCAGCTTGGTTTTCTTGCGGTTTTGCTTCTTCTTTGCTTCCGCTCCCACTACACATCATACAGGACCGATTCTGCCTGGGTAGCATTTTCTTGGTTTTTCCGTCTTCTTTTGCTTCCGGTCCCACTATACATCGGGGTAAGTCTGAGCGCATATCATAGTGATGAAACCGGGGTGAGGGATCTCTTTGGCCATTATTTTAGGCCCAACAGAACTGTGCCAACACTCTTCTACATGTCTTGGGCTTGCAAGTCTAAGTTAGGGGACGGTTCTCCTGCTGACTCAGAATTGTTACTTGCACGGGTTCCTGTGCTACCCGATTCAGGTGATGGTATATATCCATTAGCAAAAGGCTATTTACTGTGGTGTTAGGGGTTCTTTGTGGTTTACTGGCTTCCATCGCACCAATCAAACATAGTCCAAGATCCAAATCCTCAAACAGGACTCGCGATTTCATCATCAAACCAACAAATAAAAAATAGAGAAAAGGACAACACTTTTAGGTGTCTACACCTATCAATTTTCTAAGAGCCACCTCCCACTACTCAACTTTTACATCCATTGGTCTACTTTGGTGATATCTTGGGGAGCTATGAGCTTAGGTCGTGGTCTTAGCTCCCATTGCCACTAAGGGGAGAGAATTCAGGGAAACCATGCACTAAACCCAACGAGTGTTACCCCCATGGATGAATGGAGCTCCAAGGGAAATGTGCCACAACCGAAAGACTTCCCCCTCCCTACGTTTAAGGATGACCCCTACGAGAATTTGAGACCTAATTCTAACTCACCAGGTGAGGATGATGAAGGGGAGGCCACGGAAGACCAAGGGTTAGAGGAGGTAGTCATGCTAGCTAAGGACATCACGTTCAATCCACCTATGCCAGGCTAGAACACACTCGGTTTGGGTATTGGCTGGGTAAACTTACAAGTTGCATAGCTTGAGTTTCAAATAGGATGGGGATCCCAAATTTTGTGAGCAACTACCTTGATGAGTCCTCTTATGAGGGGGAATCTTGGTTAGTTTAAAATTCGTAGATAATAAGTTTTGGGCCATTTTGTCAAAGTCTACGGTTCCGGTCAGCCGGTTGACCTTTGTCAAGTAATGCCAGCGTACCTCTCTCATTTCTAGGTCAAAATTGGCAAACTACATATGCCTGGAAAGCTTACTTCTCCAAGCATACTTTTGGATTCTAATTGAGAGCTTTACCCATAAAGTTATGAATGCTACAAAGAGATTGAAGTGGCGCCTGTAGAACCTAAAAGCGACCTGCACATGTTGTTGTCAACCTTTTGTGTTTACTTGTTTTTGTGTTGTTTGCTTTTGAAGTTGTTTAGCTGAATGTATTAGGATTTAATGGTGGTGTCTTATTTAGAGGCCCTAAATTTGGATTATGATGGAGAGTGGACAGCCCAACACTTTGAGCTGAGAGATGTCCATCCTAAGGAGCCATGCAAGCTTAAGGAACATCCGGAAATACTTGAAATGTCCATAGTTTCAAGCGCTTTGCAAATGGATCCCGGAGGATGAGGAGACAAGGACATCAAATTCTTTTGATCTTATTTATAAATAAATGTTCATCAATGGGGTCAAGAACGAGAGTTAGTGAAGATACAAGATAGTCGCCTAACTCCCTTCATGTTAAAGCAAGGGTGAACCCGGCCATGAATTGCTTTAAGTGCTACTATTTTTGCATTGTCCATAAATAATCAAGAGGGCCGGTCCAAGGGTCCGCACAGCTTAAGTCAAGCGCCTAATGACAAGCATCCAATGACACATATGAAGGGGCATTCTAGAAGCATTCACTAGGGTGGGAGTTGGTTTGGAGAAAGCTTGGCAAAGGGGAAATCACACCGTGACCACATGTTCCCAAATGTCCAAATGCTTGGCTAGAATTTATCCTAGCTTAACTTGAAGGAGGGGAAAGAATCTTGGTAGTTTTTATTATCATTTTACTTTAATTTTCAGATTTGTTTCAGCTTTGTAAAATGCCAATGTGAGGCATTATATATTCAGCTAGCATTCACCTTGTAAAGACACCTTTTGATGATTAAATGAATGTTTTGAGCTGGATTGCTTGTTTCCTCTAAATTCTCAATTGCTGTATCCATGCGTGGCTGCCCGGTGGTGTTCTATTGAGTCCTTCTAATCTCCTGGTGGTGTTTCTATATCCGGACAGATTGAAGGTGCCCCTCGGTTCTTACTCGGTGGTGTTTACGTATCCGAGCTAGGACCTTGGTTTTATCCCCTCACTTCACCAATCCATATCTCACAATCCACTCATCCATTTCATCCCAAATTTTAACCATCATCCTTCTAGCGAGTCTACTTCATCTCCTCCAAAAATCAGCCTCATCCAAGAAGCCTTCCGTTCCCCACCTCTGATCCAAACAAAGGGTGTCAACCTGGACGTCCAGCCTGGTACTGTCAACTTCTGGCTTGTTGATCAAGGTGCTCCTCTTATCCAAAAATTCCCAAATTTTTCCAGACCTTCCTTAACCCGTTACCTTTCCCTCCACCAAATTTCAGCTAAAATCTCCCACATTTGCCGCTCCTTTCACCCTTTTCCCCAGAACCGCACCTATAGGACCCATTCTGTCCAGCTTGCTTCCTTGCGGTTTTCCCCTTTGTTTTTGCTTCCGCCTCACTATACATCAACTTTGGTATCAGAGCAAGTTCTGATTCCTTGGTGGATGATCCATTTCCTAAAAACCAAAAACACCAAAAATAGCCAGCCTACAAATTTTCCAGCCATGAGTGCAAGCATGACTCGGAAGAGAGGTTTGAAATGCTCATGAAGGAGAATGAGTATCTCTGCAAGCAGCTTGGGCGTGACATGAAGGCTAAGCGTGACCAGCTAAGGAGTGAATCACCTCCTAATCAATCCAATCCTAGCCTCCATGAAAATGATGAGGAGAGTAACCCTTTAGCATCCTCGGATAGCGAAAGGCAATCAAGGAGAAGCTCTAGGCGATCAAAACCACACCATCATGATTTTAAAGTTGAGATTCCGAATTTGAAGGAAGGTTGCATCCAGATGAGTTTCTTGATTGGTTGAGGACCGTAGAAAGAATTTTTGATTACAAGGAGGTACCAAACGAGAAGAAGGTTAAGCTTGTTGCACTCAAGCTTAGGGGCTTTGCCTCAACTTGGTGGGAAAATTTGAAGCACAAACGTGTGAGAGACAAGAAGCCTAAAATCAAAAGTTGGGAGAAAATGAGAGCCAAGCTCATGGCCCGTTTTCTACCTCCAACTTATGTCCAAGATAGCTTACTCCAACTCTATACACTTCAACAAGGCAATATGAGTGTAGAAGAATACACAAGAGAGTTTAAGAAGTTGTTGATCAAATGTGATCTCCAAGAGAATGAGGACCAAACGATTGTGAGATACTTAGGCGGCTTGGACACTAAGTATGCACAAATTGTGGAGCTACAACATTTTACCACATTTGATGAAGTGTGCCATTTGACACACAAGGTGGAGCAACAAAAGAAAAAACAGCTTGTCAAAAAGAAGTGCCAAGAATTTTTACCTCTCAAAGGAGCCAACCCTTCTACAAGGGAGTCCCCAACCTCTCCCACAAATAACTCCAAACTCCACAAAACAGCCCATGGCCATCCAACCCCCAAATCCGTCCAAATCAATGCAAAATCCAAGTGATCCGAGAAGATGCTTTAAATGCCATGGTTTTGGACACATTGCTTCGAATGCCCAAACCGTAGGGTGATGGCTTTGGTTGAGTATCAAGAGCCCTTAACGTAGGAGAATGAAACCAAGAAGGAGCTACTCTTGCTAGATGAGGTAGAGGAAGTAGTTGAAGAGGCGGATGAAGGAGAGATGTTGGTTATAAGGAGGTCCTTGAGCAGATTCAAGGATCCGAATGAGGAGCAACGTGAACACATTTTTCACACAAGAGGCACGATCCAAAACAAAGTGTGCTCCATTATCATTGATGGTGGTAGTTGTGCTAATATGGCTGCCTCCATGATGGTAGAAAAGCTTGGCCTCAATGCTTCGGTCCATCCCCACCCCTACAATGTTCAATGGCTCAATCAAGGTAAAGGACTTCAAGTTAATTCTCGTTGTCTTCTTTCATTTAGTATTGGTAAGCACTATCATGATGAGATTTGGTGTGATGTAATTCCTCCGGACGCTTGCCATATATTACTTGGGAGACCTTGGCTTTATGACCGGAAGGTGATTCATGATGGCTTCAAAAATTCATATGCCTTAACAAAGGATGGGAAGAAAATCACCTTAACTCCTTTACCCCCTAACCAATGCATCAAACGAGACCACAAAAGCTTTTCCCCTCAAAATGACCTTTTGCTTGCGCTTAGAGAACCTCTTCTCAAAGACAAGCAACGAGAGCCTAAACCTTGCCAAAAACACATCCTCTCACCACCTTATGATACCGAGAGTCCTCCACAAAAAAACCATTTCTTCGCTACCATTCCACAAACCAAATCTGTCCATGTCCTTCCAAGCAAGAGACCTTCTAGCCTAACCCCACAACAAACATCCAACACGAATGCCATTTTCCCTATCCAAGCAGATTATGACTTGAGTACCATGGGAGAACAAATAGTACAAAAGCAAGTCATTGACTCGTTGGCAAGAAGCTGAGAAAAGATAGGAGAAAGTCCAAGGGAAGAAGCATTTTTGGTGCCAAGGAAGGATGACTTCCCGTTCGTTGGTACTCGGTTTTGGAGCTCACATGGAAGTATGCCCGAAAGTTTTTTCAAAAGAAGCACAATGAAGGGTTGTTTGTTCTTATTTGCATTTTGTTAAGGCCATACCCTTTGTATCCGCACATGAAGGAAGGAGTTATGGAAAACTTAAAAGAGAGTGAAGGACCAATTCTTTTAGTACCGAAGGAAGTTGTTTATCTTCCCAAGTACATTCGGCTTTGTGTGCTTCATTGTGAAATATTCCTTGCCCAAGTCGGTCCCTATACCGTGAGCATGCTAAAGGAGCACCCGTGCTGGCCAAACGACCAGAATATTTCCATGCAATTAGCCGGCTATCCAAATACAAAAGGGTATTACATCCTCAATCTCACCGCAAACTTCAACTTGACAAAATTTTTTCCACACTCGGAAAATGATGTTTGTGAGAATTTGAGAGCAAATTCTTTCCTACAAGGAGAGAATGATGGAGAGTGGACAGCCCAACACTTTAAGCTGAGAGATGTCCATCCTAAGGAGCCATGCAAGCTTAAGGAACATCCGGAAATACTTGAAATGTCCATAGTTTCAAGCACTTTGCAAATGGATCCCGGAGGATGAGGAGACAAGGACATCAAATTCTTTTGATCTTATTTATAAATAAATGTTCATCAATGGGGTCAAGAACGAGAGTTAGTGAAGATACAAGATAGTCGCCTAACTCCCTTCATGTTAAAGCAAGGGTGAACCCGGCCATGAATTGCTTTAAGTGCTACTATTTTTGCATTGTCCATAAATAATCAAGAGGGTCGGTCCAAGGGTCCGCATAGCTTAAGTCAAGCATCTAATGACAAGCATCCAATGACACATATTAAGGGGCATTCTAGAAGCATTCACTAGGGTGGGAGTTGGTTTGGAGAAAGCTTGGCAAAGGGGAACTCACACCGTGACCACACGTTCCCAAATGTCCAAATAATTGGCTAGAATTTATCCTAGCTTAACTTGAAGGAGGGGAAAGAATCTTGGTAGTTTTTATTATCATTTTACTTTAATTTTCAGATTTGTTTCAGCTTTGTAAAATGCCAATGTGAGGCATTATATATTCAGCTAGCATTCACCTTGTAAAGACACCTTTTAATGATTAAATGAATGTTTTGAGCTGGATTGCTCGTTTCCTCTAAATTCTCAATTGCTTGTATCCATGCGTGGCTGCTCGGTGGTGTTCTATTGAGTCCTTCCAATCTCCTGGTGGTGTTTACGTATCCGGACAGATTGAAGGTGCCCTCGGTTCTTACTCGGTGGTGTTTACGTATCCGAACTAGGACCTTGGTTTTATCCCCTCACTTCACCAATCCATATCTCACAATCCACTCGTCCATTTCAGCCCAAATTTTAACCATCATCCTTCTAGCGAGTCTACTTCATCTCCTCCAAAAATCAGCCTCATCCAAGAAGATGGTAAGTTTGGAGTTCCCAATTCCAAGGTTTGCTTGAGTGTTCCTTTTGGGGTTGAACGAGATCTTGGTTAGCTGTGTGTAACACCCAAAAATCCACCCAAGGAGTATTACATGCCGGGGTTCCCCGAGAGGAACCCCTAAGGCTGCTTAAGATCTCAACTTAAGGATGATAGCTCTTTCTTAGATTGGCGAAGCGCGTTTCTAGGTTTTCAAAGGTTTTCCTAAAAATTTCAACAAAGTTTCCTCCGTAATATGGCTAATCCCCTAGGCTCAAAGCCTTACCTTGTACAAAACACATTTATAAACTCAATGAGCCACACGCTCGGAGTATCCACAACATAAACTCAACGAGTCACACGCTCGGAGTAAACACATAGGTCTTTTCTATATACATGGTCAAAACTTTAAGTTCACATACAATCGATTTACAATTTGAAAACATCATTGTTCCTCCGAGAACAATTCCCGGCAATATGTCCCTTTTCCCCACATTTGGAACATTTCCCAGTTGCCACGTAGCATTCCTTCCCTCCGTGAACCTTGTTGCAGTAATGGCATGGGTTCCTTGCCGTATCACTAACATAATGGCCAACTTGGCCTTGCGCAACACTCCTTTGGTTGTTTCTTTGATTCATATAATTCGCATTTCCACCACCGGATCTTCTAGCATTAGCAGCCTCGACCACATTCCACCCCTAGATCTTCTAGCACTAGTAGCCTCGCCACCTTACACTCCTTACATTCCTGTAGAACTCGTTCTATGTGGATTACTCTCGATACAATATCTTAGTATGCGGTAATGGTTTGGGCAAGCAATCCTTTCGCGTATGTCTAATGCTCGGACAATCCTTAAACCGATCAACCCTTCTTTGCTCTGTATCTACCTAATACCTACCAAATCGACTAAGCTCCGTAGATTTCACACAATACTCCATAACACTCATTTTCCCTTGTTTCAATTCAATAAACTTCAACTCCTTCGTTTTTGCACATCCTTAGGATAGTACTGACCATTCATCTTTTCCTTTAGTTCCTACCAAGTTATTGGCTTTACTCGTTCTTCTTCTAAGCTTGGTTTAACTGTATCCCACCAATGATCGACTTCTCCAACAAAAAGATGTGTGGCTAATCCAACCTTATGCTTTTCGGAACACATCATAGTCTTAAATATTTTATCTATCTCCCTCGTCCATTCATCTAACTCACTAGGATTTCCAGTACTCCTAAACTTGGAAGGTTGGAATTTCAAAACTTATTCAGAAGGCTAATGCCTATTATTGGATCGGTTACATTACTCGCTCATCGGTTCTACCACTATCTTCCCCATGAGCCATCTAACAAGGTTAAGTTATGGAATCATTATAGCTGCTCACCACATTCTAATGCACATAAGCTAATAAATCAAATCACAGAATTCATCTTTCACTTAGTCACATATGCAATCAATCAAGTTCTAAACTTGACACAAAGAAAACCTATAGGTCGGAGGTCGGAAGAGTCGTTGCTCGATACCATTTTTCGTAACACCCCAAAACCCACCCTAGGAGTATTATATGCTAGAGTTCCCGAGAGGAACCCCTAAGGCTGCTTAAGATCTCAACTTAGGGTTAATAACTCTTTCTTAGATTGACGGAAGCGCGTTTATAGGTTTTCAAAGGTTTTCCTGAAAATTTCAAGCATAGTTTCCTCCGTAATATGGCTAATCCCATACACTCAAAGCCTTACCTAGCACAAAACACATTTATAAACTCAACGAGTCATATGCTTGGAGTACCCACAACACAAACTCAATGAGCTACATGCTCGGAGTAAACACATAGGTCTTTTATATATACATGTTCAAAACCGTAAGTTCACATACAACCGATTTACAATTTGAAAACATCATACATATAGCCAATCCAGGGACTTTCTAGTCGTTAGTCTAGTACTCTTGAAAGCCAAAAGCCACTCAAGGGAGTCTTAACTTCGTACCTAAAAATGTTGGTGAGATCATGAGCTCCACGAGCCTAATAAATAACCCAAACCCGACCCTTTGTTTCACTTTGCACATTAATTCATTTGCAAACACATGTAAGTTCAACTTTCATCGATAACATACAATTAAGGGTATACAAGCTCAGGATACACAACATACATGCCCTACCGGACTTACCGACTGAGATCATCATAACATCATATATTCATGAATTCAACCCATACATACTTTATTCATTCTTTCTATGCAAATACGTCATATAATCATTCATCATGTAAGTCATTCATCACGTAAATCATATTTCAGCTTCTTGTCTCGTGTTGTATTAATTTCTTATGAAATTAGGATTCGTTCTTCTTCTCATTCTTCTTTTTGAGTTCATTCATGCATTTCATCATCATGTAAATCATTGATTCTTTGTTTCTTATTCGTCATGCATAATCATTCATTTCTTTATATCATAATTCGTTCAGTTATCTTAGTTTTGAATGAAAAGAAGATTTATGTCCCGCTCTAAAGACCTAGTTCTTGGAGCCAAAACAATTTGTGGGCTCGGTTCTTGGATGCAAAATAATTCGTGGCCTTGAGTGATGGGGAGGACACCACAAACCCAACCCCAACTAATACCGAGAGCCAGCCAGAACTTATTGATAATTTTGAGTCCTCGGAATTTACTACAGAGCCCTCGTAAACCATTGCTGGGTCATCGTTGATAACGCAGGCATCAAGGGAGTTTTAGCCACACTTAGAAATACTTGTCTGTCTCCTCGGACAGGAGTAAGGTGATGTATAGTGGGAGCGGAAGTAAAAGAAGAAGAGAAAACCCAAAAAAGGCAACCGGACAGATTGGTGTCTCGTAGGTGCGGTTCTGGGAAAAAAGGTGAAAGGAGGGGCAAATGGATGAATTTGGTGCTGAAATTTGATAGGATGTTTCTTAACTGGGCCAAGAAGGTTGTGTAAAATTTTGGGAATTTTTGGAGGTCGGGGAGACCTTGATCACGGAGCTGAAAGTCGTGGTTCTAGGCTGACTGTCCAGGATGAGTCTCTTTGTTTGATTCAAGTGTGGAGGGCGGAGTTCTTCTTGGTTTGAGCTGAGATTTGGAGCGAATGAACTCAACTCATGTATAATGATGTGGGTGAAATTTGGGGAGGAGATGATTTGTGGATTGGGAGATATGAGGATGGAAATTCGCTGAATAGAACCGAGGTTCGGCTCGGATACGTGAAACACCACCGAGTGAACCAAGGGGCACCTTCAATGGGTCCGGATACAGAAACACCACCGGGGATTGAAAGACTCAAAGAACACCACCTAGATGCCAATCTAGGATATAGCAATGAGAATTCAAGGGGCCGAGAAATCCATCTCGAAAGAGCAAAGCTCAAGTCATATATTCTTCATCAAGGTTGATTTTACATGGCTGAATGCATAAACTATTTATAGGAAATAAAAGGCAAGCTGAAAATACATAAAGCTTAAAACATAATCTAAGGCCTAAAAGAAAGATTACAAGATCAATGGCCTAAAATATGTTAGCCCCTTGTCCAAGCCAATTTGGGAACATGTGGCTAAAATGAGAGTTAATTCTAGCCAAGTATTTCCTTCCCCTTGTGCAAGAAAGCTTGTCATAGATTCTTCCACTAGAGATGATGCTTGGAAATGCTTTCTAGAACCTCCTTTGTGCTGTCCACACATGACCCATTCGGATGAGGTGAAAACATGGTTAATTCGGCCCTTGACAAAAACCAGCCAGATTTGTGCTTGTTGCTCGGTTTGGCATTATGGACTTCTCTTTGTGGATTATTTTGCTCCAACTCTTGAACAATAATTATTTATGTACCATAAGACATAAAAGATAATTTGCCTCAATAACCAAGCTTTAATTAAGCTTGTAAAAGTCAAACCATGAAAGTAGACTTTAGGCGCCAAAAATTGATCTCCTTCGGCTTTAAGCTCCTTTTGTAGCTTTGGCATGAACTCATGGCTCTTGGCTTTATGGTATGTAAGGAGATCATGAACAAGTATGTTGTAGCCCTTGGCCAATATCCATCATAAGGAGTCGGACAAGTCGAAGTATTTGGAGGAAAATAAGCCAAGAGATCTTTTTCGAGTCCTCGCTTTTGAGCTCGAAGTCAAATGATCTTTTCCGAGTCCTCGCTTCGAGCTTAGACCAAATTGTAAATATACTCGGATCATCATCTAGGCATCTTCAGCAGAGCCAGAAAGGGAAAGATAAGGATCAAAAAGCAAAAGAATTTGGTGACAACGATTGTAGTCTGTCACTGCACTCGTAACCGTACTACTAATTCCGTGGTCCCCCTCCTTTTCTGCTGTCCTTTTTTTCTCGCTGAAATTATTTATCTTTTGTCCTTGTTTTTGTCCTTTTATTTTGCTGGATACATCACAACCATTGATTGTAAAAGGGATTTATAACCCTTAGATTTGAGTGATGTAACCTAACTAAGAGGCCCATAAATACACATGGGCTCTCTCTTTGAAAAGCATGATGATTATGATATTGGCTATATGCTAAGTAAAGTTGAGCAAGTGCTTCTTTCAACCCCAAAATTCTCTTTTGCTTGTCTAATTAGTGGCATAATTAGGCTGTGTTCTGAAGAGTTTGATTATACTTAGTGTGGTGATAGCTGTATCACTAAGTGTCATTAGTGCCCTAATTTTATCCTAGGTGATGATATCTCGTATCCTTGGATAGTTCTAGTCTATCTTGTTCTTGTCCTATCAGTGCTGGTTACCTTGCTAATCATCTCCTCACGAGTGATTCGCTTAGTCCTTGTTGTTTACTATTCCATTGGTCATTTTTAAGTCCATTCCGAGTCTCTCGAATTGCATTTGGCGCACTCTGTTTGCGGGATCGGTATAGCCTTGCGTTTTGGCACATCACTTTTGGTATCGAGCCTTGGAGCCTTTCCTATGATGAGCTTCCTTAACCCCAAACACAATCCTTTTAGCCCCAAACACATCAGTCCACAAAGAACCCATAAACCGGAATGAGTGGAAGCATGACATTGGAGGAATGTTTTGATATGCTCATGAACAACTATGATGAGATGTGTGCCCAGAACATATATCTGAAAAAGCAACTTGGAGATATGATAAAGAAGAAGAGGCATGAGTTAGAAGAGTCAACACCCGACTCACCACCTCATACCCACTCACACGGGGATGATGATGGGGAGAGCAATCCCTTTGCTTCTTCCAATAAGCATGAGCAAAGGAGAGGAAGAAGAGGGAGAAGGGATAAATCACCCCAACCCAACTCAGATTTCAAAGTTGAGATCCCGGAGTTTGAAGGTCGCCTTAACCCGGATGAGTTTCTGGAATGGTTGCAAACAGTTGAAAGAATCTTTGACTACAAAGAGGTGAAAGATGAAAAGAAGGTAAAGCTTGTTGCTATCAAGCTCGGAGGGTTTGCCTCAACCTGGTGGGCAAATCTGGAGAAGAAGCGTGCTCGTTTAGAGGAAACCTAAGATCGAAGTTGGGAGAAGATGAGGTCCAAACCGAAAGCCCGGTTTCTACCACCAACATACATCCAAGACAACTATTCTAAGTTGCACAACCTACAACAAGGTCTGATGAGTGTAGAGGAGTACACCCGAGAGTTCAAAAGGCTAATGATTAAATGCGATCTTCAGGAGTCGAAGATCAAACCATAGTCGAGTATCTTGGAGGACTTGACCCAAGGTATGCTAATGTTGTTGAGCTGCAGCTTGTACTCAACCTTTGATGAGGTGTGTCTTCCGGCACATAAGGTGGAGCAACAAAAGAAGGTCGGAACCTTCAGGAAGGAAGTCTCTAAGCCTCAACCATCAAGACCAACTCAGTTTGGCAAGGGTTATTCTAACCCTCTGTTTCAGTCTAAGTTTGCTACCCCAAAACTCGGTTCCGAGTCTAAACACCCTACTACTCGGACTCGGACTCGGAACAAACCTCATGCTCGGTCGGAGCCGTAAGTGTTTTAAGTGTCGTGGATTTGGACACTTTGCTTCGAGTGCCCAAATCGAAGGGTCGTTACTATTACTGAGGCTGATGAACCCATATGGGATGAGTATGAGCCGGAAGGAGAGCTATGCCTTGCTGAGGGCATAGAAGAGATTGTTGAAGAGGCCGATGAAGGAGAACTAATTGTGATTGTGAGAGCCTTGAGTGGATATAAGGATCCAAGTGAGGCTCGGAGGGAGAATATATTCCACACAAGGGGAACCATTAAAGGTAAAGTTTGTTCGATCATTATTGATGGAGGGAGTTGCACCAACGTTGCTTCGTAAGCATGGTAGAGAAGCTTCGATTACAAACCGAATTGCACCCTCACCCCTACAACATACAATGGCTGAGTCAAGGTCGGGGCCTTAGAGTTAATTCTCGTTGCCTAATATCTTTCGAGTATTGGGAAGTTTTATGTTGATGATATATGGTGTGATGTTATACCTATGGATGCATGTCACTTATTGCTTGGGTAGACCTTGGTTATTTGATCATAGAGTTATGCATGATGGGTTCAAAAACACATACACTCTCACTCGGAATGGCAAGAAAATAACCTTAGCCCCACTTGACCCGTCACAACCGCCTAAAGCCAAGCCTCCTCGGACACCCAATCCGTCCGAGTTACTTCTAACCCTAGGGGAAGCCTATCTGCTGTCCATGCATCATGAACTCGGACCCATGAGAGAATTGATCCTTCGAGTCGGGACAATTCCGAGTCCTCGGAACTCCGACACCCACTAGCCAAAACACTTATCACCCAGACACATCCATGTTTTTCCCGATGAGATACCTCTTGGCCTACCCCCAAAAAAGATATCCAGCACCACATTGACCTTATCCCAGGATCTATATTGCCAAACAAACCAGCCTACTGAGAATGAACCTTAAAGACACCTCGAAGTGCAGAGGCAAGTTGAGGAGTTGGTGTTTAAAGGTCCGGTGAGAGTGAGTAAGAGTCCTTGTGCTGTGCCAACCTTGTTGGTACCTAAAAAGGATGGTTCTATGAGGATGAGTATAGATAGTCGTGCCATTAACAAGATCACCATCAAGTATAGGCATCCTATACCACGACTTGAAGATATGTTGGATGAGCTACATGGTTCTAAGGTTTTTTTCTAAGATTGACCTTAGAAGTGGATATTATCAAATCATAATCGGAGAAGGAGATGAATGAAAAATTGCTTTTAAGACCAAGGGAGGTTTATATGAGTGGTTTGTTATGCCTTTTGGTCCGACTCAATGCTCCAAGCACATTCATGCGACTCATGAATCAGATTTTTAGACCATTCATCGAGAAATTTGTTGTGGTCTATTTTGATGACATTCCGATCTACAATCGAATGAGAGGGAACATTCTGAACACCTCGGATAGATTGTCCAACTGCTAGAGAGAGAGAAATTGTACGGGAATCGAAGAAGTGTTCATTCTTCGACTTCGAAATCGCATTTCTAGGTTATGTTGTTTCAGCTGAGGGAGTAAAGGTAGATGAGAGCAAGATTGAGGCTATCCTTTCTTGGCCTACTCCTAAAAGCATACACGATGTTCGGAGCTTTCATGGGCTTGCATCTTTCTATAGGAGGTTTATCAAAGACTTCAGCACTATCATCTGCTCCTATGACCGAGGTGCTCGAAACGGTTCTTTTATTTGGACACCTCGAGCTCGAAATCTTTTGAAGCTATCAAGGCAAAACCGACCCGAGCTCCTGTCCTAGCCCCGCCAGCTTTTGAGAAGATTTTCGAAGTTGAGTGTGATGCCTCGGTGTAAGCATTGGTGGGATTCTCACTCAAGAGGGTTGCCCCATCGCCTATTTCGGTGAGAAGCTGTGTGATACCAAGTGAAGATACTCTACCTACGACAAGGAATTCTATGCTAACATTCGATCATTAGAGTATTGGAATCATTACTTGGTAGCTCAAGAATTCATTCTGCACTCGGATCATGAAGCCCTCAAGTACATTCGGGGCCAACACAAGTTGAACCCGCAGCATGCAAAATGGGTTGAGTACCTTCGGACCTTTCATTTTTCAATCAAACACAAATCGGGATAGCTTAACAAGGGCGCCGATGCTCTGTCCAGAAGGTATCTACTATTGTTTCAGTTAGAAACTTGTGTCTTCGGGTTTGAACATTTGAAGAGTCTATATGCGGATGACAAGGAATTCGGAACTCTCTACCAAGAATGCCAAACTCGACCCAAGGGTGAGTTCCAAATACAAGGAGGATACTTATTAAAGGGTATCAAATTGTGTGTGCCTAGCTGTGGCACAAGAGAGCTTATTATAAGAGAAGTCCATTCTGGAGGACTTGCTGGCCATTTCGGAGAGAAAAGACGATTCGGATGCTCAAGGAGCATTATTTACGGCCAAGCATGGACAAAGATGTTCAAGACATCATCAGGAGATGTGTTGTGTGCCAATATGCCAAGAGTCATTCCCTGCCTTAAGGACTTTACACTCCATTACTTGTCCCAACTCAGCCTCGGGTGGATGTAAGTCTAGACTTCGTTCGGGTCTACCACGGACTCGAAAGGAAAAGATTCTATTCTGGTTGTTGTTGATCGATTTTCTAAGATGGCTCACTTCATTGCTTGCAACAAAACCAATGATGCTACACTCGGTTGCTGACCTATACTTTAGAGAATTGGTAAGGCTGCATGGGATCCCAAGGACAATGCTCTCGGATAGAGATGCAAAGTTTCGAGTCATTTACGGGTTATCCTTTGGAAGAAATTGGGAACGAAGTTGAAATACAGGCACCACTTGCCATCCTCAAACGGATGGTCGGACCGAGGTTACAAATAGAACTTTGGGAGTATTGCTCGTAACGCTAATCAAATCGAATACTAAGGCATGGGATCAACTTCTTCCACATGCTAAGTTTGCTTACAATCACACGCCAAACAAGACTACCAATGTTTCGCCCTTCAAGATTGTTTATGGTGTGGAACCTCTGTCACCGCTTGATATGACCCCAAGAGCTTTTGATGGGCAGCCTCATATCGACACCGTGAAATGAGCTGCTCGGATTCAGGACTTGCATGCGAAAGTCGAGCGGAATCGAGCAAGCTAATCTGAGTTACAAGGCTAGCGCTAACAAAAACCGTAGAAGGGTGGTTTTTCAACCAAGAGATCTCATTTGGATCCACCGAGGAAGGAACGTTTTCCTTCCAAGCGCAAGTCTAAGTTGATGCCAAGGGCAGATGAACCATTTGAAGTACTTGAGAGAATCAATGACAACGCTTATAAGGTGAATTTACTCGAAGAATACAATGTCTTAGCTACTTTCAATGTTGCCGATTTATCTCCTTACTTGGAAGATAATTCGCTCGAGAATTTGAGGGCAAATTCTTTTCAAGTCGGGGAGGATGATGGGGAGGACACCACAAACCCAACCCCAACTAATACCGAGAGCCAGCCGAGACCGATTGATAATTCCGAGTCCTCGGAATTTACTATGGAGCCCTCGAAACCATTGATGGGTCATCGTTGATAACGCAAGCATCAAGGGAGTTTACGCCACACTCGAGAATACTTGTCTGTCTCCTCGGACAGGAGTAAGGGAGTCGGACAAGTCGAAGTATTCGGAGGAAAATAAGCCAAGAGATCTTTTACGAGTCCTCGGTTTTGAGCTTAGAAGTCAAATGATCTTTTTCGAGTCCTCGGTTTCGAGCTTAGACCAGATTGTAAATATACTCGGATCATCATCTAAGCATCTTCAGCAGAGCGTAAAGGGAAAGTTAAGGATCGGAAAGCAAAATAATTTGGTGACAACGATTGTAGCTGTCACCGGATTCGAACCGTACAACCGATTCCGTGGTCCCCCTCCTTTTCTGCTGTCCTTTTTTTCTGCTGTAATTATTTACCTTTTGTCCTTGTTTTTGTCCTTTTATTTTGCTTGAATACATCACAACCATTGATTGTAAAAGGGATTTATAACCCTTAGATTTGACTGATGTAACCTAACTAAGAGGCCTATAAACACACATGGGCTCTCTCTTTGTAAAGCATGATGATTATGATATTGGCTATATGCTAAGTAAAGTTGAGCCGTGCTCCTTTCAACCCCAAAATTCTCTTTTGCTTGTCTAATTAGTGGCATAATTAGGCTGTGTTTTGAGAATCTGATTATATTTAGTGTGGTGATAGTCTGTATCACTAAGTATGATTAGTGCCCTAGTTTTATCCTAGGTGGTGATATCTCGTATCCGTGGATAGTTCTAGTCTATCTTGTTCTTGTCCTATCAATGTCTGGTTACCTTGCTAATCATCTCCTCACAAGTGATTCGCTTAGTCCTTGTTGTTTATTGTTCCATTGGTCATTTCTAAGTCCATTATGAGTCTCTCAGAATTGCATTTGGCGCACTCTGTTTGCAGGATCGGTATAGCCTTGCGTTTTGGCACATCATTGAGGGAAAATAATTCGCGGCGTCGAGGCTTGCTTCAAACTCGAAGGACGCATACTGTCAATAATTCGTGGAAATAAAATAATTTGTGGCTTCGGTTGACGAGACATTTCTATGGCCATAACTTCAACGAGTTCTTTAATTCATGGGGTCTTAGATCAAAAACATAATCTTTTCTCCTTTCTTGAGTTGTTTATGTTTCTTATGTTTCTTATTATTTTCTTAATACTTACTGACAAAATACACTTAATTCATATAAATCATGCTCAATAACTTTGTAAGTAACATCTTCATAACTAGCAATTCACGTAAATAAGTTCCAACTCAAGTACAATCAATATAACTTATATAGACATGCTTATATCATTTATAATCGATATACTTTAAGGTAAACATACCATAACATAGCATATCAATGAGAATTTCTAATTATCGAATTTATTCTTTCATGATTGCATAATATTGCGCATAGGTAGTTTATGGTTGTATAACTTTCCTTAATCATTACCTATGTCTTCATCAAGCCATACAACTTCTTAAATTTCAGTTCTCACCTCAACTACTCAATCAACCCCGACTTTGCCCAAAATAGCACAATTTCACTCAAAAATTTATATCTTCTAATCTACTCATCTAACGCTTACCAAAATTTACAGAAAATTCTCATAAATTATTAGGAAGTACAATAAAAGTTTTAGAAATTTCAGGCTACACATGAATTTACAAAAATTCGAACAGTAGCATAATTAGTGCAAAATCTACATTTAAATCATGTGTTTAATTTTCTAATTAACCCTCTAAACCTATTCAACTTAAGGTCATCAAAATCAAAATGTACACATCAATAATCATGCTAAATAATACTCAAATATCATAAATTCATGAATTAGATATCACATAAATCACAACATGCTTTTCCAATTTGTGAGTTGCTAGTTTTAGTGAATTTAAAGCTCTAACTTCTTCAATTAAATCTAGGGTTTCAAATTCATGTATCTATTTCCCCAATTAATTCACCTAATTCATTTTTACTTTTAGGAGAAAGGTTGAATTACTCACCTTGTATTCTTAGGATTCTAAGAATTTCAGTTTTGAATTAAATTTTAAATTGGGTGCTTTGCTTTACATTCTTCTTTTCGGTTTTGGTCTCCTCTACTCGACCCTTTTCTTCCTCCTCTCACTACTCTTAGTCCCAACCTCTAGCTTCCACTACTCTGTTCTAGTTGCCTTCGAGTTCTTGCTCTTTGTTTCACACTTTCCTCTTTTGCCCACCGTTCCCTTCACCCGCCGGCCGGTGTACTCTTACTTGCTGGTGATGACGACCGCTCCTTTCACTCACGCACCACCTTTCTTTGTTTATCGTTGTTGCTTGTTGTCCCTGTCCTTCTTCCTCTCCGTTTCGCTCCGGCTTTCGTCTCCCTCTGCTCTTGATTTCTCTCGGGCTCTCACACTCTTTGCCTCTCGCTCTCTCGATGCTTCTCCTCTGTTCGGCCGAGGTCTCCTTCCTCTCTTTCAGTCCCTCCTCTCGGTCTCTGCTCTCTTTCTCTTTGCTCTGGTTTTGCTTCTTTCGTTCCCCTTCTCCATCTTTTGTTCTCAATCCCACTTTCTCTCTCTTCTTTTCCTTATTAATTTTGTTTTATCATTTTAATTAGACCCCCAATACTTCCTTTACTCATTTACTTGCACCAAAGCTATCCTTTAGTTTATCTGCCAGACAACGCCTGACCATCTCCTTTCTCATTTTCTTTTCCTTTTCTTTTTCTGTTAATTTTATTTTCTTGTGTTGGGATATGTTATGTAATTGGGCCAAAATTAATTTCAATAGGCCCATTTTATTAATTTAGGTTCAGGTTTCTTTTTGGGTTTTAAACTTCGATCGGAAAAATTATAATTCAATTAATTCAATAATTTAAAATTAACTTAACTTTTAATAATTTAATTATTTACCAGGCAAGCACATTAAATTTTCGGGTGTTATGCTGTGTTACTTTCCCCTTTTCTTGTGCTGAGTCTTGAGTGTTCCCCCTCAATTTTCAAACCCAAACTCCACTTAAAATAGCCCCAACCTCCATTTCCCCAAAACACACCCATTCTGCCCCGAGTTGTGTTTTGAGCCCCATTTCTCCATTTTCCCCATCCTTGCGTTGCTCCCCAACCTTCTATCACTTTTAGCATCAGAGCTTAGGGACCCCTCCAAGGCTTTGTTTACACCAGATCTACCTCCATAAAAATCCCCACCCACTTCCATCACAAAAAGATCGATTACCATGCCTTTTAAAAGGGAGAAGAAGAAGTTGCTTAAATTGAAGCATGGGTTTCATAGCCTTGAGTTTAAGCGGTAGAAATGGAAGCTTGAGATGCGCTCATTTAGGCTTGACATGAAGAGGAACATCAACCAACCCGGGATGCCAAAGGAGGAAGAATTTACCCAAGTAGTCCATGAGATGAACCCCCATTTACCTCCGAAGTATGATGATTATGAAGAAGATGTCTTGAATGACAGGTGGCAAACCATAAAGGAGGAAGAAGAAGGCCCTCATTTCCCTTGAAGCACATTTCTGGTTGTGTATGAAGCCAAGGGCGAGGCCAATGCTCCACAAGAAGAGCAAATGGAGAACCCGACTCCTACAAATGGCGAGGACAAAGTTGGCTCCATCATTATCGGTAAGGAAGTGTGTACCAAGGAGATCTCCATGAGAATGGTAGAGGAGATGGGGCTTCAAGATTGATGGAACTATGGACGAAGAGGCAATGAAGGTTTGCTCTTAGAGAGTCTTAGTCACACTAGAAGGGGGTGAATAGGGTGATGAGGAAATTTTAACAAACTCGGAAAATTAAAGCTTGAAAGCCATAAACAAGACTGCATCGAGTCTAGATTGGACTCGGAAAAGTATGACCTCAAATTTACATGGAAACCTTCCTGGGGCGGAAAACCACGGCCGGTGTTAGTCGAAGCACCAAGTCAAATCCACTATATTGAATCCACAAAATACAGTAGAGCTGACTCAACCAAAATTGCTCCCATAAACAATTCCTTACAAAGTTTTCCTAGACTCGAAGTTTCCTTATCCGATCTAGTACTTCCTAACCGAGGTAACCTTTATAACTAGGGACAAGCTGAACTGAGTTAACCCTTACAGCTTAGTTAAGGGACCTTACTCAGAAAGTAAGAAAGTGTATGTGATCGATTACAAGACTTTACAACTCGAAAGTATGAATTACAAGCTAGGAGTTGTAAGTAGAAGATTGAGTGTGTATACAAAGACTTTCGCTTAAGTAATGTGTATTGACAATAATTCCAGCAATCTTCAAGTTTTGAGAGATGGCTTTTATTTATAGAGGACGAAGCGGATTAGCCGTTGTGACTATCTTCCGAATAGAAGTCCTTTGTGACCGTTATAACGGTCTTTACGAGTCGCTCGAAAAGATCCGTTGAGTTGTGAACGTTGTGCAATGGCTCTTAACTCCTTAGGATGTCCCAATCCACTGGTGGTGTCCGAAAAGTAGGGTGGAAACCACCGTTGAGCTTAGCGTTGAAGATTTTTCAGCTTTAGAAACAGACAACCACGACACAATGTCCGAGCCTAGTTCGAAGTAGAAAGGCCTTGTCTACGATGACTCGACAACTTGAAGCCGGTTACATCAATTCTCCTCCGAAGATACACCAAATCTCCTCTTTCGAAGATACATCAACTCTCCTCCTCCGAGGATACATCATATTTGGTATCAAAGCTATTACCTATTCTCCTGGCCGAGCTCCCATCAAACACAAATATCCTAGAAGACCCGGTTACACCATGAGTGCTAGCATCTCTTTGGAAGAACAGTTTGAAATGCTAATGAAAAGTCATTAGAGTTGAGAACTCATAATGAATACTTAACGATGCAGCTCGGGAAGTCTACGAAAAGTTGGCATGACCAAATACGGAGTATGTCTCAACACTCCCAAAGCACACATAGCTCTCGAGAGGAAGAAGATGAGGATAATCCATTTGCCTCCTTAGATGATCCTAGTGAGGGACGATCGAGGAGAGGTCCAGGGCGCCATTATCACCATTCCCATGACTTGAAGGTGGACATTCTTGAGTTGGAAGGCCGTTTGAATCCTGATTAGTTCTTGGATTGGCTTAGAACGGTAGAAAGGATCTTTGACTCCAAGGAGGTGCCCGAAAACAAGAAGGTGAAGCTTGTGGCCGTCAAGCTTAGAGGATTTACTTCTACCTGGTGGGAGAATCTAGTGCACAATGGAACACGAAAGAGGAAGTCCAAAATCAAAAGTTGGGAGAAACTAAGGTCCAAAATCAAGGCTCGTTTCTTGCCCCCAACGTAAATCCAAGATAGCTACTCACAACTCCGCAACCTACACCAAAGCGAGCATAAGTGTAGAAGAGTATACCCATGAGTTTGAGAGGTTATTGATCAAATGCGACATCCAAGAAAATGAAGACCAAACCATTGTGAGATACCTTGGTGACCTTGATCCAAAATATGCTCAAGTGGTGGAGTTACATCAATACTCTATGAAGACTCAAACTTTATACTTACACTTTTCCGAGTTCCATCGAGAAATAAGGTATAAGACTTCATCTCTTATAGGGTTTTGATTTCAAGTCATTCCATGTGCCTTAGAAGCCTTTCGGAGTGATATAACATTCTCTCCGAGTGTTATAGAAACTATTATATATGTTTATGTGTGACTCGACCGACTCGGAAATCATATGTACTCACCACTTCACACTTAGTTCTAAGTCACTCAACGCTCGGAATTATCACATGTTCAAACACCTTTTTTCACGCACATAAACTCGGGTCCGACTTCGTGTTCCAAGAATTACCATGTTAATTCATTCTTCTAAGTCAGACATATTTTGTTTGAACTTTGTCTAGTCTAGATCAAGTTTGTTTACTCGATATTCTTTATTTGACTTGTTTATCTTCTAGACTCGACTAAGATGGAATTTAAGTATCATGGATATTAGACTCGGAAAATTCCATTCCTTTTCGACTCGAGATAAATAGTCACTTAATTATCTTAATTATGTTATTATCTCGTGTCTAATATTGGACCAAAGTATTTTATACTTTGAGAACCAAATTGATTTACTTTTGTAGGTTATTAAAACGAGGCTATCCTATTTTTGAATTGCAAAAGTAACCGGCTTCAAAACGTCAAATCACCAGCGAGACAAGGCTTTTTCCACCTCCGACCTAACCCCGGACATCGTGTCGTGGTTGTCCGTTTCCAAAATTGAAAACCGCAACACTAACCTCTACGGTGGTTTCCACCTTACTTTCAAAGACACCACCGAGTGGTTTTGGGACTTCCAAAGGAGTCAAGAGCCATTGGCCAACGTTCATATCTCAACGGAAATTTTCCGAGTGACTCGGAAAATTCATTACAATGGTCACAAGGGACTTCTAGTCGGAAGATGGACACAACGGCTAAGCTGCTTGGTCATCTATAAATAGAAGCCAACTTCCAAGACTTGAAGATTGCTAAACCAAAATTGTTAATACACATACTTGAGCAAAAGTCATTGTATTCATTCTCAATCTTCTACTTACAACTCGAATTCGTATTTAATATTTTTCCGAGTTGTAAGGTCTTGTACTTAGTTACAAACACTCTCTTTCTTACTCTCTAAGTAAGGTCCCTTGACTGAGCTGTAAGAGTTAACTCAGCTCGATTGTCCCTAACTGTAAAGGTAATCTTAGTTAGGAAGTACTAGATCGGATAAGGTAATTTCGAGTCTAGGAAAAACTTATACGGAGTTGTCCGAGGGAGCAACTCAGGCTGAGTCGATCTACTGAATTTTATGGACTCAAAATAGTGAATTTGACTTCGTGCTTGGATTAGCACAGTCCGTGGTTTTCCGCCCAGGAGGGTTTCCACGTACTTTCGAGTTATTACTTTTCCGAGTGCATTATAGACCCGGATCTGTTTCAATATTCCGCTTAATCTGTTTCTTCACTCTTCACTGAATTCCGAGTTCGTACTTTTCGAGTTCATCCTTGACTCTCGTTCACCTCGAGATTCATATCTATTTTAAATTTCAAGCAAATTTCTTCATCACCCTATTCACCCCCTTTAGGGTGACTTAGCCTCTCCCAGAGCAAACCTTCAATTGGTATCGAGCCTAACCTTTCAGAAAGGATCTAACCATCCAAAGGTTTAAAGATCAAATGGCTCGGAACAACGGAAAGTTCGATGAAGGAAGATCTTCCAGCAGACCACCAACGTTCAAAGGATCTAACTTCGTGCATTGGAAGAAACTCATGGAATGTTTTCTGCGAGATCATGATGAGGATGTTTGGAACATCATACAAGGAGGCAACTACATTCCCATGAAGACGGAAGAAACAAGACTCGTACCCAAGACAAAGGCCAAGTTCACTATTAATGAAGCAGAGAAGTTTAGAAAGAACTTCAAGGCAATGAACATTCTGATGTGCGCCATCAGCTTAGAAGAATATAACCAAGTGTGATGGAAAGTGGACAGCCCTATGTTTTGAGCTGAAAGATGTCCATATTGTGGAGCCATGCAAGCTTAATGATCAACCGGAAATGCTTGAGGTTCAAGCGCATGGTGCCAAAGGATCCCGGAGGGTGATGAGTCCAGACATTTAGTTCTTATGACTGTGTTCATAAATAATTGATTATCAATTTAGCTAAGGAGGATAGTTGGAAGAAGTCACCTAAAACCTCCATGGTGAAGCAAGAGAGTTTGTTCTAGTCAAACTGGGAATGTTGCCATTTTATGCTCATGGTATATAAATAATGTTGGTGCTTAAAATATGGTCGGTCCATATTTACTTCAAAGGAGTCCCTAGCCGAATGATAAACAACATGTGCAGCAAGGAGAAATGGCAAGGAATTCTAGAAGCATCAAGAATCAAGAAGCTTGAAGAAGGGGAAAACAAGCCTAGGCCACATGTTCCCAATTTTGAAATACTTGGCTAGGATTTACTCTAGCTTAGCTTGGAGAAAGGGAAAGGAATATTGTTAGTTAGCATTTTGTTTTGCTTTATTTTTCAGCTTGAATTCAGTTATGTAAATGCTCACATGAGGCATTATATATTCAGCACCTATGCTCCATTGTAAGACACTTTTTGATGAATATACAAACCTTGAGTGTTATACTCTTTTTCGAGATGGATTTCTCGAGCCTCTAAATCCTCAAAGTTGTATCCTAGGTTGGCATCTAGGTGGTGTCCTTTGAGTCTCCCAAACCCCGGTGGTGTTTCTGTATCCGGACCGTTTGAGAGCGCCCCTTGATTCACTCGATGGTGTTTCGTATCCGAGCTCGGGTCAAGGTACTATCCAGCGACTTTGCCATTCCATATCTCCCAATTCCCTCAGCCATTTTTCGCCAAATTTTAACCACAATCCTTCCAGTCCATCTACTTCCATTCCTCCAAATTTCAGCCCCATCCAAGAACCCTTCCGTCCTCCACATCAAAACCAAACAAAGGGTATCAATCTGTACATCCAGCCAGCAGCATCAACTTCTGGCTATCTGTTCAGGTAGTTCCCCTTGTCCAAAATTCACGAAACATGGCCACAACCTTCCTTCATCAGTTACCTCACTCCCCTCCAAGTTTCGTCCAAATCCAAGCACATTTACCCCTCTTTTCACCCGTTCTCCCAAGACTGCACAATCAGGCCCTGTTCTGCCCGGTTGTGTGTTTTGCGGTTTTCCCTTCTTTTTCTTTGCTTCCGCCACTACACATCATTTTTGGTATCAGAGCAAGTTCTGAACCTTGGGTGAGTGTATCCATTTCCACAAAATTCAAAAATCCAAAAATAGCCAGCCAACAAGATTTTTCAGCCATGAGCGCAAACTTATTTTTGAGAAGGTCTTTGTGCGGTTTCAATGAGCTAAGTGAAGAGCAACGTGAAAACATTTTCTACACAAGAGGAACGGTGCTCAATAAGGTGTGCTCTATCATTATTGATGGTGGTAGTTGCACAAACGTGGCCTCAACAACTATGGTGGAAAAGCTTGGAATTCAAGTCTCACCCCATCCTCATCCTTACACCATCCAATGGCTAAATCAAGGTGAAAATCTTCTAGTCGATTCTAGATGTCTTGTCTCCTTTAGCATTGGTAAGAATTATCATGATGAACTTTGGTGTGATGTACTACCTATGGATGCATGCCATTTAATGCTTGGTAGACCTTGGCTCTTTGATAGGAGAGTCTTATATGATGGGTACTTGAATACTTATGCTTTCATTAAAGATGGTAAGAGGATCACATTGGTTCCCTTGTCACCTAGCCAAATCCCACAAACAAAGCCTCAAAATGACTCCCCTCAAACCGGTCATTGTCATGGAGAAAATGATGGCAAGGAAAAATCCCATGAGCTTCGGACCACACAAGACACCCCTCCCACTACCAAAGAACCCTTGGCCGAATTTGACCATTTGGCCTCAAAAATTCCATCCCACATTTTTGTGCCTAATCTGGTCATGAGTAAACTGCCCAATATACATATTGTTAATCATGAGTTTTGTGCTAAGGAAGAGCTTGAAATGAAATCCAAAGTGATAGAACAAGGGGAGCCTCAAAAATTGAATGAAGCATTTTTCATGAGGTGTTCTATTCCTTTACATGTGGAAAATTGTAAACATGTGTTTGAGAAATTTTCATGGGCATTCATTGTTGAAAAGAGCCTCCAAAGACTCTACCCGGATTGTGTGAAGCGTCCCAAAGACAATTTGGCTTTCATGATTTTATCTACAAGTTGGATCTTCTACTATGAGAATTCAAAGTTTCCATTGGATTTTATGTGCCTTCAAGAACCGCCACTATCGTTCTTTTGCTATGACAATGAAGTTGAACTTTCATGGAAAATTTCTTTTCCTACCATGTGCCAAACCGAAGGGAGTAACCAAAGAGCCAACAACTTGGCAAGGAGGTATATCTCACTTACTCCATTGGAAAAATGTGTTTTCTATTTTGATCCACTAATGTGCTTATATGGTGTTGATCATGACTTTGGAGAGCTATTAGTGCACAAGGAAAATTTGTTCAAGGGGATCTTTATCTTCCAAAATCACCTCATGCCCAGCCATGATGTTTTGTTATTGGGCTGCACCGAATCTGTCCATGAAACTCGAACCGTTGAAGGCAAGATGGAAGCCAATCTGTTCTGGCTTGTATTAGTCAAATTTGTGTGGAGCTTGAATACCCTTGCTGTCCGTGTGATGGGAAAAATCATGAGAACTTTGGTTTGTTGGATAATCAAGGTTCACTTCACCTTGACAAAATTTGAGGCTAAATTTGCACACAAACCAAATCTGCCCACATTCCACACCCATCAAAACCTGCCCATGACTGATTTGAACCCCATCCTTTCCCCACCACTTAAACCACCTTTACCCCAATTTTTCTTCCTTGAGTTATGGCCTTGTGGAGGAATTTATTTCTCAAAATTTTCTTCACAAGAATCTGCCCATACCTTTCCAAATAAAAACCCTCTTGACATCTCTCCACAAAAATTCCACTACCTCACCGCTACTTCACAAACCAAGTTTGTCCATGTCTTTCCAAACACAAAACCCCCTAGTCCACCATCACAAGAAAACCCACAGCCCCAAAAACAGCCCAACCCGAATGCTATCTATCCCATCCGAGCAGGTTGTGATTTAAAGATCATTGGTGATGAGTTATGGGCTGAGTACCGAGAGAAGAAACAAGAGACTCCTTGGGCTGAATCAGAATTTTTGGTACCAAGAAAGGATGACCTCATTCTTATTGGTACTCGGAGATCACAGTGTGGTATGCCCAAATGTTTAAGTGTTGTTGTTTTCCCCAAGGATACCTGGACGTATGTGCCTCATGATGAAGTCTATGTTGATCAAATCTATCTCTACACCTTGAGCATGCTAAAGAAGCCCCATTCTGGTCGACTGTCCAGCACACGCCCACACAAGCAGCCAGGTATACAAACACAAAAGGCCATTCACCCTCCATCTCACCACACGCATCAACAAGCAAAATCTACACTTGGAAAAATTTTGTTTTCGCGAATTTGAGGGCAAATTCTTTCCTACATGGGGAGAATGATGGAAAGTGGACAGCCCTATGTTTTGAGCTGAAAGATGTCCATATTGTGGAGCCATGCAAGCTTAATGATCAACCGGAAATGCTTGATTATTCTATGATCAACCGGAAATGCTTGAGGTTCAAGCGCATGGTGCCAAAGGATCCCGGAGGGTGATGAGTCCAAGACATTTAGTTCTTATGACTGTGTTCATAAATAATTGATTATCAATTTAGCTAAGGAGGATAGTTGGAAGAAGTCACCTAAAACCTCCATGGTGAAGCAAGAGAGTTTGTTCTAGTCAAACTGGGAATGTTGCCATTTTATGCTCATGGTATATAAATAATGTTGGTGCTTAAAATATGGTCGGTCCATATTTACTTCAAAGGAGTCCCTAGCCGAATGATAAACAACATGTGCAGCAAGGAGAAATGGCAAGGAATTCTAGAAGCATCAAGAATCAAGAAGCTTGAAGAAGGGAAAACAAGCCTAGGCCACATGTTCCCAATTTTGAAATACTTGGCTAAGATTTACTCTAGCTTAGCTTGGAGAAAGGGAAAGGAATATTGTTAGTTAGCATTTTGTTTTGCTTTATTTTTCAGCTTGAATTCAGTTATGTAAATGCTCACATGAGGCATTATATATTCAGCACCTATGCTCCATTGTAAGACACTTTTTGATGAATATACAAACCTTGAGTGTTATACTCTTTTCGAGATGGATTTCTCGAGCCTCTAAATCCTCAAAGCTGTATCCTAGGTTGGCATCTAGGTGGTGTCCTTTGAGTCTCCCAAACCCCGGTGGTGTTTCTGTATCCGGACCGTTTGAGAGCGCCCTTGATTCACTCGATGGTGTTTCGTATCCGAGCTCGGGTCAAGGTACTATCCAGCGACTTTGCCATTCCATATCTCCCAATTCCCTCAGCCATTTTTCGCCAAATTTTAACCACAATCCTTCCAGTCCATCTACTTCCATTCCTCCAAATTTCAGCCCCATCCAAGAACCCTTCCGTCCTCCACATCAAAACCAAACAAAGGGTATCAATCTGTACATCCAGCCAGCAGCATCAACTTCTGGCTATCTGTTCAGGTAGTTCCCCTTGTCCAAAATTCACGAAACTTGGCCACAACCTTCCTTCATCAGTTACCTCACTCCCCTCCAAGTTTCGTCCAAATCCAAGCACATTTACCCCTCTTTTCACCCGTTCTCCCAAGACTGCACAATCAGGCCCTGTTCTGCCCGGTTGTGTGTTTTGCGGTTTTCCCTTCTTTTTCTTTGCTTCCGCCACTACACATCAAAGTGTCTGCCTGTGATACAGCCAAAGAAGTATGGGACACGCTGGTCAACACCTATGAAGGCACAAACCAGGTCGGACAAGCGAAGATAAGCCAATATCTTCATAAGTATGAGCTGTTCAAGATGGAGCCAGAAAAAAAAATCACTCGGATGTTCATTCGCTTTACTGAGATTACCAACAATCTCAAATCTCTGGGTAAAAAGATTTCCCATGAGGAAATGTGCAGAAAGATACTCGAAGCCGACCAAGAAAAGATGGGGTCCCAAAGTGACAACTATCGAAGAGGCTCGGAACTTGTCTCTACTAAAGCTAGACGAACTCATTGGGAAGCTTCTCACTCATGAGATCCACCTGGAAGAGGAGGATGTAGAGGTCAATACCAAAAAGAACATTGCACTGAAAGCCTCGAAACCAAAGAAGCGAGATCTGAGTTCTTCTTACTAAGAAGAGGATCCCACGGCACTTATCGCTAGAGGCTTCAAGAGAATAATAAAGCACAAGAGATGGGATAAAAAGCCAAGAGAAGAGTTCTATAAGAAAGACAAGAAGGATAGAAAAGGTAAATACTCTTCCCCTTCAAAGTTATCTTTGACTAAGAATTCAAGCTCGTTTCGAATGTGGCAGCAAGGAACACATAGTTAAGGAGCTGTCCCAAGAGAAAAACGGACGAGAAGAAAGAAAAAGGCTATGATGGCCACATGGAGTGACGAGGACTCATCAGAAGAGGACGAGGACTTAGATGACTCAATGTGTCCGATGGCACTTTCCGATTCGAAGTAGAAAGCAGTCGAACACGGATCAATCGGACAATGAGGAAGCGTATCC
The DNA here is from genome assembly GCA_021018815.1 of Talinum fruticosum. Classification (NCBI taxonomy): domain Eukaryota; kingdom Viridiplantae; phylum Streptophyta; class Magnoliopsida; order Caryophyllales; family Talinaceae; genus Talinum; species Talinum fruticosum. The sequence continues at coordinate 1,460,070 of JAITYX010000012.1, forward strand.
TCAAGAGGTAATTGAATACTTTCTCAAATTTTCCAAAGTTGATTTAGCTAAGTATATTTTCACTTTGGAAGAGAAGTCCAATTCTAATTCTTCTCATTTTAAAGAACAACTTGAATTAATTTCTTCCGAGAGCATTTCTTTAAAAAATGAGTTGGAAAAGCTGAGACTTACACTCGGAGAACTCAAGACTAGTGCTCAAACCAATGAGACTGAGTGTGAGTTACTCGGAAAAGAAAATGAGCAACTAAAGCAAAAGCTCAACAAGTCTCAAGATCTTGTTTTAAAATTTACTAAAGGTCGGAAGAACCTTGATATGCTCTTGGGATCTCAATGTGTCTCGTTTAGAAAAGAAGGTCTTGGTTTTAACAAAGAGGAGGAATCCAATTCCTACTCGGAGCTTTTCAAAAGGATTCCAAAGCTGTAAAGTTCGGGAAGGCTGAGCACGGTCCCATTCATAAAAATGAAAGGAGGACTGAGCCCAAACCAACTTACGAGGAAAAATCATCTCCACCGGTTTATAAGAGAAAAACTTTTCAAAAGAAAGAGACACGAGACTCAATTCTCTAAATGGAAGACTCATAATCAGACCAAACCCAAAGTCATTCAAATCGGGTTCCGAAAAACCTTCTTCCTCGAAAAGGACCACGAGTAAAGAGTGTTACTTGGGTTTGTTAGAGGAAGTGAGAAGTTATCTACTGTTTTGCGAGGCCACTCAGAAAAGATCAAAAGGGCATTGGTACCTTGACGGTGGATGCTCACGCCACATGTCGGGAGATTCGGGACTCTTTTCCGAGTTAGAAGAGTACAAAGGAGGAAAAGTCATATTTGGAGATGACAGCAAAGGCAAGATAATTGGGATAGGCAAGATTGGAAAAGGAAACAATCTGGTCAGCCCAATATACCTTGTCAAAGGGTTAAAGTACAACCCGCTTAGCATCTCTCAATTGTGTGATAAAGGTCAAGAGGTAAGATTCACTCAAACCAACTGTTATATTTCTGATGACACTACCAAGGAGATCAAGCTCTCGGGTAAGAGGATCAGGTAACACTTACATTATTCCTCTTTCGACCCGAGTCGAGCTTATCTTGTTTAAAAGCATCACTTCTTGACGACTCATGGACATGGCATCGTAGATTAGGTCATGTTAGCATGCATACTATTAAGAAACTGGCATCTCATGCTTTAGTCGGAGGATTGCCTAATTGTGCCTTTAAGAAAGATAAAATTTGTGAAGCATGCACAAAAGGGAAACAAGCCGGATCATCTTTCAAATCTCTGAAGACAGTTTCCACATCCAAGGTGCTTGAAATGCTACATATGGACTTATGTGGTGAAATCCCTGTTAAAAGTCTTGGAGGTAAAATCATATTTACTGGTTATTGTTGATGATTACTCACGATTTACCTGGGTGTGTTTTCTTAAGCACAAAAATGAAGCATTCAAAGAGTTAAGCAAGCTCTGCAGAAAAATCCAAGTTGAGTCTCGGACTCGAGATCCGGATAATTCGAACCGACCATGGAAGGGAGTTCGACTACTTAGAATTTACAGAGTTTTGTGACAAGAATGGTATTTCCCACAACTTCTCAGCACCAAGAACTCTTCAACAAAATGGAGTAGTGGAGAGAAAGAACAGAACTCTTGAAGAAATAGCTAGGACAATGATGATTGAACATAATCTACCCTACTATTTCTAGGCTGAGGCGATAAACACCGCAAACTACACCTTGAATAGATGCTTCATCGGACCCATCTTGAAGAAAACACCCTACGAGCTCTACAAAGGGAAGAAACCCAATATCTCATACTTCAAACCCTTTGGATGTAAATGTTTTGTTCACAACAATGGTAAGGATCACCGTACCAAGTTTGATGCTCGGTCGAGATGAAGGTATTTTTCTGGGTTATTCTTCTCATAGCAAAGCTTATCGTATTTTCAATAAAAGAACTAACAAAGTGGAAGAAAGCATCCACGTTGTGTTTGATGAGATTGAACAGGAAAAGTCAAGTGAATCATCATTCTTAGACCTAAAGCTCAGCAGAAATGATGATTGTGATGAAAATGAGCCTATTAGGAATCAAACCCAACCAGCTCGGAATGAAGTCACTCGGAACGAAGTGACTCGGAAAGAAAGAAGTCAAGAACCCGCTCGGAATAATGAAGGACAAACTGTTGAATAAGTTCACTCGGAACGGATCTCCGAAGATCAACCAATTCAGTCTACGGATCCGGTAAATCGGAGAACAGGTAGAGCATTTAAGTATGCTTCTAGTTATCCACAAGAAAACATATTATCCGATATCAACAGTGGGGTAAGAACTCGTTCCTCTCTTCGAAGTTATGTGCATTCACCGCATTCATTTCATTTACTCGAACCTAAAAATGCACTAGAAGCCTTAAATGAACCTGAATGGGTAGAGGCCATACAAGAGGAACTCAATCAATTCGAAAGAAACCAAGTCCGGACTCGACCAAACGACCTTCTGACCACCCAGTCATAGGAACCGAATGAGTTTTCAAGAACAAACTTGATGAAGGTGGGTTGGTAGTCAGAAACAAGGCTAGACTTGTGGCTCAAGGATACAATCAGGCAGAAGGAATTGATTGTGGGGAAACCTTCGCACCTTACTGCAGAATTGAAGCCATTAGAATCCTCTTAGCATTTGCATCTAGCATGAATATCAAGTTATATCAAATGGATGTTAAATGCGCTTTTCTTAATGGCTTTATCGAAGAGGAAGTCTATGTTGAGCAACTCCCTGGATTTGAAAACTCATAATTTCCAAATCATGTTTTCAAACTTCAAAAACTCTTTATGGTCTTAAACAAGCTCCCATAGCTTGGTATGAAAGACTGAGCAATTTCTTGGTTCAAAACGATTTTAGAAGAGGTCAGATTGACAAGACTCTCTTTATAAAAACCAAGGGGAAAGACTTCCTCATCGCTCGGATATATGTTGATGACATAATTTTTGGAGCTACTGATGAAATTACGTGTCGAGATTTTTCCGAGTTAATGAGACAGGAATTTCAAATGAGTATGATGGGAGAACTCAATTTCTTCCTTGGTCTACAAATCAAGCAAGACAAAGATGGAATCTATGTCCATCAATCAAAGTACACCAAGGAGCTGCTAAAAAGGATAAACTTCAAGATGCAAAGCATGCAGCAACACCTATGAGTAGTAACATAAAACTGGACTCGGATGAAAAAGGTAAAGCAATAGATTAGAAGCTCTATCGAGGTATGATTAGATCTTTGCTATATCTTACTTCTAGTAGGCCGAGATATAATGTTTAGTGTCCGTTTATGCGCAAGATTCTAAGCTAATCCAAAAGAATCACATCTCACTGCAGTAAAGAGAATATTCGGATATCTTGCGGGGACTCGGAATTTAGGTCTATGGTATTCCGGAGACTCGGAAGCCGACCCTCACTTGGATACTCGGATGCTGATTACGCTGGATACAAAGTTGATAGAAAGAGCACCTCAGGAGCTTGCTAATTTCTAGGTCAATCCTTAATATCTTAGCACTCAAAGAAGCAAAACTCAGTAGCTCTATCAACTGCCGAGGCTGAGTATATTGCAGCTGGAGCATGTTGTGCTCAGATTTTGTGGATAAAGCAACACTTGAGAGATCTTGGACTTTCTTTCAAATATGTTCCAATCAAGTGTGATAATCGAGTGCAATCAGCATCACCAAAAATCCAGTTCAGCACTCAAAGACGAAACACTTTGAGGTCGGTATCATTTCTTAAGAGACCATTCTGAGAAAGGTGATATTGAACTCGAATTTATTCCTACCAATCTTTAATTAGCTGATATCTTTACTAAACCACTTAGTGAGGATCAGTTTTGCTTCATTAGGAATGAGCTTGGTATGTTAAATGCATAATTATGTGTTTTCTATTTGAAAATCTCATTTCATGATTATGTGATATGTGCTTACGATTCTTTAATAACCATTAGTTCAGTTGATCCGGTGATACCGAGCAGATAGTTGTTATCGATGTGTAGTGGGAGCGGAAGCAAAAGAAGGGGAAACCGCAAACAAGAAACACCGGCGTAATGCGGGACTCGCAGGTGCGGTTCGGGAAAATGGCTGAAAGGAGGGGCAAATGATGGCGGATGGAGCTGAAATTTGATAGGATGGTTCTTAACTGGGCCAAGAAGGTTGGGTAAAAATATGAGAATTTTTGGAGGTCGGGAACACCTTGATCACGGAGCTGAAAGTCGGGGTTCCGAGCTGACTGTCCGGGATGATACTCTTTGTGAAAATCAAAGGTGGGGGACGGAGTTCTTCTTGGTTTGAGCTGAGATTTGGAGGGAATAGACTCAACTCGTGTATGATGATGTGGGTGAAATTTGGGTCGAAGTTGATGTGTGGATTGGGAGTTATGGATATGGAAATTGAAGGGATAAAACCGAGGCTATCTCTAGGATACGAGTAACACCACCTAGAAACAACCAAGGGGCACCTCTCGCCTTGCCGGATACGTAAACACCACCGGTAGATTCAAGGACTCAAAGGACACCACCAAGTAGCCAACTTGGTTACAACATTGAGAATTCAAGGGGCCGAGAAATCCATCTCGAAAAGAGTATAACACTCAAAGTTTATAAATTCATCAAAGTTCCCTTTACAAAGTCATAACAAGCTGAATTTATAGGAAATAAAAATAGCATTTAACTAAGCTGAAAATTAAGTCTAAAATGATAAAGATGCTTTCCTCCTCTCCAAGTTAGTGAGGTTGAATTTTGGCCAAGTATTTGTGTGATTGGGAACATGTGGCCATGGTTGATTTCCCCTTTGGCAAGCTTTCTTCTCTCTTGTTCAACAAGCCTCATTTCACACTTGGTAATGCTTCTAGAATGCTCTTCACATGGGGTTTCATTTGATGCTTCCTTTAGGCATATTGTATTTAACCTTGGACCGACCAGAATACAAACTTATTTATATGCATAGATATGAAATGGCCTCATACACGGTGTGTCATGGCCGAAATTCACCTTGCTCTAACATGGAGGTGGTTATCTTGATTCTCCTTGACTATTCTCCTTGCATATTTATTTATGAACATTAAGTCATAAAAAGGTCAAACTCTTGGCTCTCTATCCTCTCGGGATAAAAAATGATTAAGACAAATTCAAGTAACTTCGGTTGATCCTTAAGCATTCTTGGCTCTTTAAGATGAATATCTTTCAGCCCATATTCAAAGGTAGTGATGTATAGTGAGGCGGAAGCAAAAAGAAGGGTGAAAACCGTAATAAAGCAAGCTGGACAGAATGGGTCTTGCAGGTGCGGTTCTGGGGAAAAAGGTGAAAGGTGAGGGAAACGTTGGATATTTTAGCTGAAATTTGGTGGGGAATGAGGTAACTTGTTGGGGAAGGTTGTGGTAAAATTTGGGAATTTTTGGATAAGGGGAACACCTTGATCAACTAGCCAGAAGTTGACGAGTACCGGGCTGGACGTCCAGGCTGACACCCTTTGTTTGGATCGGAGGTGGGGAACGGAAGGTTTCTTGGTTGTGGCTGATTTTCGGAGGGATGGAACACTCGCTGGAAGGATGATGGTTAAAATTTGGGTTGAAATGGACGAGTGGATTGGGAGATGTGGATTGGTGAAGTGAGGGGATAAAACCTGGGTTCCGGCTCGGATACGTAAACACCACCGAGTGAACCAAGGGGTACCTTCAATCGGTCCGGATACGTGAAACACCACCGGGGATTGAAAGACTCAAAGAACACCACCGTGCTGCCACACACGGATACAGCAATGAGAATTCAAGAGGGTAAGCAAATCCAGCTCAAGAGTATAAACTCATATATATCATCAAAAGGTGCTTTTACATGATGTGTGCTAGATGAATTTATAATGCCTCATAATGGCATTTTACAAAGTTGAAACCAAGCTGAAACTTAAAGTGAAAATAATAACAAAAACTACCAAGATTCTTTCCCCTCCTCCAAGTTAAGCTAGGATGAATTCTAGCCAAGCATTTGGTGGATTGGGAACATGTGGCCTCGGTTGCTTTCCTCTTTGACAAGCTACAAACCAACTTCCACAATGGGTAGTGGTTCTAGAAGGCTCTTCTTTAGGCTTCATTTAGACTCCTCTTAAGCGCATAAGCATAAGCCTTGGTCCCTTGGACCGACCCTTGATTTATTTATGTGCCAAGGACATATAATGGTAGCATTTGACACAATCCACGGTTGACATGGCCGAGCACACCGTTGCTTTAACAAGGAAGATTTAGGCACCTAACTTGTTGCTTCTCCAACTTTCCTTGTTGACTTCATTTGGTAAACAATTATTTATGGACATATGATCATAAGAATTTGATGTTTTGGACTTATCACCCTCCGGGATCCAATAGCACCATGCACTTGAACCTTAAGCATTTCCGGTTGATCATAGGATACTCAAGCATTTCTGGTTGATCCCTAAACATACATGGCTCCTCGGGGTGGACATCTTTCAGCTCAAAACGTAGGGCCGTCCACTTTCCATCACTCTCCCCTTGTAGAAAAGAATTTGTCCTCAAATTCGTGGGGTGTGAATAAGAAAATGGAGAGTAGTAACATTTTTGCTTGGCATAAGCTTAGGCCAACCCATAGATGGTGGCCATTTGTTCCTTGTTCGCATCCAATCCAAACTTCCGAGTTTGGCAACCACTTGTTGGCATAAAGTCCCCATGAATAAGGACCATCCTTGGGCTAGAAACTCATTTGCTCCTCTTTGGAAAATTTGCAACAACTTCCCAAAATGCCTAGCCAAGTAACCAACACAAGACCTTCGGTCGGAGAGCTCCAAATAATAAGACCAAATGAGAATGCAAATCCAACTCATAACACAAAGCCAACTCAAGAAGTAAGGCCAAGAGTTGCTAGGCAAATAATAAGCTTGATCATGGAACTCTCTCAACAAGTGATTCTGATAGTCAAGGAACAATGTTTCATACTCCTCATTAGCTTTACAAATCAGAAACATTTGTCCCTTCAATGGTTTATGATTGTAGCTGCCCATACAACTCCTTACATATTTTTCTTTTTGGATCACAAAGGAGTTATACCAAGTATTTGCAACCAACTTCTCTTTCATTAGTCTCACGGCTTCAAACTCCGCAATATGGTGAGTGTACTCGAAAGAGTTATGCACAAGGGAAACACCAAATTCTGGAATTGGGGAAAGTTGGGCTTGGGCAGATTCTGGTGGGAAAGATTTAGAGAGAAAACTCCTCTCCATGGCCATAACTCAAGGAAAAAAATTTGGGGTAAAGGTGGTTTAAGTGGAGGGGTAATAATGGGGTTCACATTAACCAAAGGAAGGCCTTGAGGGTGGTAGAATGTGGGCTGGACAGAATGACGACGTAGGGGAAATGGACTTGTGGGCATTTGTTTGGTGGGCAGAATGTAGGGGTTGTGAAGGCTCATGGGTTCCACTACTTCCAAGCTATCCTCAAGTTCCTCTTGAAGCTCTTCACATTCAACCAAAAGAATACTTGGTTGTGGGGTTGGGAAATTTGGTGGCGACAGGGAAGGATAATCACCAAGTTTTGGTGAGGGTTTTTGGGGTTTGTTATTGTGAGCGGGTTTGGGGTTTTGTGAGGGGTCAAAGGGCTGGACAGTAGGCGGTTGGTGGCTTTTTGGAAGGCTTGGTTTGGTGTTTTGGGGTGTGGGAGGTGGGGGCTGGGTGATTGGCTTCGGTGAGGAAATGTGGGGGCTCTTTTTGAGGGGTGTTGGGGCATTTTGTGGAGGTGGAGAGGGCTGGGCCGAAGGTTTTGGTGGAGGAGGGAATGAGAGGGTTGAAGGCTTGGAAGGAAGGGAAGAATGACTTCCCTTGTTAATTGATTTGTTCTTGGTTGGAGGAAATTTGCAATGAAATGGCCAAAATTTTTTTAACAATTTTCCTCTTAATTTTCTCCATGTGCTCACCTTCTTCTTGCCTTTCTTCTTCCTTCTCAACTTATAGTCATTCCACCAAGTGAGGGCATGACTCCTCAACTTGGACTCAACAAGCTCAACCTTCTCATGCTCTTCTAATCTCAAGTTGTCCAAGGCTTCTTCAACTTTAATAAACCAACTAGAAAATAGTTCTTGTTGGCCATAAAATTTAGGCACCAATAGATAGACCAACCCAAAATTAGATGGAGCCATTTAAGCTCTCAAAAATCCAAATGCCAAACGGTGTTCACGGTGGTGAAGGGAAAATGGGGAGAAAATTTTTCTGGCTTTTTTTTTTTTTTGTGGATGGACGTGTTTGGGATTTTGTGGAGTTGGCTGTTTTTGGGTTTATAGGGAATGGACACAATCACCTAAGGACCAGAACTTGCTCGATACCAAATATGATGTGTAGTGGGAGCGGAAGCAAAAGAAGAGGGAAGCTGCAAACAAGCTACCCAGCGAGAATGCGGGCCTGCTGGTACGGTTCTGGGAGAATGGGTGAAAGGAGTGGAAAATGGAGGAGTTTGGGGTTGAAATTTGATAGGATGGTTCTTAACTGGGCCAAGAAGGTTGGGTATAAATATGGGAATTTTTGGAGGTCGGGAACACCTTGATCACAGAGCTGAAAGTCGGGGTTCCGAGCTGACTGTCCAGGATGATACTCTTTGTGAAAATCAAAGGTGGGGGATGGAGTTCTTCTTGGTTTGAGCTGAGATTTGGAGGGAATGGACTCAACTCGTGTATGATGATGTGGGTGAAATTTGGGTCGAAGTTGATGTGTGGATTGGGAGTTATGGATATGGAAAGTGAAGGGATAAAACCGAGGCTATCTCTAGGATACAATAACACCACCTAGAAACAACCAAGGGGCACCTCTCGCCTTGCCGGATACAGACACACCACCGGTAGGTTCAAGGACTCAAAGGACACCACCAAGTAGCCAACTTGGTTACAACATTGAGAATTCAAGGGGCCGAGAAATCCATCTCGAAAAGAGTATAACACTCAAAGTTTATAAATTCATCAAAGTTCCCTTTACAAAGTCATTACAAGCTGAATTTATAGGAAATAAAAATAGCATTTAACTAAGCTGAAAATTAAGTCTAAAATGATAAAGATGCTTTCCTCCTCTCCAAGTTAGTGAGGTTGAATTCTGGCCAAGTATTTGTGTGATTGGGAACATGTGGCCATGGCTGATTTCCCATTTGGCAAGCCTTCTTCTCTCTTGTTCAACAAGCCTCATTTCACACTTGGTAATGCTTCTAGAATGCTCTTCACGTGGGGTTTTATTTGATGCTTCCTTTAGGCATATTGTATTTAACCTTGGACCGACCAGAATACAAACTTATTTATATGCATAGATATGAAATGGCCTCACTTCACAGAGTGTGTCATGGCCGAAATTCACCTTGCTCTAACATGGAGGTGGTTATCTTGATTCTCCTTGACTATTCTCCTTGCATATTTATTTATGAACATTAAGTCATAAAATTGTCAAACTCTTGGCTCTCTATCCTCCGGGATAAAAAATGATTAAGACAAATTCAAGTAACTTCGGTTGATCCTTAAGCATTCTTGGCTCTTCAAGATGAATATCTTTCAGCTCATATTCAAAGGTGTTCACTTTCCATCAAAAAGTACGCCAAAGAGTTCCCGAGGTCACGCAAAAACTTTTCCGTAACCCAATTAAAGTCGAAGCTCGTCTTACGTGTTTCTTGCTGATGAGAACCTTCTTCTCATAGCATTCCAAGCAAGGAGAACCCCAACTCCAAGCATCTTAAAGCTCTTTTTGATATTTTAGAGGACTACGAAGTAGACCTCTTTCCGCTATCATCGAGCAAATGGCGGCTTTGCCAGCTCGGACTCAGAATAAGAAGAACACCCCTCTTCCCTTCGGTGCTCTTCTCACTCTTATTTTCAAACAGTTCAAAGTTCCTCTTCCCTCGGATCCGAACGTCGTTTCTAAGGCTGCCATTGTAGTCGGCAAAAGGAACTTCTCGGGTACGGATAGCAGGAAACCAAACCCGGTGTCCGGATCCACAGCTCGAGCTAAGGCCACCCTCCCCGCCTCGGACTCGGACCGAAACGCTTTTGTCTCTTCCTCGCTCCACCTGGTAGCGCCTCCACCTCGGGTGCTTCCAAAACTCTTTCTTCCATTTTGTCCACCGCTGTCATGGACAAAATCTCTTCGTGTCCTTGGAACTCAAGGACCTTCTCCGATTATTCAAGACTGTCTTCCAGTCTATGACCATCAACTAGAAAACCGCCCAATCTCAAATTCGAGAGCAGTAGGACGTGCTCCTTGCGATGAAGGCTCGGTAAAGGAGCAAAGGGAGCTTCTCGAGCTCCTTCAGGAGAGAAGATCCAAGGCAGCTCAGGATCCAGGTAACTCGGACACCTCCGAGGAATCCTCGAGTCCCGCCAAGTCCTCCTCGGACGAGAGGAGAGGAAGAAGGAGAAGGAGAAGAAGTAGAGGACCTCGCGGGCTGGGGAGATCCTTCGAGCAAGGAGAGCAAGAAGGACAAAGAGCAAGCAACCGAGGGTCCGAGTGCTCCTGAAGCGCAACCGAAGTAATCGGCTCAAACAGCGAGCCCGAGCAAGTCGGCTCGAGCACACCCCTCCGGTCGTTGAGTTCCAAGAGGATGAGCCTCCGGACGACCTAGTTCTGGGTCAGCCACTCGGAATTGAGCCGATACTAGAGATTCATGTACTGCCTCCGCCGCGCTCAAACACATCGTCAAGATCTTATCAGCGCCGGCGCACCACTCATCCTTCCTCCTCAACCCCGACTAACCCATCCCCTTCTTAATTTCTTAGTGTTTTATTTATATCATTTCATGTTTTCTCTTTTGTCCAAACATCAAATATGTACTTCTCGTTGTATTCTTCCCATTTTTTTGTTTTTGCTGAAAGACAAGGGGGAGAATAGATAAGAAAAATTTGTTGTCTTGTTTAGGGGAGTTTCTCTCATCCTTTGTAAATATTTTTCTTTGACTTTAATGAAGTAAATGCATTTCATTAACAATTTTTGTCTATTTGGATTTATTTCTTTTCCTGCTCCGATAGCTATGAAATCTTATGTTATTTTCCGAGCAAGTTTGCAAAATCAGATTTATATCACTAACAAAGTTTTTGTCTAAGTGTGGAATGCCTTTCATCAAAAAGGGGAGATTGAAGACTCGGACTTTATACTTACACTTTTCCGAGTTCCATCGAGGAATCGGGTATAAGACTTCATCTCTTATAGGGTTTTGATTTCAAGTCATTCCATGTGCCTTAGAAGTCTTTCTGAGTGATATAACATTCTCTCTAAGTGTTATAGAAACTATTATATATGTTTATGCTTGACTCGATCGACTCGGAAATCATACGTACTCACCACTTCACACTCGGTTCCGAGTCACTCAACGCTCAGAATTATCACATGTTTAAACACTTTTTTTCACGCACATAAACTCATGTCCGACTTCGTGTTCCAAGAATTAACATGTTAATTCATTCTTCTAAGTCTCGCATATTTTGTTTAAACTTTGTCTAGTCTAGATCAAGTTTGTTTACTCCGATATTCTTTATTTGACTTGTTTATCTTCTAGACTCGACTAGGATGGAATTTGAGTATCATGGATATTAGACTCAGAAAATTCCATTCCTTTTCCGACTCGGATAATTAGTCACTTAATTGTCTTAATTATGTTATTATCTATGTCTAATCTTGGACCAAAGTATTTTATACTTTGAGAACCAAATTGATTTATTTTTGTAGGTTATTCAAACAAGACTATCCTATTTTTGAATTGCAAAAGTAACCGGCTTCAAAATGTCAAATCACCAGACAGACAAGGCTTTTTCCACCTCTGACCTAACCCCGGACAACGTGTCGGGGTTGTCCGTTTCCAAAGCTGGAAAATTGCAACACTAAGCTCTACGGTGGTTTCCACCTTACTTTTAAAGACACCACCGAGTGGTTTTGGGAGTTCCAAAGGAGTCAAGAGCCATTGGCCAACGTTCATATCTCAACGGAAATTTTCCGAGTGACTCGGAAAATCCATTACAACGGTCACAAGGGACTTCTAGTCGGAAGATGGACACAACGGCTAAGCTGCTTGGTCATCTATAAATAGAAACCAACTTCCAAGACTTGAAGATTGCTGAACCAAAATTGTTAATACATATACTTGAGCAAAAGTTATTGTACTCATTCTCAATCTTCTACTTACAACTCGAATTACGTATTTAATATTTTTATGAGTTGTAAGGTCTTGTACTTAGTTATAAACACTCTCTTTCTTACTCTCTAAGTAAGGTCCCTTGACTGAGCTGTAAGAGTCAACTCAACTCGGTTGTCCTTAAATGTAAGGGTGATCACGAGTTAGGAAGTACTTGGATCGGACAAGGTAATTTTTGAGTCTAGGAAAAACTTGTACGGAGTTGTCTAAGGGAGCAACTTGGGGTGAGTCAGTCTACTGAATTTTGTGAACTCAATGATGTATACTGGCAGGCGGAAGCAAAAAGAAGGGAAAACGCAAAGAGAGCAACCGGGCAGAATGGGTCCTGCAGGGGCACTCTTGGGAGATCGGGTGAAAGGAGGGGTAAATGTTGGGGGTTTTAGCTGAAATTTGGTGGAGGGGAATTTAACTGGTAAAGGAAGGTCTAGAAAAATTTGGGAATTTTTGGTTAAGGGGATCACCTTGATCAACAAGCCAGAAGTTGACGATGCCGGGCTGGACGTCCAAGCTGACACCCTTTGTTTGGATCAAAGGTGGGGAACGGAAGGCTTCTTGGGTGTGGCTAATTTTTGGAGGGATGGAAGTAGACTCGCTGGAAGGATGATGGTTAAAATTTGGGCTGAAATGGACGAGTGGATTGTGAGATATGGATCGGTAAAGTGAGGGGATAGAACACTGGGTTACGGCTCGGATACTGACAACACCACCGAGTGAACCAAGGGCGCTTTCAATCGGTCCGGATACAGAAACACCACCGGGGATTGAAAGACTCAAAGAACACCACCGTGCTGCCACACACGGATACAGCAATGAGAATTCAAAGGAGAGCAATCCAGCTCAAGAGTATAAACTCATATATATCATCAAAAGGTGTCATTACAAGGAGAATGCTAGCTGAATATATAATGCCTCACATTGGCATTTTACAAGGCTGAAACAAAGCTGAAAATTAAAGTAAAATGATAATAAAAACTACCAAGATTCTTTCCCCTCCTCCAAGTTAATCTAGGAGAAATTCTAGCCAAGCATTTGAACATTTGGGAACATGTGGTCACGGTGTGATTTCCCCTTTGCCAAGCTTTCTCCAAACCAACTCCCACCATGGTGAGTGCTTTTAGAATGCTCCTTGATATGTGTTATTGGATGCTTGACATTAGGTACTTGACATAAGCTATGCGGACCCATGGACCGACCTCTTGATTATTTATGGACAATGGAAAAATAATAGTACTTGAAGCAAATCATGGCCGGACTCCTCTTTGCTTTAACATGGAGGGATTTAGGCGATTCTCTTGATTCTTCACTAACTCTCGTTCTTGACCCCATTGATGAACATTTATTTATAAACAAGATCATAAGAGTTTGATGTCCTTGTCTCCTCATCCTCCGGGATCCATTTGCAAAGTGCTTGAAACTATGGATATTTCAAGTATTCCCGGTTGTTCCTTAAGCTTGCATGGCTCCTTGGGATTGACATATCTCGCCTCAAAGTGGAGTGCCGTCCACTCTCCATCATTCTGTCCTTGTAGGAAAGAATTTGCCATCAAATTCTCAAAAACTTCATTTTCTGAGTGTGGAAAAATTTTTGTCATGTTGAAGCTTGTGTTAAAGTTGAGGATGGAATGCCCTCGTGTGTTTGGACAGCCGGCTAATTGCGGAGAATTGGGTTGGACATTTGGCCAAAATGAATGCTTATCTAGCATGCTCATGGTGGAAAGATAGAATTGATCAAAAACTTCATCATGAAGCACATAGGTCGGGGTACCATTGGGGAGAAAAACAACACTCTTCGGTACCACAAAAATTGGTTTTATACTCTCTTTTGAGTTTTCCATAACTCCTTCCTTCATGTGCGGATACAAAGGGTATGGCCTTAACAAAATGCAATAAAAAACAAACAACCCTTCATTGTGCTTCTTTTGAAAAAACCTTTCGGGCATACCACAATGTGAACTCAATAACCGAGTACCAATGAAAAGGAAGTCATCCTTCCTTGGCACCAAAAATTTTGGTTCGATCCATGGGATTTCTTGCTTCGCTTCTCGACCTTTTGCCCATAATGCATCATCACTTTTGGACCTCAAATCACAATCTGTCCGATTGGGAGAAAGGGTTCTCGGGTTGGGTGTTTTGGAAGATGGGAATTTCTTTGTGGTGGTAAGCTAGAAGGGATTTTGTTTGGAGGGACAAAGATCATTTTGGCGTGTGGAGTGGTGACGAGGGAAGGAAATCTTGTGGAGGTTTCTCGGTGATATGTGGGGGTAAGAGGATATGTTTTTGGCAAGGCTTGAGCTCTCGTTGCTTGTCTTTGAGAAGGGGTTCTCCAAGCACAAGCATAAGGCTAGTTTGTGGAGAAGTGCCTTGCGGTTTTGGTTTGAGGCATTCACTTGGGGGCAAAGGTGGTTTAAGTGGAGGGGTAAGGATGGGGTTCAAATCAATCAAGGGAAGGCTATGCTGGTGGTGGTAAGTGGACAGATTTGGTTTGTGGAGTTTCGGTTGAGGGTAGGCTTGCGGGCTCTTTTGTGGACTTGTCTTTGTGGGTTGGTTTAAATGCTCCTTTTCTCTTTTGCTATACACCACAATGTCATTAAAGTGCACAACCACCAACTTCCATGATATACCAAATGTGATGGGGTAGAAATGATTTTGGCTAGTCAAAGTTCCATGATCAGGTATGCAACACCAAGCGCTCTTGGTAAGGAAGTCATCTTCCTTTGGTACCAAAAGAATGGGTTCCACATACTCCTTCATAATGCCTAGAGCTCTTTCCACTATATTCGGCCATAAGGGATGCTCATTTGAAATGCTCATGGTTGTATCAAAATAAGGGCTCCAAAACCAAGTGCCCTTAAGAAGGAAATCGTCCTTACTTGGCATTAAGAAAGTAGACTCCACACAAGGACTTTCCTCTTTCTCTCCTAGGCTTTTAGCCAACGGTTCAACAATTTGTCTTTGGTTCACTTGAACACTTTTAGGATCCACTCCATAGGCTGGTTTATAATGGATGGCTCTTGGAATGGGGTCAACGAGGATGTTGTAGGGTTCTTTGTGGTGGAGAGCTAGGCGGAGTTTCGTTTGGGAGAACATGGGCAATCAACTCATGGGCTGGACGAAACTCATGTTGTGGTGCTTTGAGAAAATTTTCTCCATGAGTTAGGATGGGGTTGGTTGGGGTGGAGTCATTTGGTTTTGCTTGTGGGATTTGGCTCGGTGACAATGGGATCAATGTGATCCTCTTGCCATCTTTAGTGAAGGTATAGGTGTTCAAAAATCCATCATACATGACTCTCCTATCAAAGAGCCAAGGTCTCCCTAGCAACAAATGACAAGCATCTATTGGAATAATATCACACCATATCTCGTCATAATAATTTTTGACAATACTAAATGACACAAGGCATCTAGAATTGACTTGGAGTGTTTCACCTTGATGAACCCATTGAAGGTTGTAAGGATGAGGATGGGGTGAAACAAGAAGTCCAAGCTTTTCCACCATAGCCAACGAGGCTATATTCATGCAACTACCACCATCGATGATGATTGAGCATACTTTGTTTAGCACGGTTCCTCTTGTTTAGAAAATATTTTCTCGTTGCTCTTCACTTTATTCCTTGAAGTCGCTCAAGGTCCTTCTCAAAAATAGGCTTGTGTTCATGGTTTGGGATCTTTGTAAGGCTGGCTATTTTGTTTGGATTTTTGGGTTTATGGGGAAGGGATAGAACACCACAAGGAACAAACTTGCTCTGATACCAAAGTTGATGTATAGTGGCAGGCGGAAGCAAAAAGAAGGAAAAACCGCAAAAGAGAGCAACCGGGCGAGAATGGGTCCTGTAGGGGCACTCTTGGGAGATCGGGTGAAAGGAGGGGTAAATGTTGGGGGTTTTAGCTGAAATTTGGTGGAGGGGAATTTAACTGGTAAAGGAAGGTCTAGAAAAAATTTGGGAATTTTTGGTTAAGGGGATCACCTTGATCAACAAGCCAGAAGTTGACGATGCCGGGCTGGACGTCCAAGCTGACACCCTTTGTTTGGATCAAAGGTGGGGAACGGAAGGCTTCTTGGGTGTGGCTAATTTTTGGAGGGATGGAAGTAGACTCGCTGGAAGGATGATGGTTAAAATTTGGGCTGAAATGGACGAGTGGATTGTGAGATATGGATCGGTAAAGTGAGGGGATAGAACACGGGTTACGGCTCGGATACTGACAACACCACAGAGTGAACCAAGGGCGCTTTCAATCGGTCCGGATACAGAAACACCACCGGGGATTGAAAGACTCAAAGAACACCACCGTGCTGCCACACACGGATACAGCAATGAGAATTCAAAGGAGAGCAATCCAGCTCAAGAGTATAAACTCATATATATCATCAAAAGGTGTCATTACAAGGAGAATGCTAGCTGAATATATAATGCCTCACATTGGCATTTTACAAGGCTGAAACAAAGCTGAAAATTAAAGTAAAATGATAATAAAAACTACCAAGATTCTTTCCCCTCCTCCAAGTTAATCTAGGAGAAATTCTAGCCAAGCATTTGAACATTTGGGAACATGTGGTCACGGTGTGATTTCCCCTTTGCCAAGCTTTCTCCAAACCAACTCCCACCATGGTGAGTGCTTTTAGAATGCTCCTTGATATGTGTTATTGGATGCTTGACATTAGGTACTTGACATAAGCTATGCGGACCCATGGACCGACCTCTTGATTATTTATGGACAATGGAAAAATAATAGTACTTGAAGCAAATCATGGCCGGACTCCTCTTTGCTTTAACATGGAGGGATTTAGGCGATTCTCTTGATTCTTCACTAACTCTCGTTCTTGACCCCATTGATGAACATTTATTTATAAACAAGATCATAAGAGTTTGATGTCCTTGTCTCCTCATCCTCCGGGATCCATTTGCAAAGTGCTTGAAACTATGGATATTTCAAGTATTCCCGGTTGTTCCTTAAGCTTGCATGGCTCCTTGGGATTGACATATCTCGCCTCAAAGTGGAGTGCCGTCCACTCTCCATCATTCTGTCCTTGTAGGAAAGAATTTGCCATCAAATTCTCAAAAACTTCATTTTACGAGTGTGGAAAAATTTTTGTCATGTTGAAGCTTGTGTTAAAGTTGAGGATGGAATGCCCTCGTGTGTTTGGACAGCCGGCTAATTGCGGAGAATTGGGTTGGACATTTGGCCAAAATGAATGCTTATCTAGCATGCTCATGGTGGAAAGATAGAATTGATCAAAAACTTCATCATGAAGCACATAGGTCGGGGTACCATTGGGGAGAAAAACAACACTCTTCGGTACCACAAAAATTGGTTTTATACTCTCTTTTGAGTTTTCCATAACTCCTTCCTTCATGTGCGGATACAAAGGGTATGGCCTTAACAAAATGCAATAAAAAACAAACAACCCTTCATTGTGCTTCTTTTGAAAAAACCTTTCGGGCATACCACAATGTGAACTCAATAACCGAGTACCAATGAAAAGGAAGTCATCCTTCCTTGGCACCAAAAATTTTGGTTCGATCCATGGGATTTCTTGCTTCGCTTCTCGACCTTTTGCCCATAATGCATCATCACTTTTGGACCTCAAATCACAATCTGTCCGATTGGGAGAAAGGGTTCTCGGGTTGGGTGTTTTGGAAGATGGGAATTTCTTTGTGGTGGTAAGCTAGAAGGGATTTTGTTTGGAGGGACAAAGATCATTTTGGCGTGTGGAGTGGTGACGAGGGGAAGGAAATCTTGTGGAGGTTTCTCGGTGATATGTGGGGGTAAGAGGATATGTTTTTGGCAAGGCTTGAGCTCTCGTTGCTTGTCTTTGAGAAGGGGTTCTCCAAGCACAAGCATAAGGCTAGTTTGTGGAGAAGTGCCTTGCAGTTTTGGTTTGAGGCATTCACTTGGGGGCAAAGGTGGTTTAAGTGGAGGGGTAAGGATGGGGTTCAAATCAATCAAGGGAAGGCTATGCTGGTGGTGGTAAGTGGACAGATTTGGTTTGTGGAGTTTCGGTTGAGGGTAGGCTTGCGGGCTCTTTTGTGGACTTGTCTTTGTGGGTTGGTTTAAATGCTCCTTTTCTCTTTTGCTATACACCACAATGTCATTAAAGTGCACAACCACCAACTTCCATGATATACCAAATGTGATGGGGTAGAAATGATTTTGGCTAGTCAAAGTTCCATGATCAGGTATGCAACACCAAGCGCTCTTGGTAAGGAAGTCATCTTCCTTTGGTACCAAAAGAATGGGTTCCACATACTCCTTCATAATGCCTAGAGCTCTTTCCACTATATTCGGCCATAAGGGATGCTCATTTGAAATGCTCATGGTTGTATCAAAATAAGGGCTCCAAAACCAAGTGCCCTTAAGAAGGAAATCGTCCTTACTTGGCATTAAGAAAGTAGACTCCACACAAGGACTTTCCTCTTTCTCTCCTAGGCTTTTAGCCAACGGTTCAACAATTTGTCTTTGGTTCACTTGAACACTTTTAGGATCCACTCCATAGGCTGGTTTATAATGGATGGCTCTTGGAATGGGGTCAACAGGATGTTGTAGGGTTCTTTGTGGTGGAGAGCTAGGCGGAGTTTCGTTTGGGAGAACATGGGCAATCAACTCATGGGCTGGACGAAACTCATGTTGTGGTGCTTTGAGAAAATTTTCTCCATGAGTTAGGATGGGGTTGGTTGGGGTGGAGTCATTTGGTTTTGCTTGTGGGATTTGGCTCGGTGACAATGGGATCAATGTGATCCTCTTGCCATCTTTAGTGAAGGTATAGGTGTTCAAAAATCCATCATACATGACTCTCCTATCAAAGAGCCAAGGTCTCCCTAGCAACAAATGACAAGCATCTATTGGAATAATATCACACCATATCTCGTCATAATAATTTTTGACAATACTAAATGACACAAGGCATCTAGAATTGACTTGGAGTGTTTCACCTTGATGAACCCATTGAAGGTTGTAAGGATGAGGATGGGGTGAAACAAGAAGTCCAAGCTTTTCCACCATAGCCAACGAGGCTATATTCATGCAACTACCACCATCGATGATGATTGAGCATACTTTGTTTAGCACGGTTCCTCTTGTTTAGAAAATATTTTCTCGTTGCTCTTCACTTTATTCCTTGAAGTCGCTCAAGGTCCTTCTCAAAAATAGGCTTGTGTTCATGGTTTGGGATCTTTGTAAGGCTGGCTATTTTGTTTGGATTTTTGGGTTTATGGGGGAAGGGATAGAACACCACAAGGAACAAACTTGCTCTGATACCAAAGTTGATGTATAGTGGCAGGCGGAAGCAAAAAGAAGGAAAAACCGCAAAAGAGAGCAACCGGGCAGAATGGGTCTGTAGGGGCACTCTTGGGAGATCGGGTGAAAGGAGGGGTAAATGTTGGGGGTTTTAGCTGAAATTTGGTGGAGGGAATTTAACTGGTAAAGGAAGGTCTAGAAAAAATTTGGGAATTTTTGGTTAAGGGGATCACCTTGATCAACAAGCCAGAAGTTGACGATGCCGGGCTGGACGTCCAAGCTGACACCCTTTGTTTGGATCAAAGGTGGGGAACGGAAGGCTTCTTGGGTGTGGCTAATTTTTGGAGGGATGGAAGTAGACTCGCTGGAAGGATGATGGTTAAAATTTGGGCTGAAATGGACGAGTGGATTGTGAGATATGGATCGGTAAAGTGAGGGGATAGAACACTGGGTTACGGCTCGGATACAGACAACACCACCGAGTGAACCAAGGGGCGCTTTCAATCGGTCCGGATACAGAAACACCACCGGGGATTGAAAGACTCAAAGAACACCACCGTGCTGCCACACACGGATACAGCAATGAGAATTCAAAGGAGAGCAATCCAGCTCAAGAGTATAAACTCATATATATCATCAAAAGGTGTCATTACAAGGAGAATGCTAGCTGAATATATAATGCCTCACATTGGCATTTTACAAGGCTGAAACAAAGCTGAAAATTAAAGTAAAATGATAATAAAAACTACCAAGATTCTTTCCCCTCCTCCAAGTTAATCTAGGAGAAATTCTAGCCAAGCATTTGAACATTTGGGAACATGTGGTCACGGTGTGATTTCCCCTTTGCCAAGCTTTCTCCAAACCAACTCCCACCATGGTGAGTGCTTTTAGAATGCTCCTTGATATGTGTTATTGGATGCTTGACATTAGGTACTTGACATAAGCTATGCGGACCCATGGACCGACCTCTTGATTATTTATGGACAATGGAAAAATAATAGTACTTGAAGCAAATCATGGCCGGACTCCTCTTTGCTTTAACATGGAGGGATTTAGGCGATTCTCTTGATTCTTCACTAACTCTCGTTCTTGACCCCATTGATGAACATTTATTTATAAACAAGATCATAAGAGTTTGATGTCCTTGTCTCCTCATCCTCCGGGATCCATTTGCAAAGTGCTTGAAACTATGGATATTTCAAGTATTCCCGGTTGTTCCTTAAGCTTGCATGGCTCCTTGGGATTGACATATCTCGCCTCAAAGTGGAGTGCCGTCCACTCTCCATCATTCTGTCCTTGTAGGAAAGAATTTGCCATCAAATTCTCAAAAACTTCATTTTACGAGTGTGGAAAAATTTTTGTCATGTTGAAGCTTGTGTTAAAGTTGAGGATGGAATGCCCTCGTGTGTTTGGACAGCCGGCTAATTGCGGAGAATTGGGTTGGACATTTGGCCAAAATGAATGCTTATCTAGCATGCTCATGGTGGAAAGATAGAATTGATCAAAAACTTCATCATGAAGCACATAGGTCGGGGTACCATTGGGGAGAAAAACAACACTCTTCGGTACCACAAAAATTGGTTTTATACTCTCTTTTGAGTTTTCCATAACTCCTTCCTTCATGTGCGGATACAAAGGGTATGGCCTTAACAAAATGCAATAAAAAACAAACAACCCTTCATTGTGCTTCTTTTGAAAAAACCTTTCGGGCATACCACAATGTGAACTCAATAACCGAGTACCAATGAAAAGGAAGTCATCCTTCCTTGGCACCAAAAATTTTGGTTCGATCCATGGGATTTCTTGCTTCGCTTCTCGACCTTTTGCCCATAATGCATCATCACTTTTGGACCTCAAATCACAATCTGTCCGATTGGGAGAAAGGGTTCTCGGGTTGGGTGTTTTGGAAGATGGGAATTTCTTTGTGGTGGTAAGCTAGAAGGGATTTTGTTTGGAGGGACAAAGATCATTTTGGCGTGTGGAGTGGTGACGAGGGGAAGGAAATCTTGTGGAGGTTTCTCGGTGATATGTGGGGGTAAGAGGATATGTTTTTGGCAAGGCTTGAGCTCTCGTTGCTTGTCTTTGAGAAGGGGTTCTCCAAGCACAAGCATAAGGCTAGTTTGTGGAGAAGTGCCTTGCAGTTTTGGTTTGAGGCATTCACTTGGGGGCAAAGGTGGTTTAAGTGGAGGGGTAAGGATGGGGTTCAAATCAATCAAGGGAAGGCTATGCTGGTGGTGGTAAGTGGACAGATTTGGTTTGTGGAGTTTCGGTTGAGGGTAGGCTTGCGGGCTCTTTTGTGGACTTGTCTTTGTGGGTTGGTTTAAATGCTCCTTTTCTCTTTTGCTATACACCACAATGTCATTAAAGTGCACAACCACCAACTTCCATGATATACCAAATGTGATGGGGTAGAAATGATTTTGGCTAGTCAAAGTTCCATGATCAGGTATGCAACACCAAGCGCTCTTGGTAAGGAAGTCATCTTCCTTTGGTACCAAAAGAATGGGTTCCACATACTCCTTCATAATGCCTAGAGCTCTTTCCACTATATTCGGCCATAAGGGATGCTCATTTGAAATGCTCATGGTTGTATCAAAATAAGGGCTCCAAAACCAAGTGCCCTTAAGAAGGAAATCGTCCTTACTTGGCATTAAGAAAGTAGACTCCACACAAGGACTTTCCTCTTTCTCTCCTAGGCTTTTAGCCAACGGTTCAACAATTTGTCTTTGGTTCACTTGAACACTTTTAGGATCCACTCCATAGGCTGGTTTATAATGGATGGCTCTTGGAATGGGGTCAACAGGATGTTGTAGGGTTCTTTGTGGTGGAGAGCTAGGCGGAGTTTCGTTTGGGAGAACATGGGCAATCAACTCATGGGCTGGACGAAACTCATGTTGTGGTGCTTTGAGAAAATTTTCTCCATGAGTTAGGATGGGGTTGGTTGGGGTGGAGTCATTTGGTTTTGCTTGTGGGATTTGGCTCGGTGACAATGGGATCAATGTGATCCTCTTGCCATCTTTAGTGAAGGTATAGGTGTTCAAAAATCCATCATACATGACTCTCCTATCAAAGAGCCAAGGTCTCCCTAGCAACAAATGACAAGCATCTATTGGAATAATATCACACCATATCTCGTCATAATAATTTTTGACAATACTAAATGACACAAGGCATCTAGAATTGACTTGGAGTGTTTCACCTTGATGAACCCATTGAAGGTTGTAAGGATGAGGATGGGGTGAAACAAGAAGTCCAAGCTTTTCCACCATAGCCAACGAGGCTATATTCATGCAACTACCACCATCGATGATGATTGAGCATACTTTGTTTAGCACGGTTCCTCTTGTTTAGAAAATATTTTCTCGTTGCTCTTCACTTTATTCCTTGAAGTCGCTCAAGGTCCTTCTCAAAAATAGGCTTGTGTTCATGGTTTGGGATCTTTGTAAGGCTGGCTATTTTGTTTGGATTTTTGGGTTTATGGGGGAAGGGATAGAACACCACAAGGAACAAACTTGCTCTGATACCAAAGTTGATGTATAGTGGCAGGCGGAAGCAAAAAGAAGGAAAAACCGCAAAAGAGAGCAACCGGGCGAGAATGGGTCTGTAGGGGCACTCTTGGGAGATCGGGTGAAAGGAGGGGTAAATGTTGGGGGTTTTAGCTGAAATTTGGTGGAGGGAATTTAACTGGTAAAGGAAGGTCTAGAAAAAATTTGGGAATTTTTGGTTAAGGGGATCACCTTGATCAACAAGCCAGAAGTTGACGATGCCGGGCTGGACGTCCAAGCTGACACCCTTTGTTTGGATCAAAGGTGGGGAACGGAAGGCTTCTTGGGTGTGGCTAATTTTTGGAGGGATGGAAGTAGACTCGCTGGAAGGATGATGGTTAAAATTTGGGCTGAAATGGACGAGTGGATTGTGAGATATGGATCGGTAAAGTGAGGGGATAGAACACGGGTTACGGCTCGGATACGACAACACCACCGAGTGAACCAAGGGCGCTTTCAATCGGTCCGGATACAGAAACACCACCGGGGATTGAAAGACTCAAAGAACACCACCGTGCTGCCACACACGGATACAGCAATGAGAATTCAAAGGAGAGCAATCCAGCTCAAGAGTATAAACTCATATATATCATCAAAAGGTGTCATTACAAGGAGAATGCTAGCTGAATATATAATGCCTCACATTGGCATTTTACAAGGCTGAAACAAAGCTGAAAATTAAAGTAAAATGATAATAAAAACTACCAAGATTCTTTCCCCTCCTCCAAGTTAATCTAGGAGAAATTCTAGCCAAGCATTTGAACATTTGGGAACATGTGGTCACGGTGTGATTTCCCCTTTGCCAAGCTTTCTCCAAACCAACTCCCACCATGGTGAGTGCTTTTAGAATGCTCCTTGATATGTGTTATTGGATGCTTGACATTAGGTACTTGACATAAGCTATGCGGACCCATGGACCGACCTCTTGATTATTTATGGACAATGGAAAAATAATAGTACTTGAAGCAAATCATGGCCGGACTCCTCTTTGCTTTAACATGGAGGGATTTAGGCGATTCTCTTGATTCTTCACTAACTCTCGTTCTTGACCCCATTGATGAACATTTATTTATAAACAAGATCATAAGAGTTTGATGTCCTTGTCTCCTCATCCTCCGGGATCCATTTGCAAAGTGCTTGAAACTATGGATATTTCAAGTATTCCCGGTTGTTCCTTAAGCTTGCATGGCTCCTTGGGATTGACATATCTCGCCTCAAAGTGGAGTGCCGTCCACTCTCCATCATTCTGTCCTTGTAGGAAAGAATTTGCCATCAAATTCTCAAAAACTTCATTTTACGAGTGTGGAAAAATTTTTGTCATGTTGAAGCTTGTGTTAAAGTTGAGGATGGAATGCCCTCGTGTGTTTGGACAGCCGGCTAATTGCGGAGAATTGGGTTGGACATTTGGCCAAAATGAATGCTTATCTAGCATGCTCATGGTGGAAAGATAGAATTGATCAAAAACTTCATCATGAAGCACATAGGTCGGGGTACCATTGGGGAGAAAAACAACACTCTTCGGTACCACAAAAATTGGTTTTATACTCTCTTTTGAGTTTTCCATAACTCCTTCCTTCATGTGCGGATACAAAGGGTATGGCCTTAACAAAATGCAATAAAAAACAAACAACCCTTCATTGTGCTTCTTTTGAAAAAACCTTTCGGGCATACCACAATGTGAACTCAATAACCGAGTACCAATGAAAAGGAAGTCATCCTTCCTTGGCACCAAAAATTTTGGTTCGATCCATGGGATTTCTTGCTTCGCTTCTCGACCTTTTGCCCATAATGCATCATCACTTTTGGACCTCAAATCACAATCTGTCCGATTGGGAGAAAGGGTTCTCGGGTTGGGTGTTTTGGAAGATGGGAATTTCTTTGTGGTGGTAAGCTAGAAGGGATTTTGTTTGGAGGGACAAAGATCATTTTGGCGTGTGGAGTGGTGACGAGGGGAAGGAAATCTTGTGGAGGTTTCTCGGTGATATGTGGGGGTAAGAGGATATGTTTTTGGCAAGGCTTGAGCTCTCGTTGCTTGTCTTTGAGAAGGGGTTCTCCAAGCACAAGCATAAGGCTAGTTTGTGGAGAAGTGCCTTGCAGTTTTGGTTTGAGGCATTCACTTGGGGGCAAAGGTGGTTTAAGTGGAGGGGTAAGGATGGGGTTCAAATCAATCAAGGGAAGGCTATGCTGGTGGTGGTAAGTGGACAGATTTGGTTTGTGGAGTTTCGGTTGAGGGTAGGCTTGCGGGCTCTTTTGTGGACTTGTCTTTGTGGGTTGGTTTAAATGCTCCTTTTCTCTTTTGCTATACACCACAATGTCATTAAAGTGCACAACCACCAACTTCCATGATATACCAAATGTGATGGGGTAGAAATGATTTTGGCTAGTCAAAGTTCCATGATCAGGTATGCAACACCAAGCGCTCTTGGTAAGGAAGTCATCTTCCTTTGGTACCAAAAGAATGGGTTCCACATACTCCTTCATAATGCCTAGAGCTCTTTCCACTATATTCGGCCATAAGGGATGCTCATTTGAAATGCTCATGGTTGTATCAAAATAAGGGCTCCAAAACCAAGTGCCCTTAAGAAGGAAATCGTCCTTACTTGGCATTAAGAAAGTAGACTCCACACAAGGACTTTCCTCTTTCTCTCCTAGGCTTTTAGCCAACGGTTCAACAATTTGTCTTTGGTTCACTTGAACACTTTTAGGATCCACTCCATAGGCTGGTTTATAATGGATGGCTCTTGGAATGGGGTCAACAGGATGTTGTAGGGTTCTTTGTGGTGGAGAGCTAGGCGGAGTTTCGTTTGGGAGAACATGGGCAATCAACTCATGGGCTGGACGAAACTCATGTTGTGGTGCTTTGAGAAAATTTTCTCCATGAGTTAGGATGGGGTTGGTTGGGGTGGAGTCATTTGGTTTTGCTTGTGGGATTTGGCTCGGTGACAATGGGATCAATGTGATCCTCTTGCCATCTTTAGTGAAGGTATAGGTGTTCAAAAATCCATCATACATGACTCTCCTATCAAAGAGCCAAGGTCTCCCTAGCAACAAATGACAAGCATCTATTGGAATAATATCACACCATATCTCGTCATAATAATTTTTGACAATACTAAATGACACAAGGCATCTAGAATTGACTTGGAGTGTTTCACCTTGATGAACCCATTGAAGGTTGTAAGGATGAGGATGGGGTGAAACAAGAAGTCCAAGCTTTTCCACCATAGCCAACGAGGCTATATTCATGCAACTACCACCATCGATGATGATTGAGCATACTTTGTTTAGCACGGTTCCTCTTGTTTAGAAAATATTTTCTCGTTGCTCTTCACTTTATTCCTTGAAGTCGCTCAAGGTCCTTCTCAAAAATAGGCTTGTGTTCATGGTTTGGGATCTTTGTAAGGCTGGCTATTTTGTTTGGATTTTTGGGTTTATGGGGGAAGGGATAGAACACCACAAGGAACAAACTTGCTCTGATACCAAAGTTGATGTATAGTGGCAGGCGGAAGCAAAAAGAAGGAAAAACCGCAAAAGAGAGCAACCGGGCGAGAATGGGTCCTGTAGGGGCACTCTTGGGAGATCGGGTGAAAGGAGGGGTAAATGTTGGGGGTTTTAGCTGAAATTTGGTGGAGGGGAATTTAACTGGTAAAGGAAGGTCTAGAAAAAATTTGGGAATTTTTGGTTAAGGGGATCACCTTGATCAACAAGCCAGAAGTTGACGATGCCGGGCTGGACGTCCAAGCTGACACCCTTTGTTTGGATCAAAGGTGGGGAACGGAAGGCTTCTTGGGTGTGGCTAATTTTTGGAGGGATGGAAGTAGACTCGCTGGAAGGATGATGGTTAAAATTTGGGCTGAAATGGACGAGTGGATTGTGAGATATGGATCGGTAAAGTGAGGGGATAGAACACTGGGTTACGGCTCGGATACAGACAACACCACCGAGTGAACCAAGGGCGCTTTCAATCGGTCCGGATACAGAAACACCACCGGGGATTGAAAGACTCAAAGAACACCACCGTGCTGCCACACACGGATACAGCAATGAGAATTCAAAGGAGAGCAATCCAGCTCAAGAGTATAAACTCATATATATCATCAAAAGGTGTCATTACAAGGAGAATGCTAGCTGAATATATAATGCCTCACATTGGCATTTTACAAGGCTGAAACAAAGCTGAAAATTAAAGTAAAATGATAATAAAAACTACCAAGATTCTTTCCCCTCCTCCAAGTTAATCTAGGAGAAATTCTAGCCAAGCATTTGAACATTTGGGAACATGTGGTCACGGTGTGATTTCCCCTTTGCCAAGCTTTCTCCAAACCAACTCCCACCATGGTGAGTGCTTTTAGAATGCTCCTTGATATGTGTTATTGGATGCTTGACATTAGGTACTTGACATAAGCTATGCGGACCCATGGACCGACCTCTTGATTATTTATGGACAATGGAAAAATAATAGTACTTGAAGCAAATCATGGCCGGACTCCTCTTTGCTTTAACATGGAGGGATTTAGGCGATTCTCTTGATTCTTCACTAACTCTCGTTCTTGACCCCATTGATGAACATTTATTTATAAACAAGATCATAAGAGTTTGATGTCCTTGTCTCCTCATCCTCCGGGATCCATTTGCAAAGTGCTTGAAACTATGGATATTTCAAGTATTCCCGGTTGTTCCTTAAGCTTGCATGGCTCCTTGGGATTGACATATCTCGCCTCAAAGTGGAGTGCCGTCCACTCTCCATCATTCTGTCCTTGTAGGAAAGAATTTGCCATCAAATTCTCAAAAACTTCATTTTACGAGTGTGGAAAAATTTTTGTCATGTTGAAGCTTGTGTTAAAGTTGAGGATGGAATGCCCTCGTGTGTTTGGACAGCCGGCTAATTGCGGAGAATTGGGTTGGACATTTGGCCAAAATGAATGCTTATCTAGCATGCTCATGGTGGAAAGATAGAATTGATCAAAAACTTCATCATGAAGCACATAGGTCGGGGTACCATTGGGGAGAAAAACAACACTCTTCGGTACCACAAAAATTGGTTTTATACTCTCTTTTGAGTTTTCCATAACTCCTTCCTTCATGTGCGGATACAAAGGGTATGGCCTTAACAAAATGCAATAAAAAACAAACAACCCTTCATTGTGCTTCTTTTGAAAAAACCTTTCGGGCATACCACAATGTGAACTCAATAACCGAGTACCAATGAAAAGGAAGTCATCCTTCCTTGGCACCAAAAATTTTGGTTCGATCCATGGGATTTCTTGCTTCGCTTCTCGACCTTTTGCCCATAATGCATCATCACTTTTGGACCTCAAATCACAATCTGTCCGATTGGGAGAAAGGGTTCTCGGGTTGGGTGTTTTGGAAGATGGGAATTTCTTTGTGGTGGTAAGCTAGAAGGGATTTTGTTTGGAGGGACAAAGATCATTTTGGCGTGTGGAGTGGTGACGAGGGGAAGGAAATCTTGTGGAGGTTTCTCGGTGATATGTGGGGGTAAGAGGATATGTTTTTGGCAAGGCTTGAGCTCTCGTTGCTTGTCTTTGAGAAGGGGTTCTCCAAGCACAAGCATAAGGCTAGTTTGTGGAGAAGTGCCTTGCAGTTTTGGTTTGAGGCATTCACTTGGGGGCAAAGGTGGTTTAAGTGGAGGGGTAAGGATGGGGTTCAAATCAATCAAGGGAAGGCTATGCTGGTGGTGGTAAGTGGACAGATTTGGTTTGTGGAGTTTCGGTTGAGGGTAGGCTTGCGGGCTCTTTTGTGGACTTGTCTTTGTGGGTTGGTTTAAATGCTCCTTTTCTCTTTTGCTATACACCACAATGTCATTAAAGTGCACAACCACCAACTTCCATGATATACCAAATGTGATGGGGTAGAAATGATTTTGGCTAGTCAAAGTTCCATGATCAGGTATGCAACACCAAGCGCTCTTGGTAAGGAAGTCATCTTCCTTTGGTACCAAAAGAATGGGTTCCACATACTCCTTCATAATGCCTAGAGCTCTTTCCACTATATTCGGCCATAAGGGATGCTCATTTGAAATGCTCATGGTTGTATCAAAATAAGGGCTCCAAAACCAAGTGCCCTTAAGAAGGAAATCGTCCTTACTTGGCATTAAGAAAGTAGACTCCACACAAGGACTTTCCTCTTTCTCTCCTAGGCTTTTAGCCAACGGTTCAACAATTTGTCTTTGGTTCACTTGAACACTTTTAGGATCCACTCCATAGGCTGGTTTATAATGGATGGCTCTTGGAATGGGGTCAACAGGATGTTGTAGGGTTCTTTGTGGTGGAGAGCTAGGCGGAGTTTCGTTTGGGAGAACATGGGCAATCAACTCATGGGCTGGACGAAACTCATGTTGTGGTGCTTTGAGAAAATTTTCTCCATGAGTTAGGATGGGGTTGGTTGGGGTGGAGTCATTTGGTTTTGCTTGTGGGATTTGGCTCGGTGACAATGGGATCAATGTGATCCTCTTGCCATCTTTAGTGAAGGTATAGGTGTTCAAAAATCCATCATACATGACTCTCCTATCAAAGAGCCAAGGTCTCCCTAGCAACAAATGACAAGCATCTATTGGAATAATATCACACCATATCTCGTCATAATAATTTTTGACAATACTAAATGACACAAGGCATCTAGAATTGACTTGGAGTGTTTCACCTTGATGAACCCATTGAAGGTTGTAAGGATGAGGATGGGGTGAAACAAGAAGTCCAAGCTTTTCCACCATAGCCAACGAGGCTATATTCATGCAACTACCACCATCGATGATGATTGAGCATACTTTGTTTAGCACGGTTCCTCTTGTTTAGAAAATATTTTCTCGTTGCTCTTCACTTTATTCCTTGAAGTCGCTCAAGGTCCTTCTCAAAAATAGGCTTGTGTTCATGGTTTGGGATCTTTGTAAGGCTGGCTATTTTGTTTGGATTTTTGGGTTTATGGGGGAAGGGATAGAACACCACAAGGAACAAACTTGCTCTGATACCAAAGTTGATGTATAGTGGCAGGCGGAAGCAAAAAGAAGGAAAAACCGCAAAAGAGAGCAACCGGGCAGAATGGGTCCTGTAGGGGCACTCTTGGGAGATCGGGTGAAAGGAGGGGTAAATGTTGGGGGTTTTAGCTGAAATTTGGTGGAGGGAATTTAACTGGTAAAGGAAGGTCTAGAAAAATTTGGGAATTTTTGGTTAAGGGGATCACCTTGATCAACAAGCCAGAAGTTGACGAGTGCCGGGCTGGACGTCCAAGCTGACACCCTTTGTTTGGATCAAAGGTGGGGAACGGAAGGCTTCTTGGGTGTGGCTAATTTTTGGAGGGATGGAAGTAGACTCGCTGGAAGGATGATGGTTAAAATTTGGGCTGAAATGGACGAGTGGATTGTGAGATATGGATCGGTAAAGTGAGGGGATAGAACACTGGGTTACGGCTCGGATACTGACAACACCACCGAGTGAACCAAGGGCGCTTTCAATCGGTCCGGATACAGAAACACCACCGGGGATTGAAAGACTCAAAGAACACCACCGTGCTGCCACACACGGATACAGCAATGAGAATTCAAAGGAGAGCAATCCAGCTCAAGAGTATAAACTCATATATATCATCAAAAGGTGTCATTACAAGGAGAATGCTAGCTGAATATATAATGCCTCACATTGGCATTTTACAAGGCTGAAACAAAGCTGAAAATTAAAGTAAAATGATAATAAAAACTACCAAGATTCTTTCCCCTCCTCCAAGTTAATCTAGGAGAAATTCTAGCCAAGCATTTGAACATTTGGGAACATGTGGTCACGGTGTGATTTCCCCTTTGCCAAGCTTTCTCCAAACCAACTCCCACCATGGTGAGTGCTTTTAGAATGCTCCTTGATATGTGTTATTGGATGCTTGACATTAGGTACTTGACATAAGCTATGCGGACCCATGGACCGACCTCTTGATTATTTATGGACAATGGAAAAATAATAGTACTTGAAGCAAATCATGGCCGGACTCCTCTTTGCTTTAACATGGAGGGATTTAGGCGATTCTCTTGATTCTTCACTAACTCTCGTTCTTGACCCCATTGATGAACATTTATTTATAAACAAGATCATAAGAGTTTGATGTCCTTGTCTCCTCATCCTCCGGGATCCATTTGCAAAGTGCTTGAAACTATGGATATTTCAAGTATTCCCGGTTGTTCCTTAAGCTTGCATGGCTCCTTGGGATTGACATATCTCGCCTCAAAGTGGAGTGCCGTCCACTCTCCATCATTCTGTCCTTGTAGGAAAGAATTTGCCATCAAATTCTCAAAAACTTCATTTTACGAGTGTGGAAAAATTTTTGTCATGTTGAAGCTTGTGTTAAAGTTGAGGATGGAATGCCCTCGTGTGTTTGGACAGCCGGCTAATTGCGGAGAATTGGGTTGGACATTTGGCCAAAATGAATGCTTATCTAGCATGCTCATGGTGGAAAGATAGAATTGATCAAAAACTTCATCATGAAGCACATAGGTCGGGGTACCATTGGGGAGAAAAACAACACTCTTCGGTACCACAAAAATTGGTTTTATACTCTCTTTTGAGTTTTCCATAACTCCTTCCTTCATGTGCGGATACAAAGGGTATGGCCTTAACAAAATGCAATAAAAAACAAACAACCCTTCATTGTGCTTCTTTTGAAAAAACCTTTCGGGCATACCACAATGTGAACTCAATAACAGAGTACCAATGAAAAGGAAGTCATCCTTCCTTGGCACCAAAAATTTTGGTTCGATCCATGGGATTTCTTGCTTCGCTTCTCGACCTTTTGCCCATAATGCATCATCACTTTTGGACCTCAAATCACAATCTGTCCGATTGGGAGAAAGGGTTCTCGGGTTGGGTGTTTTGGAAGATGGGAATTTCTTTGTGGTGGTAAGCTAGAAGGGATTTTGTTTGGAGGGACAAAGATCATTTTGGCGTGTGGAGTGGTGACGAGGGAAGGAAATCTTGTGGAGGTTTCTCGGTGATATGTGGGGGTAAGAGGATATGTTTTTGGCAAGGCTTGAGCTCTCGTTGCTTGTCTTTGAGAAGGGGTTCTCCAAGCACAAGCATAAGGCTAGTTTGTGGAGAAGTGCCTTGCGGTTTTGGTTTGAGGCATTCACTTGGGGGCAAAGGTGGTTTAAGTGGAGGGGTAAGGATGGGGTTCAAATCAATCAAGGGAAGGCTATGCTGGTGGTGGTAAGTGGACAGATTTGGTTTGTGGAGTTTCGGTTGAGGGTAGGCTTGCGGGCTCTTTTGTGGACTTGTCTTTGTGGGTTGGTTTAAATGCTCCTTTTCTCTTTTGCTATACACCACAATGTCATTAAAGTGCACAACCACCAACTTCCATGATATACCAAATGTGATGGGGTAGAAATGATTTTGGCTAGTCAAAGTTCCATGATCAGGTATGCAACACCAAGCGCTCTTGGTAAGGAAGTCATCTTCCTTTGGTACCAAAAGAATGGGTTCCACATACTCCTTCATAATGCCTAGAGCTCTTTCCACTATATTCGGCCATAAGGGATGCTCATTTGAAATGCTCATGGTTGTATCAAAATAAGGGCTCCAAAACCAAGTGCCCTTAAGAAGGAAATCGTCCTTACTTGGCATTAAGAAAGTAGACTCCACACAAGGACTTTCCTCTTTCTCTCCTAGGCTTTTAGCCAACGGTTCAACAATTTGTCTTTGGTTCACTTGAACACTTTTAGGATCCACTCCATAGGCTGGTTTATAATGGATGGCTCTTGGAATGGGGTCAACAGGATGTTGTAGGGTTCTTTGTGGTGGAGAGCTAGGCGGAGTTTCGTTTGGGAGAACATGGGCAATCAACTCATGGGCTGGACGAAACTCATGTTGTGGTGCTTTGAGAAAATTTTCTCCATGAGTTAGGATGGGGTTGGTTGGGGTGGAGTCATTTGGTTTTGCTTGTGGGATTTGGCTCGGTGACAATGGGATCAATGTGATCCTCTTGCCATCTTTAGTGAAGGTATAGGTGTTCAAAAATCCATCATACATGACTCTCCTATCAAAGAGCCAAGGTCTCCCTAGCAACAAATGACAAGCATCTATTGGAATAATATCACACCATATCTCGTCATAATAATTTTTGACAATACTAAATGACACAAGGCATCTAGAATTGACTTGGAGTGTTTCACCTTGATGAACCCATTGAAGGTTGTAAGGATGAGGATGGGGTGAAACAAGAAGTCCAAGCTTTTCCACCATAGCCAACGAGGCTATATTCATGCAACTACCACCATCGATGATGATTGAGCATACTTTGTTTAGCACGGTTCCTCTTGTTTAGAAAATATTTTCTCGTTGCTCTTCACTTTATTCCTTGAAGTCGCTCAAGGTCCTTCTCAAAAATAGGCTTGTGTTCATGGTTTGGGATCTTTGTAAGGCTGGCTATTTTGTTTGGATTTTTGGGTTTATGGGGGAAGGGATAGAACACCACAAGGAACAAACTTGCTCTGATACC
Organism: Talinum fruticosum; assembly: GCA_021018815.1. NCBI lineage: Eukaryota > Viridiplantae > Streptophyta > Magnoliopsida > Caryophyllales > Talinaceae > Talinum > Talinum fruticosum. Next base: position 1,493,504 of record JAITYX010000012.1, read on the forward strand.
AAAGTTGATGTATAGTGGCAGGCGGAAGCAAAAAGAAGGAAAAACCGCAAAAGAGAGCAACCGGGCAGAATGGGTCCTGTAGGGGCACTCTTGGGAGATCGGGTGAAAGGAGGGGTAAATGTTGGGGGTTTTAGCTGAAATTTGGTGGAGGGAATTTAACTGGTAAAGGAAGGTCTAGAAAAAATTTGGGAATTTTTGGTTAAGGGGATCACCTTGATCAACAAGCCAGAAGTTGACGATGCCGGGCTGGACGTCCAAGCTGACACCCTTTGTTTGGATCAAAGGTGGGGAACGGAAGGCTTCTTGGGTGTGGCTAATTTTTGGAGGGATGGAAGTAGACTCGCTGGAAGGATGATGGTTAAAATTTGGGCTGAAATGGACGAGTGGATTGTGAGATATGGATCGGTAAAGTGAGGGGATAGAACACTGGGTTACGGCTCGGATACTGACAACACCACCGAGTGAACCAAGGGCGCTTTCAATCGGTCCGGATACAGAAACACCACCGGGGATTGAAAGACTCAAAGAACACCACCGTGCTGCCACACACGGATACAGCAATGAGAATTCAAAGGAGAGCAATCCAGCTCAAGAGTATAAACTCATATATATCATCAAAAGGTGTCATTACAAGGAGAATGCTAGCTGAATATATAATGCCTCACATTGGCATTTTACAAGGCTGAAACAAAGCTGAAAATTAAAGTAAAATGATAATAAAAACTACCAAGATTCTTTCCCCTCCTCCAAGTTAATCTAGGAGAAATTCTAGCCAAGCATTTGAACATTTGGGAACATGTGGTCACGGTGTGATTTCCCCTTTGCCAAGCTTTCTCCAAACCAACTCCCACCATGGTGAGTGCTTTTAGAATGCTCCTTGATATGTGTTATTGGATGTGACATTAGGTACTTGACATAAGCTATGCGGACCCATGGACCGACCTCTTGATTATTTATGGACAATGGAAAAATAATAGTACTTGAAGCAAATCATGGCCGGACTCCTCTTTGCTTTAACATGGAGGGATTTAGGCGATTCTCTTGATTCTTCACTAACTCTCGTTCTTGACCCCATTGATGAACATTTATTTATAAACAAGATCATAAGAGTTTGATGTCCTTGTCTCCTCATCCTCCGGGATCCATTTGCAAAGTGCTTGAAACTATGGATATTTCAAGTATTCCCGGTTGTTCCTTAAGCTTGCATGGCTCCTTGGGATTGACATATCTCGCCTCAAAGTGGAGTGCCGTCCACTCTCCATCATTCTGTCCTTGTAGGAAAGAATTTGCCATCAAATTCTCAAAAACTTCATTTTACGAGTGTGGAAAAATTTTTGTCATGTTGAAGCTTGTGTTAAAGTTGAGGATGGAATGCCCTCGTGTGTTTGGACAGCCGGCTAATTGCGGAGAATTGGGTTGGACATTTGGCCAAAATGAATGCTTATCTAGCATGCTCATGGTGGAAAGATAGAATTGATCAAAAACTTCATCATGAAGCACATAGGTCGGGGTACCATTGGGGAGAAAAACAACACTCTTCGGTACCACAAAAATTGGTTTTATACTCTCTTTTGAGTTTTCCATAACTCCTTCCTTCATGTGCGGATACAAAGGGTATGGCCTTAACAAAATGCAATAAAAAACAAACAACCCTTCATTGTGCTTCTTTTGAAAAAACCTTTCGGGCATACCACAATGTGAACTCAATAACCGAGTACCAATGAAAAGGAAGTCATCCTTCCTTGGCACCAAAAATTTTGGTTCGATCCATGGGATTTCTTGCTTCGCTTCTCGACCTTTTGCCCATAATGCATCATCACTTTTGGACCTCAAATCACAATCTGTCCGATTGGGAGAAAGGGTTCTCGGGTTGGGTGTTTTGGAAGATGGGAATTTCTTTGTGGTGGTAAGCTAGAAGGGATTTTGTTTGGAGGGACAAAGATCATTTTGGCGTGTGGAGTGGTGACGAGGGGAAGGAAATCTTGTGGAGGTTTCTCGGTGATATGTGGGGGTAAGAGGATATGTTTTTGGCAAGGCTTGAGCTCTCGTTGCTTGTCTTTGAGAAGGGGTTCTCCAAGCACAAGCATAAGGCTAGTTTGTGGAGAAGTGCCTTGCAGTTTTGGTTTGAGGCATTCACTTGGGGGCAAAGGTGGTTTAAGTGGAGGGGTAAGGATGGGGTTCAAATCAATCAAGGGAAGGCTATGCTGGTGGTGGTAAGTGGACAGATTTGGTTTGTGGAGTTTCGGTTGAGGGTAGGCTTGCGGGCTCTTTTGTGGACTTGTCTTTGTGGGTTGGTTTAAATGCTCCTTTTCTCTTTTGCTATACACCACAATGTCATTAAAGTGCACAACCACCAACTTCCATGATATACCAAATGTGATGGGGTAGAAATGATTTTGGCTAGTCAAAGTTCCATGATCAGGTATGCAACACCAAGCGCTCTTGGTAAGGAAGTCATCTTCCTTTGGTACCAAAAGAATGGGTTCCACATACTCCTTCATAATGCCTAGAGCTCTTTCCACTATATTCGGCCATAAGGGATGCTCATTTGAAATGCTCATGGTTGTATCAAAATAAGGGCTCCAAAACCAAGTGCCCTTAAGAAGGAAATCGTCCTTACTTGGCATTAAGAAAGTAGACTCCACACAAGGACTTTCCTCTTTCTCTCCTAGGCTTTTAGCCAACGGTTCAACAATTTGTCTTTGGTTCACTTGAACACTTTTAGGATCCACTCCATAGGCTGGTTTATAATGGATGGCTCTTGGAATGGGGTCAACAGGATGTTGTAGGGTTCTTTGTGGTGGAGAGCTAGGCGGAGTTTCGTTTGGGAGAACATGGGCAATCAACTCATGGGCTGGACGAAACTCATGTTGTGGTGCTTTGAGAAAATTTTCTCCATGAGTTAGGATGGGGTTGGTTGGGGTGGAGTCATTTGGTTTTGCTTGTGGGATTTGGCTCGGTGACAATGGGATCAATGTGATCCTCTTGCCATCTTTAGTGAAGGTATAGGTGTTCAAAAATCCATCATACATGACTCTCCTATCAAAGAGCCAAGGTCTCCCTAGCAACAAATGACAAGCATCTATTGGAATAATATCACACCATATCTCGTCATAATAATTTTTGACAATACTAAATGACACAAGGCATCTAGAATTGACTTGGAGTGTTTCACCTTGATGAACCCATTGAAGGTTGTAAGGATGAGGATGGGGTGAAACAAGAAGTCCAAGCTTTTCCACCATAGCCAACGAGGCTATATTCATGCAACTACCACCATCGATGATGATTGAGCATACTTTGTTTAGCACGGTTCCTCTTGTTTAGAAAATATTTTCTCGTTGCTCTTCACTTTATTCCTTGAAGTCGCTCAAGGTCCTTCTCAAAAATAGGCTTGTGTTCATGGTTTGGGATCTTTGTAAGGCTGGCTATTTTGTTTGGATTTTTGGGTTTATGGGGGAAGGGATAGAACACCACAAGGAACAAACTTGCTCTGATACCAAAGTTGATGTATAGTGGCAGGCGGAAGCAAAAAGAAGGAAAAACCGCAAAAGAGAGCAACCGGGCAGAATGGGTCCTGTAGGGGCACTCTTGGGAGATCGGGTGAAAGGAGGGGTAAATGTTGGGGGTTTTAGCTGAAATTTGGTGGAGGGAATTTAACTGGTAAAGGAAGGTCTAGAAAAAATTTGGGAATTTTTGGTTAAGGGGATCACCTTGATCAACAAGCCAGAAGTTGACGATGCCGGGCTGGACGTCCAAGCTGACACCCTTTGTTTGGATCAAAGGTGGGGAACGGAAGGCTTCTTGGGTGTGGCTAATTTTGGAGGGATGGAAGTAGACTCGCTGGAAGGATGATGGTTAAAATTTGGGCTGAAATGGACGAGTGGATTGTGAGATATGGATCGGTAAAGTGAGGGGATAGAACACTGGGTTACGGCTCGGATACAGACAACACCACCGAGTGAACCAAGGGCGCTTTCAATCGGTCCGGATACAGAAACACCACCGGGGATTGAAAGACTCAAAGAACACCACCGTGCTGCCACACACGGATACAGCAATGAGAATTCAAAGGAGAGCAATCCAGCTCAAGAGTATAAACTCATATATATCATCAAAAGGTGTCATTACAAGGAGAATGCTAGCTGAATATATAATGCCTCACATTGGCATTTTACAAGGCTGAAACAAAGCTGAAAATTAAAGTAAAATGATAATAAAAACTACCAAGATTCTTTCCCCTCCTCCAAGTTAATCTAGGAGAAATTCTAGCCAAGCATTTGAACATTTGGGAACATGTGGTCACGGTGTGATTTCCCCTTTGCCAAGCTTTCTCCAAACCAACTCCCACCATGGTGAGTGCTTTTAGAATGCTCCTTGATATGTGTTATTGGATGCTTGACATTAGGTACTTGACATAAGCTATGCGGACCCATGGACCGACCTCTTGATTATTTATGGACAATGGAAAAATAATAGTACTTGAAGCAAATCATGGCCGGACTCCTCTTTGCTTTAACATGGAGGGATTTAGGCGATTCTCTTGATTCTTCACTAACTCTCGTTCTTGACCCCATTGATGAACATTTATTTATAAACAAGATCATAAGAGTTTGATGTCCTTGTCTCCTCATCCTCCGGGATCCATTTGCAAAGTGCTTGAAACTATGGATATTTCAAGTATTCCCGGTTGTTCCTTAAGCTTGCATGGCTCCTTGGGATTGACATATCTCGCCTCAAAGTGGAGTGCCGTCCACTCTCCATCATTCTGTCCTTGTAGGAAAGAATTTGCCATCAAATTCTCAAAAACTTCATTTTACGAGTGTGGAAAAATTTTTGTCATGTTGAAGCTTGTGTTAAAGTTGAGGATGGAATGCCCTCGTGTGTTTGGACAGCCGGCTAATTGCGGAGAATTGGGTTGGACATTTGGCCAAAATGAATGCTTATCTAGCATGCTCATGGTGGAAAGATAGAATTGATCAAAAACTTCATCATGAAGCACATAGGTCGGGGTACCATTGGGGAGAAAAACAACACTCTTCGGTACCACAAAAATTGGTTTTATACTCTCTTTTGAGTTTTCCATAACTCCTTCCTTCATGTGCGGATACAAAGGGTATGGCCTTAACAAAATGCAATAAAAAACAAACAACCCTTCATTGTGCTTCTTTTGAAAAAACCTTTCGGGCATACCACAATGTGAACTCAATAACCGAGTACCAATGAAAAGGAAGTCATCCTTCCTTGGCACCAAAAATTTTGGTTCGATCCATGGGATTTCTTGCTTCGCTTCTCGACCTTTTGCCCATAATGCATCATCACTTTTGGACCTCAAATCACAATCTGTCCGATTGGGAGAAAGGGTTCTCGGGTTGGGTGTTTTGGAAGATGGGAATTTCTTTGTGGTGGTAAGCTAGAAGGGATTTTGTTTGGAGGGACAAAGATCATTTTGGCGTGTGGAGTGGTGACGAGGGGAAGGAAATCTTGTGGAGGTTTCTCGGTGATATGTGGGGGTAAGAGGATATGTTTTTGGCAAGGCTTGAGCTCTCGTTGCTTGTCTTTGAGAAGGGGTTCTCCAAGCACAAGCATAAGGCTAGTTTGTGGAGAAGTGCCTTGCGGTTTTGGTTTGAGGCATTCACTTGGGGGCAAAGGTGGTTTAAGTGGAGGGGTAAGGATGGGGTTCAAATCAATCAAGGGAAGGCTATGCTGGTGGTGGTAAGTGGACAGATTTGGTTTGTGGAGTTTCGGTTGAGGGTAGGCTTGCGGGCTCTTTTGTGGACTTGTCTTTGTGGGTTGGTTTAAATGCTCCTTTTCTCTTTTGCTATACACCACAATGTCATTAAAGTGCACAACCACCAACTTCCATGATATACCAAATGTGATGGGGTAGAAATGATTTTGGCTAGTCAAAGTTCCATGATCAGGTATGCAACACCAAGCGCTCTTGGTAAGGAAGTCATCTTCCTTTGGTACCAAAAGAATGGGTTCCACATACTCCTTCATAATGCCTAGAGCTCTTTCCACTATATTCGGCCATAAGGGATGCTCATTTGAAATGCTCATGGTTGTATCAAAATAAGGGCTCCAAAACCAAGTGCCCTTAAGAAGGAAATCGTCCTTACTTGGCATTAAGAAAGTAGACTCCACACAAGGACTTTCCTCTTTCTCTCCTAGGCTTTTAGCCAACGGTTCAACAATTTGTCTTTGGTTCACTTGAACACTTTTAGGATCCACTCCATAGGCTGGTTTATAATGGATGGCTCTTGGAATGGGGTCAACAGGATGTTGTAGGGTTCTTTGTGGTGGAGAGCTAGGCGGAGTTTCGTTTGGGAGAACATGGGCAATCAACTCATGGGCTGGACGAAACTCATGTTGTGGTGCTTTGAGAAAATTTTCTCCATGAGTTAGGATGGGGTTGGTTGGGGTGGAGTCATTTGGTTTTGCTTGTGGGATTTGGCTCGGTGACAATGGGATCAATGTGATCCTCTTGCCATCTTTAGTGAAGGTATAGGTGTTCAAAAATCCATCATACATGACTCTCCTATCAAAGAGCCAAGGTCTCCCTAGCAACAAATGACAAGCATCTATTGGAATAATATCACACCATATCTCGTCATAATAATTTTTGACAATACTAAATGACACAAGGCATCTAGAATTGACTTGGAGTGTTTCACCTTGATGAACCCATTGAAGGTTGTAAGGATGAGGATGGGGTGAAACAAGAAGTCCAAGCTTTTCCACCATAGCCAACGAGGCTATATTCATGCAACTACCACCATCGATGATGATTGAGCATACTTTGTTTAGCACGGTTCCTCTTGTTTAGAAAATATTTTCTCGTTGCTCTTCACTTTATTCCTTGAAGTCGCTCAAGGTCCTTCTCAAAAATAGGCTTGTGTTCATGGTTTGGGATCTTTGTAAGGCTGGCTATTTTGTTTGGATTTTTGGGTTTATGGGGGAAGGGATAGAACACCACAAGGAACAAACTTGCTCTGATACCAAAGTTGATGTATAGTGGCAGGCGGAAGCAAAAAGAAGGAAAAACCGCAAAAGAGAGCAACCGGGCGAGAATGGGTCCTGTAGGGGCACTCTTGGGAGATCGGGTGAAAGGAGGGGTAAATGTTGGGGTTTTAGCTGAAATTTGGTGGAGGGAATTTAACTGGTAAAGGAAGGTCTAGAAAAAATTTGGGAATTTTTGGTTAAGGGGATCACCTTGATCAACAAGCCAGAAGTTGACGATGCCGGGCTGGACGTCCAAGCTGACACCCTTTGTTTGGATCAAAGGTGGGGAACGGAAGGCTTCTTGGGTGTGGCTAATTTTGGAGGGATGGAAGTAGACTCGCTGGAAGGATGATGGTTAAAATTTGGGCTGAAATGGACGAGTGGATTGTGAGATATGGATCGGTAAAGTGAGGGGATAGAACACTGGGTTACGGCTCGGATACTGACAACACCACCGAGTGAACCAAGGGCGCTTTCAATCGGTCCGGATACAGAAACACCACCGGGGATTGAAAGACTCAAAGAACACCACCGTGCTGCCACACACGGATACAGCAATGAGAATTCAAAGGAGAGCAATCCAGCTCAAGAGTATAAACTCATATATATCATCAAAAGGTGTCATTACAAGGAGAATGCTAGCTGAATATATAATGCCTCACATTGGCATTTTACAAGGCTGAAACAAAGCTGAAAATTAAAGTAAAATGATAATAAAAACTACCAAGATTCTTTCCCCTCCTCCAAGTTAATCTAGGAGAAATTCTAGCCAAGCATTTGAACATTTGGGAACATGTGGTCACGGTGTGATTTCCCCTTTGCCAAGCTTTCTCCAAACCAACTCCCACCATGGTGAGTGCTTTTAGAATGCTCCTTGATATGTGTTATTGGATGCTTGACATAAGCTATGCGGACCCATGGACCGACCTCTTGATTATTTATGGACAATGGAAAAATAATAGTACTTGAAGCAAATCATGGCCGGACTCCTCTTTGCTTTAACATGGAGGGATTTAGGCGATTCTCTTGATTCTTCACTAACTCTCGTTCTTGACCCCATTGATGAACATTTATTTATAAACAAGATCATAAGAGTTTGATGTCCTTGTCTCCTCATCCTCCGGGATCCATTTGCAAAGTGCTTGAAACTATGGATATTTCAAGTATTCCCGGTTGTTCCTTAAGCTTGCATGGCTCCTTGGGATTGACATATCTCGCCTCAAAGTGGAGTGCCGTCCACTCTCCATCATTCTGTCCTTGTAGGAAAGAATTTGCCATCAAATTCTCAAAAACTTCATTTTACGAGTGTGGAAAAATTTTTGTCATGTTGAAGCTTGTGTTAAAGTTGAGGATGGAATGCCCTCGTGTGTTTGGACAGCCGGCTAATTGCGGAGAATTGGGTTGGACATTTGGCCAAAATGAATGCTTATCTAGCATGCTCATGGTGGAAAGATAGAATTGATCAAAAACTTCATCATGAAGCACATAGGTCGGGGTACCATTGGGGAGAAAAACAACACTCTTCGGTACCACAAAAATTGGTTTTATACTCTCTTTTGAGTTTTCCATAACTCCTTCCTTCATGTGCGGATACAAAGGGTATGGCCTTAACAAAATGCAATAAAAAACAAACAACCCTTCATTGTGCTTCTTTTGAAAAAACCTTTCGGGCATACCACAATGTGAACTCAATAACCGAGTACCAATGAAAAGGAAGTCATCCTTCCTTGGCACCAAAAATTTTGGTTCGATCCATGGGATTTCTTGCTTCGCTTCTCGACCTTTTGCCCATAATGCATCATCACTTTTGGACCTCAAATCACAATCTGTCCGATTGGGAGAAAGGGTTCTCGGGTTGGGTGTTTTGGAAGATGGGAATTTCTTTGTGGTGGTAAGCTAGAAGGGATTTTGTTTGGAGGGACAAAGATCATTTTGGCGTGTGGAGTGGTGACGAGGGGAAGGAAATCTTGTGGAGGTTTCTCGGTGATATGTGGGGGTAAGAGGATATGTTTTTGGCAAGGCTTGAGCTCTCGTTGCTTGTCTTTGAGAAGGGGTTCTCCAAGCACAAGCATAAGGCTAGTTTGTGGAGAAGTGCCTTGCGGTTTTGGTTTGAGGCATTCACTTGGGGGCAAAGGTGGTTTAAGTGGAGGGGTAAGGATGGGGTTCAAATCAATCAAGGGAAGGCTATGCTGGTGGTGGTAAGTGGACAGATTTGGTTTGTGGAGTTTCGGTTGAGGGTAGGCTTGCGGGCTCTTTTGTGGACTTGTCTTTGTGGGTTGGTTTAAATGCTCCTTTTCTCTTTTGCTATACACCACAATGTCATTAAAGTGCACAACCACCAACTTCCATGATATACCAAATGTGATGGGGTAGAAATGATTTTGGCTAGTCAAAGTTCCATGATCAGGTATGCAACACCAAGCGCTCTTGGTAAGGAAGTCATCTTCCTTTGGTACCAAAAGAATGGGTTCCACATACTCCTTCATAATGCCTAGAGCTCTTTCCACTATATTCGGCCATAAGGGATGCTCATTTGAAATGCTCATGGTTGTATCAAAATAAGGGCTCCAAAACCAAGTGCCCTTAAGAAGGAAATCGTCCTTACTTGGCATTAAGAAAGTAGACTCCACACAAGGACTTTCCTCTTTCTCTCCTAGGCTTTTAGCCAACGGTTCAACAATTTGTCTTTGGTTCACTTGAACACTTTTAGGATCCACTCCATAGGCTGGTTTATAATGGATGGCTCTTGGAATGGGGTCAACAGGATGTTGTAGGGTTCTTTGTGGTGGAGAGCTAGGCGGAGTTTCGTTTGGGAGAACATGGGCAATCAACTCATGGGCTGGACGAAACTCATGTTGTGGTGCTTTGAGAAAATTTTCTCCATGAGTTAGGATGGGGTTGGTTGGGGTGGAGTCATTTGGTTTTGCTTGTGGGATTTGGCTCGGTGACAATGGGATCAATGTGATCCTCTTGCCATCTTTAGTGAAGGTATAGGTGTTCAAAAATCCATCATACATGACTCTCCTATCAAAGAGCCAAGGTCTCCCTAGCAACAAATGACAAGCATCTATTGGAATAATATCACACCATATCTCGTCATAATAATTTTTGACAATACTAAATGACACAAGGCATCTAGAATTGACTTGGAGTGTTTCACCTTGATGAACCCATTGAAGGTTGTAAGGATGAGGATGGGGTGAAACAAGAAGTCCAAGCTTTTCCACCATAGCCAACGAGGCTATATTCATGCAACTACCACCATCGATGATGATTGAGCATACTTTGTTTAGCACGGTTCCTCTTGTTTAGAAAATATTTTCTCGTTGCTCTTCACTTTATTCCTTGAAGTCGCTCAAGGTCCTTCTCAAAAATAGGCTTGTGTTCATGGTTTGGGATCTTTGTAAGGCTGGCTATTTTGTTTGGATTTTTGGGTTTATGGGGGAAGGGATAGAACACCACAAGGAACAAACTTGCTCTGATACCAAAGTTGATGTATAGTGGCAGGCGGAAGCAAAAAGAAGGAAAAACCGCAAAAGAGAGCAACCGGGCGAGAATGGGTCCTGTAGGGGCACTCTTGGGAGATCGGGTGAAAGGAGGGGTAAATGTTGGGGGTTTTAGCTGAAATTTGGTGGAGGGAATTTAACTGGTAAAGGAAGGTCTAGAAAAAATTTGGGAATTTTTGGTTAAGGGGATCACCTTGATCAACAAGCCAGAAGTTGACGATGCAGGGCTGGACGTCCAAGCTGACACCCTTTGTTTGGATCAAAGGTGGGGAACGGAAGGCTTCTTGGGTGTGGCTAATTTTTGGAGGGATGGAAGTAGACTCGCTGGAAGGATGATGGTTAAAATTTGGGCTGAAATGGACGAGTGGATTGTGAGATATGGATCGGTAAAGTGAGGGGATAGAACACTGGGTTACGGCTCGGATACAGACAACACCACCGAGTGAACCAAGGGCGCTTTCAATCGGTCCGGATACAGAAACACCACCGGGGATTGAAAGACTCAAAGAACACCACCGTGCTGCCACACACGGATACAGCAATGAGAATTCAAAGGAGAGCAATCCAGCTCAAGAGTATAAACTCATATATATCATCAAAAGGTGTCATTACAAGGAGAATGCTAGCTGAATATATAATGCCTCACATTGGCATTTTACAAGGCTGAAACAAAGCTGAAAATTAAAGTAAAATGATAATAAAAACTACCAAGATTCTTTCCCCTCCTCCAAGTTAATCTAGGAGAAATTCTAGCCAAGCATTTGAACATTTGGGAACATGTGGTCACGGTGTGATTTCCCCTTTGCCAAGCTTTCTCCAAACCAACTCCCACCATGGTGAGTGCTTTTAGAATGCTCCTTGATATGTGTTATTGGATGCTTGACATAAGCTATGCGGACCCATGGACCGACCTCTTGATTATTTATGGACAATGGAAAAATAATAGTACTTGAAGCAAATCATGGCCGGACTCCTCTTTGCTTTAACATGGAGGGATTTAGGCGATTCTCTTGATTCTTCACTAACTCTCGTTCTTGACCCCATTGATGAACATTTATTTATAAACAAGATCATAAGAGTTTGATGTCCTTGTCTCCTCATCCTCCGGGATCCATTTGCAAAGTGCTTGAAACTATGGATATTTCAAGTATTCCCGGTTGTTCCTTAAGCTTGCATGGCTCCTTGGGATTGACATATCTCGCCTCAAAGTGGAGTGCCGTCCACTCTCCATCATTCTGTCCTTGTAGGAAAGAATTTGCCATCAAATTCTCAAAAACTTCATTTTACGAGTGTGGAAAAATTTTTGTCATGTTGAAGCTTGTGTTAAAGTTGAGGATGGAATGCCCTCGTGTGTTTGGACAGCCGGCTAATTGCGGAGAATTGGGTTGGACATTTGGCCAAAATGAATGCTTATCTAGCATGCTCATGGTGGAAAGATAGAATTGATCAAAAACTTCATCATGAAGCACATAGGTCGGGGTACCATTGGGGAGAAAAACAACACTCTTCGGTACCACAAAAATTGGTTTTATACTCTCTTTTGAGTTTTCCATAACTCCTTCCTTCATGTGCGGATACAAAGGGTATGGCCTTAACAAAATGCAATAAAAAACAAACAACCCTTCATTGTGCTTCTTTTGAAAAAACCTTTCGGGCATACCACAATGTGAACTCAATAACCGAGTACCAATGAAAAGGAAGTCATCCTTCCTTGGCACCAAAAATTTTGGTTCGATCCATGGGATTTCTTGCTTCGCTTCTCGACCTTTTGCCCATAATGCATCATCACTTTTGGACCTCAAATCACAATCTGTCCGATTGGGAGAAAGGGTTCTCGGGTTGGGTGTTTTGGAAGATGGGAATTTCTTTGTGGTGGTAAGCTAGAAGGGATTTTGTTTGGAGGGACAAAGATCATTTTGGCGTGTGGAGTGGTGACGAGGGGAAGGAAATCTTGTGGAGGTTTCTCGGTGATATGTGGGGGTAAGAGGATATGTTTTTGGCAAGGCTTGAGCTCTCGTTGCTTGTCTTTGAGAAGGGGTTCTCCAAGCACAAGCATAAGGCTAGTTTGTGGAGAAGTGCCTTGCGGTTTTGGTTTGAGGCATTCACTTGGGGGCAAAGGTGGTTTAAGTGGAGGGGTAAGGATGGGGTTCAAATCAATCAAGGGAAGGCTATGCTGGTGGTGGTAAGTGGACAGATTTGGTTTGTGGAGTTTCGGTTGAGGGTAGGCTTGCGGGCTCTTTTGTGGACTTGTCTTTGTGGGTTGGTTTAAATGCTCCTTTTCTCTTTTGCTATACACCACAATGTCATTAAAGTGCACAACCACCAACTTCCATGATATACCAAATGTGATGGGGTAGAAATGATTTTGGCTAGTCAAAGTTCCATGATCAGGTATGCAACACCAAGCGCTCTTGGTAAGGAAGTCATCTTCCTTTGGTACCAAAAGAATGGGTTCCACATACTCCTTCATAATGCCTAGAGCTCTTTCCACTATATTCGGCCATAAGGGATGCTCATTTGAAATGCTCATGGTTGTATCAAAATAAGGGCTCCAAAACCAAGTGCCCTTAAGAAGGAAATCGTCCTTACTTGGCATTAAGAAAGTAGACTCCACACAAGGACTTTCCTCTTTCTCTCCTAGGCTTTTAGCCAACGGTTCAACAATTTGTCTTTGGTTCACTTGAACACTTTTAGGATCCACTCCATAGGCTGGTTTATAATGGATGGCTCTTGGAATGGGGTCAACAGGATGTTGTAGGGTTCTTTGTGGTGGAGAGCTAGGCGGAGTTTCGTTTGGGAGAACATGGGCAATCAACTCATGGGCTGGACGAAACTCATGTTGTGGTGCTTTGAGAAAATTTTCTCCATGAGTTAGGATGGGGTTGGTTGGGGTGGAGTCATTTGGTTTTGCTTGTGGGATTTGGCTCGGTGACAATGGGATCAATGTGATCCTCTTGCCATCTTTAGTGAAGGTATAGGTGTTCAAAAATCCATCATACATGACTCTCCTATCAAAGAGCCAAGGTCTCCCTAGCAACAAATGACAAGCATCTATTGGAATAATATCACACCATATCTCGTCATAATAATTTTTGACAATACTAAATGACACAAGGCATCTAGAATTGACTTGGAGTGTTTCACCTTGATGAACCCATTGAAGGTTGTAAGGATGAGGATGGGGTGAAACAAGAAGTCCAAGCTTTTCCACCATAGCCAACGAGGCTATATTCATGCAACTACCACCATCGATGATGATTGAGCATACTTTGTTTAGCACGGTTCCTCTTGTTTAGAAAATATTTTCTCGTTGCTCTTCACTTTATTCCTTGAAGTCGCTCAAGGTCCTTCTCAAAAATAGGCTTGTGTTCATGGTTTGGGATCTTTGTAAGGCTGGCTATTTTGTTTGGATTTTTGGGTTTATGGGGGAAGGGATAGAACACCACAAGGAACAAACTTGCTCTGATACCAAAGTTGATGTATAGTGGCAGGCGGAAGCAAAAAGAAGGAAAAACCGCAAAAGAGAGCAACCGGGCGAGAATGGGTCCTGTAGGGGCACTCTTGGGAGATCGGGTGAAAGGAGGGGTAAATGTTGGGGGTTTTAGCTGAAATTTGGTGGAGGGAATTTAACTGGTAAAGGAAGGTCTAGAAAAAATTTGGGAATTTTTGGTTAAGGGGATCACCTTGATCAACAAGCCAGAAGTTGACGATGCCGGGCTGGACGTCCAGGCGACACCCTTTGTTTGGATCAAAGGTGGGGAACGGAAGGCTTCTTGGGTGTGGCTAATTTTTGGAGGGATGGAAGTAGACTCGCTGGAAGGATGATGGTTAAAATTTGGGCTGAAATGGACGAGTGGATTGTGAGATATGGATCGGTAAAGTGAGGGGATAGAACACTGGGTTACGGCTCGGATACAGCAACACCACCAGAGTGAACCAAGGGGCGCTTTCAATCGGTCCGGATACAGAAACACCACCGGGGATTGAAAGACTCAAAGAACACCACCGTGCTGCCACACACGGATACAGCAATGAGAATTCAAAGGAGAGCAATCCAGCTCAAGAGTATAAACTCATATATATCATCAAAAGGTGTCATTACAAGGAGAATGCTAGCTGAATATATAATGCCTCACATTGGCATTTTACAAGGCTGAAACAAAGCTGAAAATTAAAGTAAAATGATAATAAAAACTACCAAGATTCTTTCCCCTCCTCCAAGTTAATCTAGGAGAAATTCTAGCCAAGCATTTGAACATTTGGGAACATGTGGTCACGGTGTGATTTCCCCTTTGCCAAGCTTTCTCCAAACCAACTCCCACCATGGTGAGTGCTTTTAGAATGCTCCTTGATATGTGTTATTGGATGCTTGACATAAGCTATGCGGACCCATGGACCGACCTCTTGATTATTTATGGACAATGGAAAAATAATAGTACTTGAAGCAAATCATGGCCGGACTCCTCTTTGCTTTAACATGGAGGGATTTAGGCGATTCTCTTGATTCTTCACTAACTCTCGTTCTTGACCCCATTGATGAACATTTATTTATAAACAAGATCATAAGAGTTTGATGTCCTTGTCTCCTCATCCTCCGGGATCCATTTGCAAAGTGCTTGAAACTATGGATATTTCAAGTATTCCCGGTTGTTCCTTAAGCTTGCATGGCTCCTTGGGATTGACATATCTCGCCTCAAAGTGGAGTGCCGTCCACTCTCCATCATTCTGTCCTTGTAGGAAAGAATTTGCCATCAAATTCTCAAAAACTTCATTTTACGAGTGTGGAAAAATTTTTGTCATGTTGAAGCTTGTGTTAAAGTTGAGGATGGAATGCCCTCGTGTGTTTGGACAGCCGGCTAATTGCGGAGAATTGGGTTGGACATTTGGCCAAAATGAATGCTTATCTAGCATGCTCATGGTGGAAAGATAGAATTGATCAAAAACTTCATCATGAAGCACATAGGTCGGGGTACCATTGGGGAGAAAAACAACACTCTTCGGTACCACAAAAATTGGTTTTATACTCTCTTTTGAGTTTTCCATAACTCCTTCCTTCATGTGCGGATACAAAGGGTATGGCCTTAACAAAATGCAATAAAAAACAAACAACCCTTCATTGTGCTTCTTTTGAAAAAACCTTTCGGGCATACCACAATGTGAACTCAATAACCGAGTACCAATGAAAAGGAAGTCATCCTTCCTTGGCACCAAAAATTTTGGTTCGATCCATGGGATTTCTTGCTTCGCTTCTCGACCTTTTGCCCATAATGCATCATCACTTTTGGACCTCAAATCACAATCTGTCCGATTGGGAGAAAGGGTTCTCGGGTTGGGTGTTTTGGAAGATGGGAATTTCTTTGTGGTGGTAAGCTAGAAGGGATTTTGTTTGGAGGGACAAAGATCATTTTGGCGTGTGGAGTGGTGACGAGGGAAGGAAATCTTGTGGAGGTTTCTCGGTGATATGTGGGGGTAAGAGGATATGTTTTTGGCAAGGCTTGAGCTCTCGTTGCTTGTCTTTGAGAAGGGGTTCTCCAAGCACAAGCATAAGGCTAGTTTGTGGAGAAGTGCCTTGCGGTTTTGGTTTGAGGCATTCACTTGGGGGCAAAGGTGGTTTAAGTGGAGGGGTAAGGATGGGGTTCAAATCAATCAAGGGAAGGCTATGCTGGTGGTGGTAAGTGGACAGATTTGGTTTGTGGAGTTTCGGTTGAGGGTAGGCTTGCGGGCTCTTTTGTGGACTTGTCTTTGTGGGTTGGTTTAAATGCTCCTTTTCTCTTTTGCTATACACCACAATGTCATTAAAGTGCACAACCACCAACTTCCATGATATACCAAATGTGATGGGGTAGAAATGATTTTGGCTAGTCAAAGTTCCATGATCAGGTATGCAACACCAAGCGCTCTTGGTAAGGAAGTCATCTTCCTTTGGTACCAAAAGAATGGGTTCCACATACTCCTTCATAATGCCTAGAGCTCTTTCCACTATATTCGGCCATAAGGGATGCTCATTTGAAATGCTCATGGTTGTATCAAAATAAGGGCTCCAAAACCAAGTGCCCTTAAGAAGGAAATCGTCCTTACTTGGCATTAAGAAAGTAGACTCCACACAAGGACTTTCCTCTTTCTCTCCTAGGCTTTTAGCCAACGGTTCAACAATTTGTCTTTGGTTCACTTGAACACTTTTAGGATCCACTCCATAGGCTGGTTTATAATGGATGGCTCTTGGAATGGGGTCAACAGGATGTTGTAGGGTTCTTTGTGGTGGAGAGCTAGGCGGAGTTTCGTTTGGGAGAACATGGGCAATCAACTCATGGGCTGGACGAAACTCATGTTGTGGTGCTTTGAGAAAATTTTCTCCATGAGTTAGGATGGGGTTGGTTGGGGTGGAGTCATTTGGTTTTGCTTGTGGGATTTGGCTCGGTGACAATGGGATCAATGTGATCCTCTTGCCATCTTTAGTGAAGGTATAGGTGTTCAAAAATCCATCATACATGACTCTCCTATCAAAGAGCCAAGGTCTCCCTAGCAACAAATGACAAGCATCTATTGGAATAATATCACACCATATCTCGTCATAATAATTTTTGACAATACTAAATGACACAAGGCATCTAGAATTGACTTGGAGTGTTTCACCTTGATGAACCCATTGAAGGTTGTAAGGATGAGGATGGGGTGAAACAAGAAGTCCAAGCTTTTCCACCATAGCCAACGAGGCTATATTCATGCAACTACCACCATCGATGATGATTGAGCATACTTTGTTTAGCACGGTTCCTCTTGTTTAGAAAATATTTTCTCGTTGCTCTTCACTTTATTCCTTGAAGTCGCTCAAGGTCCTTCTCAAAAATAGGCTTGTGTTCATGGTTTGGGATCTTTGTAAGGCTGGCTATTTTGTTTGGATTTTTGGGTTTATGGGGGAAGGGATAGAACACCACAAGGAACAAACTTGCTCTGATACCAAAGTTGATGTATAGTGGCAGGCGGAAGCAAAAAGAAGGAAAAACCGCAAAAGAGAGCAACCGGGCGAGAATGGGTCCTGTAGGGGCACTCTTGGGAGATCGGGTGAAAGGAGGGGTAAATGTTGGGGGTTTTAGCTGAAATTTGGTGGAGGGAATTTAACTGGTAAAGGAAGGTCTAGAAAAAATTTGGGAATTTTTGGTTAAGGGGATCACCTTGATCAACAAGCCAGAAGTTGACGATGCCGGGCTGGACGTCCAAGCTGACACCCTTTGTTTGGATCAAAGGTGGGGAACGGAAGGCTTCTTGGGTGTGGCTAATTTTTGGAGGGATGGAAGTAGACTCGCTGGAAGGATGATGGTTAAAATTTGGGCTGAAATGGACGAGTGGATTGTGAGATATGGATCGGTAAAGTGAGGGGATAGAACACGGGTTACGGCTCGGATACTGACAACACCACCGAGTGAACCAAGGGCGCTTTCAATCGGTCCGGATACAGAAACACCACCGGGGATTGAAAGACTCAAAGAACACCACCGTGCTGCCACACACGGATACAGCAATGAGAATTCAAAGGAGAGCAATCCAGCTCAAGAGTATAAACTCATATATATCATCAAAAGGTGTCATTACAAGGAGAATGCTAGCTGAATATATAATGCCTCACATTGGCATTTTACAAGGCTGAAACAAAGCTGAAAATTAAAGTAAAATGATAATAAAAACTACCAAGATTCTTTCCCCTCCTCCAAGTTAATCTAGGAGAAATTCTAGCCAAGCATTTGAACATTTGGGAACATGTGGTCACGGTGTGATTTCCCCTTTGCCAAGCTTTCTCCAAACCAACTCCCACCATGGTGAGTGCTTTTAGAATGCTCCTTGATATGTGTTATTGGATGCTTGACATAAGCTATGCGGACCCATGGACCGACCTCTTGATTATTTATGGACAATGGAAAAATAATAGTACTTGAAGCAAATCATGGCCGGACTCCTCTTTGCTTTAACATGGAGGGATTTAGGCGATTCTCTTGATTCTTCACTAACTCTCGTTCTTGACCCCATTGATGAACATTTATTTATAAACAAGATCATAAGAGTTTGATGTCCTTGTCTCCTCATCCTCCGGGATCCATTTGCAAAGTGCTTGAAACTATGGATATTTCAAGTATTCCCGGTTGTTCCTTAAGCTTGCATGGCTCCTTGGGATTGACATATCTCGCCTCAAAGTGGAGTGCCGTCCACTCTCCATCATTCTGTCCTTGTAGGAAAGAATTTGCCATCAAATTCTCAAAAACTTCATTTTACGAGTGTGGAAAAATTTTTGTCATGTTGAAGCTTGTGTTAAAGTTGAGGATGGAATGCCCTCGTGTGTTTGGACAGCCGGCTAATTGCGGAGAATTGGGTTGGACATTTGGCCAAAATGAATGCTTATCTAGCATGCTCATGGTGGAAAGATAGAATTGATCAAAAACTTCATCATGAAGCACATAGGTCGGGGTACCATTGGGGAGAAAAACAACACTCTTCGGTACCACAAAAATTGGTTTTATACTCTCTTTTGAGTTTTCCATAACTCCTTCCTTCATGTGCGGATACAAAGGGTATGGCCTTAACAAAATGCAATAAAAAACAAACAACCCTTCATTGTGCTTCTTTTGAAAAAACCTTTCGGGCATACCACAATGTGAACTCAATAACCGAGTACCAATGAAAAGGAAGTCATCCTTCCTTGGCACCAAAAATTTTGGTTCGATCCATGGGATTTCTTGCTTCGCTTCTCGACCTTTTGCCCATAATGCATCATCACTTTTGGACCTCAAATCACAATCTGTCCGATTGGGAGAAAGGGTTCTCGGGTTGGGTGTTTTGGAAGATGGGAATTTCTTTGTGGTGGTAAGCTAGAAGGGATTTTGTTTGGAGGGACAAAGATCATTTTGGCGTGTGGAGTGGTGACGAGGGAAGGAAATCTTGTGGAGGTTTCTCGGTGATATGTGGGGGTAAGAGGATATGTTTTTGGCAAGGCTTGAGCTCTCGTTGCTTGTCTTTGAGAAGGGGTTCTCCAAGCACAAGCATAAGGCTAGTTTGTGGAGAAGTGCCTTGCGGTTTTGGTTTGAGGCATTCACTTGGGGGCAAAGGTGGTTTAAGTGGAGGGGTAAGGATGGGGTTCAAATCAATCAAGGGAAGGCTATGCTGGTGGTGGTAAGTGGACAGATTTGGTTTGTGGAGTTTCGGTTGAGGGTAGGCTTGCGGGCTCTTTTGTGGACTTGTCTTTGTGGGTTGGTTTAAATGCTCCTTTTCTCTTTTGCTATACACCACAATGTCATTAAAGTGCACAACCACCAACTTCCATGATATACCAAATGTGATGGGGTAGAAATGATTTTGGCTAGTCAAAGTTCCATGATCAGGTATGCAACACCAAGCGCTCTTGGTAAGGAAGTCATCTTCCTTTGGTACCAAAAGAATGGGTTCCACATACTCCTTCATAATGCCTAGAGCTCTTTCCACTATATTCGGCCATAAGGGATGCTCATTTGAAATGCTCATGGTTGTATCAAAATAAGGGCTCCAAAACCAAGTGCCCTTAAGAAGGAAATCGTCCTTACTTGGCATTAAGAAAGTAGACTCCACACAAGGACTTTCCTCTTTCTCTCCTAGGCTTTTAGCCAACGGTTCAACAATTTGTCTTTGGTTCACTTGAACACTTTTAGGATCCACTCCATAGGCTGGTTTATAATGGATGGCTCTTGGAATGGGGTCAACAGGATGTTGTAGGGTTCTTTGTGGTGGAGAGCTAGGCGGAGTTTCGTTTGGGAGAACATGGGCAATCAACTCATGGGCTGGACGAAACTCATGTTGTGGTGCTTTGAGAAAATTTTCTCCATGAGTTAGGATGGGGTTGGTTGGGGTGGAGTCATTTGGTTTTGCTTGTGGGATTTGGCTCGGTGACAATGGGATCAATGTGATCCTCTTGCCATCTTTAGTGAAGGTATAGGTGTTCAAAAATCCATCATACATGACTCTCCTATCAAAGAGCCAAGGTCTCCCTAGCAACAAATGACAAGCATCTATTGGAATAATATCACACCATATCTCGTCATAATAATTTTTGACAATACTAAATGACACAAGGCATCTAGAATTGACTTGGAGTGTTTCACCTTGATGAACCCATTGAAGGTTGTAAGGATGAGGATGGGGTGAAACAAGAAGTCCAAGCTTTTCCACCATAGCCAACGAGGCTATATTCATGCAACTACCACCATCGATGATGATTGAGCATACTTTGTTTAGCACGGTTCCTCTTGTTTAGAAAATATTTTCTCGTTGCTCTTCACTTTATTCCTTGAAGTCGCTCAAGGTCCTTCTCAAAAATAGGCTTGTGTTCATGGTTTGGGATCTTTGTAAGGCTGGCTATTTTGTTTGGATTTTTGGGTTTATGGGGGAAGGGATAGAACACCACAAGGAACAAACTTGCTCTGATACCAAAGTTGATGTATAGTGGCAGGCGGAAGCAAAAAGAAGGAAAAACCGCAAAAGAGAGCAACCGGGCGAGAATGGGTCCTGTAGGGGCACTCTTGGGAGATCGGGTGAAAGGAGGGGTAAATGTTGGGGGTTTTAGCTGAAATTTGGTGGAGGGAATTTAACTGGTAAAGGAAGGTCTAGAAAAAATTTGGGAATTTTTGGTTAAGGGGATCACCTTGATCAACAAGCCAGAAGTTGACGATGCCGGGCTGGACGTCCAAGCTGACACCCTTTGTTTGGATCAAAGGTGGGGAACGGAAGGCTTCTTGGGTGTGGCTAATTTTTGGAGGGATGGAAGTAGACTCGCTGGAAGGATGATGGTTAAAATTTGGGCTGAAATGGACGAGTGGATTGTGAGATATGGATCGGTAAAGTGAGGGGATAGAACACTGGGTTACGGCTCGGATACAGACAACACCACCGGAGTGAACCAAGGGCGCTTTCAATCGGTCCGGATACAGAAACACCACCGGGGATTGAAAGACTCAAAGAACACCACCGTGCTGCCACACACGGATACAGCAATGAGAATTCAAAGGAGAGCAATCCAGCTCAAGAGTATAAACTCATATATATCATCAAAAGGTGTCATTACAAGGAGAATGCTAGCTGAATATATAATGCCTCACATTGGCATTTTACAAGGCTGAAACAAAGCTGAAAATTAAAGTAAAATGATAATAAAAACTACCAAGATTCTTTCCCCTCCTCCAAGTTAATCTAGGAGAAATTCTAGCCAAGCATTTGAACATTTGGGAACATGTGGTCACGGTGTGATTTCCCCTTTGCCAAGCTTTCTCCAAACCAACTCCCACCATGGTGAGTGCTTTTAGAATGCTCCTTGATATGTGTTATTGGATGCTTGACATAAGCTATGCGGACCCATGGACCGACCTCTTGATTATTTATGGACAATGGAAAAATAATAGTACTTGAAGCAAATCATGGCCGGACTCCTCTTTGCTTTAACATGGAGGGATTTAGGCGATTCTCTTGATTCTTCACTAACTCTCGTTCTTGACCCCATTGATGAACATTTATTTATAAACAAGATCATAAGAGTTTGATGTCCTTGTCTCCTCATCCTCCGGGATCCATTTGCAAAGTGCTTGAAACTATGGATATTTCAAGTATTCCCGGTTGTTCCTTAAGCTTGCATGGCTCCTTGGGATTGACATATCTCGCCTCAAAGTGGAGTGCCGTCCACTCTCCATCATTCTGTCCTTGTAGGAAAGAATTTGCCATCAAATTCTCAAAAACTTCATTTTACGAGTGTGGAAAAATTTTTGTCATGTTGAAGCTTGTGTTAAAGTTGAGGATGGAATGCCCTCGTGTGTTTGGACAGCCGGCTAATTGCGGAGAATTGGGTTGGACATTTGGCCAAAATGAATGCTTATCTAGCATGCTCATGGTGGAAAGATAGAATTGATCAAAAACTTCATCATGAAGCACATAGGTCGGGGTACCATTGGGGAGAAAAACAACACTCTTCGGTACCACAAAAATTGGTTTTATACTCTCTTTTGAGTTTTCCATAACTCCTTCCTTCATGTGCGGATACAAAGGGTATGGCCTTAACAAAATGCAATAAAAAACAAACAACCCTTCATTGTGCTTCTTTTGAAAAAACCTTTCGGGCATACCACAATGTGAACTCAATAACCGAGTACCAATGAAAAGGAAGTCATCCTTCCTTGGCACCAAAAATTTTGGTTCGATCCATGGGATTTCTTGCTTCGCTTCTCGACCTTTTGCCCATAATGCATCATCACTTTTGGACCTCAAATCACAATCTGTCCGATTGGGAGAAAGGGTTCTCGGGTTGGGTGTTTTGGAAGATGGGAATTTCTTTGTGGTGGTAAGCTAGAAGGGATTTTGTTTGGAGGGACAAAGATCATTTTGGCGTGTGGAGTGGTGACGAGGGGAAGGAAATCTTGTGGAGGTTTCTCGGTGATATGTGGGGGTAAGAGGATATGTTTTTGGCAAGGCTTGAGCTCTCGTTGCTTGTCTTTGAGAAGGGGTTCTCCAAGCACAAGCATAAGGCTAGTTTGTGGAGAAGTGCCTTGCGGTTTTGGTTTGAGGCATTCACTTGGGGGCAAAGGTGGTTTAAGTGGAGGGGTAAGGATGGGGTTCAAATCAATCAAGGGAAGGCTATGCTGGTGGTGGTAAGTGGACAGATTTGGTTTGTGGAGTTTCGGTTGAGGGTAGGCTTGCGGGCTCTTTTGTGGACTTGTCTTTGTGGGTTGGTTTAAATGCTCCTTTTCTCTTTTGCTATACACCACAATGTCATTAAAGTGCACAACCACCAACTTCCATGATATACCAAATGTGATGGGGTAGAAATGATTTTGGCTAGTCAAAGTTCCATGATCAGGTATGCAACACCAAGCGCTCTTGGTAAGGAAGTCATCTTCCTTTGGTACCAAAAGAATGGGTTCCACATACTCCTTCATAATGCCTAGAGCTCTTTCCACTATATTCGGCCATAAGGGATGCTCATTTGAAATGCTCATGGTTGTATCAAAATAAGGGCTCCAAAACCAAGTGCCCTTAAGAAGGAAATCGTCCTTACTTGGCATTAAGAAAGTAGACTCCACACAAGGACTTTCCTCTTTCTCTCCTAGGCTTTTAGCCAACGGTTCAACAATTTGTCTTTGGTTCACTTGAACACTTTTAGGATCCACTCCATAGGCTGGTTTATAATGGATGGCTCTTGGAATGGGGTCAACAGGATGTTGTAGGGTTCTTTGTGGTGGAGAGCTAGGCGGAGTTTCGTTTGGGAGAACATGGGCAATCAACTCATGGGCTGGACGAAACTCATGTTGTGGTGCTTTGAGAAAATTTTCTCCATGAGTTAGGATGGGGTTGGTTGGGGTGGAGTCATTTGGTTTTGCTTGTGGGATTTGGCTCGGTGACAATGGGATCAATGTGATCCTCTTGCCATCTTTAGTGAAGGTATAGGTGTTCAAAAATCCATCATACATGACTCTCCTATCAAAGAGCCAAGGTCTCCCTAGCAACAAATGACAAGCATCTATTGGAATAATATCACACCATATCTCGTCATAATAATTTTTGACAATACTAAATGACACAAGGCATCTAGAATTGACTTGGAGTGTTTCACCTTGATGAACCCATTGAAGGTTGTAAGGATGAGGATGGGGTGAAACAAGAAGTCCAAGCTTTTCCACCATAGCCAACGAGGCTATATTCATGCAACTACCACCATCGATGATGATTGAGCATACTTTGTTTAGCACGGTTCCTCTTGTTTAGAAAATATTTTCTCGTTGCTCTTCACTTTATTCCTTGAAGTCGCTCAAGGTCCTTCTCAAAAATAGGCTTGTGTTCATGGTTTGGGATCTTTGTAAGGCTGGCTATTTTGTTTGGATTTTTGGGTTTATGGGGGAAGGGATAGAACACCACAAGGAACAAACTTGCTCTGATACCAAAGTTGATGTATAGTGGCAGGCGGAAGCAAAAAGAAGGAAAAACCGCAAAAGAGAGCAACCGGGCGAGAATGGGTCCTGTAGGGGCACTCTTGGGAGATCGGGTGAAAGGAGGGGTAAATGTTGGGGGTTTTAGCTGAAATTTGGTGGAGGGAATTTAACTGGTAAAGGAAGGTCTAGAAAAAATTTGGGAATTTTTGGTTAAGGGGATCACCTTGATCAACAAGCCAGAAGTTGACGATCGCAGGCTGGACGTCCAAGCTGACACCCTTTGTTTGGATCAAAGGTGGGGAACGGAAGGCTTCTTGGGTGTGGCTAATTTTTGGAGGGATGGAAGTAGACTCGCTGGAAGGATGATGGTTAAAATTTGGGCTGAAATGGACGAGTGGATTGTGAGATATGGATCGGTAAAGTGAGGGGATAGAACCTGGGTTACGGCTCGGATACTGACAACACCACCGGAGTGAACCAAGGGCGCTTTCAATCGGTCCGGATACAGAAACACCACCGGGGATTGAAAGACTCAAAGAACACCACCGTGCTGCCACACACGGATACAGCAATGAGAATTCAAAGGAGAGCAATCCAGCTCAAGAGTATAAACTCATATATATCATCAAAAGGTGTCATTACAAGGAGAATGCTAGCTGAATATATAATGCCTCACATTGGCATTTTACAAGGCTGAAACAAAGCTGAAAATTAAAGTAAAATGATAATAAAAACTACCAAGATTCTTTCCCCTCCTCCAAGTTAATCTAGGAGAAATTCTAGCCAAGCATTTGAACATTTGGGAACATGTGGTCACGGTGTGATTTCCCCTTTGCCAAGCTTTCTCCAAACCAACTCCCACCATGGTGAGTGCTTTTAGAATGCTCCTTGATATGTGTTATTGGATGCTTGACATAAGCTATGCGGACCCATGGACCGACCTCTTGATTATTTATGGACAATGGAAAAATAATAGTACTTGAAGCAAATCATGGCCGGACTCCTCTTTGCTTTAACATGGAGGGATTTAGGCGATTCTCTTGATTCTTCACTAACTCTCGTTCTTGACCCCATTGATGAACATTTATTTATAAACAAGATCATAAGAGTTTGATGTCCTTGTCTCCTCATCCTCCGGGATCCATTTGCAAAGTGCTTGAAACTATGGATATTTCAAGTATTCCGGTTGTTCCTTAAGCTTGCATGGCTCCTTGGGATGGACATCTCTCGGCTCAAAGTGTAGGGCCGTCCACTCTCCATCATTCTCTCCTTGTAGGAAAGAATTTGATGGAGAGTGGACAGCCTTGTGTTTTGAGCTAGAGGACATTTGCTTCAAAGAGCCAAACATCCCTAAGGATAACCGGGATTACTTGAAAAATCCTTTAAACATCAGCCCGGTGCAAGTTGACTCCGGAGGCTAGAAGGCCGAGAATGTCATCCTTATGATCTTATGTGCATAAATAAGTGTTCAAGAAAGAAGAGCTTATTCAGCCATGCCTAAAATCTTCCTTGTTAAAGCTATGTTGAACTCGGCCATGTCAAGACGTGTGGAATGTTTCAAGCGCTACATTTTATTTCCCTTGCATATAAATAAATCAAGGCGGACCAAGGGACCAAGGCTTATGATCATGTGTATAATAGAAGACCAAGAGTAGCCTAAATGAAGAGCATTCTAGAACCACTAACTATAGTGGAGGAAGGTGGTTGCTAGATGCTTGCCCAAGGGAAATCAAACAATGGCTACATGTTCCCAATTCCCAAATACTTGGCTAGAATTTATCCTAGCTTAACTTGGAAGAGGGGAAAGAATCTTGTTAGTTTTATTATCTTTTTACTTTATTTTCCAGCTTTGTTTCAGCCATGTAAAATGCCCATATGAGGCATTATATATTCAGCTCTCATGCTCATTGTAAAGACACTTTTTGATGAATATATTTGAGTTAACACTCTTGAGCTGGATTGCTCGTTTTTGAATCCTCAAAGCTATATCCGTGCTTGGCCTCACGGTGGTGTCCTTTGAGTCTCTTAAGTCCCGGTGGTGTTGCTGTATCCGGATCGCTTAGGAGTGCCCCTTGGTTCACTCGGTGGTGTTGCTGTATCCGAGCCGAACCTTGGTACTATCCCTCACTTTGCCAGCCCATAACTCACAAACTACTTAGCCATTTTTCTCCAAATTTTAACCACCTTCTTTCCAGTCAATCTACTTCCATTCCTCCAAATTTCAGCCGCATCCAAGAAACCTTCCATCCTCTACATTAAAACCAAACAAAGGGTGTCATTCTCGCTCATCCAGCCGGTTACATCAACTTCTGGCTATTTGTTCAGGACGTTCCCCTTATCGAAAATTCACGAAACTTGGTCACAACCTTCCTTTACCAGTTACCTACATCCCCACCAAATTTCAGCCAAAACCAAGCACTTTTACCCATCCTTTCACCCGATCTCCCAAGACTGTGCAATCGGACCCTATTCTCGCCCTGGCTGCACTTCTTGCGATTTTTCCCATTTGTTTTTGCTTCCGCCTCACTACACATCAACTTTGGTATCAGAGCAAGTTCTGAACCTTGGGTGATTGTATCCATTTCCCCAAAATCCAAAAACCACAAAAATAGCCAGCTACAAAAATTCCCAGCCATGAACGCAAATTTATTTGTGAGGGGGTCATTGAGCGGAATCAAGGAATCTAGTGAAGATCAACGTGAGAACAATTTTTACACAAGAGGAACCGTGCTAAACAAAGTATGCTCTATCATTATTGATGGTGGTAGTTGCATGAATATAGCCTCGGTGGCTATGGTGGAAAAGCTTGGACTTCTTGTTTCACCCCACCCTCATCCTTACAACCTTCAATGGTTAGATCAAGGTGAAAATCTCCAAGTCAATTCTAGATGTCTCATTTCATTTATTATTGGCAAAAGTTATCATGATGAGATATGGTGTGACATTGTTCCCATGGATGCTTGTCATATGTTGCTTGGGAGACCATGGCTCTTTGATAGGAGAGTTATACATGATGGGTTCTTGAACACTTATACTTTTACCAAAGATGGCAAGAGGATCACATTGGTTCCCTTGTCACCTAGCCAAATTCCAAGACCTAAACCGAATGAGTCCATCCCAACCGACCAGCCCCCACTATCCTCACAAAAGCTAGCCATGTTAACAACACCCGAAACTGAAAGTCCTCCTCAAAATACCCCGTTCCACCACCAAAGAGACCTTAGCCAAATTCAACCATTTTGCCCCAAAAATTCCATACCACTTGCTTGTTGATAATCTGTCCATGAGTGAATTATACAAGCAGCATGAAGTTGAGCGCAAGTTCTGTCCAACGGAAAAGCTTGAGTTGACATCCAAAATGGTGGAACAAGGGAAACCTCAAAAATCAAATGATGCATTTTCCATGAGGTGTTCATTTCCTTTACATTTGGAGGATTGTAAAATTGTGTTTGAGCAATTTACTTGGGTGTTTATTGTTGAAAGAAATCTCCAAAGGTTAGACCCGGATTGTGTGAAGAGGCCAAGAAGAGTTTTGACTATCTTGTTCACACTTACATATGGGAGTTTCTATTTTTTGATTCACAGGAGTAACCAAAGAGCCAATAACTTGGCAAGGAGGTATATCTCATTTACTCCATTAGGACCCCAATTTGATAAGCTAATGTATTTGTATGGTGTTGACCAAGATTTTGGAGAACTCCTAGTGCCTAAGGAGAATTTGTTGGAGGAAACAAAATGGTGTACGTTTAATGATGGAGTTAGTGGCATGTTCATCCAACCTACACACCATGGCTGCCTTGCTACTTGTTATAAGGAGCAAATGGTTTTGTTGAAACCCAAAGAGGAAATTCTCAACCTCTTAGAATGCCATTTTCCCAGCCATGAGACTTTGTTCAAGCACCACACCAAATCTGTCCAAGGAGCTATAACCGTGAAGAGAATGTTGGAAGCCAATCTGTTTTGGCGTGTATCTTCTAGACTTGTGTGGAGCGTGAATACTCTTGCTGACCTAGTATTTGGAGAAACCATAAAAGCTCTACTTATACCGTTAAAGATGTGCCATTAATTGTGGTATACAAGAGTCATTTGAGCTTAGCCCCATTCATGATCACATTTCACTACCCACAAGAGAACCCACTAGCCTTCCATGGGCTGAAGTGAACCCCATTATTACCCCACCACTTAAACCACCTTTACCCCAAAATTTTTTCCTTGAGTTATATCCTTGGAGAGGAGTTTCTCTCTCCCAATTTCCCCCACCAAAATCTGCCCATAACTTTCCAAATAAAAACCCTTTTGATCTCCCTCCACAAAAATTCCACTCCCTCACCACTACCCCACAAACCAAATCTATCCATGTCCCTCCAAGCAAGAGTCCTTCTAGCCTACCCTCACAAAAAACACCCAAACCGAATGCTATCTATCCCATCCGAGCAGGTTGTGATTTAAAGCCCATTGGAGATGAGTTAGGGGCAGAAGACCGAGAGGAGAAACAAGAGACTCCATGGGCAGAATCAAAATTTTTGGAGTTAAGGAAGGATGACTTCCTTCTCTTAGGAACTCGATTTTTGAGTTTACATGGTGGTATGCCCGAGTTGTCTTGCCAATGAAAATTCAATGGAGGTTTGATTGACCTTGATGGCAGCTTGTTAAAGGTGTATCACTTGCGCCCGAACATGGAGAAAGGAGTCATGGGGGACTTCAAGGGAGTGTAAACCCAATTTTTGTGGTACCAAAGAGTGTTGTTTCTTTTTCCCAATGGTACTCGGATTTGTGTGTACCTCATGGTGAAGTGTTTGTTGCTCAAATCTACCTCTACACTATGGGTATACTAGGGAAGTATCCAATCTGGCCGAATGTCCAGAACATTTCCACACAAATAGCCGGTTGTTCAAGCACAAAAGATACTTTCATCCTCAACTTCACCGTGAGCGCCAATGCACAAAATTTTTTCCACAGTTGGAAAATAGAGATTGTGCGAATTTGAGTACAAATTCTCTCCTACAAGGGGAGAATGATGGAGAGTGGACAGCCTTGTGTTTTGAGCTAGAGGACATTTGCTTCAAAGAGCCAAACATGCCTAAGGATAACCAGGATTACTTGAAAAATCCTTTAAACATCAGCCCGGTCCAAGTTGACTCCGGTGGCTAGAAGGCTGAGAATGTCATCCTTATGATCTTATGTGCATAAATAAGTGTTCAAGAAAGAAGAGCTTATTCAGCCATGCCTAAAATCTTCCTTGTTAAAGCTATGTTGAACTCGGCCATGTCAAGACGTGTGGAATGTTTCAAGCGCTACATTTTATTTCCCTTGCATGTAAATAAATCAAGGCGGACCAAGGGACCAAGGCTTATGATCATGTGTATAATAGAAGACCAAGAGTAGCCTAAATGAAGAGCATTCTAGAACCACTAACTATAGTGGAGGAAGGTGGTTGCTAGATTGATGGATATTTCCAAAGGCTACAACATGTTCATGATTTCCAAAGGCTACAACATGTTCATTAAGCCAAGAGCCATGAGTTCATGTCAAAGCTACAAAAGGAGCTCAAACCGAAAGGAGATCATATTTTAGCACCTAATCTGGTTCAACTTTTGCTTGATGAACTAGAGCTTGGTTTATGGTGAAGAATTATCTTTTATGTCTTTTGTTATATAAATAATTATTCAAGAGTTGGAGTAAGATAAATCCACAAGAGAAGGTCCAAAGCGCCAAGGGAACTCAAACCGTGCACTAAGCGCACAAGCTGGCCGGTTATCACCAAGGACCGAAAGGTGGATGTCTTATGCCTTAGCCGAATGGGTCATGTGTGGACAGCAACAAGGAGGATTCTAGAAGCATTTCCAAGCATCATCCCTAGTGGAAGAATCTATGTGTTGGACCTATGACAAGCTTTCTTGCACACGGTGTAGGAAATACTTGGCTAGAATTAACTTTCATATTAGCCACATGTTCCCAAATTGGCTTGGACAAGGGGCTAACATATCTTAGGCCATTGATCTTGTAATCTTTCTTTTAGGCCTTAGATTATGTTTTAGTTTTGATTAATTTTCAGCATGTTTTATTTCCTTATAAATAGTTTAAGCATTCAGCTTTGTAAGAACCAATGATGATGAATATATGAACTTTGAGCTTTGCTCTTTTGAGATGGATTTCTCAACCCCTTGAATTCTCATTGCTGTATCCGAGCCTTGGCAAGCTTGGTGGTGTCCTTTGAGTCTTTACAATCCCCGGTGGTGTTTCTGTATCCAAGCCAGAATCCAGGTTCTATCCAGCGACTTCCATCAACCATATCTCCCAATCCACGAATCATCTCTTTCCCAAATTTCACACACTTCATCTTACATAAGTTGAGACCATCTCCACCAAATCTCAGCTTAAACCAAGAAGAGCTCCGCCCTCCACCCTTGAAACAAACAAAGAGACTCATCCTGGACAGTCAGCATAGAACCCTGACTTTCAGCTCTGTGTTCAAGGCCATCCCGACCTCCAAAAATTCCAATATTTTTACACAACCTTCTTGGCCCAGTTAATAACCATCCTGTCAAATTTCAGCTTCAAATTCATCCATTTGCCCCTCCGTTCACATTTTCTCCCAGAACCTGATGGAAAGTGGACCACCTTTGTCTTTGAGCTGAAAGCTAATCATTTTGAAGGGTCAAGCATACCCGGAATCAACCAAAATTTCTTGAATTTGTTTTGATCATTTTTGATCCCGGAGGATGCAAAGCCATGATGTTGATCTTCATGACTATATGTTCATAAATAAAAGCTTGTCCAAAGAGCCAAGAAGGTTAGGAAATCAGAATCAAAGCTAGCCAAAGCTAGCCATCACAAATCCTCCATGTTAGCGCAAGGTGAAATCAGTCAAGTTAAACCGTGGAGCATTGCCATTTTAATGCTTTTAAGTACATAAATAAAATGGTGCTTAAATATGGTCGGTCCATATTTACATGTGAAGAGACCTTGGCCGGGAATAGAGCAACAAGGAAAGGATGACAAGGAGGCCTAGAAGCATCAAGGATTGAAAAGCTTGGGAAAGGGGAAAACAAGCCACAACCACATGTTCCCAATTTTGAAATGCTTGGCTAGAATTCACTCTAGCTTAACTTGGAGGAGGGGAAAGAATCTTAGTAGTTTTATTATCATTTTTGCTTTATTTTCCAGCTTAGTTTCAGCTTCTAAAATGCCATTGTTAGGCATTATATATTCAGCTAGCATAGCTCTTGTAAAAACAACCTTGATGAATATATGAATTTGAGCTTTGCTCTTTTGAGATGGATTTCTCAACCCTTTGAATCCTCATTGCTGTATCCGAGCCTTGGCAAGCTTGGTGGTGTCCTTTGAGTCTCTTAAGCCCCGGTGGTGTTTCTGTATCCGGACCGTTTAAGAGTGCCCCTCGGTTCAGCTTGGTGGTGTTTCTGTATCCAGGCCAGAACCCAGGAACTATCCAGCGACTTCATCAATCCATATCTCCCAATCCAAAAATCCTTTCGTCCCCAAATTTCACCCACACCATCCTACACGGGTTGAGTCCAGTTCCACCAAATTTCAGCTCAATCCAAGAAGTATCCCGTCCTCGGCACCAAAAACAAAGAAAGGACCTCATCCTGGACAGCCGCCCAGCGTGACTTTCTGTTTGGCTTTGGTTCAAGGTGATCCGGACCTTGGATGCTTCCCATATTTTTACCAGCCCTTCCTAACATCCCAAATAACCTTCCCTCCAATTTTTAGCCAAAACCAAGAACATTTGACCCTCCTTTCACCCTTTTCCCTAGACCCGCACCTGCAGACCCTATTCTGTCCGGTTGCATTTTCTTGGGTTTTTCCTTCTTCTTTTGCTTCCGCTCCCACTACACATCAGAACCGCACTTGCAGGACCTGTTCTGGCCAGCTTGCTTGTTTGCGGTTTTCCCCTCTTTTGCTTCCGCCTCCCACTACACATCATAGATGCTTGCC
This sequence comes from Talinum fruticosum, assembly GCA_021018815.1. Lineage (NCBI taxonomy): Eukaryota > Viridiplantae > Streptophyta > Magnoliopsida > Caryophyllales > Talinaceae > Talinum > Talinum fruticosum. Next base: position 1,525,902 of record JAITYX010000012.1, read on the forward strand.
CAAGGGGAAATCAAACAATGGCCACATGTTCCCAATTCCCAAATACTTGGCTAGAATTTATCCTAGCTTAACTTGGAAGAGGGGAAAGAATCTTGTTAGTTTTATTATCTTTTTACTTTATTTTCCAGCTTTGTTTCAGCCATGTAAAATGCCCATATGAGGCATTATATATTCAGCTCTCATGCTCATTGTAAAGACACTTTTTGATGAATATATTTGAGTTAACACTCTTGAGCTGGATTGCTCGCTTTTAAATCCTCCAAGCTGTATCCGTGCTTGGCCTCACGGTGGTGTCCTTTGAGTCTCTTAAGTCCCGGTGGTGTTGCTGTATCCGGATCGCTTAGGAGTGCCCCTTGGTTCACTCAATGGTGTTGCTGTATCCGAGCCGAACCTTGGTACTATCCCTCACTTTGCCAGCCCATAACTCACAACTACTCAGCCATTTTTCTCCAAATTTTAACCACCTTCTTTCCAGTCCATCTACTTCCATTCCTCCAAATTTCAGCCGCATCCAAGAAACCTTCCATCCTCTACATTAAAACCAAACAAAGGGTGTCATTCTGCTCATCCAGTCGGTTACATCAACTTCTGGCTATTTGTTCAGGACGTTCCCCTTATCGAAAATTCACGAAACTTGGTCACAACCTTCCTTTACCAGTTACCTACCTCCCCACCAAATTTCAGCCAAAACCAAGCACTTTTACCCATCCTTTCACCCGATCTCCCAAGACTGTGCAATCAGACCCTATTCTGCCCGGCTGATGGAGAGTGGGCAGCCTTCTGTTTTGAGCTGTGTGACATTCATGTTAAGAAGCTTTGTGTGTTTAGTGTTCAGCCGGAAATGTTTGCTTACTCCATGATCAAGGGGAAGGGCTCAAAATACAAGCGCTTGATGTTAGTGGATCCCGGGGATGATGGGTCTCAAAATCATTAAGTTCTTATGATTTTGTTTATAAATAATTGATTACCAATTTAGTTGAGAAGATTAGTGAAAGTAACCACCTAAAATCTCCATGGTCAAGCAAGAAGGTTTGTTCTAATCAAGGCCGGGAATGTTGCTATGTTATGCTCATGGTACATAAATAAGTTGATGCTTAAAACATGGTCGGTCCATGAGGATGCCTTAGCCGAATGATGAACTACAAAAGAAGATGATGACTAAGCATTCTAGAAGCATCAAGAATCAAAGAGCTTGGAGAAGGGGAAAACAAGCCATAGCCACATGTTCCCAATTTTGGAATACTTGGCTAGAATTCACCCTAGCTTGGCTTGGAGGAAGGGAAAGGAATATTGCTAGTTAGCATTTTATTTTTGCTTTATTTTCAGCTTGAATTCGGTTATGCTTTTCAGCTTGAATTTGGTTTTGTAAAATGCCAAAGCAAGGCATTATATATTCAGCTCATGTGCTTCATTGTAAAACACCCTTGATGAATATATTTGAGTTTAAACTCTTGAGCTGGATTGCTCGTTTTTGAATCCTCAAAGTTGTATCCGTGCTTGGCATCACGGTGGTGTTCTTTGAGTCTCTTGAGTCCCGGTGGTGTTGCTGTATCCGGACCACTTAAGAGCGCCCCTTGATTCACTCGGTGGTGTTGCTGTATCCGAGCCCGAGTCAAGGTTCTATCCCTCACTTTGCCGCCTCATATCTCACAATCTACCCAGCCATTTCATTCCAAATTTTAACCACAATCCTTCCTGTCCATCTACTTCCATTCCTCCAATTTTCAGCTCCATCCAAGAACATCTCCATCCTCCACACCGAAACTAAACAAAGGGTGTCTGTCTGTACAGCCAGCCGGTTGCATCAACTTCAGGCTATCTGTTCAGGGAGTTCCCCTTATCCAAATTCAACGAAACTTGGTCACGATCTTCATTTATCAGTTACCTACTTCCCCACCAAATTTCAGCCAAGACCAAGCACTTTTGCCCCACCTTTCACCCGATCTCCCAAGACTGCGCAATCAGGCTGCATTCTGCCCGGTTGTGTACCTTGCAGTTTTCTATCCATTTTCTTTGCTTCCGCCACTACACATCACCGGCTGCACTTCTTGCGGTTTTTCCCATTTGTTTTTGCTTCCGCCTCACTACACATCAGAATTTGCCGTCAAATTCTCAAAAACTTCATTTTCCGAGTGTGGAAAAATTTTTGTCATGTTGAAGCTTTTGTTGAAGTTGAGGATGGAATGCCCTCATGTGTTTGGACAGCCGGCTAATTGCGGAGAATTGGGCTGGACATTTGGCCAAAATGAATGCTTATCTAGCATGCTCATGGTGGAAAGATAGAATTGATCAAAAACTTCATCATGAAGCACATAAGTCGGGGTACCATTGGGGAGAAAAACAACACTCTCCGGTACCACAAAAATTGGTTTTATACTCTCTTTTGAGTTTTCCATAACTCCTTCCTTCATGTGCGGATACAAAGGGTATGGCCTTAACAAAATGCAATCAAGAACAAACAACCCTTCATTGTGCTTCTTTTGAAAAAACCTTTCGGGCATACCACAATGTGAACTCAATAACCGAGTACCAATGAAAAGGAAGTCATCCTTCCTTGGCACCAAAAATTTTGATTCGATCCATGGGATTTCTTGCTTCGCTTCTCGACCTTTTGCCCATAATGCATCATCACTTTTGGACCTCAAATCACAATCTGTCCGATTGGGAGAAAGGGTTCTCGGGTTGGGGTGTTTTGGAAGATGGGAATTTCTTTGTGGTGGTGATGTGTAGTGGCGGAAGCAAAGAAAAAGATGGAAAAACCGCAAAACACACAACCGGGCAGAACAGGACCTGCAGGTGCGGTTCTGGGGAAAAGGGCGAAAGGAGGGGTAAATGATGGAGTTTTTGGACGAAATTTGGTGGAAGGATAGTTAACTGGTTGGGGAAGGTTGTGGTAAAATTTGGGCAGCATCCAAGGTCGGGATCACCTTGAGCCAAACGCAAACAGAAAGCCTCGCTGGGTGGCTGTCCAGAATGAGGTTCTTTGTTTGTTTTTGGTGCTGGGGATGGAGTTCTTCTTGGATTGAGCTGAGATTTGGAGGGAATGGACTCAACTCATGTGAGATGAAGTGTGTGAAATTTGGGAAAGAGATGATTCGTGGATTGGGAGATATGGTTGATGGAAGTCGCTGGATAGAACCTGGATTCTGGCTTGGATACAGAAACACCACCAAGCTGAATCAAGGGGCACTCTTAAACGGTCCAGATACAGAAACACCACCGGGGCTTAAGAGACTCAAAGGACACCACCTAGATGCCAATCTAGGATACAGCTTTGAGGATTTAGAGGCTCGAGAAATCCATCCCGAAAAAGAGTATAACACTCAAGGTTTGTATATTCATCAAAAGTGTGTTTACAAGGAGTGTGCATGCTGAATATATAGACCCGCCATTACAACTAACCATGCTGAAAATTGAAATTAACAAAGCTGAAAATTAAAGCTAAAATGAAAATAAAACTAATTAGATTCTTTCCCCTCCTCCAAGCTAAGCTAGGAGAAATTCTAGCCAAGTATTTGAACTTTTGGGAACATGTGGATGTGGTTGAATTTCCCTTTGCCAAGCATCCTTCTAACCAACTCCCACTAAGGTGAGTGCTTCTAGAATTCTCCTTCATATGTGTCATTGGCTGCTGGATATTAGATGCTTGACTTCAGTCATGTTGACCCTTGGTCCGACCCTCTTGATTATTTATGAACAAGGGAAAATTAGCAACTCTTGAAACAAGTCATGGTCGGACTTCTCTTTGCCTTGACATGGAGGGATTTAGGCGTGGCTGATTTGAAACTCTTCTTGACTAATCTTCTTTAACACTTATTTATGCACATAGATCATAAGGATGACTTCCAAGCGGTTAAACCTTAAGTATCTCCGGTTGCTCATAGAATAGTCAAGCTTTTCCGGTTGAACTTTAAGCACACATGACTTTTCGGAATGAACATTTATTCAGCTCAAATCACAAGGCCGGTCACTTTCCATCAGGTGGTAAGCTAGAAGGGATTTTGTTTGGAGGGACAAAGATCATTGGATGTGTGGAGTGGTGACGAGGGGAAGGAAATCTTGTGGAGGTTTCTCGGTGATATGTGGGGGTAAGAGGATATGTTTTTGGCAAGGCTTGAGCTCTCGTTGCTTGTCTTTGAGAAGGGGTTCTCCAAGCACAAGCATAAGGCTAGTTTGTGGAGAAGTGCCTTGCGGTTTTGGTTTGAGGCATTCACTTGGGGGCAAAGGTGGTTTAAGTGGAGGGGTAAGGATGGGGTTCAAATCAATCAAGGGAAGGCTATGCTGGTGGTGGTAAGTGGGCAGATTTGGTTTGTGGAGTTTCGGTTGAGGGTGGGCTTGCGGGCTCTTTTGTGGACTTGTCTTTGTGGGTTGGTTTAAATGCTCCTTTTCTCTTTTGCTATACACCACAATGTCATTAAAGTGCACAACCACCAACTTCCATGATATACCAAATGTGATGGGGTAGAAATGATTTTGGCTAGTCAAAGTTCCATGATCAGGTATGCAACACCGAGCGCTCTTGGTAAGGAAGTCATCTTCCTTTGGTACCAAAAGAATGGGTTCCACATACTCCTTCACAATGCCTAGAGCTCTTTCCACTATATTCGGCCATAAGGGATGCTCATTTGAAATGCTCATGGTTGTATCAAAATAAGGGCTCAAAACCAAGTGCCCTTAATAAGGGCTCCAAAACAATGCGAAGGGAGTACCCTTTATGGCAGAATGAGGATGTTCAAGTCATCTTCAAGAAGTTTGTGGTTGTGCACTTTAATGACATTGTGGTGTGTAGCAAAAGAGAAGAGGAACATTTAAACCAACCCACAAAGACAAGTCCACAAGAGAACCCTCAAGTCTACCCTCCACCAAAACTCCATGAACCAAATCTGCCCACATACCACCACCATCAAAGCCTTCCTTTAGTTGATTTGAACCCCATCCTTACCCCTCCACTTAAACCACCCTTACCTCCTAACCAATGCAAACCGAAACCTCAAAGCCCTTCCCCTCAAAATGACCTTTTATTTGTGCTTGGAGAACCTCTTCTCAAAGACAAGCAACAAGAGTTTAAGCCTTGCCAAAAACACATCCGCTTACCTCCACACATAACCAAAAATTTCCCACAAAATTTTCACCCGTTCACCACCATGCCGCAAACCACAATTAGCCTTGTTCCCCCACACAAAATCCCATTTCATTTACCACCACAAAGAAGTTCACATGTCCCAAAACCCCTACCCCGAGAACCATTTTTACTACTTGGACAGATTGTGACTTGAGTGGAAAATCATGGGCAGTAGACCGAGGAGAAAAACAAAAGACTCCATGGGTAGACTCATTTTTGTTAGTGTCAAGGATGGACGCATTCTTTCCCATGTGTACCCGGCTTTGGAGTTTACATTGTGGACTATCCGTATGCTTCGCCCAAATGAGGCACAAAGAAGGATCAATTGAATTTGGTTACATGTTGTTGAGTACATATCCTTTGTGTCCGAACATGAAAGATGGAGTCAAAGAGTGTGTTGGGCAAAATCTTTTGGTACCAAAGGGAGTTGCTAATCTTCTCAAGGGAATTTGGTTCTGTTTGCCCCATTACAAAATTATTGTTGATCGAGTCTATCTCCACACCATAAGCATGCTAGGGAATTATCAATTCTGGTCGAATGCCCTGCACATCTCCACGCAAACAGCCGGTTGTTCAAGCACAAAAGGGCCTTTTTTTCTCAACCTCACAAACTCCAACATACCAAAAATTTTTTCCCACACTTGGGGAAAATTGACTTTGGGAATTTGAGGACAAATTCTTTCCTACAAGGGGAGAATGATGGAGAGTGGACAACCCAACATCTTGAGCTGAGAAATGTCCATCCTAACGAGCTTTGCATGATCAAGGAGGAACCGGGAATACTTGATATGCCCATGGTTTCAAGCATTTTGTTAAAGGATACCGGAGGTTGAGTAAACAAGGACATCAAAATCCTTATGATCTTGTTTATAAATAAATGTTCTGCCGTGGGGTTATGAGCAAGAGCTTAGTAGAGTCCCAAGATAGTCACCTAATGCCTAAATTCCTCCACGTTGAAGCAAGGGTAAAACCCGACCATGATTTGTTCCAAGTGTTATTGTTTTGCCATTGTCCATAAATAATCAAGAGGGCCGGTCCAAGGGTCCGCATAGCCTAAGTCAAGCACCTAATGACCAGCATCCAATGACACATATTAAGGAGTATTCTAGAAGCACTCACCCTAGTGGGAGTTGGTTTGAAGAAGGCTTGGCAAAGGGGAAAACAATCCATGGCCACATGTTCCCAAATGTTCAAATACTTTGCTAGAATTTCTCCTAGCTTAGCTTGGAGGAGGGGAAAGAATCTTTATGGTTTTTGTTTCATTTTAGCTTTAATTTTTAGCTTTGTTTTCAGCTTTGTAAGTGCCATTACTAGGCATTATATATTCAGCTCTCATGCTCATTGTAAAGACACTTTTTGAATGAATATATTTGAGTTTATACTCTTGAGCTGGATTGCTCGTTCTTAAATCCTCAAAGCTGTATCCGTGCTTGGCCTCACAGTGGTGTCCTTTGAGTCTCTTGAGTCCCGGTGGTGTTGCTGTATCCGGATCACTTAAGAGCGCCCCTTGATTCACTCGGTGGTGTTGCTGTATCCGAGCCCGGGTCAAGGTTCTATCCCTTCACTTTGCAATCCCATAACTCACAAACTACTCAGCCATTTTTCTCCAAATTTTAACCACCTTCTTTCCAGTCCATCTACATCCATTCCTCCAAATTTCAGCCGCATCCAAGAACTTCTCCGCCCTCCACATTAAAACCAAACAAAGGGTGTCAAACTGTACATCCAGCCGGTTACATCAACTTCTGGCTATTTGTTCAGGGAGTTCCCCTTTACCAAAAATTACGAAATTTGGTCACAACCTTCCTTCACCTGTTACCTCACCCCCACCAAATTTCAGCCAAAACCAAGCTCATTTACCCTTCCATTTCCCGATCTGCCAAGATTGCGCAAGCAGGCCTTGTTCTGCCCGGTTGTGTTTCTTGCGGTTTTTCCTTCTGATTTTGCTTCCGCCCCACTACACATCAGATATCATAGGGAACCTTAAGAATTTTTTGTTTGGGTTCTCTTTGGAGAGGTAGAATGAGAAAAACGTTCTCATCAAGATGAGGCAAAGAAGTCTTGCTTCGAGGCCATCCGAGTCACGTAAAAGTTCTTTATGGACTTACGGACCTCCTTGGCGTATTTGTCAAAGAAGTCATCAGTGAATTCATTGAATAGAATTGGGTTGGAGTTCAAGAAAAGACACTTCACATTTAAAAGATCGTGAAAGAGAGAGAGATTGATATGAATGATTTTGCCTTGAATAGAACTCACCGACGAGTTATGGATAGATGTAGTTGTAGAAACACAAATACTTGTAAGTACGTGTGTTGAGGATGGGTTTGATCCATGAGAGTTTTGTGGTGAAGAATAATTTCTCCTCTATGAAGTAGTGCTGAGCAATAATGAGCTTGTTGTCATCGTAGGCAAGGGTTTTCCTTTCGGAATTTTCGTTTTTAGGATTATTAAAGGGATTAGATTTTGTTCTAGCCTTCTTGGTGGCTAAACCTCCTTCTGCGACGCTTCCTCTCTTAGGCATGTTTGAGAGAAAGTGAAAGAGATTGAGAGTAAGAAAGCGAAGCGAGTAGATGAATGACAAAGAGAGTAGAGACTTGAGAATTTGAGCACGAGAGAAAAGAGAACAAGAGTGAGAACAAGAAATAGCAAAGTGAATGAATGACAATGAAAGGGTGCTACTTATAGAACACAAGCTTTTATTAAACAAAAGCCTTTCTGACTCAGGCCTCAAAGTGACGGTTATCGGACCGTTTGGCATTCCAGTGAGTAACGACTATTTTAAAACCGCTTCCCTCGACGGCTAGTTTTCATATCGTTTGTGTGACAGAGAGAGAAAAGGAGAATTTTAAAAACATTCCTAAGATCCATTGATCTAGAGATGATCTTAGAATTTTTATGTCCATTTTTCTTATAAACTCGGTCTCGACTCATTGATGTGTCCGAGTAACTCAGAGCACACTTAGAAAATCAATAACTCATAGCCCTGTTTCATCTTGGTTCAACTGATCCATTTATTATTCACTCGAACATATAATAATCAATCAAATTCATAACAACTCATGCAATAAATCAGATAATCATGCAATCATAATACCAAGTTCATTCCTAATATAGCAAAACTGATCTTCACCAAGAGGTTTCGTGAAAATATCATCTAATTAAAATTTAGTAGGAATAAACTCAAGTTCAATATCACTTTTCTCATAATAGTCTCTCGGATACATGACCTTAATGTGTTTCATTTTTTAGCGCTGAAGTGGATTTCTCGGTGATGCTGATGGCACTTTGATTATCACACTTGATTGGGATAGATGTGAATGACAGTCCAATATCCTTTAAGTGTTGCTTGATCCGCAAAATCTGAGCACGAGCAAGCTCCAGCTGCTATATACTCCACCTTAGCAGTTGATAGAGCAACCGTGTTTTGTTTCTTTAAATGCCAGGAGATAAGTGATTGACCTAGAAATTTGCATGCTCCTGATGTACACTTTCTATCAGGTTTGTATCCACCATAGTCAGCATCCGAGTATCTAGTAAGGTTAAGATCCAAGTCCTTATAATACTATAGACTAAGTGTCCGAGTCCCTGCAAGATATCTAAAAATTCTCTTCACCGCAATGAGATGTGATTCCTTTCGGTTAGCTTAAAATCTTGCATAGAGACAGATACTAAACATGATATCTAGCCTACTAGATGTAAGATCAAGTAGAAATCCAGTCATACCTCTTTAGAGTTTCTAATCTACACTTTTACCTTTCTCATCCGAGTCCAGCTTTAGTACTCGCTATTCATTGGTGTTGCTAAATACTTCACATCTCGTAGCTTAAACTTCTTCAAGCAACTCCTTGGTGTATTTTGATTTATGAACATAGATGTCATCCTTATCTTGTTTGATTTACAGCCCAAGGAAGAAATTGAGTTCTCCCATCATGCTTATTTGGAACTCTATCTCTTCAACTCAGAAAACTCTTGGCATAGAGTTTCATTAGTAGCTCTAAAGATAATATCATCACCTAAATAATGAGAAAGTCATTCCCCTTGGTTTTTGTGAAAAGAATTTTGTCAATAAGATCTCTCTTGAAGTTATTTTCAACCAAGAAACTACTTAGTCTTTTATACCATGCTCTGGGAGCTTGTTTCACACCATACAAAGCTTTTTGCAATTTGAAAACATGATTTGGAAATTGAGAGTTTTCAAATCTAAGGGGTTGCTCAACATAAACTTCCTCTTGAACATAACCATTGAGAAATCAAACTTTACATCCATTTGATAAAGCTTAACGTTCATGCTTGATGCAAATGCTATGAGATTTCTGATTGCCCCAATCCTAGCAACAAGTACAAAGGTTTCCCCACAATCAATTCCCTCTTCTTGGTTATATCCTTGAACAACTAATCTGACTTTGATTCGAACTACTAACCCTCCGTCATCCAGTTTGTTCTTGAAAACCTATTTGGTTCCTATAACCGGGTGGTTAGAACGACTTGGTTTCTTTCAAATTGTGTTAATTATTCTTCGTGCATAGCCTCTACCCATTCAGGTTCAAGTAAGGCTTCTAGTACATTTTTAGGTTCAATTAATGAAATGAATGCTGAAATTGCACATAGATTTTGCAAAGAAGAACGAGTTCTTACCCCACTATTGATGTAAGAAATAATGTTCTCAAGCGGGTGATTGGATTCATATTTGAAAGCTTTATGTGTTCTCTAGTTTACCAGGTTTGTTGGTTGAATGGTCTCGATCATCATTTGGTTCCTCTTGTTGAACTTCTTGGTTAACTTCACCTTCAGTGGTCTAAGCTGGCTCTTAAACTAACTCATTCCGAGTTGGTTCGGTTTCTTTGTTTTTGTTTATTCTAAGCTCAGCTTCTGCTATGTCATCTTCATCTCGATTGAGTTTGAGATATGAGATAGTAAATTCACTTGTCCTGGCATGATTAATTTCATCAAAAACAACATGGATATTTTCTTCCACTTTGTTAGTTCTTTTAATGAAGATTCTATAAGCCTTATTATGACATTAGTAACCTAGAAAAATACCTTCATCTGACCTTGCATCTAATTTGGTAAGATGTTCCTTACCATTATAATGCACAAAGCATTTACATCCAAATGGTTTAAAGTAGGAAATGTTAGGCTTCATTTCTTTATACAACTCATAGGGTGTATTCTTCAGAATGGGCTTGATGAGGCATCTGTTGAGCGTGTAGTTTGTCTGTGTTGACTGCCTCAGCCAAGAAATAGTAAGGTAGATCATTTTCAGTCATCATTATCCTTCTTATTCCTTCCGAGTGTTCTATTCTCTCTCCACTACCGCATTCTCGTTAAGGAGTTCTTGGTGCTGAGAAGTTGTGGGAGATGTCATTCTTGTCGTAGAAGTCTGCAAATTCTTCGTAATTGAACTCTTTTCTATGGTCAGTTCGAATTCTCCTGAACCGAGTCTTAGACTCCACTTGAAATTTCCTGCAGATCTTAGTGAACTCTTTGAATGCTTCATTTTTATTCTATAGAAAACACACCCAGGTAAATCCTAAGTAATCATCAACAATGACTAGCACATATGATTTACCTCCTAAGCTTTTGACAAGAATTTCTTCATACAAATCCATATGAATCAATTCAAGTACATTTGATGTAGATACTCGTCTTGAGTGGCTTAAAAGACGATCTTACTTGCTTTCCTTTTGTGCATGTATCACATATTTTATCTTTCTTAAATTAATAGTTAGGTAAACCTCTAACTAATCCATGAGGTGCAAGATTCTTGATAGTATGCATGCTAATATGGCCTAATCTAGGATGCCATGTCCATGAATTATCATTCGGAGAAGCTTTTAAGTATGAAAAATCTTGACTAGAATATGAAAGAAGAATGGTGTAGGTGTTACCCGACCTCGGACTCGAGAGTTTTGTCTCTTTGGTGACTGCATCAGAAATGAAGCAGTTGGTTTGAGTAAATCTTACCTCTTGACCTTTGTCACATAATTGAGAAATGCTCAAAAGATTGTACTTGAATCCTTTGATAAGGTAGATTGGACTGACTGAATTGTCTCCCTAACCAATTCATCCAATTCCAACTATCTTGCCTTTGCTATTGTCTCCAAATGTGACCTTTCCTCCTTTCATTTCTTCTAATTCTAAGAAGTTTCTTGAATCTCCGGACATGTGGCGCGAGCATCCACCGTCTACGTACCAATGACCTGTAAAACGAAACAAAGCCTTCTCACTTCCTCTTATAAAGCCAGTAACTATTTTTACTATGGTCTTTTACTAAGGAAGAGCACTTTTGGGAATCCAAATTTGAATAATTTTTGGTTTGGCCTGATTCTTAGTCTTCTTTCTAGAGAACTCGACTCTATGTCTCTTTTTTAAAAACCTCTCTTTTTATAAATAGGTTGAGAAGGCTTTTTCATGAAAAGTGGTATGGGCTCAATCCCTTTTCTTTATAAATGAATGGGACCATGCTCAGCCTTCCTGAACTTTATAGTTCTGGAATCGGTTTTGAAAAGATTGTTATAAGAGTTATCTTTCTCATCAACATTGTATCCAAGACCTTCTTTTTAGAAAAGAGACACACTAAGAGCCAAGTAATAAATCAAGGTTTTTATGACCTTGAGTGAGTTTTAAAACCAACTCTTGAGACTCATTGAGCTTCTATTTCAGTTTCTCATTCTCTGTTTCGAGGCACTCGGACTCGGTCTTATTATCTTGAGTACTGGTCTTAAGCATTTTTTAGATTTTGTCTTAAGTTTTCTAACTCCCTTTCAAAAGTGATGCTCTCAGCTTTAAGAGACTCTAGTTTCTCTTTGAATTCAAAGCATTCAAAATTGGACTTTTTCTTCCAAAGTAAAAATATATCTAGCAAGATCAAGTTTAGAAAACTTAAGGAAGTAGTTGATTACCTCCCGAGGATCTGTTTCCTCAGTATCTCGATTCATTACTATCGGAGCCGATTTAGTTTCGAGTTTGTTAGAGCCATTAATCACTATGAATCATTGGAGTCGTCATCTTCTTGTGAGTCATCATCACTCGAGGTAGCTACCATAACCTTTTTCTTCTTTCTGTCCTTCTTTCTTTTTAGACAGTCTTTGACTATGTGTTGTTTCCTGCCACACTCAAAACAACCAGAGTTCTTAGATAATGACCAATTTGAAGAGGATGAGTATTTACCTTTCTTGTCTTTCTTGTAAAACTCCTGCTAAGGTTTCTTCTCCCACTTTTTGTACTTCATCATTTTCTTAAAGCCTCGGGCTAGAAGTGCCGTGGGATCTTCTTCGAGTATCCGAGGAGCTCGGACTTTGACGTCTGTCTTTTGAGGCCTTGAGGGAAATGTTCCTTTTGGTGCTGACATCAACTTTCTCTTCTTTTAGGTGCAACGATGAGTGAATAGCTTTCCAATGAGCTCCTCGAGCTTCAGTTGACAAAGATCTTGAGCTTCCTCGATTGCTGTCACCTTGGGACCCCATCTTCTCTTGGGTAGACTCGGAATTTTTCTCACAACTTCTTCAAGAGTCATTTTCTTTCCAAGAGACTTGAGATTGTTGACAATCTCGGTGAAGCTAATATACATTTGAGTGATGTTCTAATCAGGCTCCATTTTGAACATCTCATACTTATGGAGGAACCGACTTATCTTTTCTTGCTTCACTTGACTAGTTCCTTCATAGGTATTGATATTGTATCCCATACTTGTGTCACATGCGGACATTCTGTTGTATTCTTCTGAATTTATTGCTCACATCGAGTGTCTAAAGCCTTGAAGTTCTTCCTATACTTCTCGTTTTCTTCAGTGGCGAACTCGCATTTCACCTTAGGTACATGTAGTGTTCCTTCCATCTTCGTGGGACTCGTAGTTGCCATTACAGATGATGTGCTAGACCTCCTCATCATAGTTCTGGATTAAGCATTCCATTATCTTCTTCCAGAGTGTGCACAGTTTGAACCCTTGAACTTGGGTGGTCTAGTGAAAGATCTTCCTTCATCGAACTCTCCATAGTTTTGAACCATGTGATCTTTAGACCTTGGATTTGTTAGATCCTTTGAGAAGGCTAGGCTCGATACCAATTGAAGGTTTGCTCTTGGAGAGGTTAAGCAACCTTAGAGGGGGCGAATAGGGTGATGGAAGATTTAGGCAGACTAAAATAGTTTTCTACAAAGTAGAGACTTAGAAAGCAATTCCGAGTCAAGATTGGACTCAGAAAAATATAAGACACGAAGTTACATGGAAACCCTTCTAGGCCAGAAAACCACGGAGAATGCTAATGTAACACCCCAAAACACCCCCTGGGAGTATTACATCACCGGAGTTCCTTAAAGGAACTCCCAAGGCTCTTTCTCGGTGTTGTTTTGGCTGTCTAAACCCAACTTAAAGATAATACCGGTGGTTTTCCCAAAAGAATCCGAGATTCTATGAAAATTTCGGCAGAGAAGTTTGTAACATGGACTAACCCATAGGCTTAAAGCCTTAAACCCTGCATGAAAAGCATAATATAACTCAACGAGCCACCCGCTCGGAGTATACAACTCAACGGCCACACGCCGAAGTCCAACCAATCATGCTATAAAACTTAAAACAATCTAAAGGGTCTAATATACATTTGGTACAACTATATGCACTAAATTACAAGTACAATACCGAGAAGTATAAGAAATGCATATTCTTGACTTGAATCGCTCGGCACACATCAAACGAAGAATCAGCGAGTCCGAAATATGCTAAGGGTAAATCATGCTCCTGAAGTGTACCTGCAACACCGGGAGGGAACGGGGCAATTTGTGGGGTGAGCAATAAACCACGGGCTCACCGGATCTTATACCCTTAAATTGGAAATTCTTTACATATAATACTCATAATAATGAAATCTGCGAAAACATAATAACGTAATACAAATCTATATACTTTTCACTGAAATCTCTTGCAATGAAAAGATCAAGACTCTTTAATCACTTAAAAACACAGTTTCACATTCATGAACAATTCTTTTGGGGTTGAATCAACATTCCAGGCCTTCGAGGACTCGAACTAGCACTTCTTTAATTCACGGCGCGACCTCGACAAAAGGCTCCCGGGACCATTCTTCTAGGAAGTCTCGGAGCGGGCATCCCGCCTCTGCAGGACCCCTATTAGAACCCTTCCCTCGAAGTCTCTAGTTGGGCGTTCCTCAGTTCGAACCCTTCGGTATGCTAAACGATCCGTAGCCAGTCGATTCAAAACAATTTGCACATTCTCATTCATCACATTCACTTCACAACTTTCTCAATCGATTTAGTATCAAGGAAGGCATGACACCACGTGTCGCCCTTATAAATTCACTTTCTCAAATCAGCTTGCTTCTTTATAATAGAATCACGTTTGAAAGACATTTCATAGGAAATTGCATTCAAGGATCATTTCACGTAAAATACAAAACTCCTTTTAAAACTACTTTAAGCATCACGTAAAGCAAGCACATAGCACGAATAATCACCATTCAATGCAAGCAATCATTCCCAACTCTTTTCCAACTATGCCTTTCTCAATTCATCAATTGAATACGATTATCTCCGCTTTTGAGCCACAATAACCACAAGTACATATCACTTAAGTTACGTTCAATTCGTCACAATTCATTCTCTTCACCTGCATTCCTCACTTTATGTCTCTACCCCGTGAATCCACTTTGTTTGCTCACGTCTCAACTTTCCTCAACTCCTTGTCTTTACTCCAATTCCTCAACTTAACCTTACCATTCCCTGCCTCAAATTCCCGTTGTATGTCTCTAACTCATTACTTAACTCTTACTCGTCCGTCCTTAGTTATGTAACTCTTAATCACTTTTCCATTATTCGGTTTCCGTTACCTTCGCTTATCTTCACGCTCGGTTCAACCTCGAGGATTTAAATATACTTCGAACGCAATTAATCCCACAATCACCCATTTCTCACTTACATATCCCAATTGCGCATCACTCAATACGAATTCATACTTCTCTTTATACTTCGACCTACCATTCCCCAATGTTCGTAATTAGCTCTTTAATACCGCAGGTTCAAGAATCTCTAAGACTTAATTAACTCATAATTCATATCAATGTCCCAACTCTTCATCCTTAATAGCTAACCGAAACTTCAATATTACTCATTTGTCCTATGCAATCTAACCTCTTCGGAATCAGCATGTTCCATTTTAACCTTAAGTAACTATTAAATCTCTTTGAAGTTCCCAATTTAATTCTACTATTTAACCCAAGTAAGTCCTTTCATTTCACGATTCAGCCCTCTCAATTCTCTAGATCCATTCTAAGCTCTTATTTCACTCTTACACAACGACTAGGTCCGTTCCGCAATACGGATACTCGAAATTCACAACAAATTCAATATTCGCGAGTACACATTCAACATTCACAATAAATCCATTTGGGTTCGAAATTACTAATAGTTTAGAGTATAAGACTACCCACCTGAATTCTCGGGTTTTAGGGGTTGATTTCGGGCTTCCTTACTTCTATCTTTTGGTTTCGGTCCCTCTCCGTGCCGGTTCTTGCTCCGCCTCTCGGTTCTTGCTTCCCTGCCTCTAGCTCGCCGTTTTGGTTCCCGCTGCCTCTCGGTTTGGCCCTCGCGTGCTTACCGCCGGTCTGCCTCCCTTGTTGCCGCTGCTTTCCCCGTCCCCGGCCTCTCGGACTTTCTGCGCTCTCTGTCTCTGCTCCGCCCCTTGCTCTACCCAGTCTCTCGCTTTCTTCCTCGCTCGCCGCCTACTTGGGTCGCCAGCCGTTGCTTTCCGGGTCTGCGGTGGTGATGGACATTTCCAAAGGCTACAACATACTTGTTCATGGTCTCCTTACATGCCACTAAGCCAAGAGCCATGAGTTCATGTCAAAGCTACAAAAGGAGCTCAAACCGAAAGGAGATCATATTTTAACACCTAATCTGGTTCAACTTTTGCTTGATGAACTAGAGCTTGGTTTATGGTGAAGAATTATCTTTTATGTCTTTTGTTATATAAATAATTATTGTTCAAGAGTTGGAGCAAGATAAATCCACAAGAGAAGGTCCAAAGCGCCAAGGAACGCAAACCGTGCACTAAGTGCACAAGCTGGACGGTTATCACCAAGGACCGAAAGGTGGATGTTTTATGCCTTACCTGAATGGGTCATGTGTGGACAGCAACAAGGAGGATTCTAGAAGCATTTCCAAGCATCATCCCTAGTGGAAGAATCTATGTGTTGGACCTATGACAAGCTTTCTTGCACAAGGGGTAGGAAATACTTGGCTAGAATTAACTTTCATATTAGCCACATGTTCCCAAATTGGCTTGGACAAGCGGCTAACATATCTTAGGCCATTGATCTTGTAATCTTTCTTTTAGGCCTTAGATTATGTTTTAGTTTTAATTAATTTTCAGCATGTTTTAATTCCTTATAAATAGCCTAGCATTCAGCCATGTAAAAGTAAGACTTGATGAATATATGAATTTTGAGCTTTGCTCTTTTGAGATGGATTTCTCAACCCCTTGAATTCTCATTGCTGTATCCGAGCCTTGGCAAGCTTGGTGGTGTCCTTTGAGTCTTTACAATCCTCGGTGGTGTTTCTGTATCCGGCCAAATTGCAAAGTGCCCCTTGATTCAGCTTGGTGGTGTTTCTGTATCCAAGCCAGAATCCAGGTTCTATCCAGCGACTTCCATCAACCATATCTCCCAATCCACGAATCATCTCTTTCCCAAATTTCACACACACCATCCTACACGGGTTGAGTCCAGTTCCACCAAATTTCAGCTCAATCCAAGAAGTATCCCGTCCTCGGCACCAAAAACAAAGAAAGGACCTCATCCTGGACAGCCGCCCAGCGTGACTTTCTGTTTGGCTTTGGTTCAAGGTGATCCGGACCTTGGATGCTTCCCATATTTTTACCAGCCCTTCCTAACATCCCAAATAACCTTCCCTCCAATTTTTAGCCAAAACCAAGAACATTTGACCCTCTTTTCACCCTTTTCCCCAGACCCGCACCTGCAGACCCTATTCTGTCCGGTTGCATTTTCTTGGGTTTTTCCTTCTTCTTTGCTTCCGCTCCCACTACACATCAGGTGGTCGTCGGCCACCCCTCGGTCTCCTCGACCCTTGCACCCCTCGCCTTTTCTCCCTCTCGGTTCCTCTCGCTCGGTCGTCCCTCTTCCCCACTCGCTTCGCTCTGTTTCTTTTCTTTTTCGCCTTCCCGACCCTCGCTCTCCCTTCGCCCACCGGCCTCCTCTCGGTCTCTCGCGCTCTCCCTCTCCCTTCCTTTCTTTGCTTCTCTCCTCGGTTCTCCCTCTCTCCCGCCTCCTTGCTCTGTTTCTGCTTCCCTTTCCTGATTTCGCTCGGCCCCCTCATTCCCCGAGCCTTCTTTCCTCTCTTTTCTTTCCACCGCCTAATTGGGTCGGTTAGTGATCCTTATTGGGCCCCAAATAAGCCTTATCATCTCTTCATAATTCAATGAAAATAATCACCGACCCATATACGACAACTCTATATCTCCTCCCTTCCGTCCTCTTACGCTGCTACATCCTCACTTAATTTAATACGACGGCCATGACAATTCCTAATTACCCAACGGTTTAGCTCGAGATGAAAAAGGAAAAGCAATTTCCTTGATTTAGTTTATTCGAGAGTAGCTTCCCAAGGAAATTTTAAAGTAATAAGCCCGGCTGCAAATAAAATCAGTCACTCAACCCCCTAGTCTGCGAGGAATTATATTCAATATTTCTATGCTTTCCACTGCTATTCTTTAAAATTTCGGGTATTACAGCTAATCCAAGCACCGAGTCGAATCCACTATTTTAAATCCACAAAATACAAGGACTAACCCCTTATAGAATTGCTCCCTCGGACAAATCAACTATAAGTTTTTCCTAGACTCGAAATTCCCTCATCCGATCTAGTACTTCCTAACTAAGGTAAACTTTACGGTTAGGGTACAACCGAGTTGAGTTAACCCTTACGAGATAAGTCAAGGGACTTTATAGAGAATTGAAAATGTAACACTCGATTACAAGTTTTTCTCTTCTCAACTCGGAGAGTAAGAACTTAAGAGTAGAGTTAAAAAGCTAGAAGATTGAGTAAGAGTAGATTTCTTTCTGTTCCAGCAATGTTCAGCAATCTTCAAGTCTTATAGGAAGGCTTCTATTTATACACAACAAGGCAGAGTAGCCGTTGTGACTCATTCTGGACTTGAGAGGTTCACTAGCCGTTGTAAAGGTTAGTCCGAGTCACTCAAGCAAAGAAGTTGTTACAATGTGAACATCGTGCTTAGATCCTTCGCTTGAAAAGTAGTCCATCCCACCGGTTATTACTGAAGTCTAAGGTGGAAAGAACTGTTAGACTTAAAATTGAAGTTTACCGGATTTGGTTACAAATAACCCCGACACGGTGTCTCGAGCCTAGTCCGAGAAAAATTATTTTTCTATTTGTTGGTGTTTAATAGGTACAAGTCGGTTGCTTTTGATTTTCAAAACAAGATTAAGATACTCTAATCAACCTATAAAAGAAAATCAAAGTGGTACTCAAAGTATAAAAATACTTTGGTCCATGATTAAGCAAGGATAATAATTAAAAACTTAATTATCCTTATTCTAAAAGAGTGGAATTTTCTGAGTCTAATATTCAATAGGTTAAAATTCCATCTTGAGTCAATCCTTTAAATGATCAAGTTAATAAGATTGAATAAGCAAAATTCATAAACTTCATCAGGTAAATAATTTCATTTAATAAACTAAGTTAGAATAAAGAATTAACGTAGTAATTCATTTTCAGTTAGATCATTAAGTCTCGTGCTCGTAATAGGAAGTGTTTGTGAACTTATTTACTTATACCAACTGTCTCGGTTGTAGCTATGTGGGTTAGAAACCCAGTGAAGTGTGTTCTACTCAAGAGATGCTTTCTCAGTAGGTTAGACAAGTATTAAAAACTTAAATATGAGCTTCTTAAAGACTTGGAATGACTTGAAATCAAAACCATAGAGAGATAGAGACTTATACGTGAGTCTTTAATATCCCTAGAGGTATTCATTCAACGCCTATTCATATAGAATGACAGAGTCAACATGTGCACTTATACGTACTCAAAGCGTCTAGCACAGACCAAAATAGTTGGTACCATCACATTTATCAACATTTAGATAAACAAGAATACCCATCGGACTACGGACTCAAGTGCCCAACAAGCTATTCGTATGATAGCGGCACAATTCTACATTAACCAAGGGCAACCGTACAAGAAAACCAACACAGAATTAACTTACTTTGTGTCAATTAACATGAAGCAGAGTGCATCGGATATTCATGGTGGGGAATGCAGACCGCATATGAATGGAATAATGTTGGTTGAGAAAATCTAAAGGTTAAGATACTATAGGTCGACCATGGCAGTGGACTGTCATGAATTTGTTAAAAGATGTCATAAGCGTTAAGTGTATGCAAACTTCCAGCACCAACCGCCATCTTTTCTAACAACACTTGCATCGCCCTAGCCATTTTCAATATGGGGCATTGATATCATTGGTAAAGTGACCCCTAAATGAACGGGTGGTCACGAATTTGTGTTGGTAAAAATTGACTACTTTACCAAGTGGCTTGAAGCAGCATCTTATGCAACCTTAACGGCGAAGCACAAGGCCATGTTCATAACTTGTAACATTATTTGTCGATATAGAGTACCTCATGAACTGATTAGTGACCATGGTAGTTACTTCAAGAAAGAAGTAGTGGACTTATTTGATAAATATATGATCAAACACCATATGTCTTCTCCCTATCTCCCTAAGACAAATGGAGCAAGTCAAGGCTGCCAATAAAAATATTCACAAGATAGTGAACAAAATGGTTGTCAATTATAAGGATTAGCCCGACAAGTTGTCCTTCGCTCTATGGGACTACCGGGCCTCCATTAGAACCTCAATGGGAACAACACCCTACTCCCTAATCTATGGTATGGAAGATATTCTTCCAATAGAAATTGCCATTCCTTCGTTGTGGATCATTGTAGAAAGTCAAATTCCTGAAGAGAAATGGGCTAAGACACGCTACGAGGAGTTAGTGTTGCTAAATGCAAGATGTTTAAACGCTTTACATAATGTCCAATCATACTAAGCACGTATATCAAGGGCATTAAACAAGAAAGTGAAGCCTCGTAATCTGAATATCGAAGATTTGGTCTTTAAGGAGATTAGAGCACCAATTCAGGATCCTCGAGGAAAATTTAGGCCCAGATTGGCAAGACCCATTTATACTTAGTTTAATACCGCCGTAAGAAGCGAGTTAAATTGATTGCTAAGGACAGTCCAATTAGGCGTTCCAAATTTCCATTTCTTCCTCTAAGTGAGCAAAACTATAAATGAAGCACAAAAGTGAGCATAAAACTTACTTTTTATTTTATTAATAAAAGGTACCTACTACTTACTTGGATATATAACTAAATAAATGGGATATAAAATAAGCATATTACCTTAAAAATAAATTGTTCTAAAGAGGCAAAACTATAACATTCCCTATTCTTTATTTATTCCTAAAAATTTCGGTGTAGTCAATCTTTATTTTCTTCCCTTTTGGATCACTAGACTCGGTTGCATCCTCCCGGGTTCGCTTCTTCAGCTCTTCGATCATACGAGCCCTCCTCTCCTCGGCTTCTTTAGCTTCAGCTTCCCTCCTGCGGGCTCATTCGTCTATTTGTGGGTTCCCTTCATGAATTTCAACCGGTTCTGCAGCGAGGACAACTCCTCTAGGGTCCCGTTCTTGAATCCTTAGTGCCTTGCGACATTTAGGGCCAACTTCTTTTATCCATTCTAGATAAAAGACAGAAACCATATTAGTTTGTTTATCTACAGGTTTCAAGCAACTTTGGTAGGTTCGTCCAATAATCAAGCCATGTCGGAACTCGCCTTGAGCTGCCAAAACCTGCAAAAAGTTCAAAAGAAGTAGGTCACATACAATCTAAGTAAGGGATCTCCTGGATCCATCACATTTGTCGCATTACACGTCAGGGAAATAGTACGTCATTGGTTTTCGGACTTAGCATGTGTGCAAAAGGTTGTTGCTCAGTATATGTCCCAAATTGGGACACCCTCAAGTGTTCGATATACCACTGGATGGTGATGGGGAGGACACCACAAACCCAGCACCCAACTAAGACCGAGAGCCAGCCAGAACCGAGTGATAATTCCGAGTCCTCCGACTTCATTACGGAACCCTCGTAAACCATTGCTCGGGTCTTCGTTGATAACGCAGCATCAAGGGAGTTTTGGCCACACTCGTAAATACTTGTCTGTCTCCTCAAACAGGAGTAAGAAAGGAGTAAGGGAGTCAGACAAGTTAGAAATATTCGGAGGAAAATAAGCCAAGGGATCTTTTTCCGAGTCCTCGGTTTCGAAATCGGACGTCAAATGATCTTTTCTCGAGTCCTCGGCTTCGAACTTAGACTACTTGATCATCATCTAGGCATCTTCAGCAGAGCTGAAAAGGAAAGTTAAGGATCGGAAAACAAAAGAATTTGGTGACAACGATCTGTAGTCTGTCACTGGACTCGAACTCGTATTACTTTGTACTACCGATTCTGTGGTCCCCCTCCTTTTCTGCTGTCCTTTTCTCGCTGTAATTATATACCTTTTGTCCTTGTTTTTATCCATTTATTTTGCTGAATACATCACAACCATTGATTGAAAAAGGGATTTATAACCCTTAGATTAGAGTGATGTACCCTAACTAAGAGGCCTATAAATATACATGGGCTCTCTCTTTGTAGAGGATGATGATTTTGATATTGGCTATATGCTAAGTAAAGTTGAGCAAGTGCTCCTTTCAACCCCAAAATTCTCTTTTACTTGTCTAATTAGTGGCATAATTAGGCTGTGTTCTGAAGAGTCCGATTATACTTAGTGTGGTGATAGCTGTATCACTAAGTGTGATTAGTGCCCTAGTTTTATCCTTGGTGGTGATATCTCGTATCCTTGGATAGTTCTAGCTTATCTTGTTCTTATCCTATCAAAGCTGGTTACCTTGCTAATCATCTCCTCACGAGTGATTAGCTTAATCCTTGTTGTTTATTGTTTCATTGGTCACTTCTAAGCCCATTCCGAGTCTCTCGGAATTGCATCCGGCGCACTCTGTTTTCGGGATCGTTGTAGCCTTGCGTTTCGGCACATCGGATGGGATGCCCAACTCTCAACTAAGCTTCCTACCAAGAGGCTGCATGATCGGTAAATACACTCAATCGTCGCCTTTAACAAAACCGCATAGCTAGGTGCTTAGCCGCTTTGCCGGTGCCTACACCCACATAAGGTACTCCACCGACCAGATCTGCACACAATAGATAATAAAATTATTGGGGTCTTGCATGGTCGAATTCATCATTATTCACGATCCAACGAGAGCAAAATCAAAATAAAAAGAAAGGCACAAAGCGAGACTTTGGGCAAAGTCGAGACTTTTCAGCCTCGTCGGCGCGGTGGTGTTCTTTGAGTCTTTCAATCCCCGGTGGTGTTTCTGTATCCGGACCGATTGAAAGCGCCCTTTGTTCACCCGGTGGTGTTGCTCGTATCCGAGCCGGAACCCGGGTTCTATCCCCTCACTTTACCGATCCATATCTCACAATCCACTCGTCCATTTCAGCCCAAATTTTAACCATCATCCTCCCAGCGAGTCTACTTCCATCCCTCCAAAAATTAGCCACACCCAAGAAGCCTTCCGTTCCCCACCTCTGATCCAAACAAAGGGTGTCAGCTTGGACGTCCAGCCCGGCATCGTCAACTTCGGCTTGTTGATCAAGGTGATCCCCTTAACCAAAAATTCCCAAATTTTGTCCAGACCTTCCTTTACCAGTTAAATTCCCCTCCACCAAATTTCAGCTAAAACCCCCAACATTTACCCCTCCTTTCACCCGATCTCCCAAGAGTGCCCCTGCAGGACCCATTCTGCCCGGTTGCTCTCTTTGCGGTGTTTCCTTCCTTTTGCTTCCGCCTACCACTATACATTAACTTTGGTATCAGAGCAAGTTTGTTCCTTGTGGTGTTCTATCCCTTCCCCCATAAACCCAAAAATCCAAACAAAACAGCCAGCCGTACAAAGATCCCAAACCATGAACACAAGCCTATTTTTGAGAAGGACCTTGAGCGACTTCAAGGAATAAAGTGAAGAGCAACGAGAAAATATTTTCTATACAAGAGGAACCGTGCTAAACAAAGTATGCTCAATCATCATCGATGGTGGTAGTTGCATGAATATAGCCTCGTTGGCTATGGTGGAAAAGCTTGGACTTCTTGTTTCACCCCATCCTCATCCTTACAACCTTCAATGGGTTCATCAAGGTGAAACACTCCAAGTCAATTCTAGATGCCTTGTGTCATTTAGTATTGTCAAAAATTATTATGACGAGATATGGTGTGATATTATTCCAATAGATGCTTGTCATTTGTTGCTAGGGAGACCTTGGCTCTTTGATAGGAGAGTCATGTATGATGGATTTTTGAACACCTATACCTTCACTAAAGATGGCAAGAGGATCACATTGATCACATTGTCACCGAGCCAAATCCCACAAGCAAAACCAAATGACTCCACCCCAACCAACCCCATCCTAACTCATGGAGAAAATTTTCTCAAAGCTCCACAACATGAGTTTCGTCCAGCCCATGAGTTGATTGCCCATGTTCTCCCAAACGAAACTCCGCCTAGCTCTCCACCACAAAGAACCCTACAACATCCTGTTGACCCCATTCCAAGAGCCATCCATTATAAACCAGCCTATGGAATGGATCCTAAAAGTGTTCAAGTGAACCAAAGACAAATTGTTGAACCGTTGGCTAAAAGCCTAGGAGAGAGAGGAAAGTCCTTGTGTGGAGTCTACTTTCTTAATGCCAAGTAAGGACGATTTCCTTCTTAAGGGCACTTGGTTTTGGAGCCCTTATTTTGATACAACCATGAGCATTTCAAATGAGCATCCCTTATGGCCGAATATAGTGGAAAGAGCTCTAGGCATTATGAAGGAGTATGTGGAACCCATTCTTTTGGTACCAAAGGAAGATGACTTCCTTACCAAGAGTGATGTGTAGTGGCGGAAGCAAAGAAAATGGATAGAAAACCGCAAGGTACACAACCGGGCAGAATGCAGCCTGACTGCGCAGTCTTGGGAGATCAGGTGAAAAGTGGGGCAACAGTGCTTGGTCTTGGCTGAAATTTGGTGGGGAGGTAGGTAACTGGTAAATGAAGATCGTGACCAAGTTTCGTTGAATTTGGGTAAGGGAAACTCCCTGAACAGATAGCCTGAAGTTGATGTAACCGGCTGGCTGTACAGACATGACACCCTTTGTTTGGTTTCGGTGTGGAGGATGGAGATGTTCTTGGATGGAGCTGAAAATTGGAGGAATGGAAGTAGATGGATAGGAAGGATTGTGGTTAAAATTTGGAATGAAATGGCTGGGTAGATTGTGAGATATGAATTGGTAAAGTGAGGGGATAAAACCAAGGTCCTAGCTCGGATACGTAAACACCACCGAGTAAGAACCTAGGGGCACCTTCAATCTGTCCGGATACAGAAACACCACCGGGAGATTGGAAGGACTCACAGGACACCACCTAGCTGCCACACTAGGATACAGCAATGAGAATTCCAAAGGATGAGCAAATCCAGCTCGAGTATAAACTCATATATTTCATCAAAAGTTTTTTTACAATGAAGCACATGAGCTGATTATATAATGCCTAGCTATGGCATTTTACATAACCGAATGCAAGCTGAAAGTGTAACAGAATTCAAGCTGAAAATAATGCAAAAACAAAATGCTAACTAACAATATTCCTTTCCCTTTCTCCAAGCCAAGCTAAGGTGAATTCTAGCCAAGTATTCCAAAATTGGGAACATGTGGCTAAGGCTTGTTTTCCCCTTCTCCAAGCTCTTTGATTCTTGATGCTTCTAGAATGCTTAGTCATCATCTTCTTTTGTAGCTCATCATTCGGCTAAAGCATCCTCATGGACCGACCATGATTTAAGCATCAACTTATTTATGTACCACGAGCATAACATAGTAACATTCCCGGCCTTGATTAGAACAAACCTTCTTGCTTGACCATGGAGATTTTAGGTGGCTACTCTCACTAATCTTCTCAACTAAATTGGTAATCAATTATTTATAAACAAAATCATAAGAGCTTAATGACTTTGAGAACCATCATCCTCCGGAATCCACTAACATCAAGCGCTTGTATTTTGAGCCCTTCCCTTGATCATGGAGTAAGCAAACATTTCCGGCTGAACACTAAACATACAAAGCTTCACAACATGAATAATATTCAGCTCAAAACAGAAGGTTGCCCACTCTCCATCAAAGAGCGCTCGGTGTTGCATACCCGATCATGGAACTTTGACTAGCCAAAATCATTTCTACCCCATCACATTTGGTATATCATGGAAGTTGGTGGTTGTGCACTTTAATGACATTGTGGTGTATAGCAAAAGAGAAAAGGAGCATTTAAACCAACCCACAAAGACAAGTCCACAAAAGAGCCCACAAGCCTACCCTCAACCGAAACTCCACAAACCAAATCTGCCCACTTACCACCACCAGCATAGCCTTCCCTTGATTGATTTGAACCCCATCCTTACCCCTCCACTTAAACCACCTTTGCCCCCAAGTGAATGCCTCAAACCAAAACCGCAAGGCACTTCTCCACAAACTAGCCTTATGCTTGTGCTTGGAGAACCCCTTCTCAAAGACAAGCAACGAGAGCTCAAGCCTTGCCAAAAACATATCCTCTTACCCCCACATATCACCGAGAAACCTCCACAAGATTTCCTTCCCTCGTCACCACTCCACATGCCAAAATGATCTTTGTCCCTCCAAACAAAATCCCTTCTAGCTTACCACCACAAAGAAATTCCCATCTTCCAAAACACCCAACCCGAGAGCCCTTTCTCCCAATCGGACAGATTGTGATTTGAGGTCCAAAAGTGATGATGCATTATGGGCAAAAGGTCGAGAAGTGAAGCAAGAAATCCCATGGATCGAGTCAAAATTTTTGGTCCCAAGGAAGGATGACTTCCTTTTCATTGGTACTCGGTTTTTAGTTCACATTGTGGTATGTCCGAAAGGTTTTTTCAAAAGAAGCACAATGAAGGGTTGTTTGTTCTTGATTGCATTTTGTTAAGGCCATACCCTTTGTATCCGCACATGAAGCAAGGAGTTATGGAAAACTCAAAAGAGAGTATAAAACCAATTTTTGTGGTACCGGAGAGTGTTGTTTTTCTCCCCAATGGTACCCCGACTTATGTGCTTCATGATGAAGTTTTTGATCAATTCTATCTTTCCACCATGAGCATGCTAGATAAGCGTTCATTTTGGCCAAATGTCCAGCCCAATTCTCCGCAATTAGCCGGCTGTCCAAACACACAAGGGCATTCCATCCTCAACTTCAACACAAGCTTCAACATGACAAAAATTTTTCCACACTCGGAAAATGAAGTTTTTGAGAATTTGACGGCAAATTCTTTCCTACAAGGAGAGAATGATGGAGAGTGGACGGCCCTACACTTTGAGCTGAGAGATGTCCATCCCAAGGAGCCATGCAAGCTTAAGGAACAACCGGGAATACACACTCGATCTACGTTTATAAAAAGATTACAAATCAAACTGGAAATGAACCGCAAAATTAAGGGATAATTTGCAGAACATAAACCCTCATACTTAGATTGAGTGAGCAAGGGATTTTTCGATCAGGAGGCCAACAATTTTGGGGGCTATAGTAGTTGGCTTGAGGCAGTGACAAGAAGGAGTTCGCACAGTGGTAGGCGGCTCCGCCAAATATTAACAGATAGTATGGCTAGACCATAATCAAATTTAGAAAACCTAGAATTTGATCCCATCCTCAACACAAACAAAAAACCCATAAAAAATTCAACATAAACGAGAAAAATGCATAAAACATACCTGTTCAAACTTTAGATTGGGCAAGGGCAAGGCTTCGGTGTATAGGATGATACGAACACCAACAACACCCCGCCACCTTTGGGAGTATGAGAAACGAACGTAACCATGGATCCTGCCCCTATGTGCTCATCCCTACATGTAAATAAACTTCAAAAGTGCATATCGGGGATTGGATCACGTTTTCACCTAAACACCTTATGGGACACAAGTAGATCAAAATGGAGAACACAACAACAACTATCCTTTTATATCCACTATTTTAAAAGGCAAAAACCAATCCGACATGCCGAATTCAAACCAACAATTTAAGGATATCTGTTTCTATAACTACGAGTCCTCCGCCCTACCAATTGAGCTAAGGTTAGTCCATGTGCCATGGTGGCAGGAAATCAATAGATATTCTAATATTCTTCCCTTTAGAAGCCTTACATTCTATTTTTAGTCTAGATGTTTTCCATAAAATACCAAGGAAGGCTAAATCTTCAACTGCTCAAACACACAACATTGTAGGAATCAACATAAAAATCACATACACTAAAATTCGACTCGCTGGATTCGAACCAGCGACCTAAGGATTGTATGTCTAAACAACTACAGATCCTTCAGTCTACCAACTCAGCTAAGGTTTAAACAACTACAAAGTTTCAATTTCCAAACAACAAACTTTCTATGCATATTTTCCCTCCCAGTTCTTTTCCAAAATAAAATAACAAGATGTGTATTAGATCCCCAATTTGACTAATTATGTAGGAAAAAAATTACCTCTAAGAGTAGACATTTAGTTTCAATTGTGCATCTTCTTCAAACAGAGGACCTTTCTTTACATCTTATTCTCTCCTCTCGCTTCATCAAAGACTCCCATTTCTACCGATCCAGAACCAATCGAGGCATACCCCAGAGTGTTAGGAAATAAATCAAACTAATACGAAACAACAAGAGCATGATATATATAGCTCGATCTATAGAAACATGTAAGAGTTTACAAGGCGAAAGTACTTGACAAATCAAGGAAATTAAAAATGACAGAGAGAGCATGATACATATAACTCGATCTATAAAAACATGTAAGAGTTTACAACACGAAAGTACTTGACAAATCGAGCATATTAAAAAATGATAGAGAGAAACTCCTTTATGGAAACGACAACCATATAATCCAACAGAGCACGGCCATTCGGCTAAGGTGAGATAGGTGGATGCATCCCATGTTCAAGTGTAGGAGTTGTACACCTGTGGAGTATCTTAAAACACAAATGCTCCTTTCCAAAGCAAAGTTCAATTGCCTGGCCTTATACCATAACATGAAGCCACCCATTCACAAGTGTTAGCGTAAGATTGGAGTAAATCCGATGCTAATTTTGTAAAATAACCGAAGGTTTGCTCTTGGAGAAGTTAAGTCACTCTAGAGGGGGTGAATAGGGTGATGGAAGACTTTTAGAAAATCAAACTCTTTTGCACAGAATAGAGATAGAAACAAATTCCGAGTCTAGATTGGACTCGGAAAAGTATAAACTCGGATATACGTGGAAACCCTCCCGGGCAGTAAAACCACGGACAATGTCAATCCAGACAAGAAGTCAAATCCACTAATTGAATCCTCAATTACAATGAATATGACTACCCGGATTTGTTCCCAAATAAATCTATTACAATTTTCCCGAGCTCGAATTTTCCTTATCCGATCGACCTAGTACTTCCAAGTTGAAGTTACCTTATCAACTTGGGATCCTCCAATTTTTCCCAAGGTTAGAAATTCCCTTATCTAACCTGGTACTTCCAAACCGAGGTAACCTTTACAGTTTGGAACAACTGAGTTGAGGTAACCTTTACAACTCAGTCAGAGAGAAAGAGTAGAAGAGTAGTAAGAATTGCAATACAACCGACTCAGAAAAATACAACTCAGAATATTAGAATTACAGTTTGGGAGTTGTATGCTAGAGAAGATGTTCAATATGGTCCCTCTCTTTTTCCATTCGTCGGTTGAAATCTTGTGCTAAGGCTTCTATAAATAGTCTGCCTTGAAGAGATAGCCGCTGAGCCTCTAACGTCTTTCTGTTGAAGCTGTCCGAGTCAACTAGCCGTTGTAACGAATAGTCCGAGTCACTCAGATTTCTGGACCACCTTGAAATAGCCGATGTGCCTTGGTCCTAGCTTCCAACAACTCTTTTTCTAGCTTTTGTAAACTGGAAAAGCAAAATAAAAAGACCGTTAGACTCGTAAATAAGATATTACCCAAAATAGTAACGAGACAAGGCTGTCAGTAAGTTCCGAGCTTTTCTAAAAATTCGGCTTTTTGTCCGGCGGTTCTTTAACGATCGAAGCCTTTTGTTTTTGCTTTTTCTTCAAATAATTGACATTAGAAAACCTGCAAAAACATTAAGCACAATGGTTCTCAAAGTATAAATATACTTTGGTCCATAATTAGATAAGGATTAGTCTAAATAAAGCATTTAATGACTAATTACCTTAATCTGTTAATCTGGAATATTTCAAGTCTAATATACAATATACTCAGATTCCATATATGCCAAAACTCATAAATAAATCATTCAATCTTAATGGGCACATGAGTTATACGAGACATTTTACAATTACGCAAGATTAAACAAATAATAGCGTAGGCAAACTAAAAGTCTAAGTCGACTAAGTGGGTCAAAATCTGAGTTCCGAGTGGGTCGGATCCGAGTCCGAGTTCTGAATGGGTCAGATCCGAGTGGGTTAGAATCTAGTTCCGAGTGGGTCGGATCTAAGTCCGAGTTTAGTCAAGAATAAGTCATATTGAAATGATGAATTATAAAGCATATGACTTAGTTAAATGAATTTCTTTTAGGATGCTTCTTGCTTTATCCTAAATTTAGATGAATGCATGAAATCAAAACACATTCAAGGGTTTAGTCATTCATACTCGAGTCTTCAATAACCGCCGAAAGTTTAGGTTTAACATTTAAAATTTGACCGGATAATTTGAAGACTAAGACCTTACATATGTATCACTCTAAGTTCCATCAAGGGATCGGGTATAAGACTTCATCTCTCATAAGGTTTTGATTAAAAGTCATTCTATCTACTTTAACAGACTTTTCCGAGTGATATAGCATCTTTTCCGAGTGTTACAGAATCTATCGTATGTATTCTCTTTTGACTCGAACCGACTCGTAAAGCATATTCTTGCTTATCAGTTCACACACAGTTTCGAGTCACTCGGACAACACTCAAATACACTACATGTTCAAACACTTGTTCTAGTTGGCACAAACTCAGTGTCGACTTCATGTTCTAAGTTTGATTGGATTATCGTGTTAATTCATGCTTCTAAGTCAGCATGCTTGGTTTGAACATTGGCGAGTCTAGAACAAGTCTCTCCACTCGATGTTATTTACCTGACTTGCTTTGCCTCTAGACCGACTCGGATGGAATTTGAGTATAATGGATATTAGACTCGAAAATTCCATTTCTTTCCGACTCGGATAATTATGCACTTAATTATCTTAATTAGAATTATTATCCGTGTCTAATCTTGGACCAAAGTATTTGAGAACCAAATTGATTTACTTTTGTAGGTTATTCAAATGAGGCTATCCTATTTTTGAATTACAAAAGTAACCGGCTTCAAAACTTCAAATCACCAGCAGACAAGGCTTTTTCCACCTCTTACCAAGGCCTAGATAGTGTGTTAGGGTTGTCTGTTTCCAAAACTAGAAACCCGCAACACTAAGCTCAACGGTGGTTTCCACCCTTCTTTTCGGACACAACCAGTGGATTGGGACTTCCAAAGAAGTCAAGAGACGTTGCCTAACGTTCACACCTCAACGGATATTTTCCGAGTGATTAAGAAAATCCATTGCAATGGTCACAAAGGACTTCCAGTCGGAAGATAGTCACAATGACTACTTTGCTTGGTTATCTATAAATAGAAGCCAACTCTCAAGACTTGAAGATTGCTTGAACCAACTGTCAATACACGTACTTAAGCAAAAATCATTGTATTCATACTCAATCTTCTACTTACAACTCCAACTCTGTATTTAACATCTTTCCGAGTTGTAAGGTCTTGTAATCGGTTTACAAACACTCATTCTTACTTTCGAGTAAGGTCCCTTGACTGAGCTGTAAGGGTTAACTCAGCTTAGTTGTCCCTAACTCGTAAAAGTTACCTCGGTTAGGAAGTACTAGATCGGATAAGGGAACTTCGAGTCTAGGAAAATCGTGTAAGGTATTGTCTAAGGGAGCATCTCTGGTTAAGTCATTCTACCGTATTTTGTGGATTCAAAATAGTGGATATGACTTGGTGCTTGGATTAGCACCGACCGTGGTTTTCTCGCCCCAGGAGGGTTTCCACGTAATTTCGAGTTAACACTTTTCCGAGTCCAATCTAGACTCGGACTCGTCTCAAAGTCGGTTTCGTTTTTAATCTTCCATTCTTTGTTCAAATTTCCTCATCACCCTATTTACCCCCTCTAGGGTGACTTAGTCTCTCCAAGAGCAAAACTTCATAATTAATGAATGAAAATCGAAATTGAAAGCCCCATAATATGATTAACCATCCCAAAAACAAAAACCTAAATTAATTTGCATCAACTTGAATGAATCGCAAATCAAAAGCTCTAAAACATGAAAAATTATGTAGCAATCAATATCCCTAAAACAATTTACCCTAAACACAACAAAAAATATCAAATTTTTCATACAAGGGCCGAAAAGTTTAGGCTTTTAGGCAGCACTTGTTCTCGGATCCGAAGGCGGCTAGGTAGAGGTGGGCGACGGGCGGGCAACGAGCGGTTTACGATAGACAAGCGGCCGACAAGCGGGCAACACGCAGTTTGTAGTAGACAGGCGGCCGACAATTAGAGACTAATTGTGAGAGTAGTGCGAGAGGGTAAGAGCGAGAAAGGATGGGTTTCGTCTGGGAACGAACTTGCTTGCCGGTGATTGAGTGTTACGAGATAGACCGTGTGAGTAGTGCAAGTCAACCGATGGCGAGTAAAGGTGGAGGGCGATGGCGGACGGTGGCCGGTGATTGAGACTCAGCATGAGTAGGGTGAGAGGTAAGTGTAAAGGGGGTATGAGCGATGAACTGGAACGAAGAACAAAATGTTCATCACTTTTCCCCTAGTAATTTAGGAAAATTTTAATTTAAAGTATGGCTAATTTAATTTTTCGCCTTATAATTTTATCTTAGTAGGAAAATTATAATTTATTTTTTTCCTAAATTTATCTTAGAAAAGCAAATACTAATAATTAAGTTATTTTATAAAATTAAACAATAAAAAATTAATTTCCTTGTTACTAGTAACTTTTAACGACCAATTGTATGATTCATCGTTAAAGTATCGCCGTTAGAAGTCTAATTTCTAGTAGTGAGAACTGATAATCGATCTTCATTGTGTTTTTTTCTTTGATTAATATTTTATGCTCTAATAAATTCTTTATGAAAACTTAACTCTTTAGACTGACAAAGTTTCTATCTTAAGTTTGGAATGCTTTTCATAAAAAGGGGAGATTGAGGACTCGGGTATAACTCTCTATCTCTCTTGGGTTTTGATTTCAAGTCATTATGAGTGTTATAGAAACCATTATCTAAGTTTTCATCATGTTATGACCCACTCATAAACTAGTCTATCAAGCATAACTCTCTTAAGCTGTGTTTCTAAACCACTCGAACACAACTCAGAATAATTGCATGAGTAAATACTTTCTCTAACACTTTAATTCTGAGTACTCGACTTCATATTTTAAGTAAAAATAAATTACAACGTTAATTCTAATTTCTAAGTCTGTTTATTTATGGAGAATTATTTTCTTGATCAAGTTTATGTATCTTGATATCTTATTCTCTTTAACTTGATCGTTTTAAGGATTGACTCAAGATGGAATCTATACCTAATGGATATAGACTTAGAAAATTCCACTCTTTTAGGCTAAGATAATTTAGTGCTTAATTACTTTGATTTAATTATTATTAGTGCCTAATCTTGGACCAAAGTATTTTTATACTTTGAGTACTACTTTGATTTGCTTTTGTAAGTTGTTTAAACAAGCCTAATCTATTTTTTGGATTACAAAACCAACCGATTTCTAGCTGTTAAACACCAGCAGATTGATATTAACCATTTCCGGACATGGCTCGGACACCATGTCGAGTTGTTTGTTTCTAAAGCTGGGAAACTACAACTTTGAGTTTGACGGTTGTTTCCACCCCAGATTTCAATCACCGCCAAAGGGTTGGACTACTTTTGGAGCCAAGAACCGTTACACAACGTTCACATCTCAACGGATCTTTTTCGAGTGAATTTGACTAGTCGTTTCAATGGTTACTGAAACTCACCAGTCCGGAACAAGTCACAACAGTCATTCCGCTCTGTGTGCTTATAAATAGAAGCCACTCCAAAAGAATTGAAGATTGCTGGAACCGAACATACTCTACTATTACTCAATCTTCTAGCTTTTACAACTCCAAATCTGTAATCTCTTACTTTCCGAGTTGTAAAGAAAGTCTTGTAATCACTTCTACTCTTTACTTTCTTTCTAAGTCCCTTGACCGAGCTGTAAGAGCTAACTCAGCTCATTTGTCCCCGATTGTAAGGGTTAACTCGGTCGGAAGTGCTAGAATAGATAAGGGAACTTCGATTCTAGGAAAACTTGTAAAGAAATTGTTTAAGGGAGCGATTCTAGTTAGAGTCAGTCCTTTGTAATTGGGGATTCGTAGATTTGACTTGGTGCTTGGATCGCATTGTCCGTGGTTTTCCGCCCTAGGAGGTTTTCCATGTATTTCTGAATGTTTAACTTTTTAGTCCAATCTAGACTTAGAATCAGCTTTTGCTTCTGTTCTGTTCAAGATTATTTGAGATTTCCCAAAAATCCTTCATCACCCTATTCACCCCACCTTTAGAGTGACAACCTCTGCAAGAGCAAACCTTCACAAGCAAATTTGGTCGGTTCTGTTCAACTACATTGGACAGTTTCTTATTGATTTGAAGTCATTTTGTGACCTAGCTTTCCACTATAAATAGAGGGCCTAACCCCTCACATTGGCAGAGGTCAATAACCTATCCGTATGCT
This sequence comes from Talinum fruticosum, assembly GCA_021018815.1. Lineage (NCBI taxonomy): Eukaryota > Viridiplantae > Streptophyta > Magnoliopsida > Caryophyllales > Talinaceae > Talinum > Talinum fruticosum. The sequence continues at coordinate 1,560,002 of JAITYX010000012.1, forward strand.
ACTGAAATCTAGTTAAGAGCTATATAATGCTATACTGGTATTCCGATCTCTTGGCTCTTTTTAGCTAATCCTTATCTCCAAAACAATATCATCATCTCATTCCATTTCCTAATCTTTATCATTTTCATACACTACAGTACCTCCACAAAATCCACAAAAGCCTACTTCAATCTTGTTCATCCATCGTCACACTTCTAGAGGCGATTCGAGATCAACATTAGTAAGTGGGACAACCCGAGGGCACCAAATCTGTTTTCAAGCTTCCTTTATGATTTATTTTAAATAATTTCTTATATTTGCTTTCCATATTGCGGATCAAATATGTACCGCTTTTAATTTTCCCGCCTAATGTAATCTTTTTATTTCTTTCATTTTGTTGTTCTTTTTTTCTTTATCACTTTTCTTTACTCGCTTTCTTATCTATTGGTTATCGTTTTCCTAGCATGTTTGCTTGATTTAGTTTCGCACTTAGTATGATGTTTGCTTGCCTATTTTAACACATTTCTTTAATGCGGAATTCGAATTAGTAGAGGTCGTCTATTGACTGGCGGAATGGAAAGGCTTATCCCTACATTTCGTACCTTTGCCCTTGTATCTAGATTCTCGATTCTAGATCGATGGAGTCAATTTTTAAACCTCTTTCAAGTTTAGTTTGCCCATACTTAGATTGGAAGAGTATTCTTTTTATTTTTGTTAGTTTTCATTTCCAAAACCGACTAACGACTCCCTTTTCCCTATTCTATTTCTCTTAATCGCATCTCAATATTTTCTATTTAAATGATGTAAAATTTTCATTTCTTTTCTTACAACCGAGGTCTGTAGGACCGAGACTAATTTTTTCAGTCTCGGCCTATGACCGAGTGCTTGACAAGTGGCCGGGTTTGGCTCTTGGTCCAAACCGATGTTATTCACCTTAAGAAGACTCGGGTGTAACTCTCTATCTCTCTTAGGTTTTGATTCTAAGTCATTCCGAGCTTTATAGAAACTCGCATCTAAGTTTTCATTCGGTTCCGACTGGCTCATAAAGCACTTTATTCCATATCTCTTATTTGAGTTTCGACCGACTCGGATATCGCTCGGAACCATCGAATGACCAAATAATTTCTCTGACACATTTATTTTGAGCATTGACTTTGTATTTCAAGTTAAAATGATTTACGACGTTAATTCCTTATTCTAAGTCGGTTTATTTTTGGAGAAATATTTGAGTTGATCAAGTTTTTGTATCTCGATATTTTTATTCTCTCTAACTTGATTATTTAAGGATTGACTCAAGATGGAATCTGAACCTAATGGATATTAGACTCAGAAAATTCCAGTCTTTGAGGCTACGAGATAATCAAGTACTTAATTACTCGATTTAATTATTATTTGTGCCTAATCTTGGACCAAAGTATTTTATCCTTTGAGAACCAATGTGGTTTGCTTTTGTAGGTTAATTATTATTTGTGCCTAAGCCTAATCTGTTTTTGAATCACAAAAGCAACAACTTTGTAGCTGTTAAAGACAAACACACAAAAATTAGCTACTTTTGGACATGGCTCATACATCGTGTCGGGGTTGTTTGTTTCCAACACTGGAAAACTCCAACTCTAGGCCTAACAGTTGTTTCCACCTTACTTTTCAATCACGACTAGTTAATCGAGACCATCTTATGGAACCAAGAGTCGTTACCAAACATTCACATCCCAACGGATCTCTTTTGAGTGACTTAGAATAGAGGTTACAATGACTAGTAAAGATCACAGTCCAAGTAACAAGACTCAACAGTCACTCTACCTGGATATTTTTAAATAGAAGCCACTTTGCAAGACTTGAAGATTGTTGCTGAATATATTGCTAAACACTTGCTTAGTGCATTCTTACTCAATCTTCTACTTACAACTCCTAATATGTATTTCATATTTTTTGAGTTGTAAAGAAAGTGTTGTAATCAGTTACATTCTTTTCTTACTTCCTTTGTAAATCCCTTGACTAAGTTGTAAGGGTTAACTCGGCCCAATTGTCCCTGATTGTAAAGGTTAACTCGGTTAGGATGCACTAGATCGGATAAGCGAGCTTCGAGTCTAGGAAAATCTTGTAAGGAAGCTGTGTAAGGGAACAAATCTAGTTAGACTCAGTCCTGTGTAATTGAGGATTCAATTAGTGGATTTGACTTCGTGCTTGGATTAGCATTGTCCGTGGTTTTCTCGCCTCAGGAGGGTTTGCACGTACTTACGTGTGTTTATCTTTCCGAGTCCAATCTAGACTCAAAATCTGTTTCTACTAAGTTACGTGCAAAAAGAGTTCTATTTTATTTATATTTCTTCATCACCCTATTGACCCCCTCTAGGGTAACTTAATCTTTCAAAGAGCTAATCTTCAATTGGTATCGAGCCTAACCTTTCAAGAGGATCTCACAATCCAAAGGTCTAAAGATCGGATGGCTCGGAATAATGGAGAGTTCGATGAAGAAAGATCATCTACCGAACCACCGAAGTTCAAGGGGTCAAACATTCCACATTGGAAGAAAATGATGGAATGCTTCCCGATGGATAACGATGAAGAAGTGCTGGGATATCATCAAAGGAGGAAACTTTATCCCAATAAAGATTGAAGGTGGAACCTCTGTGCCTAAAGACAAATCTGAGTACGCCATCGAAGAGACCGATGGCATGGGACACCCTTGTCAACAACTATAAAGGAACAAGTCAAGTGAAGCGAGGCAAAGATAAGTCACTATCTTTACAAGTATAAGCTGTTCAAGATGGAGCCAGAAGATACCATCACTTAGATGTATATTCGATTCACAGAGATTACTAATAATCTCAAATCTCCGGGTAGAAAGATCTCTCACGAGGAAATAGCCGGAAAAATTCGAGAAGTCTACCAAAGAGAAAATGGGGTCCCAAGGTGACAGCCATTGAAGAAGCTCATAACCTCTCTCAAATAAAGCTAGATGAACTTATTGGGAAGTCTGCTCACTCATGAGATTCATCTCGAAGAAGAGGATGCCGAGGTCAGCATCAAAAGAAACATTGCACTAAAGGTCTTAAAAAGCGGACGTGAAAGTCTTAGCTCCTCATAATCGAAGAAGATCCCATGGCACTCATTGCCCGCAGTTTCAAAAAGATGATGAAGTACAAGAAATAGCAGAAGAGGCCAAAGGAAGAGTTCTACAAGAAATATAAGATGGATAGGAAAGGTAAATACTGATCTCCTTCACGGTTATCCTCAACTAAGAACTCCGGCTACTTTGAATGTGGCAGCAAGAACCACATAGTCAAAGATTGTCCCAAAAGAAACAAGGACAAAAAGAAGAATGCTGTGATGGCTACCTGGAGTGATGATGATTCATCTAAAAAGATGATTCTGATGACTCAAAGTGTCGTATGGCACCGACAGACTCGAAGTTGAATCCGAGTCGAGATAATGAGAACTCGAGATATTCGGGAGGTAATTGAATACTTTCTCAAGTTCTCCAAAGTTGATTTAGCTAGATATATTTTTACTTTGGAAGAAAAGTCCAATTGTGACTCTTTAACTTTTAAAGATCAACTTGAGTCCCTTACTCGCTGAGATTAATACTTTAAAAACTAAGCAAGAAAACTTGAGATAAAATTTGAAAATACTTCAAACCGAGTGCTCAAAACAATGAGAATGAGTCCGAGTCACTCGGAACGGAGAATGAGCAACCGAAAAGGAAGCTCAATGAGTCTCAAAACTTGTTTTAAAACTCACTCAAGGTCAGTAAAACCTTGATCTTTTACTCGGCTCTCATTGTGTCTCATTCGGAAAGAATGACTTGGATACAATCTTGAAGAGGAATCTAATTCCTATTCTAACCTTTTCAAAACTGACTTCAAAACTGTAAAGTTCAGGAAAGATGAGCATGGTCCCATTCATACAAATGAAAACAAGACTGAGCCCATACCAGTTTACAAGAAAAAGCCTTCTCCACCTGTTTACAAAAGAAAAGATTTTCAAAAGAAAGAGACACAAACTTAGATTTCTAGAAGGAATACTCGAGAATCAGACCAAACCCAAAATTATTCAAATCTGGGTTCCCAAAAGTGTTCTTACTCATAAAAAGACCACAGTAAAGGGAGTTACTGGGTTTGGAAGAGGAAGTGAGAAGGGTTAGTTTGTTTACGTTTTGCAGGTACCTTAGAAAAAGAAGGGTCACTAGTACTTAGACAGATTGCTGCTCACACCACATGTCTAGAGATTCAAGGCTCTTCTCAGAATTGGAAGATCTTAAAGAAGGAAAATTCACATTTGATGTGTAGTGGCGGAAGCAAAGAAAAAGATGGAAAAACCGCAAAACAAACAACCGGGCAGATTAGGACCTGCAGGTGCGGTTCTGGGGAAAAGGGTGAAAAGAGGGGTAAATGTTCTTGGATTTGGACGAAACTTGGAGGGGAGTGAGGTAACTGATGGAGGAAGGTTGTGGCCAAGTTTCGTGAATTTTGGATAAGGGGAACTACCTGAACAAATAGCCAGAAGTTGGTGCTGCTGGCTGGACGTACAGAGTTGATACCCTTTGTTTGGTTTTGATGTGGAGGACGGAAGGGTTCTTGGATGGGGTTGAAATTTGGAGGAATGGAAGTAGATTGACTGGAAGGATTGTGGTTAAAATTTGGCGAAAAATGGCTGAGGGAATTGGGAGATATGGAATGGCAAAGTCGCTGGATAGTACCTTGACTCGGCTCGGATACGTAAACACCACCGAGTGAATCAAGGGCGCACCTAAGCGATCCGGATACAGAAACACCACCGGGACTTAAGTGACTCAAAGGACACCACCTAGATGCCAACCTAGGATACAGCTTTGAGGATTTAGAGGCTCGAGAAATCCATCCCGAAAAAGAGTATAACACTCAAGGTTTGTATATTCATCAAAAAGTGTCTTTACAATGAGCTAAGCTTGCTGAATTTATAATGCCTAATAATGGCATTTACAAAGCTGAAAACAAAGCTGAAAATTAAAGCTAAAATGAAAATAAAACTAATTAGATTCTTTCCTCCTCTCCAAGTTAAGCTTGGATAAATCCTAGCCAAGTATTTGGGCATTTGGGAACATGTGGCTATGGTGCAATTTCCCCTTTGCCAAGCTTTCTTCCAACCAACTCCCACTATGGTTAGTGCTTCTAGAATGCTCCTTGAAATATGTCTTTGGATGCTTCCCTTATGTGCATGGACATTCATCTTAGCCCTTGGACCGACCCTTGGTCATTATTTATGGACATGGCAAAAATAGTAGCACTCGAAATAACTCTCGGCCAGGTTCATCCTTGCTCAAACATGAAAGGACTTTTTGGTGACTAACTTGTAACTTTACTAACTCTCGTTCATGTCTCCATTGATGAACATTTATTTATAAACAAGAACATAAGGATTTTGATCTCCTTATCTAATCAACCTCCGGGATCCATCATCAAAAGGCTTGAAATCATGGATATATCAAATATTCCCGGTTCTTCCTTAATCATGCAAAACTCTTTAGGAGGGATGCTTCTTAGCTCAAAATGCTGGGCAGTCCACTTTCCATCAACATTTGGAGATAATAGCAATGGCAAGATAGTAGGGATTGGTAAGATTGGTGAAGGAAACAACTCGATCTGTCCAGTCTACCTTGTCAAAGGGCTGAAATACAATGTCCCCAACATCTCTCAGCTGTGTGAATAAGGCCATGAGGTAAGGTTCTCTTAGAACAACCGCTACATTTATCATGCAGTCACCAAAGAGACAAAGCTCTCGGGTTTGAGGTCAGGTAACAGCTTATACAATTTTTCTTTCGGATTTTAGTTATCTTGCTTGAAAGCATATTTAAATGATGATTCATGGATGGCATCATAGACTAGGTCATATTAGCATGCATACAATCAAGAAACTTGCATCTCATGGATTGGTTAGGGACTAACTAATTGTGCATTTAAGAAAGATAAAATTTGTGAAGCATGCACAAAAGGAAAGCAAGTTAGATCATGTTTCAAACCACTGAAAACTATATCTACTAAACGTTTGCTCATGGAGAGTCTAAGTGACCCTAGAGGGGGTGAATAGGGTGATGAAGAAAATTAAATAATATTTGCAATAATTCACCTCAACACGATTCCGAGTCTAGATTGGACTTAGAAAAGTGATCACACATATTTATGTGGAAACCCTCCTGGGGAAGAAAACCATGGACTCGTGTTAATCCAAGGACGAAGTCAAATCCACTATTTTGAATCGACAAAATACAAAGGACTGACTTAACCAGAATTGGTCCCTTAAACAATTCCTTAGAATGTTTTCCTAGACTTAGAAGTTCCCTTATTTGATCTAGTACTTCCTGACCGAGGTAACCTTTACAATAAGGGACAACTAAGCTGAGTTAACCCTTACGGCTTAGTCAAGGACCTTATTTAGAAAGTAAGAAAAGAATGTAATCGAATACAAGATTTTCTTTACAACTCGAGAAAATATTAAATACTGATTTGGAGTTGTAAAATAGAAGATTGAGTAAGAACAATTAGTTCTACAATAAATTCAGTTCAACCAATGTGTTCAGCAATCTTCTAGTCTCATGAAGTGGATTTTATTTATATCCAACTAGACAGAGTGACCATTGATTCTTGGTTCCGAACGAAGTCTTCACTAACGGTTGTAACGACTCTTCTAAGTCACTCGTAAAAGATCCGTTAGGATGTGAACATTGTGTAATGGCTCTTGGCTCCAAAAGATGGTCCGATCACTTGGTGGTAACTGAAAGTTGTGGTGGAAACAACGATTAAGCCTAGAGTTGGAGTTTTCCAGTTTTGGAAACAAATAACCCTAACACGGTGTCTAAGCCATGTCCAAAAGTAGCCAAAACTTGTCTACTCGGTGATTAAAGGCTAGAAGCCGATTGCTTTTGTATTTCAAAAATAAGTTAGCCTTGTTTGACTAACCTACAAAAGCAAACCACATTGGTTCTCAAAGTATAAAAAACTTTGGTCCAAGATTAGGCATATATAATAATTAAATTAGAATAATTTCATGCATAATTATCTTTGGCCTAAAAGAGTGAAATTTTCCGAGTCTAATATTCAATTTACTCAAATTTCATCTGAGTCAATCCTAAGGATGATCAAGTAGAGAGAGCAAAATATCGAGTATAACAACTTGATATGCTCAAATAATTCTCAAGGAAATAAACTAACTTAGAATAAGGAATTAACGATGTAATTCTCTTTGCATTGAAATACACCGTAAGTCCTTAGAATAATAGTGTTAGAGAAATTATTTGAGCATGCGATAGTTTTGAGTGATGTCCGAGTGACTCAAAAACATCAGTGTAGAAGATATGCAATAATGCCCTTTACGAGTCGGTTAGAACAGAATGAAAACTTAGACAAGGGTTTCTATAGAGCTCGGAATGACTTAAAATAAAAACTTAAGAGAGATAGGATTTATACCGAGTCTTTATGTAATACTCAGAATGACTTAGAGTTAAAAACTAAGTCTTCATCTACATCCAAAGTACTCAAATTAGTTCATCTGGATTTGTGTGGTGAAATCCCTGTGAAAAGCCTTGAAGGTAATCTTATGTGCTTGTCATTGTTGATGATTTCTCACGATTTACCTAGGTGTGCTTTCGAAGAATGAGAATGAAGCTTTGAAAGAGTTCACTAAGATCTACAGGAAGATTCAAGTGGAGTCTCAAACTCGGATCGAAGGATTCGAATTGACCATGGAAGCGAGTTCGACTACTCGGAATTTGCAGACTTCTATGACAAGAATGGCATCTCTCAAAACTTCTCTACACCGAGAACTCCTCGACAAAATGGAGTAGCGGTGAGGAAGAACAGAACTCTTGAAGAAATAGGAAGGACAATGATGACTGAAAATGATCTACCTTACTATTATTGGGCTGAGGCGAGTCAACATAGCAAACTACACACTCAACGGATGCCTCATCAAACCTATTCTAAAGAAGACACCATATGAGCTATACAAGGGAAAGAAACCCAACAATGGTATAGAGCATCCGACTAAGTTTGATGCTAGGTTAGATGAAGGTATATTTCTGGTTTACTCATCTCATAGTAAAGCTTATCGAGTTTTTAACAAAAGGGCTAACAAAGTGGAAGAAAGTATCAACGTTGCCTTTGATGAAATTGATCTTGGTAGGATAAATGAATCCACATTCTCAAATCTCAAGCTTAATAGAGATGAAATTGACCTTGCTTGAAGTCGAGCTTAAAAATAGTAAAAACAAAAAACTCGGACAATTCAAACTAAGGCAACTCGGAACAAATCCACTCAAAATGTAGTGACTCGGATCGAACAAGTTCAAGAGCCGGCTCGGAATGATAAAGAACAAGTTAACACAGAGACTCAGCAAGATCAACCAACTGAAGACCAGCCTATTGAATCGGAGGAGAGGTAGAGCTTTCAAATATACATCTAGTCACCCACTTGAGAATATACTTTCGATATCAATAGTGGGGTCGAACTCGTTCTTCTTTGCAAAACTTGTGTGCATTCTCTGCATTCATTTCATTAACAAAACCCAAAAATGTACTAGAGGCCCTAAATGAACTTGAATGGGTAGAAGCCATGCAAGAAGAGCTTAACCAATTTGAAAGAAACAAAGTCTAGACTCGACCAAACGACCTTTTGACCACCAGGTAATACGAATCAAATAGGTTTTCAAGAACAAACTGGATGAGGAAGGGTTGGTAGTCGAAATAAGGCTAGACTAGTTGCTCAGGGTTACAACCATGAGGAAGGAATTGATTGTGGGGAAACCTTTGCACATGTTGCTAGGATCGAGGCAATCGAATACTTTTAGCATTTGCATCTAGCATGAACATTAAGCTTTATCGGATGGATGTCAAATGTGCTTTTCTCAATGGTTTTATTCAATAAGAAGTTTATATTCAACCCCTTGGATTTGAAAACTCAGAATTTCTAAATCATGTTTTCAAGTTACAAAAGGCTTTATATGGTTTTAAACAAGCTCCTAGAGTTTGGTATGAAAGACGAGATAGTTTCTTCGCTAAAAATAATTTCAAAAGAGGTCAAATTGACAAAATTTTTTTCCTAAAAACCAAGGGGAATGATTTTCTTATCATTTAGATATATGCTGATGACACCATTTTTGGAGCTACTAATGAAACTCTATGCCAAGAGTTTTCTGAGTTAACGAGACAGGAGTTCCAAATGAGTATGATGGGAGAACTCAATTTCCTTCTTGGTCTACAAATCAAACAAGATAAGGGTGGAATTTATGTTCATCAATCTAAGTATACCAAGGAGCTATTGAAGAAGTACAAGTTACAAGATGTGAAGCATGCAGCAACACTTATGAGTGGCAGTTTGAAATTAGACTCAAACGAGAAAGGTAAAGTCGTAGATCATAAACTCTATAGATGTATGATTAGATCTCTACTCTATCTCACGTCTAGTAGGCTTGATATCATGTTTAGTGTCTACCTTTATGCAAGATTTGAATCTAATCCAAATGAATCACATCTGACTGAGGTGAAGAGAATATTTAGATATCTTGCAAGGAATCAAAATCTTGGTGTATGGTTTTCAAATGACTCGGAACTTACTCTCGGTGGATACTCGGATGCTGATTATCCTGGATACAAGCTTGATAGAAAGAGCACATCAGGAGCAAGTCAATTTCTAGGTCAATCACTCATCTCCTGGGATTCAAAGAAACAAAACTTAGTTGCTCTATCAACTGCCGAGGTTGAGTACATTGTAGCTGGAGCTTGTTGTTCTCAAATTCTCTAGATCAAGCAGCACTTAAAGGATCTTGGACTATCATTCACATCTATCCCAATCAAGTGTGACAATCGAGTGCAATCAGTATCATTAAGAATTCAGTTCAGCACTTAAAGACTAAGCATATTAAGGTCGGGTATCATTTTTGAGAGACCATTCTAAGAAAGGTGATATTGAGCTTGAGTTTATTCCTACTAAGTTTCAATTAGCTGATAATTTCACTAAGCCACTTAGTGAGGATCAGTTTTGTTTTATTAGGAATGAGCTTAACATGATTAATGCATGATAATGTGATTTATTGCATAAACTATTGTTATATGATTATGTGTTTTGATTGAATAATGTGTAGATAAGTTGAATCAGAATGAGACTGAGCCATGAGTTATTAGTTTTTGAGTGTTCTCAATTACTTAGAAAAGAGATCGAGTCGGACTCATTTTATGAGCAAAATGGACATCAAAATTCCGAGGTCATCTTTAGATAAATGGAGAATCTTAGGAATGTTTTCGAAAACTCTTTCTTCTCTCTTTCTGTCATGCGTCTTAATTGAAAGAAACTAGCCATTAGAAGAAAGTTGTTCGAAAACTAGCCCTTATAGTGCGGAACGACAAAACGGTCCGAGAACATTGCTTGGTATTCGGATCGAATGAAGGTTGAATGCCACTTTTTCTCTATAAATAGATGAAGGCGGAAAAAGGAGAAGCCGAGAAGAAAGAAGAAAAGGAAGGAGAAGCGCCTGCTGAACCTAAGAGGCGGGCGCAAAAGAACCAGAGCTAGTCTCCTCACGTCAAGTCGTGAGCGACTAAGAAGAGGTCGGCGATGTAGGTCGATCTTATGCCCCTATCTCGGAAGCACAACCAGCAATTGTCTTCGAGGAAGAAGCAGCTGAGGATGATATAGTCTGTGGTTCGAAGAACCGGAACCGAGCAAATTCTTGACATCCTAATTCTGCAGCCTCCTTGCTCATCTTAATCAACACAAGCTTATAGGTGAAGGTGCACTCGCTCATCCCTCCTCCTCCAGCACAACCTGCACCTACTTCTTAGTCTTCTTAATTTTTTTAAACTCAGATTTTATTTTATTGTTCAACATCCGGTGTACTTTTCTACTACTTTCTCCTCACTTTTGATGAAATGCATATGGGGAGAAAAACGAGAAACTTGGATGTTATAGCTGTGGTTCGAAGAACCGGAACCGAGCAAATTCTTGACATCCTAATTCTGCAGCCTCCTTAATCATCTCAATCAACACAAGCTTATAGGTGAAGGTGCACCTGCTCATCCCTCCTCCTCCGGACAACCTCGCTCCTACTTCTTAGTCTTCTTAATTTTTTTAAACTCAAATTTTATTTTGTTGTTCAACATCTGGTGTACTTTTCTACTACTTTCTCCTCACTTTTGATGAAATGCATATGGGGAGAAAAAACAAGAAACTTGGATGTTATAGCTGTGGTTCGAAGAACCAGAACCGAGCAAATTCTTGACATCCTAATTCTGCAGCCTCCTTGCTCATCTCAATTAACACAAGCTTATAGGTGAAGGTGCACTTGCTCATCCCTCCTCCTCCAAACAACCTGCTCCTACTTCTTAGTCTTCTTAATTTTTTTAAACTCAGATTTTATTTTGTTGTTCAACATCCGGTGTACTTTTCTACTACTTTCTCCTCACTTTTGATGAAATGCATATGGGGAGAAAAACGAGAAACTTGGATGTTTGGTTTAGGGGAGTTCTTTTCCCTATGTTTGAGTTTTTCTATTTTATTTGCTTTGTATATATATGTTTTTGAGCAATGAATGAATTTTCTTTTCCGAGAATACTTGCTTCAACAAGTTCTACATTTCTTTCTCTAATATTAAACTCTTTAACACATCTTCAAGACTCGATCTTAACTCTAAGTATTTTATGAAAGACTCAGGCATAAACTTCTGTCTCTCTTAAGTTTTGATTGCAAGTCATTTTTGAGCTACATAGAAACTCCTATCTAAGTTTTCATCGGTGTTCTAAGTGACTTAGATAGCACCTTGTTTTATATCTTCTCCACTCGAGGTATTCGGACCTACTCGGAATCTACTTCAAACCATCCATGATCAAATAATTCTCTTAACACAATTTTGTGAGTACTGACTGTGCTTGCTAAAGTAAAATGAATTATAGTGTTAATTCAGTCTTCTAAGTCAGTTTATTTCTTAGATAATTATTTGATACAGCAAGTTCATTATCTCTTATGTTTATTTTTTAACTGGATCCTTCTAGGAGTATTCTGAGCTGAGTTTGAACCTATTTGATATTAGACTTAGAAAATTCCACTTCTCTAGGCCTAAGATAATTACCCTCTTAATTACTCAAATTTAATTAATATCTTTGCCTAATCTTGGACCAAAGTATTTTATACTTTGAGAACCAATGTGGTTTGCTTTTGTAGGTTGTTCAAACAATGCTAATCTATTTTTTGAATCTCAAAAGCAACCGACTTCTAACCGTTAAACACTAACAGACAGTTTTAGCCAATTCTGGAAAGGACTCGGGCATTGTGTCAAGGTTGTCTGTTTCCAAAACTGGAAAACTCCAACGCTAGGCTCAAGGTGGTTTCCACCATGCTTTTCGGACAACACCAGTTTATTGGAACACCTTTTGGAGCAAATATCCGTTGCCCAACATTCACACTCCAACGGATCTTTTCGAGTGACTCGGAAAAGTCTTTACAATGGCTAGTAAAGACTTTAGTGTAGAAATTAGACTCAACGGCTACTCTACTTGGTCATCTATAAATAGAAACCACTTCACAAGACTAGGAGATTGCTGAAATTATTGATCAATACTTGTTAGCTTATCGTACATCAACAAAGTTTACCACTACTGAGGCTTATAAATAACAATATAGCATACGGAAGTAGGGATCGAATCCACGAGGAAAGATATAATAACATGCAAGTTTTAATCTAATTAAATTTACTACTCTTAAAAACAAAATAGAAATATAAATTACAATCAATAACTAAAATTCATAGAAAATTATCTAACAACTAAATAAATAATTTATACAGAATAATAAAAATACAATATCCCAGAAATATTTTTTTATAATTTTTCAGAATAATTAAAACAGAAAACTAGAGCAGAAAATAAACAAATTCTAAAACAGAAAATTAAATAAGTAAAATTCTACACTAAAATAATTACGAAAATAAATACTAAAATTACCTAGAATATTAACACTAATTTTATAGACCCAACCAAACCCTAAAAATATAAAAATAAAATGTAAAACTGAATTTATGAATTTATTTTATTAAAAATGTGCACTAATTAAATTCAAGAATTAAATCTAAAAAATATCAAATTAATTCCAAAAATTCTAAAATTTAATCACAGCAAACTAGGACTCTATCTAAACCCTAAAAGAAAATAAAACACAAAAAAATAACAAAAGAAACTATTTTAAAACTAATTTCTAACAATCTGATTCAAAAATAATAAAAATTGACAGAAAAATAATCTGAAAATTAAAATATATAAAGACTCAAAATTAAATTAAAATAAAATTACTAAAACTAATCTAAAATACTGATCTTTAGGGGGTTAATGAAATTGATAATAAAAGACTATAACTTTGTAAATAAAAATTGACAAACTAAAGAAAATAACTAAAAAGCAAGCAAGTAATTATTAAAGATAGCAAATTTATAAAAACACTTAGTATGATCTATATCCACCATGCAAATTATTATTTATCATTAACACACATATTTATTTATCCATGAGCTAAAGCTGTATAAGACAAATACTAGCGGATCTTCCCCGTTTTTCCTTAGTTATTAGTTTACTTAGGTCTAACCCTAATATAAACCCTACTAATATTGATAACCCTAGCACTAACACTAGAATTTAATCAAATTAGAGCATGAAGTATTAGAAAAACATCATCTAGCACCTAATAACCAATCTACTAGCAAATTGATTTAAGAAGGATCTATGGTAATTTCCTAATTAAAAGAGATAGGTATGAGTCATCCATGATTAATTAGGTTGATACTTATGTCTAAAAGATCAAGCGATTACGTACTTAAACCCTTTAAACTATCATATGAATTTATATAAAACCAATTAGCGTGCACTCTAATTAATTAGACATAAAATCATAAACATTAAAATCAAATTATCATAGAATCATGGATCAAATTAATAAGACAATAAAGATCAAAACTTTGTTTAAAAATAAATAATTTAACATGGTTTCAAGTAGATTATACTAAGTATAAAAAAATTACTCAAACATAATGTAATTTGGGACACATAATAAAAATAGCATCTTTAATTTTAATATAATAATAAAAATAGAGTCTTTAAAATAAAAATTACAATAATAAAATTACTACCATAATATTCCTTGCCATGGTGATGATCGAGAAGGTGATGATGGAGAGACAATAATTATGATAAAGAGGAGATATGATTGATAATTAAAGGGGCTGGTGTGATGTGGTAAAAGAGCAAGCAAGAGGTGGCAAAGGATTGTGATGATGATGGTGTTGGTGTAAGATGTGGGCAGCGAAGGAATAGCAAGCAGCAGCGAGGGAGAGGCCGTGAAGGAGATGGGGTGGGCGGCTGTCCAGCCAAGAGGGGGCAGCGAGCAAGGGCTGCGTGTGGCTCCTCCTTCATGATGATAATAAGTGATATATATATATATATATATATATATATATATATATATATATATTGAAGTAAGGAGGTGAAGGAGCAAGGTTATTTCTCTTTCTTCTCTTCTAAGTTTCCTTTTCTCTTCCAAGCTTCCTTTCCTCTTTCAATTAGGGTTTATAAAATAAAATATTATAAAATAAATATTTTATGACATATTATTTTTATGTACTGATTTCATATCTTTTCTAGGTTGCTTGTCGGTAGCTAAAAACCCAACCTTTAACGTCTTTCCTCTTCTTCCCTAATTTATTCGATAATTACCTATAAATAGAAAAAAATAGGATAAATTAGATAAAATAAACTATATAATATAAACTAAATAACTACTAAAAATATGTATAAAATGCGACTTAACAATACTTTTGCCTAATTCTCTTAATGCATTACTTACTCAATCTTCTACTTACAACTCCAAGTTTGTACTTAATATTTTCCGAGTTGTAAAGAAAGTCTTGTAATTAATTACACTCTTCACTTACTTTCTTTGTAAGTCCCATGACTAAGCTGTAAGGCTTAACTCAATGCAGCTTGTCCCTAATTGTAACGGTGACTTCGAGTGAGGAAGTACTAGATCGAGATAAGGGAATTTTTAGTATAGGAAAACTTTGTAAAGAATTGTCTAAGCGAGCAATTCTGGTAGAGTAAGTCCTTTGTATTTTGAGGATTCAAAATAGTGGATTTAACTTAGTGCTTGGATTAGCACTGTCCTTGGTTTTCTACCCCATGAGGATTTCCACGTATTTATGAGTATTTATATTTCGAGTCCAATCTAGACTCAAAATCGGTTATTTATAACTTTCTAAGCAAAAAGTGTCTAAGTTCTCTTAAATTTCCTAATCACCCTATACACCCCTCATCTAGGGTAACTTAGACTCTCCAAGAGCAAACCTTCAATTGGTATTAGAGTCTAGCCTTTCAAGAAGGATCTAACAATCCAAAGGTCTAAAGATCATATA
The DNA here is from genome assembly GCA_021018815.1 of Talinum fruticosum. NCBI lineage: Eukaryota > Viridiplantae > Streptophyta > Magnoliopsida > Caryophyllales > Talinaceae > Talinum > Talinum fruticosum. Next base: position 1,575,399 of record JAITYX010000012.1, read on the forward strand.
GCTAAGAAATTGGAGAGTTTGATGAAGGAAGGTCGTCCACCGGACCACCAAAGTTCAAAGGATCAAACTTTGTGCATTGGAAGAAACCGATGGAGTGCTTTCGATGGACAATGATGAAGATGTCTTCAACATCATCCAAGAAGGCAACTACATCCCAATGAAGATAGAAGGAACAAGATGTGTGCCTAAAGAAAAATTCGATTACACAAATGAAGAGGCGTAAGAGTTCAAAAAGAAGTTCAAAGTAATGAACATACCGATGTGTGTCATCAGGTCGGAAGAGTACAACAAAGTGTCAACTCGTGACACGGCCAAAGGTGTGTAGGACACTCTTATCTACATATACGAAGCAACGAGGCCAAGTAAAATAGGCAAAGATAAGCCAGTATCTTCACAAATATGAGCTGTTCAAGATGGAGCCAAAAGAAAACATCACTCGGATGTTTATTCGATTCACCGAGATTATAAACAATCTCAAATCTCTCGGTAGAAAAATTTCTCGAGAAGTAATGTGCGGAAAAATTATGAGAAGTCTACCAAAGAAGAGATGGGGTCCCAAGGTGAAAGCCATCGAGGAAGCTTAGAACCTCTCTCAACTAAAGATAGACAAACCGATTGGGAAGCTACTTACTCATGAGATTCATCGGGAAGAAGAGGATGCGGAGGTCAGCACCAAAAAGAACATTGCACTCGAAGGCCTCGTAAAGTAGAAGGGAAAGTCCGAGCTCTTCGGACTCGGTAGAAGATCCTATGGCACTCATTACCCGAGGCTTGGAAAGAATGATGAAGCATAAGAAGTGGGAAATGAGGCCAAAGGAAGAGTTCCACAAGAAAGATAAGAAGGACAACAAAGGTAAATATTCTTCTCCTTCAAAGTTATCTTTAACTAAGAACTCTCGCTGTTTTGAATGTGGTAGCAAGGATCACATATTCAAAGATTATCCGAAGAGAAACAGGGACAGAAAGAAGAAAACTATGACGGCAACGTGGAGCGATGACTACTCATCCGAAGATGAAGATGATTATGATGACTCGAAGTGTCTAATGGCACTAACGGACTCGGAAGCTGAATTTGAGTCGGATATTGACAACTCGGACACTCGCGGAAACAAGTCCTTACGAGGTAATTAAATACTTTCTCAAGTTCTCCAAAGCTGAATTAGCGAGATATATATACACTTTGGAAGAAAAGTCCACTTCGATTCTTCTCGGTTTAACGAACAAATTGAGTCTCTTACTTCGAGAGCAATGGTTTGAAAAATGAATTGGAAAAATTGAGACTAACTCCGAAAGAACCGAAGACCACTACTCAAGCTAATGAGACTAAGTCTAGGTTACTCAAAAAGAAAATGACCATCCAAAAAGAAAGCTAAATAAGTCTCAAGAGCTTGTTTTTAAATTCACTCAAGGTAAGAAAAACCTTGACATGCTTTTAGGCTCTCAGTGTGTCTCCTTCAGGAAAGAAGGGCTTGGTTTTAATGAAGAAGGGGAATCTAATTCCTATTCTAATCATTTCAAAAAGAATTCCAAAATTGTGAAGTTCAGGAATGCCGAGCATGGTGCCATTCATAAGAATAAAAGGAGGACTGAGCCTGCATCAGTTTACAGGAGAAAACCTTCTCCACTGTTTACAAAAGAAAAGATTTTCAAAAGAAAGAAACACGGACTCGGTTTTCCGGAAAGATGACTTAGAATCGAGACCACACCCAAAGTCATTTAAGTCTTGATTCTCAAGAGTCCTCTTCCTCGAAAAGGACCACAAGAAAGGGAGTTACTCGAGTTCATTAGAGGAAGTGAGAAGGGTTAGATTGTTTCTAACTTGCAGGTGACTCGAAAAGGATGAAGGGTCATTGGTACTTAGAGAGTGGATGCTCATGCCACATGTAAGGATATTCAAGACTCTTTTTGAGTTAGAAGATCTAAAAGGAGGCAAAGTCACATTTGGAGATGACGAGTAAGGGAAAGATAGTTGGGATTGGCAAGATTGGTGAAGGGGACAACCTAGTCGATCCAGTTCATCTTGTTAAGGGATTAAAGTACAATCTTCTCAAGCATCTCTCGGTTGTATGACAAAGGTCAAGAGGTAAGGTTCACTCATACCAACTCGCTGTATTTCTAATGTAACTACCAAAGAGACTAAGCTCTCGGGTAAGAGGTCGAGTAACACCTATACTATTCCTCTTTCGATCCAAGTCGAATTTATCTTGCTTAAAAGCGAGTGTTGCATGATGATTCTTGGACATGGTATCGTAGACTAGGTCATGTTAGCATGCACACTTTCAAAAAGCTTGCATCTCATGGTTTAGCTAGGGCTTTACCTAACTGTGCATTTAAGAAAGATAAAATTTGTGAAGCATGCACAAATGAGAAACAAGTGAGATCATCCTTCAAACCTCTCAAAACTTGAAGGTTTGCTCGGAGAGAGTTTGAGTCACCCTAGAGGGGGTGAATAGGGTGATAGAAGTTTTTCGTGGAAACGTAAGCTCTTTTGTTAACGAAGAGACAGAGACGAGTTCCGAGTCAAACAGCTGGGTCGAAAAGCTTGGACTCGTAAATGCTATCACGAATAAACAAGCAAGTCAAGCGGGAGTAATATGCCTGTCCGAGTCTAGAATGAACTCGGAAAGATAACACTTAGAAATTACGTGGAAACCCTCCTGGGGCAGAAAACCACGGACCGTGTCAATCCGGACACAAAGTCAAATCCACTATTTTGAGTCCACAAAATACCGTGAACTGACCGAACCCGAGTTGCTCCCTTAGACAACTCTATACAAGTTTTCCTAGACTCGAAATTCCCTTATCTGATTTAGTACTTCCTAGCTGAGATAACCCTTACAGCTAGGGACAACTAAGCTGAGTTAAACCTTACAGCTTAGTCAAGGGACCTTACAGAGAAAGTAAAAAAGTGTTTGTAATCGAATACAAGACCTTACAACTCAAAAAGTAATGAATTACGAGTGGGAGTTGTAAGTAGAAGATTGAGAATAAATACAATGACTTTGCTCAAGTATGTGTATTAGCAATGAGTTCGACTCGTCAATCTTCAAGTCTTGTGAGGTGGCTTCTATTTATAGATGACTAGGCAGAGTAGCCGTTATCTTCATCTGCTGACCGAGAGTCCTCTCGTGATCGTTGATAGAAGTTTTCCGAGTCACTCGGAAAGTATCCATTGTAATGTGAACGTTGGACAACGGTTTAACTCTCTTGGAAGTCCCAAAACCATTGGTAGTGTCTTGAAGGATAAGGTGGAAACCACCTTTAAGCTTGGCGTTCAGTTTTCCGATTTGGAAACGAGCAGCTCGACACTATCTTTTGGGGCTGGAGCGAGAGAAGGTGAAAAGCCATGTCTGCTGGTGATTTGACGTTCGAAGCCGGTCACTTTTGTGGTTTGAAAAAGGTGTATCCTCGATTGAATAACCTACAAAAGTAAATCAATTTTGGTTCTCAAAGTATAAAATACTTTGGTCCAAGGTTAGACACGAGATAATAAAATAATTATGATGATTAAATAACTAATTATCCGAGTCGAAGACAAGTGGAATTTTACGAGTCTAATAACAATGATACTCGGAATTCCATCCGACTTAGTCTAAGCGATAGATCAAGTTCCGTAAAGAATATCGGAGTGAGATAACTTGATATAGACTAAGTATGAAACAGACTAGAGGTACCGACTCTAACGAAATAGAGCTTATAATCGAAGTAAGATTCCGAGTGAGAAAAGACGAAATACTAATCTATTCAATGCGTGATAAATCCGAGTGATGCTTGGACTCGGAACAGAGAACTAGTTTTCCGAGTCACTTACGGAAAAGCAAGAAATATAAGAAGTAAAAGCTGTATCACTTAGAGAAGATACCATTTTACTCAAAGGAGTTTCGAGATACGAGAGAATGCCTTGGAATCAAAACTTTATAAGTATGAGATGGTTATACTGATTCATTTAATGCAACTCGAAATGCGTTGAGAAGCGTCCGAGTCTTCAAAACTGTTTCCACATTCAAAGTGCTTGAAGTACTTCATATGGATTTATGTGGTGAAATCTCCGTGAAATGCCTCGGAGGTAAATCGTATGTACTTATAATAGCCGATGATTTCTCACGATTTACTTGGGTTTGTTTTCTTAAGAACAAAAATAAAGCTTCCAAAGAGTTCGAGTAAGCTCCGTAGGAAAATTCAAGTGGAGTCTTAGACTTAGTTTAGAAGAATTCGAACTGTCCATGGAAGAGAGTTCGACTACTAAGAATTTGCAGAGTTCTATGATAAGAACAAGTATCTCTCACAACTTCTCAACACCCGGAACTCCTCAGCTGAACGGAGTAGTGGAGAGATAGAACCGAACTCTTGGAAGAATTAGGCCAAGGTACGGATGTACTAGGGCCCACCTTGGAAGCATTACGATGATGCAACTGTCGTGAAGAACGACGGGAAGTACCCGCTCTAACCGTGCTACTAGATTGCATTTGCTGGCTAGAGGGCGTGCTTGAGTCCCGAAGCTGTCAAGGAAATGTCCCGATCAAGGACTTTTAATGCTAAAGAATTTTTGTGGTTCACTGGCTTCTATCATGCCAATCAAACTCCAATCTCGATGCCAATCCACAAACAGGATCGGGATTTCATCACCGGGCTCACAAAAATAAAATGCGAAATAACGAGATAAGAGTGACATGTTTTAGGTGTCTACAATAACTCATCTCTCCTTCTCTTATTTTGTACTCTGCTAATTGAAAAGTGTAAATGTGGCATGCTTTATGGTCCTCAGTGGCATCTAAATAGGGTTTAGGGTTTTGGGGTTTCGAGAGTATCATGCTTGGCAAAGAGTTTAGAAATTGGTTCTTTCACATTTTATTGGTGTATTGAACTTTCTTTATAGTCTATCGAAACTAAAATGTCTATATATGTCGTGCCTCTGCTATAAATGGATATCGGGTTAGGTTAGTCTACACTTGTATATTATTCAATTATTTCACTGAATTAACCAATTTAGTAGGCATAAACAATTTGTGAAATTATACGTGAGTTATGAATATAACTAAACCATAGACTACATATAGTTGAACTAAGCATACAACTTTATTTCACTATATTTTTCCACATAAATATGAACATGATATGACATAATTTTTTATCCGATGTTAAATTAGATGTATTTGAACTGAGTAAAACCTTATTTGTAACATATTTCTATCACATAAACATAAATACGATGAAGTTTTAATTCTCATCGATATCGGTTTCTAAAAAATTAGGAAGATTACTATTAGATATGCATGCTGAAAATTGTAGATAAATATGGTCGTTAAAAATGGAGTATATAAAAGAAAATGTCTATACATGTTTATTTATCATGAGTTGTGAAGGTTTGCTCTTGGAGAGATTAAGTCACCTTAGAGGGGGTGAATAGGGTGATGGGTTATTTTGAGAAATTACAAATAGTTTTTCCACATAAAAGACTTAGAAACAAATTATGTGTCTTGATTAGAATAAAAAAGTAAACTACACATAGAAGTACGTGGAAACCCTCCTTGGGAAGAAAACTACGGACAATGCTAATCCAAACACCAAGTAAAATCCACTAATTGAATCCATAATTACAAGCACTAACTCTTTACTGAATTGCTCCCTTAGACAATGCCTTTACATGTTTTCCTAGACTCATAAGTTCCCATATCCGATGTAGTACTTCCTAACCGAGATACCTTTTACGAGTTAGCAACAACTGAGCTATGTTAACCCTTATAGCTTAGTTAAGAGACTTAGAAAGAAAGTAGAAAGAGTATAAGTGATTACAAGACTTTCTTTACAACGAAAGTAAGAGAATACAAATTAGGAGTTGTAAACCGAGGATTGAGTAAGTAAGCACTAAGTAAGTGTTAAGCAATGTGTTTAGTAATCTTCATGTTTTGTGGAGTGGCTTCTATTTATACCCAATAGGGTAGAATGATCGTTGAGGCTTGTTCTTGACTGATGAGCTTCAATAGCCGTTGTAACGGCTAGTTTGAGTCACTCGAAAAGGATCCGTTGAGATGTGAACGTTGTGTGGTGGTCCTTGGCTGAAAAGGTGGTCCATCCCTCTAGTTGTGATTAAAATCTGAAATGGAAACAACCGTTAGACACAAAGTTGAAGTTTATTAGATTTGGAAACAAACAACCCCGACAGAGTGTTCGAGTCATGTCCAAAAATGGATGATTTTTGTCTCGTTGGAGTTTAATGACTAGAAACCGGTTGCTTTTGTATTTCAAAAGTAGATTATGCTTGTTTAATCAACCTACAAAAGTAAATCAAAGTGGTACTCAAAGTATATAAACACTTTGGTCTAAGATTAGGTAAAGATATTAATTAATTCAAAATAATTAAGCACTTAATTATCTTTAGCCCCAAAGAATGGAATTTTTTGAGTCTAATATTCATTAGCTGCAAATTCCATCTTGAGTCAATCCTTAAAGTGATCAAGTTAGAAATAATAAAACAAATAAATAATTCTCAATAAATAAACTAACTTAGAAATTAGAATTACACAAGTAATTCATTTTCACTTAAAACGTGAGGTCGAGTGCTCGGAGTAAAAGTGTTAGAGAAATTATTTACTCAGGCCATTGTTCCGAGTGGTGTCTCGATGGGTTAGAAACTGATTCAAGAATGTTATGCTCGATGAAAGGTTTCGAGCGGGTCGAACATGATGAAAACTTAGACATGAGTTTCTTGGATGCTGAGAATGACTTAGAATCAAAACCATAGAGAGATAGAGAGTTATATCCGAGTCTTCGGTCTCCCAATTTTTGATGAAAGGTATTCCATACTTAAGATAGAAACTAATTAGTTGAGAGAATTAAGTTTTCATAGAGTATTGATCGAGCATAGAGTATTGATCAAAGTAAGAAAGAAATGATGATGAATATTTATCGGTTCCGCTTAGATCAAAACATAATTCAGAACATGTTTCAGAGCAAAGAAATAATATATTAGAGAAAAGTTGTTAAAGAGTAAGAAATAATAAATTAGAATAAGTATGTGATGTGTAGTGGGGCGGAAGCAAAATCGGAAGGAAAAACCGCAAGAAACACAACCGGGTAGAACAAGGCACTGCTTGCGCAATCTTGGCAGATCGGGCAAATGGAAGGGTAAATGAGCTTGGTTTTGGCTGAAATTTGGTGGGGTGTGAGGTAACAGGTGAAGGAAGGTTGTGACCAAATTTCGTAATTTTTGGTAAAGGGAACTCCCTGAACAAATAGCCAGAAGTTGATGTAACCAGCTGGATGTACAGTTTGACACCCTTTGTTTGGTTTTAATGTGGAGGGCGGAGAAGTTCTTGGATGCGGCTGAAATTTGGAGGAATGGAAGTAGATGGACTGGAAAAAAGGTGGTTAAAATTTGGAGAAAAATGGCTGAGTAGTTTGTGAGTTATGGGATGGCAAAGTGAAGGGATAGAACCTTGACCCGGGCTCGGATACAAGCAACACCACCGAGTGAATCAAGGGGCGCTCTTAAGCGATCTGGATACAGCAACACTACCGGGACTCAAGAGACTCAAAGGACACCACTGTGAGGCGAAGCACGGATACAGCTTTGAGGATTTAAGAATGAGCAATCCAGCTCAAGAGTATAAACTCAAATATATTCATTCAAAAAGTGTTTCTACAATGAGCATGAGAGCTGAATATATAATGCCTAGTAATGACATTTACAAAGCTGAAAATATAAGCTGAAAAATAAAATAAAATGATAACAAAACTAACAAGATTCTTTTCCCTTCCTCCAAGCTAAGCTAGAGTGAATTCCAGCCAAGTATTCCAAAATTGGGAACATGTGGCCATGGCTTGTTTTCCCCTTCTCCAAGCTCCTTAGTTCTTGATGCTTCTAGAATGCCTTGTCATCCTCTTTCCTTGTTGCTCATCATTCGGCTAGGGTCTTCTCATTTGTAAATATGGACCGACCATATTTAAGCACCAACTTATTTATGTACTTAAAAGCATAAAAATGGCAATGTTCCACGGTTTGACTTGACCGAGCTCACTTGCTTCACCATAGAGGTTTTAGGTGGCTATTCTTGACTACCCTTCTCGGCTATATTGGTAAACAATTATTTATGAACAAAATCATGAAATCCAATGTTTTGGACTTGTCACCCTCCAGGATCTACTAGCATCATGCGCTTGTGTTTTGAGCTTTTCCCCTTGATCATAGAATAATCAAGCATTTCCGGTTGAACCTTAAGCATACAAGGCTTCTCAACATGAATATCACTCAGATCAAAACAGAAGGCTGTCCACTCTCCATCATTCTCCCCTTGTAGGAAAGAATTTTTCCTCAAATTCGCACAATCTCTATTTTCCAAATGTGGAAAAAATTTTGGTGCATTGGTGCTCACGGTTAAGTTGAGGATGAAAGTATCTTTTGTGCTTGAACAACCGGCTATTTGTGTGGAAATGTTTTGGACATTCGGCCAGATTGGATACTTGCCTAGCATACCCATAGTGTAGAGGTAGATTTGAGCAACAAACACTTCACCATGAGGTACACACAAATCCGAGTACCATTGGGAAAAAGAAACAACACTCTTTGGTACCACAAAAATTGGGTTTACACTCCCCTTGAAGTCCCCCATGACTCCGTTAGCCATGCTTGGACACAAGGTATATAACCTTAACAAAATGCCATTAAAATCAATCAACCCGCCATTGTTCTTCCATTGAAAAAATATCCGGGCATACCACAATGTAGACTCCAAAGCCAAGTACCAATGAGAAGGAAGTCACCCTTCCTTGGCACCAAAGAAGTTGATTCTACCCATGGAGTCTCTTGTTTTTTCTTCTCGGCCTTCTGCCCATGTTTCACCACTAATGGACTCTAAGTCACATTCTGTCCGCATAGGAATGACAGCCTTCGGGATGGGTTTTTTGTGGCGGGTAGTGAGAAGAAATTTTGGACGAAAGGACAAGGATGATTTTGGCTTGAAGGGTGGTGGCGAGGGAAGGAAGTTTTGTGGAGGGGGATCAAAAGTGTTTTTATTTGGGAAGGAGTGGTCAGATTCTGGTGGAGAAAATTTTGAGAGATAAACTACTCCACAAGGCCATAATTCAGGGAAGAAAAATTGGGGTAAAGGTGGCTTAAGTGAAGGGGTAAGGTTGGGGTTTAAATCAGCCAAGGGAAGGCTTTGAAGTTGGTGGAATGTGGGCAGATTTGACTTATGGAGTTTGGGTTGGTTTAAAACTGATTTACTTTCCTCAAAGGTTATATGAACCTTGTCCACCCAACAAATTAAGGAGCTCATGATTTCTACCATCACTAGGGCAGCAAGTGCTTGCATACTCCACACAAATTTAATTAATGCAAGCTAAAACAGATTGGCTTCCAACATTCCCTTCACGGTTATAGCGCTTTGGACAGATTTGGTGAGGTGCATGAACAAAGTCTCATGGCTGGGAAAATGGCATTCTAAGAGATTGAGAATTCCCTCTTTGAGTTCCAACAAAACCATTTGCTCCTTACAACAAGTAGTAAGGCAGCCATGGTGTGTAGATGGTAAGAACAACTCACTAGCATCACCATTAGATGTATAAAATTCTGCTCCCTTGAACAATTTTTCATGCGCCAGCTGCTCTTCAAAATAATGCTCAATACCATAAAAGCTCATTGGTTTATAAACATGGAAGACACAATTCTCAAATGGAGTTGATGAATTATACCTCATTGCCACATTGTTGGCTCTTTGGTTACTCCTTTGAATCACAAAGTGGAAGCTCCAACAAATTGACGAATACATAAAAACCAAATCTCCTTTTGGCCGCTTCACACAATCCGGGTATAATCTTTGGAGGTTCTTTTCAATAATAAATACCCATGTAAATTGCTCAACAACAATTTTGCATTCCTCCAAATGTAAAGGAAATGAACACCTCATGGAAAATGTATCATTTGTTTTTGAGGCTTTCCTTGTCTTACCACTTTGGACATCAACTCAAACCTTTCCGCTGGACAGAACTCACGCTCAACTTCATGCTGCTTGTTTAATTCACTCATGGACAGATTATCAACAAGCAAGTGGTATGGAATTTTGGGGCAAAATGGTTGAATTTGGCTAAGGTCTCTTTGGTGGTGGAAGGGGTATCTTGAGGAGGACTTTCAGCTTCGGGTGTTGTTAACATGGCTAGCTCTTGTGAGGACAGTGGGGGCTGGTCGATTGGGATGGACTCATTCGGTTTAGGTCTTGGAATTTGGCTAGGTGACAAGGGAACCAATGTGATCCTCTTGCCATCTTTGGTAAAAGTATGAGTGTTCAAGAACCCATCATGTATGACTCTCCTATCAAAGAGCCATGGTCTCCCAAGCAACATATGACAAGCATCCATGGGAACAATGTCACACCATATCTCATCATGATAACTCTTGCCAATACTAAATGAAATGAGACATCTAGAATTGACTTGGAGATTTTCACCTTGATCTAACCATTGAAGGTTGTAAGGATGAGGGTGGGGTGAAACAAGAAGTCCAAGCTTTTCCACCATAGCCACCGAGGCTATATTCATGCAACTACCACCATCAATAATGATAGAGCATACTTTGTTTAGCACGGTTCCTCTTGTGTAAAAATTGTTCTCACGTTGATCTTCACTAGATTCCTTGATTCCGCTCAATGATCTTCTCAAAAACAAATTGGCGTTCATGGCTGGCTATTTTTTGTGGTTTTTGGATTTTTGGGAAATGGATACAATCACCCAAGGTTCAGAACTTGCTCTGATACCAAAGTTGATGTGTAGTGGGGCGGAAGCAAAATCAGAAGGAAAAACCGCAAGAAACACAACCGGGCAGAACAAGGCCTGCTTGCGCAATCTTGGCAGATCGGGGAAATGGAAGGGTAAATGAGCTTGGTTTTGGCTGAAATTTGGTGGGGTGTGAGGTAACAGGTGAAGGAAGGTTGTGACCAAATTTCGTAATTTTTGGTAAAGGGGAACTCCCTGAACAAATAGCCAGAAGTTGATGTAACCAGATGGATGTACAGTTTGACACCCTTTGTTTGGTTTTAATGTGGAGGGCGGAGAAGTTCTTGGATGCGCCTGAAATTTGGAGGAATGGAAGTAGATGGACTAGAAAGAAGGTGGTTAAAATTTGGAGAAAAATGGCTAAGTAGTTTGTGAGTTATGGGATGGCAAAGTGAAGGGATAGAACCTTGACCGGGGCTCGGATACAGCAACACCACCTAGTGAATCAAGGGGCGCTCTTAAGCGATCCGGATACAGCAACACCACCGGGACTCAAGAGACTCAAAGGACACCACCGTGAGGCCAAGCACGGATACAGCTTTGAGGATTTAAGAACGAGCAATCCAGCTCAAGAGTATAAACTCAAATATATTCATTCAAAAAGTGTTTCTACAATGAGCATGTGATGTGTAGTGGGAGCGGAAGCAAAAAGATAAGCAAAACCGCAAACAAGCAAGCTGGCCAGAACAGGTCCTGCAGGTGCGGTTCTGGGAGAAAATGTGAAAGGAGGGGCAAATGGATGAATTTGAAGCTGAAATTTGACAGGATGGTTATTAACTGGGCCAAGAAGGTTGTGTAAAAATATTGGAATTTTTGGAGGTCGGGAAAGCCTTGAACACAGAGCTGAAAGTCAGGGTTCTATGCTGACTGTCCAGGATGAGTCTCTTTGTTTGTTTCAAGGGTGGAGGGCGGAGTTCTTCTTGGTGTAAGCTGAGATTTAGTGGAGATGGTCTCAACTCATGTAAGATGAAGTGTGTGAAATTTGGGAAAGAGATGATTCGTGGATTGGGAGATATGGTTGATGGAAGTCGCTGGATAGAACCTGGATTCTGGCTTGGATATAGAAACACCACCAAGCTGAATCAAGGGGCACTTTGCAATTTGGCCGGATACAGAAACACCACCGGGGATTGTAAAGACTCAAAGGACACCACCAAGCTTGCCAAGGCTCGGATACAGCAATGAGAATTCAAAGGGTTGAGAAATCCATCTCAAAAGAGCAAAGCTCAAAGTTCATATATTCATCAAAGTTGTTTTTACATGAGCTAGGCTAGCTAAATTTATAATGCCTCATAATGGCATTTACAAAGCTGAAAACAAAGCTGAAAATTAAAGCTAAAATGCTAACAAACTAACAAGATTCCTTTCCCTTCCCCAAGCTAGGCTAGAGTGAATTCTAGCCAAGTATTACAAAATTGGGAACATGTGGTCTTGCTTTGTTTGCTCCTTCTCCAAGTTGTTGATGCTTCTAGAATTCCTTGCCATCTTTTCTCCTTTGCTGCACATGTTGTTCCTCATTCGGCTAGGGACTCCTTTGAAGTAAATATGGACCGACCATATTTAAGCACCAACTTATTTATGTACCATGAGCATGGCAATATTCCACGGTTTGACTTGACCGAACACACTTGCTTTACCTTGGAGGTTTTTGGTGACTAACTTTGATTCTTCTTCTAGGCTCTTAGGTAAATAATTATTTATGGACATAAGAACATAAAAGATCACATGCTCGGCTACCCATCCTCCAGGATCAAAAATGAACAAAGGAAATTCAAGTGTTTTCGGTTCATTGTCAAGCATGTTTGACCCTTCAAAGTGTATTTCCTTCAGCTCAAACTTTAGGGCGGTCCACTCTCCATCAGCATGAGAGCTGAATATATAATGCCTAGTAATGGCATTTACAAAGCTGAAAATATAAGCTGAAAAATAAAATAAAATGATAACAAAACTAACAAGATTCTTTTCCCTTCCTCCAAGCTAAGCTAGAGTGAATTCCAGCCAAGTATTCCAAAATTGGGAACATGTGGCCATGGCTTGTTTTCCCCTTCTCCAAGCTCCTTAGTTCTTGATGCTTCTAGAATGCCTTGTCATCCTCTTTCCTTGTTGCTCATCATTCGGCTAGGGTCTTCTCATTTGTAAATATGGACCGACCATATTTAAGCACCAACTTATTTATGTACTTAAAAGCATAAAAATGGCAATGTTCCACGGTTTGACTTGACCAAGCTCACTTGCTTCACCATAGAGGTTTTAGGTGGCTATTCTTGACTACCCTTCTCGGCTATATTGGTAAACAATTATTTATGAACAAAATCATGAAACCCAATGTTTTGGACTTGTCACCCTCCAGGATCTACTAGCATCATGCGCTTGTGTTTTGAGCTTTTCCCTTGATCATAGAATAATCAAGCATTTCCGGTTGAACCTTAAGCATACAAGGCTTCTCAACATGAATATCACTCAGCTCAAAACAGTAAGGCTGTCCACTCTCCATCAGTATGAAACATATACTCGAAACAGATTTGCTCGGAAATAAGTAAGTTTCATTCCTTGTAAGAAACATTTACACAAGAACAATAAAATAAACTAATAAGCAAACTCAGAAAACAACTAAGGGAAAACTCCCCTAACCGAACATCTATTTTCTATCTTTTTGTCCCCCGTGCATTTTAGCAAAAAATAACACAATGATGGATAAAAGACTAAGTAAATACATAATATGTTGGACAAACAAAAACAAACAAAGAAAACCGAGTTTGAAATCGGGAAGGAGGGGCAGTTTGGCGAGAAGACGAAGATCGAGCCGTGTGCCTCGCATGCTTGAGTTGAAGTAGCCGGGCGAGGTGGCATCGGTATAGGTAGATCTAGTAGTGGAGGGATCCGGGTTCTATGAACCAAAGGTAGATCTTCCTCTCGCTTCTTCTTCTTCTTCTTTAGCAAAAATTGCTCCTAGCCGAGTTTCGACTCGGGGCCTTAAACCGGCCTACATCGGTAGCCTCTTCCGAGGCACTCCGAGTGTGATAAGAAGAGATCACCTCATGTTCTTTATTGCCCTGGTCCTCAAGTTGGAGTACTTCTTCCTACTTTTTCCCTCTTTTTCTTCTCCTTCAACATTTCCTTGGCCTTCCTCTACTTCTTCTTTAACTTCTTTTGATTCGGACAAAGAAGAGCTAGAGGACTCAGATTTTTCTTCAATAGATTATGAGTCCTCGGCTACCTTTGATCTTCTCTCTTGGAGGTGGTGGAACTAATCATGTTGTTGCTTGATCACCTCCTTCAGCTCAACAATTAGCGCTTGGCTCTATTGAAGCCGAGTCGAGCCCGACTTTGCATCAAAGTCGGTGTAGGGATGAAAGCTTGGAAAGAGCCTATAGTTGATTTCAATTCTAAAGCCAAAGAAGCAAGTTTGTTGGCCACCTTCTAAAGAAGCTCGTTAGAAGAGGTAGGCAGAGAAGTGGAAGGTCTAGCAAGAAGAAGTAGGACCTCGAAGTAATCCGAGTTTGAGGTGGAGAAGGAGGGGTGGTAACTCGAGCGAGTGAACCCGGACACCGGGCTTGACTTCCTAGTATCCAAGACCAACAATCTCATTTCTACGAAAACAAACGGCAGGCTCCAAGAAAGAGTGAGGGTCGAAAGGAAGAGGGACCTCAAACTAAGTGAAAACAGTAGTAAGAAGGGCTCCGAAAGGATATGGAGTCTTCTTAGAGTCAAAGGGAACAGAGGCTATCTATTCCATGATGAATGGAAACAGATCTACATCGTAGCCCTCCGGAGTGTCATAGAGAACCTTTAGAACTTTAGAATTGGGGGTTTCTTTAGACGGATAGTAAGAAAAGAAGGTCCACATGAGTATGAAGCATATAAGTCTAGCTTGTGAGGTCATCCGAGTCACGGAAAAGTTCTTTCCGGACCGAGGAAGTTCTTTGGAATACTTTTCTAGGAAGTCATCAGCAACTTCAGTGAAAGGAATGGGATTGGAGTTGAGAAAGAGGGACTTCGCATCAAAAAGTTAGTAAAGTAGACCAAGGTTGATGCGAACCACCTTTCCTTGAACAAATGAAGAGATAATGTTATCTCTTACTCGTCATGTGAGTACAGTAACTCGAAACTAGGTTCGGTAAATATACCGATAAAAACATAGGTAGTTGTACACACTAGTTTTGATGATGTGTTTCAACAAAGAAAACGATGTTTGAGAGAATAGTGAGTGTTTGAGATTTCTCGTCCATGATGAAGTGTTGGGAGACATTGTGGTTTGGGTCTTCCGAGGTCGGCTCTTTGCCTCCGCCTTGTGCAGCCTCGGATCAAGGGGACTTGGTTCTGGCTTTCTTTGTGGCCGAACGTCCTTCCACAGCAAATCCTCTCTTAGGTATATTTGAGAGAGTAGAGAGTGTTTGAGATTAGAGAATGAGAGTAGAGAACACGGAAGATTGAGAAACAGAGAGAGAGAGAGAGAGAGAGTGCAAGAGTAAATGAACTCAAGAGCAAAGTGACCGAGAGAGCAAGCAATAGGTGGGTAAAGTGAAAGAGAGAAAATGAAGCGATGCTATTTATAGAGAGTAAAAGAAAAGCTTTCAACAACCTTGTGACTCGGCTTACCAGCCAACAGTTATCGGACCGTTGAGTCTCTTAGTGCAAGTAACGACTAGTTTCTCCAACAGCTTTCTTCCAACGGCTAGTTCTCATGACTGTTTGCATGACAAAGACAAAGAGAAGAATGAGTTTTCAAAAATATTTATGAGATTCTCCATATATCTAGAGATTATCCAAATATTTTGATGTCCATTTTGCTAAAATTCGAGTCCGACTCAGTAATGTGTCCGAGTTACTCGTAACACACTCGTAAAATTCATAAGTCATAGCTCAATCTCATTTGCTATTAACCGATCCATTTGTTATCTATTCAAAGTATATAGCAATCAATCATAGTAGAATAATTCATGCAATAACTCCGATAATCATGCATTTAACATGCCAAGCTCATTCTTAATAAAGCAAAACTAATCTTAACTAAGAGGCTTAGTGAAAATATCAGCTAATTAAAATTTTGTAGGAATAAACTCAAGTTAAATGTCACCTTTCTTATAATGGTCTCTCATAAAATGATCCCGGCCTCAATGTGCTTTGTCTTTGAGTGATGAACTGGATTCTTAGTGATGTTGATTACACTTTTATTGTCATAGTTCATTGTAATAGATGTCAATGATAGTCCAACATCCTTTAAGTGTTGCTTAATCAAGAGAATCTAAGCACAGCAAGCTCCAGCTTGCAATGTACTCAGCCTTAGAAGTTGATAGAGAAATTGAGTTCTACCGCTTTTAGTGCCGGGAGATGAGTGATTGACCTTGAAATTGACATGCTCCTGATGTGCTCTTTCTATCAACTTTAAATCCAGACATAGTCAGCATTTGAGTATCCAGTGCGAGTCAGATTTGAGTTCTTTGAAAACTATAAACTAAGATTCCGAGTCCCCGTAAGATATCTAAAGATTCTCTTCACTCGTAGTGAGATGTGATTCCTTAGGATTACCCCGAAATCTTGCACAAAGGCAAACACTAAACATGCTATATGGCCAAGATATGAGATAAAGTAAAAACTAATCACACCTCTGTAGAGTTTCTGATCTATAGCTTTACCTTTCTCATCTAAGTCTAGTTTTAAACTTCTACTCATGGGTGTTGTTGCATGCTTCACATCGTGTAACTTGTACTTCTTCAATAACTCCTTAGTGTATTTTGATTGATGGACATTGATGTTATCCTTTTTGAAGGTTTGCTCTTGGAGAGTCTAAGTCACCCTAGAGGGGGTCAATAGGGTAATGAGGAAAGTTTGAGTAAAGTAAAAACTTTAACCTTGAAAAGAATGACCACGAGAATCCGAGTCTAGATTGGACTCGGAAAAGTATGAAGACAAAGATATGTGGAAACCCTCCTGGGTAGAAAACCACGGACATTACTAATCCAAGCACCAAGTCAAATCCACTATTTTGAATCGTCAAAATACAACGGACTGACTCGAAGTTCCTAATCCGATCTAGTACTTCCTAACCGAGGTAACCTTTATAGCTAGGGACAACTCAGCTGAGTTCACCCTTACAGCTCAGTTAAGGGACCTTATTCAGAAAGTAAGAGAAGTATGTAACCGATTACAAGACTTTACAACTTAGAAAATGTTAATTACAAGTCGGGAGTTGTAAATTGAAGATTGAATATGAAAACAATGACTTTCGCTTAAGTAATGTTTTTTGCAATTATTCCAGTGAAGTGGCTTCTATTTATATATGACCAAGCAGAGTGACCATTGTGTCTTGCTTCTTAACGAAGTCTTTACCGGCCTTTGTAAAGGTTCGTCTTAGTCGCTCGTAAAAGATCTGTTGGGATGTGAACATTGTGCAACGGCTCTTGGCTCCTAAAGGTGCTCTAGTCAACTGGTGAAGTCCGAAAAGCAAGGTGGAAACCACCGTTGAGCTTAGCGTTGACGTTTTCCAGCTTTGGAAACAGACAACCCCGATAAGGTGTCTTAGTCGTGTTCAAAAGTAGATAAGCCTTATCTTCCGGTGATTGACAGCTTGAAGCCGGCTACTTTTGTATTTCAAAAATGTGATAACCTCGTTTAGATAACCTACGAAAGTAAACCACTTTAGTGCTCAAAGTATAAACTACTTTGGTCCAAGATTAGGCACGAGATAATAATTTAATTAAGACAATTAAGTGCATAATTATCTTAGGCCTAAAATAGTGTAGTTTTCTGAGTCTAATATTCAATATACTCAAATTCCATCGTAGTCGAGTCTTTGAGAAAGATCAAGTTAAAAGAGTAAAATCATCGAAGTATAAAGACTTGATATGGACAAATAATTCTCAAACAAACAAACCGACTTAGAAAGAGCAATTAACGAGTGTAATTCACTTTGCTTTAAAAATGTAAAGTTAGAACTCGGATAAAAAGAGTTAGAGAAATTATTTGAACATGCAATAGATCCGAGTGATGTTTGAGTGACTCGAAACATCAATGTGACAGATATACAAGAATATGTTTTCCGAGTCAGTCATAAACAAATGAAAACTTATACAAGAGTTTCTAAAACACTCGGAATGACTTGTAATCAAAACTCGGGAGGGATGAGGTTTATACCTGAGTTTTCATGTAGTACTCAGCGTGGTTTAGATTTAGAGTCCGAGTCTTCAATCTCCCCTTTTTGATGAAAGACATTCCACACTCGGATAGAAACTTTGTTAGTGTAAAACATGAGTTTTCATTCTTACTCGAGTAGAACATATCGAATAAGAAGTAGTGAGCGAAGTATTTCATACTCAAAAAGGCATTGAAGATACTATCACTAATTAAAACATTTATGTGGATAACACATTTAGCAAAAAAAAATATGAACAGATATATTAGAGCAGAAAAGAGATAATACGAAAATGAACTCGTAAAGAATTCTCCTCAAAGAAAGAAAATTCATTCATATATGCACAAAAATACAAAAAGAGGGCGAGCTCCCCTAAACATAATAACATATATTTTTCTATTTTTCTCCCCCTTGCATTTTATCAAAAATAGGGAAGAAAACATAAAAAAGATATAGTTGATGTTGGAAAAAAAACTAAACTAAAGAAAAGAAATTAAGATAGGGGTGCTGGTGGTGCTAAGGTGGATGAGCAAGCAATGAGTCAGCATTGGTAGGCTTGTGATGACGTGGAAGACCTTGGCGGCGGCAGCACCGGGATGTCTAGCAGTGGCTCGGCTCCGGTTGGCTGACCCATAACTATGTCATTCTTCGACTCATCCTCCTGGAATACCGCGGAGGGAGGTGCTTCTTTTGTTTTGAGCACCGTGGACCGACCAACATGTGCGGGGTCTTCCGACCCACTCGGACTATTGTCGAGTTTATCGGCTCCGGTTCAGGTACTTCAAGCACCTTGTCCCTCTTATCGAGCGACTTCTTCCTCCTTCTCCTCTCGCCTCCTTCTCTTCCTCCTCCTCGAGCTGAGCCGCTTCAACCGTAGCTTCTTCTTCTTCTTCGCCTCTGCGAAGGGGGACTTGATAGGGCTCGAGGACTCCTCGAAGTGTCCGAGCTTTTTAGGTCCTGAGCAGCCTTAGGTCTCCTTTCTTGGAGGAGCTGAAGTTACTCTTGTTGCTCCTTAATTAGGCCCTTCATCTCGAGGAGCAAATCCCGGTGCTCCTGGATCCGAGATCGAGCCATCTCCTGGTTGATGACCGGACTTTGAAGGACGTTTTTAGGGAATGGAGAGTGCCCCGAAATTTTTCGATCACCGAGGAGAGTTTGTCTACCAAAACTGCTGACAAAGCGATGAGTTGCTGCAGAAGGTGGTTCCGAGGTGGATGCACCACCAGGTGGAGGAGGGAGAGATGCTCCTTCCCGCCTACTACAATGGCAACCTCGGACATCTGCGTTTGGGTCTAAGGGGAAGGGAACCTTAAACTATTTAAAGACCATAGTTAGAAGGGCTCCGAAAGGGAAAAAGAGAGGATTTCTTAGATTGAGCTGGCACAATAGCCATTTGCTCAAGGATGGCTGAGAAGAGGTCTACATCGTAGCCCTCGAGGATATCAAACAGGGCTTTAAGAATCTTGGAATTAGGATTCTCTTTGCTCGAGTGATGAGAGAAGAAGGTTCTCATTAGAAGAAAGCAAAGCGATCCGGCCTCAATCCTCATCTAAGTCACCGAGAAATTTTTCGTGACTCAAGGACCTCCTTGGCATATTTCTCGAAAAACTCATCCGCAATCTCATTGAAGGGGAAGGGATTGCAGTTCAAGAAGAGAGATGATACTTTGAAAATCTGCAATCTCATGTTCAATCATCATTGTCCTTCCTATTTCTTCAAGAGTTTGATTCTTTCTCTCCACCACCCCGTTTTGTTGAGGGGTTCTAGGTACCGAGAAGTTGTGAGAGATACCTTTCTTGTCATAGAACTCTGCAAATTTCGAGTAGTCGAACTCCCTTCTATGGTTAGTTCGAATTCTTCCGATCCGAGTCCGAGACTCTAATTGAATTTTCCTCGTATAGCTTATCGAACTCTTTGAAGGCTTCATTTTTGTTCTTGAGAAAACAAACCCAGGTAAATCGTGAGTAGTCATAAAAATCACAAGTACATAAGATTTACCTCCGAGACTCTTTACAGAGATTTCACCACATAAATCCATATGCAACAGCTTAAACACTTAGGATGTGGAAACATTTTCAAGAGGTTTGAAAGATGATCTCGACTGTTTCCCTTTTGTGCATTCTTCACAAATTTTATCTTTCTTAAATGCACAGTTAGGTAAGCTCCTAACTAAACCATGATATGCAAGCTTTTTGATAGTATGCATGCTAACATGACCTAATCTGCAATGCCATGTCCAAGAATCATCATGCAATGATGCTTTTAAACAAGATAAATTCTGACTTGAATCGAAAGAGGAGTAGTATAGTTGTTACCTGACCTCTTACCCGAGAGCTTAGTCTCTTTGGTAGCTGCATCGAAATATAATAGTTGGTCCGAGTGAATCTTACCTCTTAACCTTTGTCACACAACCGAGAGAAGCTGAGCATATTGTATTTTAATCCCTTGACAAGATAAACTGGACTCGACCGGGTTGTTTCCTTTACCGATCTTGCCAATCCCAACTATCTTGCCCTTACTATCATCTCCGAAAGTGACTTTGCCACCTTTAAAATCTTCAAACTTAGAAAAAGTCTTGAATCTCCTGACATGTGGCATGAGCATCCACTGCCCGAGTACCAATGACCTTTCGTCCTATTCCGAGTTACCCGCAAGTCGAAACACACTAACCTTTCTCACTTCCTCTAACGAACCCAGAATGCTGCCTTTACTGTGGTCCTTTTCGAGGAAGAAGACTCTTGGGAGCCTAGATTTGAGTGACTTTGGGTTTGGTCTGATTCCGAGTCTTAAAACCGAGTCTCCGTCTTTTTCTTTTCAAAATCTTTTCTTTTATAAATAGGTGGAGAAGGTTTTCTCCTCGTAAGCTGGTCCAGGCTCGGTCCTCCTTTCATTCTTTTGAATAGGACTATGCTCAGCCTTCCCGAACTTCATAGTTTTAGAATCCTTTTGAAAAGATTTGAGTAGGAATTAGATTCCTCCTCTTCGTTAAAACCAAGTGCGTCTTTCCTGAAGGAGACACATTGAGAGCCTAAAAGCATATCAAGGTTTTTCGACCTTGAGTAAATTTCAAAACGAGCTCTTGAGAAAGTATCGAATTGGACTTATCTTCCAAATTATAAATATATTTAGCCAAATCAACTTTGGAGAACTTGAGAAAGTATTCAATTACCTCCCGAGGATTTGTCTCCTCGGTGTCCGAGTTGTCGAGTCCGACTCGATTCAGCTTTCGAGTCCGTTAGTGCCATTAGACACTTTGATTCATCTCGAATCTTCCTCTTCTTTAGATGAGTCTTCATCGCTCCATGTGGCCATCATAGCCTTCTTCTTCTTTTTATCCTTCTTTGACTTTGGATAGTCCTTGACTATGTTATCTTTGCTACCATATTCAAAACAACCGAGTTCTTAGTTAAAGATAACTTTGAAGGGGAAGAGTATTCATCTTTTATGTCCTTCTTATCTTTTTGTAGAACTCTTCCTTTGGCCTCCTCTCCCATTTCTTGTGCTTCATCATTCTTTTGAATCCTCGGCCAATGAGTGCCATAGGATCTTCTTCCGAGTTTGAGGAACTCGGACTTTCCCCTCTACTTTCCGAGGTTTTCAGCACAATGTTCTTTTTGGTGTTGACCTCGATATCCTCTTCTTCTAGGTGAATTTCATGGGTAAGCAGCTTCCCAATCAGTTAGTGTGGCTTTAGTTGAGAGAGGTTCCGAGATGCCTGTCACCTTGGGACCCTATCTTCTCTTTGCCGGACTTCTCATAATTTTTCCGCACATTTCTTCGTGTCAAATCTTTCGTACGAGATACTTGAGATTGTTTGTAATCTCGGTGAAGCTAATAAACATCCGAGTGATGTTTTCTTCGACTTCATCTTGAACAGCTCATATTTGTGAAGGTACTAGCTTATCATTGCCTATTTTCACTTGGCCTCGTGCCTTTGTATGTGTTGACAAGAGTGTCCCACACATCTTTGGTCAGTATCACAGGCGACACTCTATTGTACTTATCCGAGTTGATAGCACACATCGGAATGTTCATCGCTTTGAAGTTCTTTATTAACTTCTCAAACTCTTCATTGGTGTACTCTAACTTTTCCTTAGGCACATATCTTGTACCTTCTATCTTCATTGGAATGTAGTTGCCTTCTTGGATGATGTTCCAAACATCTTCATCGTTGTCCAACAGAAAGCATTCCATTAGCTTATTCCAAGTGTACAAAGTTTGATCCTTTGAACTTTGGTGGTCTTGTGGAAGATCTTCCTTCATCGAACTCTCCAATATTCTGAGCCATCCGATCTTTAGACCTTTGGATTATTAGATCCTTCTTTGAAAAGCTAGGCTCGATACCAATTGAAGGTTTACTCTTAGAGAGTCTAAGTCACCCTAGAGGGGGTGAATAGGGTGATGAGGAAATTTTTAGTAAAGTAGAATCTTTAAGCTTGAAAAGAATGATCACGAGAATCCGAGTCTAGATTGGACTCGAAAAGTATGTAGACAAAGATACGTGGAAACCCTCATAGGGCAGAAAATCACAGCACGGTTCCGATCTAAGCACCAAGTTATATCCACTATTTTGAATCTTCAAAATACAATGGACTGACTCAACCAGAATTTCTCCCTTAGACAATTCCTTACAAGATTTTCCTAGACTCGAAGTTCCCTTATCCGATCTAGTACTTCCTAACCGAGGTAACCTTTACAGTTAGGGACAACTTAGCTGAGTTAACCCTTACAGCTCAGTCAAGGAACCTTACTTAGAAAGTAAGACGAAGTTGAAGACTCGTGTATGACTGACTAACCCCTTGAATGCGATTTGATTTCATGCATTCATCTAAATTTAGGATAAAACAAGAAGCATCCTAAAAGAAATTCATTTAACTAAGTCATATGCTTTATAATTCATCATTTCAATATAACTTATTATTTACCGAACTCGAGACTTAAGCATTTTAATATTATCGACTAAGTCCGACCCACTAAGTCGACTCGGACTTAGAAAGCAGAATCTGAGTTAGTTAAGACAGTAATGAGTAAGTCCGACCCACTCGGATCCGACCCACTCGGAAGACCCACTCGGAACTCGGACTAAGATCCGACTCACTTAGAACTCGGACTCGGATCTCGACCCACTCGAACTCGGATTCCGACCCACTTAGTCAAATTCAAACATTTAGTTTGCCTACGCTATTATTTGTTTAATCATACGTAATTGTAAAATGTCTATATAACTCATGTGCCCATTAAGATTGAATGATTTATTTATGAGTTTTAGCATATCCGGAATCTGAGTATATTGAATATTAGACTTGAAATATTCCAGATTAATAGATTAAGGTAATTAGTCATTAAATGCTTTATTTAGACTAATCCTTATCTAATTATGGACCAAAGTATATTTATACTTTGAGAACCATTGTGCTTAATGTTTTTGCAGGTTTTTCTAATGTCAATTATTTGAAGAAAAAGCAAAAACAAAAGGCTTCGACCATTAAAGCACCGTCGGACAAAAGTCGGAATTTCTAGAAAAGCTCAAAACTTACCGACGACCTTGTCATTCATTGTTTTGGGTAATATTTTATTTCGAGTCTAACGGTCTTTTCATTCTCGCTTTTTCAGTTTGCAAAAGCTGGAAAAAGAGTTGTTGGAAGCTAGGACCAAGGCACAACGACTATTTCTAGGTGGTCCAGAAATCTGAGTGACTTAGACTATCCGTTACAACGGCTAGTTGACTCAGCATGACTTCAACAGAAAGACATTGGAGGCTCAACGGCTATGTCTTCAAGGCGGACTATTTATAGAAGTCTTAGCATAAGATTTCAACCGACGAATGAAAAAAGAGAGAGACCATATTGAACATCTTCTCTAGCATACAACTCCCAAACTGTAATTCTAATATTCCGAGTTGTATTTTTCTGAGTCGATCGTATTGCAATTCTTACTACTCTTCTACTCTTTCTTTCCGATCGAGTTGTAAAGGTTACCTCAACTCGGTTGTCCTAAACTGTAAAGGTTACCTTAGTTTGGAAGTACCAGGTTAGATAAGGGAACTTCTAACCTTCGGAAAAATTGGAGGATCGATCGGATAAGGTAAATTCTGAGCCCGGGAAAATTGTAATAGATTTGTTTGGGAACAAATCTGGGTAGTCATATTCATTGTAATTGAGGATTCAATTAGTGGATTTGACTTGATGTCCGGATTGACACTGTCCGTAATTTTCCGCCCCGGGAGGGTTTCCACGTAAATCCGAGTTCATACTTTTCCGAGTTCAATCTAGACTCAAAATCATGCTTCTGTCTCAATTCTGTTCAAAAGAGTTTGATTTACTCAAAAATCTTCCATCACGCTATTCACCCCCTCTAGGGTGACTTAACTTCTCCAAGAGCAAACCTTCATAAGTGTTTATGACTGATTACAAGACCTTACAACTCATAAAGATGTTAAGTACGGAGTTGAAGTTATAAGTAGAAGATTGAATGAGAATTACACAGAGAGAGATAATTTCAGCAATATGTTCAGCAATCTTCTTGTCCTTTGAAATGGTTTCTATTTATAGATGACGAGGCAGATTAGCCGTTGTGTCTATCTTCCGATTAGAAGTCCTTTGTGACCGTTGTAATGGTTTTTTGAGTGACTTAGAAAATATCCATTGAGGTGTGAACATTGGGCAACGGCTCTTGACTCCTTTGGATGTCCCAATCTATTGGTTGTGTCTAGAAAATAGGGTGGAAACCACCGTTGATCTAGGCGTTGCGATTTCCAGCTTTGGAAACGAGACAACCCCGACACGTTGTCCGGGCCTTGGTCGAAGTAGAAAAAGCCTTGTCTGCTGGTGATTTGACATTTTGAAGCCGGTTACTTTTGTAATTCAAAAATAGGATAACCTCGTTTAGATAACCTACAAAAGTAAATCAATTTTTGTTCTAAAAGTATAAAATACTTTGGTCCAAGATTAGACATAGATAATAATTTTAATTAACATAATTAAGTGCCTAATTATTTGAGTCCTGAAAGAGTGGAATTTTATGAGTCTAATATCCATTATACTCAAATTCCATCTCGAGTCAATCTAGAAGTAAAACAAGTCGGTTAGGGAATATTAGAGTAATGAGACTTGATCTAGACAAGCACAGTTCAAACAAAACATGCTGGCTTAGAAGGTTGAATTAACATCGTAATTCAATCAAACTTAGAATACAAAGTCAAACAAGAGTTTATGCACATTAGAGCAAACATTTGAACATGAGATAAGTCCGAGTGTTGTCCGAGTGACTCATAACTGTGTGTGAAATGATAAGCAACAACATGCTTTCGAGTCAATCGTAGTCAAGTGAAAACATATGCAATAGTATCTCGTAACACTCGTAAAAGTTTCTAAACCACTCGGAATGACTTGTCATCAAAACTTACAAGAGATAAAGTTTATACCCGATTCCTTGATAGTACTTAAAATGATATACCTGTAAATTTTGAGTCTTCAATCTTCCCCTTTTGATGAAAGGCATTCCGTACTTAGAAACTTTGTTAGTGATATAGATCTGATTTTTCATTCTTTCTCGAAGACATAGGTAAGAGAAACGAGTGCAAATAAGCTCGTGATATACGTGATTGAAACTTAGATTTTAGCAGAGCAAGTAAGCTTAGATTGCATTAGTGCTAAAAACTAAAGTAACAGAGCAATGATAGACTGAGTTGTTGAATTAGAGCAAAGAAAATTACTGAGCAAGAAATTGAAACTCGTAAATAATTACAACTCGTAAAGTAATAATTATGAAACTAAAACTTCATTAATATTCAAAACAAATATATACACAAAAGAGGGTGAGAGGAGCTCCCCTAAACAAGACAATAAATTTCTAAATATTCTCCCCCTTGCCTTTCAAAGAAAAAAAAAAACAAAAGAACAAAAGGAGGAAGAATGTATCAAGAGGATACAAATTTGTATGTTTGGACAAAAAAATTTGAAAAATAGAAAAAAATTTCTAAGATGGAGGGGAGGGAGCAGTTTGAGTCGAGGATGGTGGACGTGCAGTGCGCCTTCGCCGATAAGATCTTGAAGACGTAGACGAACAAGGCGGAGGCAACACCGGTATCTCCGAAATGGGCTCAGCTCCGAGTGGTTGACCCGTAACTATGTCGTCCGCAGGCTCATCCTCTTGGAACTCGACCGAGGGAGGTGCTGGCTCGCTGCCGATCGACCATGGTCGGCAGGGTCTTCGACCCACTCGGACTCACTGTCCGAGCTAATCACTTCCTGTTGGGGTTCCGGAGTACCTTAGCCCTCGACCGCTTCGGCTCCCGCTTCTACTTTCTTCTCCCCTTCGTCTTTCTCCTCAAACGGAGCTGCCTCAGCCTACGGCTCCGCTTCTTCTCCTTCTTCTTCCCATACGAGGGGGATTTGGCCGGACTCGAGGATTCTTCTAAAGTATCCGAGTCGATCGGATCCTGAGCCGCCTTGGAGCGCCTTTCTGAAGGAGCTCAAGCATCTCCTTTTGCTCCTTGACCAGTGCTTTTATCTTGAGAAGCACGTCTTGCTGCTCGTGGATTTGGGATTGAGCAGTTTTCTGATTAATGGTCATAGACTAAAGAACAGTCTTGAATGACCGGAGGGTGTCCTTGAGTTCGGTGGACACCAAGGAAAGCTTGTCCATTATGGCAGTGGACAAAGCGAAAGAGAGAATCCGAGAAATACCGAGGTGGAGGCACCACCAGGTGGAGGAGGTAGAGAGAGAGGGGATTGACTCCGAGTCCGAGGCGGAAAAGGAGGCCTCGGTTCGAACTATGGACCCGGACACTCGGTTGGGTCTCTTGGTATCCATACCCAAGAAGTTCTTTCTTGCCAACGACAATGGCAGCCTTAGAAACCGCGTTAGGATATGAGGGAATAGGGACTTTGAATTGCTTGAAGATGAGAGTGAGAAGGGCCTCGAAAGGAAGTGGGGTTGTCTTCTTGGTCTAAGTCCGAGCAGTGCATGGCTGCCATTTGCTCGACTATAGCAGGAAAGAGGTCTACTTCGTAGCCCTTAAGGATGTCGTAAAGAGCTTTAAGGTGCTTGGAGTTAGGGTTCTCCTTGTTAGAATGCTGAGAAAAGAAACTCCTCATCATCGAAAGCACGTAAGACGAGCTTCGACTTGAGTTAAGTCACGGAGAAGTTTTTACGTGACCCAAGAAACTCTTTGGCATATTTTTTGAAGAATTCATTAGCAACCTCGTTGAAAGGTATGGGGTTGCTGTTGAGGAAAAAAGAAGAGACTTTGAAGAGTCGGTGGAGAAGAGAGGTGTTGATGCGAACCGTGACGTTTTGAAATATAGAGGTGAGGATGCCCTCGGAGCTAGACATGTTAGAATAAAACTCAGAAATGAGTTCTGGGTATATGAACTCGTTGAAACAGAGGAAATTGTAAACCCTTGTTGATTTGATGTGAGCCAGCCACGAAAACTTTATGATCGCGAAGAATTTGTCATCCAACGTTAGATGTGGGGTGACAATGATTTTTGAGGGATTGGAGGGGCCTTCCCGGCTTTTAGTGCAAGGTTTCTTGGTGGCAGAGCCAAGAAAATCGGGGTGGGAGCCTCTTTTCGGCATGTTTGTAAGAAAAGAGAAAGAGGGATGAACTTTTGAAAGAGAGGGAAAGAGAGAGAGAGATAGCTCGACGAAAGTGGGCAAAAAGAAAATGAAAGAGTAGAAAGAGAGAGCTGAGAGTGATAGTGCTTACTTGAGACTTTTTTCACTTATCTTGAGAGTGATGAAATCTTCTTCGAACATAAAAAGCATGCTTGAGTTGAAGTAAGTAAGAGAGAGAGAGTGTGTAAAGAGTAAAGTAGCGTAATGAAGGAAAATAGATGCTATTTATAAAGAAAGAGATATCCTTTAGGGTACGTTCTGACCCAACTCTTCAACGATCGGCTCAGATCGGTGTGACTGATTCCGCTCTCCAACTGTTAGAATTCCAGCGTTTGTCTCCCAATGGCTAGTTGTCCGATCGATGCGCGCGCAAGAGAGAGAAAAAAATTTAAAAGATATTTCTGAAATTCTCCACCGATCTAGAGATGATTTCGAAGTTTGATATCCATTTTTCTCAAAATCTGAGTCTAACTTCAATGAAGTTTCGAGTGACTCGAAACCGCGAACAAACAATAACTCATAGCTCAGTATCACTGGTTCAATTGAACTAATGGCTATTAGAGAGAAAGCACATAACATATAATCATGCAATGTAATTACACTCGAAAAGCACATAATTATGCATTGATCATGCCAAGCTCATTCCTAATAAAGCAAAACCGATCCTCACTAAGTGGCTTAGTAAAGATATCAGCTAATTGAAGTTTGGTAGGAATGAATTCAAGTTCAATATCACCTTTCTCAGAATGGTCTTTTAGAAAATGATATCCGAACTCAATATGTTTTGTCTTTGAGTGCTGAATTGGGTTCTTGGTGATGCTGATTGTACTTTAATTGTCACACTTGATTGGAATTGATTTGAATGTAAGTCCAAGATCTCTCAAGTGTTGCTTGATCCATAAAATCTGAGCACAGCATGCTCCAGCTACAATATACTCAGCTTCAGCAGTTGATAGAGCTACTGAGCTTTGCTTCTTTGAGTGCCAAGATATCGGGGATTTACCTGAAACCGGCAGGCTATTGAGGTGCTCTTTCTATCAACTTTGTATCCAGCATAGTCAGCATCCGAGTATCCAGTGAGAATCGGTTCCGAGTCTCTAGAGTACCATAGACCTAGATTCTAACTCCCTGCAAGATATCCGAATATTCTCTTCACCGCATTAAGATGTGATTCTTTTGGATTAGCTTGAAATCTTGCACATAGACATACACTAAACATTATGTCCGGCCTACTGGAAGTAAGATATAGCAAAGATCCAATCATACCTCGATAGAGTTTCGATCTACTACTTTACCTTTCTCGTCCGAGTCCAGTTTTATGCTACTACTCATAGGTATTGCTGCATGATTCACATCTTGAAGCTTGTATTTCTTCAGCAGCTCCTTGGTATACTTTGATTGATGGACATATATCCCATCTTTGTCTTGCTTGATTTTTAAACCAAGGAAGAAATTGAGTTCTCCCATCATACTCATTTGATATTCCTGTCTCATTAACTCGGAAAAATCTCGACAAAGAATTTCATTAGTAGCTCCAAAGATTATGTCATCAACATAGATCTGAGCAATAAGAAAGTCTTTCCCCTTGGTTTTTATAAAAAGAGTCTTGTCAATCTGACCTCTTTTAAAATCATTTTCAACCAAGAAATTGCTCGAGTCTTTCATGTCAAGCTCCGAGAGCTTGTTTAAGACCATAGAGAGCTTTTTACAATTTGAAAACATGATTTGGAAATTCTGAGTTTTCAAATCCAGGGGTTGCTCAACATAGACTTCCTCTTCAATGAAACCATTGAGAAAAGCACATTTAACATCCATTTGATACAATTTGATATTCATGATATATGCAAATGCCAATAGGATTCTAATAGCTTCAATTCGGGAACAAGTGCGAAGGTTTCCCCACAATCAATTCCTTCTTCTTAATTGTAACCTTGAGCCATAAATCTAGCCTTTTTTTGACTATCAACCCACCTTCATCTAGTTTGTTCTTGAAAACCCACTTGGTTCCTATGACTGAGTGGTCGGAAGGTCGTTTGGTCGGAGTCCGGACTTGGTTTCTTTCGAATTGATTAAGTTCCTCCTGCATTGCCTCTATCCATTCAGGTTCATTTAGCGCTTCTAGTGCATTTCTGGGTTCAGTTAATGAAATGAATGCAGTGAAAATGCACATAGATTTTGTAGAGAGGAACGAGTTCTTACCCCACTGTTGATATCGGACAAGATGTTTTCTAGTGGGTGGCTCGAAGCATACTTGAATGCTCTACCTGTTCTCTGGTTTACCAGATCTGTAGGTTGCATTGGTTGATCTTCGAAATATGTTCTGAGTGACCTGGTTCATCTTATTAACCTTCAACATTCCGAGTTGTCTCTCGAGTTGTCTCATTCCGAGTCAGGTTATTCCGAGTCACTTTGTTCCGAGTTACTTTGATTTGATCCTTGATGAGCTAATTTTCACCAAGATCAGCATCTTTGCTGAGCTTCAGGCCTGAGAATGTTGACTCACTCGGTTTTTCCTATTCAATCTCATCAAAAACAACATGGATGCTTTCTTCCACTTTGTTAGTTCTTTTATTGAAAATACGATATGCTTTGCTATTAGATGAATAACCAAGAAAAATACCTTCATCTGACCGAGCATCAAACTTGGTCAGGTGATCCTTACCATTGTTGTGAACAAAACACTTACACCCAAAGGGTTTGAAGTATGAAATGTTAGGTTTCTTTCCTTTGCAAAGCTCGTATGGAGTTTTCTTTAGGACGGGTCCGATGAGGCATCTGCTTAATGTGTAGTTTGTCTGTGTTGACTCGCCTCGGCCTAGAAATAGTTGGGTAGATCATGTTCAATCATCATTGTCCTTCCTATTTCTTCAAGAGTCCGGTTCTTTCTCTCCACTACTCCATTTTGTTGAGGAGTTCTTGGTGCTGAGAAGTTGTGGCGAGATGCCATTCTTATCACAAAACTCTGCAAATTCCGAGTAGTCGAACTCCCTTCCATGGTCGGTTCGAATTCTGTGGATTTGAATCCGAGACTCAACTTGGATTTTCTTGCAGAGCTTGCTGAACTCTTTGAATGCTTCATTTTTGTGCTTAAGAAAACAAACCAGGTAAATCGTGAGTAGTCATCAATAATCACAAGCACATATGATTTTCCTCCGAGACTCTTGACAGGGATTTAACCACATAAATCCATATGCAACAATTCAAGCACTTTGGATATGGAAACAGTTTTCAAAGGTTTGAAAGATCATTTGACCTGTTTCCCTTTTGTGCATGCTTCACAGATTTTATCTTTCTTAAATGCACAGTTAGGCAATCCTCTAACTAAACCATGAGAAGCAAGCTTCTTAATAGTATGCATCCTAATATGACCTAATCTACGATGCCATGTCCATGAATCATCATGTAGAGATGCTTTTAAGCAAGATAAATTCTGACTTGGGTCATAAAGAGAAATAGTGTAGGTGTTACTTGATCTCTTACCTAAGAGCTTGGTTTCCTTGGTAGTATCATCGAAATATAACAGTTGGTCCGAGTGAATCTTACCTCTTGACCTTTGTCACACAGTTGAGAGATGCTAAGTAGATTGTACTTTAATCCCTTGAGAAGATATACTTGGGCTGACCAGGACGTTTCCTTTTCCCCCAATTATCTTGCCCTTGTTGTCATCTCCAAATGTGACTTTGCGTCCGTTATACTCTTCTAACTCAGAAAAGAGTCTTGGATTTCCTGACATGTGACATGAGTATCCACTGTCCAGGTACGAATGCCCTTTTGTTATTTTTTGAGCCACCTGCAAGTCGAAGCAAACTAACCTTTCTCATTTCCTCCGACGAACCCAAGTAACATCCTTGACTCGTGGTCATTTTCCGAGGAAGAAAACTCTTGGGAACCCAGATTTGAATAACCTTGGGTTTGGTCGGATTCCGAGTCTTTCTTTTAGAAAACTGAGTCTGTGTCTCTTTCTTTTGAAACTCTTTCCTTTTATAAACAGGAGGAAAGACTTTTGTCCTGTAAGCTAGCATGGGCTCAGTCCTCCTGTCATTCTTATGAATGGGACCGTGCTCAGCCTTCTTGAACTTCACGGTTCTGGAATCCTTTTGAAAAGCTCGAGTAAAAATTGGATTCCTCCTCTTTGTTAAAACCAAGTCCTTCTTTGCTGAAAGAGACACATTGAGACCCTAAGAGCATGTTAAGGTTTTTCTGACCTTGAGTAAATTTTAAAACAAGGTCTTCGAGACTCATTGAGCTCTTGCTTCAGATGCTCATTTTCTCTTTAGAGTAACTCGGACTCGGTCTCATTAGATTAAGCACTAGTCTTGAGTTCTCTAAGAGTAAGGCTCGGTTTTTCTAATTCATTTTTCAAAGAGATGCTCTCGAAGTAACGAGACTCAAGTTGTTCTTTAAACCGAGAAGAATCGAATTGGACTTTTCTTCCAAAGTATAAATATATTTGGCTAAATCAACTTTGGAAAACTTGAGGAAGTATTCAATTACCTCCTGAGGATTTGTTTCCTCACCTGTCCGAGTGATTTGAGTTTGACTCCGATTCAGCTTCGAGTCCGAGAGTACCATTAGACACTTTGAATTATCTGAGTCCTTATCATCTTCTGATGAGTCTTCATCACTCCATGTGGCCATCATAGCATTTTTCTTCTTTCTGTCCCTCTTTCTCCTAGGATAGTCTTTGACCATGTGTTCCTTGTTGCCACATTCAAAACAGCTGGAGTTCTTAGTTAAAGATAACTTTGAAGGGAAGAATGTTTACCTTTTCTATCCTTCTTGTCTTTCTTGTAGAACTCTTCTCTTGGCTTCTTATCCCATCTCTTATGCTTCATCATTTTTTGAAGCCTCTAGCGATAAGTGCCATAGGATCCTCTTCCGAGTAAGAGGAACTCAGATTTGCTTCTCTGTTTTATGAGGCCTTCGGTGCGATGTTCTTTTTAGTGCTGACCTCCACATCCTCCTCTTCCAGGTGGATCTCATGAGTGATTAGCTTCACAATGAGTTCGTGCTGGCTTCGATAAGGACAGGTTCTTAGCCTCTTCGATGGCTATCACCTTGGGACCCCATCTTCTCTTGGGTAGACTTCGAGTATCTTTCTGCACATTTCCTCGTGGGAAATCTTTCTTTCCAGAGATTTGAGATTGTTAGTAATCTCAGTGAAGCGGATGAACATCCGAGTGATGTTCTCTTCTGGCTCCATCTTGAACAACTCGTACTTGTGAAAATATTGGCTTATCTTCGCTTGTCTGACTTGGCTTGTGCCTTCATAGGTGTTAACAAACGTGTCCCACACTTCTTTGGCTGTATCACAGGCTGACACTCGGTTGTATTCTTCCGAGTTGACGGCGCACATTAAGATGTTCATTGCCTAGAAGTTCTTTCTGAACTTTTCTGCTTCCTCGGTGGTGTACTCGACCTTTGCTTGGGGTATGAGTCTTGTTTCTTCCATCTTCATTGGAATGTAGCTGCCTACTTGTATGATGTTCCGGACATCTTCATCATGATCCAGCAGAAAACATTCCATGAGCTTCATCCAGTGTATGAAGTTAGAACCTTTGAACGTTGGTGGTCTCGTTGGAAGATCTTCCTTCATCGAACTCTCCATTGTTCGAGCCATTTGATCTTTAGACCTTTGGATGGTTAGATCCTTTTTGAAAGGCTAGGCTCTAATACCAATTGAAGGTTTGCTCTTGGAGAGACTAAGTCACCCTAGAGGGGGGTGAATAGGGTGATGAGGAAATTTGACGAAGGACTGGAAGATTAAAATCTAAAACCGACTTTAAAACATTCTCGAGTCTAGATTGGAGTCAGAAAAGTTCTAACTCAGAAAGTATGTGGAAACCCTCTTGGCGCAGAAAACCACGGTCAGTGCTAATCCAAGCACCAAGTCAAATCCACTATTTTGAATCCATAAAATAAAGTAGAAAGACTCAACCGAATTGCTCCCTTAGACAATTCCTTACAAGATTTTCCTAAACTCGAAGTTCCCTTATCTAATCTAGTACTTCCTAACCGAGCTCGGTTAAGGGACCTTACTCGAAAGTAAGAATAAGTGTTTTTGACTGATAACAAGACCTTACAACTCATAAAGACGTTAAGCACGAGTTGGAGTTGTAAGTAGAAGATTGAATGAGAATTACACACAGAGAGATAATTTCAGCAATAGGTTTAACAATCTTCTTGCCTTGTCAAGTGGCTTCTATTTAAAGATGACCAGGTAGATTAGTTGTTGAGTCTATCTTCCGATTCGATGTCCTTTGTGATCTGTTGCAATGGTTTTTCCGAGTGACTCGGAAAATATTCGTTGAGGTGTGAACGTTGGGCATCGACTCTTGACTCCTTTAGATGTCCCAACCCATTGATGGTGTCTAGAAAATAGGGTGGAAACCATCGTTGAGCTAGGCATTGCAGATTTTCGGCTTTGGAAACAGACAACCCTAACACGAGTGTCCGGGCCTTGGTCGAAGTGGAAAAAGCCTTGGCTACTGATGATTTGACATTTTGAAGCCGGTTACTTTTGTAATTCACAAGTAGGATAACCTCGTTTAGATAATCTACAAAAGTAAATCAAGTTTGGTTATCAAAGTATAAAATACTTTGGTCCAAGATTAGACATAGATAATAATTTTAATTAACATAATTAAGTGCCTAATTATCCGAGTCCTGAAAGAGTGGAATTTTCTAAGTCTAATATCCATTATACTCAAATTCCATCCGAGTCCATCTAGAAGTAAAGCAAGTCGGTTAGGGAATATCGAGTAATGAGACTTGATCTAGACAAGCATAGTTCTAACGAAACATGCTGGCTTAGAAGGTTGAATTAACACTATAATTCAATCAAACTTAGAATATAAAGTCATACCACAGTTTATGCACATTAGAGCAAACATTTGAACATGCGATAAGTTTGAGTGTTGTCCGAGTGACTCGGAACTATGTGTGAAATGATAGGCAACAAGCATGCTTTCCGAGTCGGTCGGAGTCAAGTGAAAACGTATGCAATAGTATCCGTAATACTCGAAAAGATTCTAAATCACTCGGAAAAGTTTCTAAACCACTCAGAATGACTTGTAATCAAAACTTACAAGAGATGAAGTCTCGTACCTGATTCCTTGATGGTACTTAGAATGATATACCTGTAAAGTCCGAGTCTTCAAAATTCATGCTAGATGCAAATGCTAGAAGAATTTTGACTACCTCAATCCTAGTAACAGGAGCAAAGGTTTCCCCACAATCAATTCCCTCTTCTTATTTATACCCCTGAGCCACTAGTTTAATTGCCTCAATCCTACCAACATGCCTTATTTCGACTACCAACCCTTCCTCATCTATTTTGTTCTTGAAAACCCATTTGGTTTCTATTACTCGGGTGGTCGGAAGGTCGTTTGGTCGAGTTCGAGACTTGGTTTCTTTCCAATTGATTCAACTCTTTTTGCATGGCCTCCACCCATTCAAGTTCGGTTAAGGCTTCTTCTTTCTGTCCTTCTTTCTCTTTGGACAGTCCTTGACTATGTGATCTTTGCTGCCATATTCAAAACAACAAGAGTGAAGACTCATACTTTGTAGGTACATCATTCAAAGTACTATCAAGGAAGCAGGTACAGACTTCATCTCTTGTAAGTTTTGATTACAAGTCATTCTAAGTGTTTTAGAAACTTTTCCGAGTGACTTAGAATCTTTTCCGAGTGTTACGTAAACTATTTCATATGTTTTCACTTTATTCCGACTAACTCGGAAAGCATACTTTTGCTTATCTTTTTACACATAGTTCTGAGTTACTCGGACAAAACTCGGACTTATCGCATGTTCAAATATTTGCTCTTATGTGCATAAACACAAGTTTGACTTTATATTCTAAAGATTGATTGAATTACGGTGTTAATTCATCCTTCTAAGTCAAGCATATCTCGTTTAAACCGTGCTTGTCTAGATCAAGTTTCATTACTCCGATATTCTCTATCGGACTTGCTTTACTTCTAGACTAACTCGGATGGGATTTGAGTTTAATGGATATTAGACTCGGAAAATTCCACTCTTTCATGACTCGGATAATTAGGCACTTAATTATCTTAATTAAAATATTATCTATGTCTAATCTTGGACAAAAGTATTTTATACTTTGAGAACCAAATTGATTTACTTTTGTAGGTTATCTAAACGAGGTTATCCTACTTTTGAATTACAAAAGTAACCGGCTTCAAGATGTCAAATCACCAGCAGACAAGGCTTTTTCTACTCCCGACCAAGGCGCGGACACTATGTCAAGGTTGTCCGTTTCCAAAATTGGAAATCTACAACGCCTAGCTCAACAGATGGTTTCAACCTTACTTTTCAGCACCACTAGTGGATTGGGACATCCAAAGGAGTCAAGAGCCGTTGCCCAACGTTCACACCTCAATTGATATTTTCCGAGTCGCTCGGAAAAACTATTGTAACGGTCACAAAGGACTTCTAATCGGAAGATAGTCACAACGGCTAATCTGCCTGGTCATCTATAAATAGAAGCCACTTCACAAGACAAGAAGATTGCTGAATCCATTGCTTAAATTATCTCTCTCGTATAATTCTCATTCAATCTTCTACTTACAACTCCAACTCTGTACTCGAGTTGTAAGCTCTTGCAATTAGTCACAAACACTTATTCTTACTTTCGAGTAAAGTCCCTTGGCCGAGCTGTAAGGGTTAACTCAGCTCGGTTGTCGCTCATCGTAAAGTTTACCTCGGTTAGGAAGTACTAGATCGGATAAGGGAACTTCTCAATCTAGGAAAATCTTGTGAGGAATTGTCTAAGGGAGCAATTCTGGTTGAGTCTTTCTACTCTATTTTGTGGATTCAAAATAGTGGATTTGACTTGGTGCTTGGATTAGCACCGACCGTGGTTTTCTCGCCCCAGGAGGGTTTCCACGTATTTTCCGAGCTAACACTTTTCCGAGTCCAATTTAGATTTTAATCTTCCAGTCTTTGTTCAAATTTCCTCATCACTCTATTCACCCTCCCTTTAGGGTGACTTAGTCTCTCCAAGAGCAAACCTTCATAGAGTTCTTAGTGAAAGATAACTTTGAAAGGGAAGAGTATTTACCTTTTCTGTCCTTCTTATCTTTTTTGTAGAACTCTTCCTTTAACCTCCTTTCCCATTTCTTGTGATTCATTATTCTTTTGAAGCCTCGGGAAATGAGTGCCGTAGGATCTTCTTCGAGTTTGAGGATCTCGGAATTTCCCCTCTTCTTTACGAGGCTTTTAGCGCAATGTTCTTTTTGGTGCTGACCTCGGCATCCTCTTCTTCTAGGTGAATTTCATGGGTAAGCTGCTTCCCAATAGATTTGTCCGGATTTAGTTAAGAAAGGTTCCGAGATGGCTTTCACCTTGGGACCCCATCTTCTCTTTGGCAGACTTCTCATAATTTTTACGCACATTTCTTCATGTGAAATCTTTCTACCCAGAAACTTGAGATTGTTTGTAATCTCGGTGAAGCGAATAAACATCTGAGTGATGTTTTCTTCGGCTCAATCTTGAACACCTCATATTTGTGAATTTACTAGCTTATCTTTGCCTGTTTCACTTGGCTTGTGCCTTCGTATGTGTTGACAAGAGTGTCCCACACATCTTTGGCTGTATCACGAGCTGACACTTTATTGTACTCGTCCGAGTTGATAGCACACATCATAATGTTCATCGCTTTAAAGTTCTTTCTTATTTTCTCTAACATCTTATTGGTGTACTCGAACTTTTCCTTAGGCACAGATCTTGTACCTTCTATCTTCATTGGAATGTAGTTGCCTTCTTGGATGATGTTCCAAACAGCTTCATCATTGTCCGAGCAAAAAGCATTCCATTAGCTTCTTCCGAGTGTACAAAGTTTGATCCTTTGAACTTTGGTGATCTTGTGGAAGATCTTCCTTCATTGAACTCTCCAATGTTCCGAGCCATCTCATCTTTAGACCTTTGGATTGTTTGATCCTTCTTTGAAAGGCTAGGCTCGATACCAATTGAAGGTTTGCTCTTGGAGAGTCTAAGTCACCCTAGACGGGGGTGAATAGGGTGATGAGGAAATTTTTAGTAAAGTAGAATCTTTAAGCTTGAAAAGAATGATTACGAGAATGTGAGTCTAGATTGGACTTAGAAAAGTATGCGGACAAAGATAAGTGGAAACCCTCATAGGGCGAGAAAACCACGGACAGTTCTAATCAAAGCACCAAGTTAAATTCATTTTTTTAATCCTCAAAGTACAACGAACCGACTCAACCAAAATTGCTCCCTTAGACAATTCCTTACAAGGTTTTCTTAAATTTAGAAGTTCCCTTATCCGATCTAGTACTTCCTAACTGAAGTAACCTTTACGGCTAGGGCCAAGCGAGCTGAGTTCACCCTTACGGCTCGGTCAAGGGACCTTACTCAGCAACTAAGAGAAGTATGTAACTGATTACAAGACTTTACAACTCGAGAAAATGTTAATTACAAAATGGGCGTCCTAAATTGAAGATTGAATATGAAAACAATGACTTTCGCTTAAGTAATGTGTTTTTGCAATGATTCCAACAATCTTCAAGTCTTGTGAATTGGCTTCTATTTATAGATGACCAAGCAGAGTCATCGTTGTGTCTTCGTTCTTAACGAAGTCTTCAGCGGCCAATGTAACGGCTCTTCTAAGTCACTCGAAAAGATCCGTTGGGATGTCAATGTTGTGCAACGGCTCTTGGCTCCTAATGGTGCTTCGATCAACTGGTGGAGTCCGAAAAGCAAGGTGGAAACCACCGTTGAGCTTAGCGTTGAAGTTTTCCAGTTTTAAAGCCGACAACCACGACAAGGTGTCCGAACCCTATTCGAAGTAGATAAGCCTTATCTGCTGGTGATTGACAGACTTGAAGCCGGCTACTTACGTATTTCAAAAATGAGATAACCTTCTTTAGATAACCTACAAAAGTAAACCACTTTGGTTCTCAAAGTATAAAATACTTTGGTCCAAGATTAGGCACGATTAATAATTTAATTAAGACAATTAAGTGCATAATTGTCTTAGGCCTAGAAGAGTGGAATTTTGTGAGTCTAATATTCAATATACTTAAATTCCATCGAGTCAGTCCTTAAGAAAGATCAAGTTAAAAGAGTAAAATCATCGAGTATAAAGACTTGATATGGACATATAATTCTCAAACAAACAAACTGACTTAGAAAGAGGAACTAACACTGTAATTCGGTTTGCATTAAAATGTAAAGTCAGAACTCGGATAAAAAGAGTTAAAGAAATTATTTGAACATGCGATAGATCCGAGTGACTCGAAACGTCAATGTGACAGATATTCAAGAATATGTTTTACGAGTCGAGTCGAAACGAATGAAAACTTATACAAGAGTTTCTAAAACAATCAGAATGACTTGTAATCAAAACTTAGGAGGGATGAGGTTTATACTTGAGTCTTCATGTGGTACTCGAGTGGTTTAGCTTTAGAGTGTGAGTCTTCACTTTTCTTATTTAATTTACAAACCTAGGAAGAAATTGAGTTCTCTCATCATGCTCATTTGGAACTCCTATCTCATTAGCTTAGAAAACTCTTGGCATAGAGTTTTATTAGTAGCTCAAAAATAATATTATCAACACATATCTGAATGATAAGACAATCATTCCCCTTAATTTTTGTAAATAGAGTTTTGTCAATCAAACCTCTTTTGAATTCATTTTTATCCAAGAAACTGCTTAGTCTTTCATACGAAGTTCTACGAGCTTGTTTCAGACCATATAAAAACTTTTGCAACTTTAAAACATGATTTGGAAATTCAGAATTTTCAAATCCAGGGGTTGCTCAACATAAACTTCTTCTTGAATATAACCATTGAGAAATGCACACTTAACATCCATTTGATAAAGCTTGATATTCATGCTTGGATGTAAATGTTAAAAGAATTTTGACTACCTCAACTCTAGCAAAAGGAGCAAAGGTTCCCCCACAATCAATTCCCTCTTCTTGGTTATACCCTTAAGGCACTAGTATGAATGCCTCAATCCTAGCAACAGACCCTATTTCTGACTACCAACCCTTCCTCATCTAGTTTGTTCTTGAAAATCAATTTGGTTCCTATTAGTTGGTGGTCGGAAGGTCGTTTGGTCAGACTGCGAGACTTGGTTTCTTTCAAATTGATTCAACTCTTCTTGCATGGCCTCCACCCATTCAGGTTCACTTAAGCCTTCTTCTTGCTATCCTTTTTTCTATTTGGACGAGTCCTTGGCTGTGTGATCTTTGCTGCCATATTAAAAGTAACCAAAGTTCTTATTTAAAGATAACTTTGAAAGGGAAGAGTATTTACCTACTCTGTCCTTCTTATCTTTTTGTATAACTCTTTGTTTGGCCTCCTCTCCTATTTCTTGTGCTTTATCATTCTTTCGAAACCTCGGGAAATGAGTGCCATAGGATCTTCTTCGAGTCCGAGGAACTCGGACTTTCCCCTCTGCTTTACGAGGCTTTCAGAGCAATTTTCTTTTTGGTGTTGACCTCGACATCCTCTTTTGCTAGGTGAATTTCATGGGTAAACAGCTTCCCAATCGGTTCATCGGCTTTAGGTGAGAGAGGTTCTGAGATGGCTTTCACCTTGGGACCCCATCTTCTCTTTGGCGAGACTTCTCATAATTTTTCTGCACATTTCTTCATGTGAAATCTTTCTACCCAGAAACTTGAGATTGTTTGTAATCTCGGTGAAGCGAATAAACATCTGAGTGATGTTTTCTTCCGGCTCAATCTTGAACACCTCATATTTGTGAATTTACTAGCTTATCTTTGCCTGTTTCACTTGGCTTGTGCCTTCGTATGTGTTGACAAGAGTGTCCCACACATCTTTGGCTGTATCACAGGCTGACACTTTATTGTACTCGTCGAGTTGATAGCACACATCATAATGTTCATCGCTTTAAAGTTCTTTCTTATTTTCTCTAACATCTTATTGGTGTACTCGAACTTTTCCTTAGGCACGAGATCTTGTACCTTCTATCTTCATTGGAATGTAGTTGCCTTCTTGGATGATGTTCCAAACAGCTTCATCATTGTCCGAGCAAAAAGCATTCCATTAGCTTCTTCCGAGTGTACAAAGTTTGATCCTTTGAACTTTGGTGATCTTGTGGAAGATCTTCCTTCATTGAACTCTCCAATGTTCCGAGCCATCTCATCTTTAGACCTTTGGATTGTTTGATCCTTCTTTGAAAGGCTAGGCTCGATACCAATTGAAGGTTTGCTCTTGGAGAGTCTAAGTCACCCTAGACGGGGGGTGAATAGGGTGATGAGGAAATTTTTAGTAAAGTAGAATCTTTAAGCTTGAAAAGAATGATTACGAGAATGTGAGTCTAGATTGGACTTAGAAAAGTATGCGAGACAAAGATAAGTGGAAACCCTCATAGGGCGAGAAAACCACGGACGAGTTCTAATCAAAGCACCAAGTTAAATTCATTTTTTTAATCCTCAAAGTACAACGAAGCTGACTCAACCAAAATTGCTCCCTTAGACAATTCCTTACAAGGTTTTCTTAAATTTAGAAGTTCCCTTATCGATCTAGTACTTCCTAGCTGAAGTAACCTTTACTGACTAGGGCCAAGCGAGCTGAGTTCACCCTTACGGCTCGGTCAAGGGACCTTACTCGGCAACTAAGAGAAGTATGTAACTGATTACAAGACTTTACAACTCGAGAAAATGTTAATTACAAAATGGGCGTCCTAAATTGAAGATTGAATATGAAAACAATGACTTTCGCTTAAGTAATGTGTTTTTGCAATGATTCCAACAATCTTCAAGTCTTGTGAATTGGCTTCTATTTATAGATGACCAAGCGAGTCATCGTTGTGTCTTCGTTCTTAACGAAGTCTTCAGCGGCCAATGTAACGGCTCTTCTAAGTCACTCGGAAAAGATCCGTTGGGATGTCAATGTTGTGCAACGGCTCTTGGCTCCTAATGGTGCTTCGAGTCAGCTGGTGGAGTACGAAAAGCAAGGTGGAAACCACCGTTGAGCTTAGCGTTGAAGTTTTCCGGTTTTGAAAGCCGACAACCACGACAAGGTGTACGAACCCTATTCGAAGTAGATAAGCCTTATCTGCTGGTGATTGACAGACTTGAAGCCGGCTACTTACGTATTTCAAAAATGAGATAACCTTCTTTAGATAACCTACAAAAGTAAACCACTTTGGTTCTCAAAGTATAAAATACTTTGGTCCAAGATTAGGCACAGATTAATAATTTAATTAAGACAATTAAGTGCATAATTGTCTTAGGCCTAGAAAGAGTGGAATTTTGTGAGTCTAATATTCAATATACTTAAATTCCATCGAGTCAGTCCTTAAGAAAGATCAAGTTAAAAGAGTAAAATCATTCGAGTATAAAGACTTGATATGGACATATAATTCTCAAACAAACAAACTGACTTAGAAAGAGGAACTAACACTGTAATTCGGTTTGCATTAAAATGTAAAGTCAGAACTCGGATAAAAAGAGTTAAAGAAATTATTTGAACATGCGATAGATCCGAGTGACTCGAAACGTCAATGTGACGAGATATTCAAGAATATGTTTTACGAGTCGATCGAAACGAATGAAAACTTATACAAGAGTTTCTAAAACAATCAGAATGACTTGTAATCAAAACTTAGGAGGGATGAGGTTTATACTTGAGTCTTCATGTGGTACTCGAGTGGTTTAGCTTTAGAGTGTGAGTCTTCACTTTTCTTATTTAATTTACAAACCTAGGAAGAAATTGAGTTCTCTCATCATGCTCATTTGGAACTCCTATCTCATTAGCTTAGAAAACTCTTGGCATAGAGTTTTATTAGTAGCTCCAAAAATAATATTATCAACACATATCTGAATGATAAGACAATCATTCCCCTTAATTTTTGTAAATAGAGTTTTGTCAATCAAACCTCTTTTGAATTCATTTTTATCCAAGAAACTGCTTAGTCTTTCATACGAAGTTCTACGAGCTTGTTTCAGACCATATAAAAACTTTTGCAACTTTAAAACATGATTTGGAAATTCAGAATTTTCAAATCCAGGGGTTGCTCAACATAAACTTCTTCTTGAATATAACCATTGAGAAATGCACACTTAACATCCATTTGATAAAGCTTGATATTCATGCTTGGATGTAAATGTTAAAAGAATTTTGACTACCTCAACTCTAGCAAAAGGAGCAAAGGTTCCCCCACAATCAATTCCCTCTTCTTGGTTATACCCTTAAGGCACTAGTATGAATGCCTCAATCCTAGCAACAGACCCTATTTCGACTACCAACCCTTCCTCATCTAGTTTGTTCTTGAAAATCAATTTGGTTCCTATTAGTTGGTGGTCGAGAAGGTCGTTTGGTCAGACTGCGAGACTTGGTTTCTTTCAAATTGATTCAACTCTTCTTGCATGGCCTCCACCCATTCAGGTTCACTTAAGCCTTCTTCTTGCTATCCTTTTTTCTATTTGGACGAGTCCTTGGCTTGTGTGATCTTTGCTTGCCATATTAAAAGTAACCAAAGTTCTTATTTAAAGATAACTTTGAAAGGGAAGAGTATTTACCTACTCTGTCCTTCTTATCTTTTTGTATAACTCTTTGTTTGGCCTCCTCTCCTATTTCTTGTGCTTTATCATTCTTTCGAAACCTCGGGAAATGAGTGCCATAGGATCTTCTTACGAGTCCGAGGAACTCGGACTTTCCCCTACTGCTTTACGAGGCTTTCGGAGCAATTTTCTTTTTGGTGTTGACCTCGACATCCTCTTTTGCTAGGTGAATTTCATGGGTAAACGGCTTCCCAATCGGTTCATCGGCTTTAGGTGAGAGAGGTTCCGAGATGGCTTTCACCTTGGGACCCCATCTTCTCTTTGGCGAGACTTCTCATAATTTTTACGCACATTTCTTCATGTGAAATCTTTCTACCCAGAAACTTGAGATTGTTTGTAATCTCGGTGAAGCGAATAAACATCTGAGTGATGTTTTCTTACGGCTCAATCTTGAACACCTCATATTTGTGAATTTACTAGCTTATCTTTGCTGTTTCACTTGGCTTGTGCCTTCGTATGTGTTGACAAGAGTGTCCCACACATCTTTGGCTGTATCACAGGCTGACACTTTATTGTACTCGTCGAGTTGATAGCACACATCATAATGTTCATCGCTTTAAAGTTCTTTCTTATTTTCTCTAACATCTTATTGGTGTACTCGAACTTTTCCTTAGGCACGAGATCTTGTACCTTCTATCTTCATTGGAATGTAGTTGCCTTCTTGGATGATGTTCCAAACAGCTTCATCATTGTCCGACAAAAAGCATTCCATTAGCTTCTTCCGAGTGTACAAAGTTTGATCCTTTGAACTTTGGTGATCTTGTGGAAGATCTTCCTTCATTGAACTCTCCAATGTTACGAGCCATCTCATCTTTAGACCTTTGGATTGTTTGATCCTTCTTTGAAAGGCTAGGCTCTGATACCAATTGAAGGTTTGCTCTTGGAGAGTCTAAGTCACCCTAGACGGGGGGTGAATAGGGTGATGAGGAAATTTTTAGTAAAGTAGAATCTTTAAGCTTGAAAAGAATGATTACGAGAATGTGAGTCTAGATTGGACTTAGAAAAGTATGCGAGACAAAGATAAGTGGAAACCCTCATAGGGCGAGAAAACCACGGACAGTTCTAATCAAAGCACCAAGTTAAATTCATTTTTTTAATCCTCAAAGTACAACGAACTGACTCAGCCAAAATTGCTCCCTTAGACAATTCCTTACAAGGTTTTCTTAAATTTAGAAGTTCCCTTATCGATCTAGTACTTCCTAGCTGAAGTAACCTTTACGGCTAGGGCCAAGCGAGCTGAGTTCACCCTTACGGCTCGGTCAAGGGACCTTACTCGGCAACTAAGAGAAGTATGTAACGATTACAAGACTTTACAACTCGAGAAAATGTTAATTACAAAATGGGCGTCCTAAATTGAAGATTGAATATGAAAACAATGACTTTCGCTTAAGTAATGTGTTTTTGCAATGATTCCAACAATCTTCAAGTCTTGTGAATTGGCTTCTATTTATAGATGACCAAGCGAGTCATCGTTGTGTCTTCGTTCTTAACGAAGTCTTCAGCGGCCAATGTAACGGCTCTTCTAAGTCACTCGAAAAGATCCGTTGGGATGTCAATGTTGTGCAACGGCTCTTGGCTCCTAATGGTGCTTCGAGTCAGCTGGTGGAGTACGAAAAGCAAGGTGGAAACCACCGTTGAGCTTAGCGTTGAAGTTTTCCGAGTTTTGAAAGCTGACAACCACGACAAGGTGTACGAACCCTATTCGGAAGTAGATAAGCCTTATCTGGCTGGTGATTGACAGACTTGAAGCCAGGCTACTTACGTATTTCAAAAATGAGATAACCTTCTTTAGATAACCTACAAAAGTAAACCACTTTGGTTCTCAAAGTATAAAATACTTTGGTCCAAGATTAGGCACA
This sequence comes from Talinum fruticosum, assembly GCA_021018815.1. NCBI lineage: Eukaryota > Viridiplantae > Streptophyta > Magnoliopsida > Caryophyllales > Talinaceae > Talinum > Talinum fruticosum. Next base: position 1,620,356 of record JAITYX010000012.1, read on the forward strand.
GATTAATAATTTAATTAAGACAATTAAGTGCATAATTGTCTTAGGCCTAGAAAGAGTGGAATTTTGTGAGTCTAATATTCAATATACTTAAATTCCATCAGAGTCGAGTCCTTAAGAAAGATCAAGTTAAAAGAGTAAAATCATTCGAGTATAAAGACTTGATATGGACATATAATTCTCAAACAAACAAGCTGACTTAGAAAGAGGAACTAACACTGTAATTCGGTTTGCATTAAAATGTAAAGTCAGAACTCGGATAAAAAGAGTTAAAGAAATTATTTGAACATGCGATAGATCCGAGTGACTCGAAACGTCAATGTGACAGATATTCAAGAATATGTTTTACGAGTCGGTCAGAAACGAATGAAAACTTATACAAGAGTTTCTAAAACAATCGAGAATGACTTGTAATCAAAACTTAGGAGGGATGAGGTTTATACTTGAGTCTTCATGTGGTACTCGAGTGGTTTAGCTTTAGAGTGTGAGTCTTCACTTTTCTTATTTAATTTACAAACCTAGGAAGAAATTGAGTTCTCTCATCATGCTCATTTGGAACTCCTATCTCATTAGCTTAGAAAACTCTTGGCATAGAGTTTTATTAGTAGCTCAAAAATAATATTATCAACACATATCTGAATGATAAGACAATCATTCCCCTTAATTTTTGTAAATAGAGTTTTGTCAATCAAACCTCTTTTGAATTCATTTTTATCCAAGAAGCTGCTTAGTCTTTCATACGAAGTTCTACGAGCTTGTTTCGAGACCATATAAAACCTTTTGCAACTTTAAAACATGATTTGGAAATTCAGAATTTTCAAATCCAGGGGTTGCTCAACATAAACTTCTTCTTGAATATAACCATTGAGAAATGCACACTTAACATCCATTTGATAAAGCTTGATATTCATGCTTGGATGTAAATGTTAAAAGAATTTTGACTACCTCAACTCTAGCAAAAGGAGCAAAGGTTCCCCCACAATCAATTCCCTCTTCTTGGTTATACCCTTAAGGCACTAGTATGAATGCCTCAATCCTAGCAACAGACCCTATTTCGACTACCAACCCTTCCTCATCTAGTTTGTTCTTGAAAATCAATTTGGTTCCTATTAGTTGGTGGTCGAGAAGGTCGTTTGGTCGAGGCTGCGAGACTTGGTTTCTTTCAAATTGATTCAACTCTTCTTGCATGGCCTCCACCCATTCAGGTTCACTTAAGCCTTCTTCTTGCTATCCTTTTTTCTATTTGGACGAGTCCTTGGCTGTGTGATCTTTGCTGCCATATTAAAAGTAACCAAAGTTCTTATTTAAAGATAACTTTGAAAGGGAAGAGTATTTACCTACTCTGTCCTTCTTATCTTTTTGTATAACTCTTTGTTTGGCCTCCTCTCCTATTTCTTGTGCTTTATCATTCTTTCGAAACCTCGGGAAATGAGTGCCATAGGATCTTCTTACGAGTCGAGGAACTCGGACTTTCCCCTCTGCTTTACGAGGCTTTCAGAGCAATTTTCTTTTTGGTGTTGACCTCGACATCCTCTTTTGCTAGGTGAATTTCATGGGTAAACAGCTTCCCAATCGGTTCATCGGCTTTAGGTGAGAGAGGTTCTGAGATGGCTTTCACCTTGGGACCCCATCTTCTCTTTGGCGAGACTTCTCATAATTTTTACTGCACATTTCTTCATGTGAAATCTTTCTACCCGAAACTTGAGATTGTTTGTAATCTCGGTGAAGCGAATAAACATCTGAGTGATGTTTTCTTACGGCTCAATCTTGAACACCTCATATTTGTGAATTTACTAGCTTATCTTTGCTGTTTCACTTGGCTTGTGCCTTCGTATGTGTTGACAAGAGTGTCCCACACATCTTTAGGCTGTATCACGGTGACACTTTATTGTACTCGTACGAGTTGATAGCACACATCATAATGTTCATCGCTTTAAAGTTCTTTCTTATTTTCTCTAACATCTTATTGGTGTACTCGAACTTTTCCTTAGGCACGAGATCTTGTACCTTCTATCTTCATTGGAATGTAGTTGCCTTCTTGGATGATGTTCCAAACAGCTTCATCATTGTCCGGCAAAAAGCATTCCATTAGCTTCTTCCGAGTGTACAAAGTTTGATCCTTTGAACTTTGGTGATCTTGTGGAAGATCTTCCTTCATTGAACTCTCCAATGTTACGAGCCATCTCATCTTTAGACCTTTGGATTGTTTGATCCTTCTTTGAAAGGCTAGGCTCGATACCAATTGAAGGTTTGCTCTTGGAGAGTCTAAGTCACCCTAGACGGGGGTGAATAGGGTGATGAGGAAATTTTTAGTAAAGTAGAATCTTTAAGCTTGAAAAGAATGATTACGAGAATGTGAGTCTAGATTGGACTTAGAAAAGTATGCGAGACAAAGATAAGTGGAAACCCTCATAGGGCGAGAAAACCACGGACAGTTCTAATCAAAGCACCAAGTTAAATTCATTTTTTTAATCCTCAAAGTACAACGAGCTGACTCAACCAAAATTGCTCCCTTAGACAATTCCTTACAAGGTTTTCTTAAATTTAGAAGTTCCCTTATCGATCTAGTACTTCCTAGCTGAAGTAACCTTTACAGCTAGGGCCAAGCGAGCTGAGTTCACCCTTACGGCTCGGTCAAGGGACCTTACTCGGCAACTAAGAGAAGTATGTAACTGATTACAAGACTTTACAACTCGAGAAAATGTTAATTACAAAATGGGCGTCCTAAATTGAAGATTGAATATGAAAACAATGACTTTCGCTTAAGTAATGTGTTTTTGCAATGATTCCAACAATCTTCAAGTCTTGTGAATTGGCTTCTATTTATAGATGACCAAGCAGAGTCATCGTTGTGTCTTCGTTCTTAACGAAGTCTTCATTGGCCAATGTAACGGCTCTTCTAAGTCACTCAGAAAAGATCCGTTGGGATGTCAATGTTGTGCAACGGCTCTTGGCTCCTAATGGTGCTTCGAGTCAGCTGGTGGAGTACGAAAAGCAAGGTGGAAACCACCGTTGAGCTTAGCGTTGAAGTTTTCCAGTTTTGAAAGCCGACAACCACGACAAGGTGTACGAACCCTATTCGAAGTAGATAAGCCTTATCTGCTGGTGATTGACAGACTTGAAGCCGGCTACTTACGTATTTCAAAAATGAGATAACCTTCTTTAGATAACCTACAAAAGTAAACCACTTTGGTTCTCAAAGTATAAAATACTTTGGTCCAAGATTAGGCACAGATTAATAATTTAATTAAGACAATTAAGTGCATAATTGTCTTAGGCCTAGAAGAGTGGAATTTTGTGAGTCTAATATTCAATATACTTAAATTCCATCGAGTCGAGTCCTTAAGAAAGATCAAGTTAAAAGAGTAAAATCATTCGAGTATAAAGACTTGATATGGACATATAATTCTCAAACAAACAAAGCTGACTTAGAAAGAGGAACTAACACTGTAATTCGGTTTGCATTAAAATGTAAAGTCAGAACTCGGATAAAAAGAGTTAAAGAAATTATTTGAACATGCGATAGATCTGAGTGACTCGAAACGTCAATGTGACGAGATATTCAAGAATATGTTTTACGAGTCGATCGAGAAACGAATGAAAACTTATACAAGAGTTTCTAAAACAATCGAGAATGACTTGTAATCAAAACTTAGGAGGGATGAGGTTTATACTTGAGTCTTCATGTGGTACTCGAGTGGTTTAGCTTTAGAGTGTGAGTCTTCACTTTTCTTATTTAATTTACAAACCTAGGAAGAAATTGAGTTCTCTCATCATGCTCATTTGGAACTCCTATCTCATTAGCTTAGAAAACTCTTGGCATAGAGTTTTATTAGTAGCTCAAAAATAATATTATCAACACATATCTGAATGATAAGACAATCATTCCCCTTAATTTTTGTAAATAGAGTTTTGTCAATCAAACCTCTTTTGAATTCATTTTTATCCAAGAAGCTGCTTAGTCTTTCATACGAAGTTCTACGAGCTTGTTTCAGACCATATAAAACCTTTTGCAACTTTAAAACATGATTTGGAAATTCAGAATTTTCAAATCCAGGGGGTTGCTCAACATAAACTTCTTCTTGAATATAACCATTGAGAAATGCACACTTAACATCCATTTGATAAAGCTTGATATTCATGCTTGGATGTAAATGTTAAAAGAATTTTGACTACCTCAACTCTAGCAAAAGGAGCAAAGGTTCCCCCACAATCAATTCCCTCTTCTTGGTTATACCCTTAAGGCACTAGTATGAATGCCTCAATCCTAGCAACGAGACCCTATTTCTGACTACCAACCCTTCCTCATCTAGTTTGTTCTTGAAAATCAATTTGGTTCCTATTAGTTGGTGGTCGGAAGGTCGTTTGGTCAGAGCTGCGAGACTTGGTTTCTTTCAAATTGATTCAACTCTTCTTGCATGGCCTCCACCCATTCAGGTTCACTTAAGCCTTCTTCTTGCTATCCTTTTTTCTATTTGGACGAGTCCTTGGCTGTGTGATCTTTGCTGCCATATTAAAAGTAACCAAAGTTCTTATTTAAAGATAACTTTGAAAGGGAAGAGTATTTACCTACTCTGTCCTTCTTATCTTTTTGTATAACTCTTTGTTTGGCCTCCTCTCCTATTTCTTGTGCTTTATCATTCTTTCGAAACCTCGGGAAATGAGTGCCATAGGATCTTCTTACGAGTCCGAGGAACTCGGACTTTCCCCTCTGCTTTACGAGGCTTTCAGAGCAATTTTCTTTTTGGTGTTGACCTCGACATCCTCTTTTGCTAGGTGAATTTCATGGGTAAACGGCTTCCCAATCGGTTCATCGGCTTTAGGTGAGAGAGGTTACTGAGATGGCTTTCACCTTGGGACCCCATCTTCTCTTTGGCGAGACTTCTCATAATTTTTACGCACATTTCTTCATGTGAAATCTTTCTACCCGAAACTTGAGATTGTTTGTAATCTCGGTGAAGCGAATAAACATCTGAGTGATGTTTTCTTACGGCTCAATCTTGAACACCTCATATTTGTGAATTTACTAGCTTATCTTTGCTGTTTCACTTGGCTTGTGCCTTCGTATGTGTTGACAAGAGTGTCCCACACATCTTTGGCTGTATCACGGGCTGACACTTTATTGTACTCGTACGAGTTGATAGCACACATCATAATGTTCATCGCTTTAAAGTTCTTTCTTATTTTCTCTAACATCTTATTGGTGTACTCGAACTTTTCCTTAGGCACAGATCTTGTACCTTCTATCTTCATTGGAATGTAGTTGCCTTCTTGGATGATGTTCCAAACAGCTTCATCATTGTCCGACAAAAAGCATTCCATTAGCTTCTTCCGAGTGTACAAAGTTTGATCCTTTGAACTTTGGTGATCTTGTGGAAGATCTTCCTTCATTGAACTCTCCAATGTTACGAGCCATCTCATCTTTAGACCTTTGGATTGTTTGATCCTTCTTTGAAAGGCTAGGCTCGATACCAATTGAAGGTTTGCTCTTGGAGAGTCTAAGTCACCCTAGACGGGGGGTGAATAGGGTGATGAGGAAATTTTTAGTAAAGTAGAATCTTTAAGCTTGAAAAGAATGATTACGAGAATGTGAGTCTAGATTGGACTTAGAAAAGTATGCGAGACAAAGATAAGTGGAAACCCTCATAGGGCGAGAAAACCACGGACAGTTCTAATCAAAGCACCAAGTTAAATTCATTTTTTTAATCCTCAAAGTACAACGAGCTGACTCAACCAAAATTGCTCCCTTAGACAATTCCTTACAAGGTTTTCTTAAATTTAGAAGTTCCCTTATCGATCTAGTACTTCCTAGCTGAAGTAACCTTTACGGCTAGGGCCAAGCGAGCTGAGTTCACCCTTACGGCTCGGTCAAGGGACCTTACTCGGCAACTAAGAGAAGTATGTAACTGATTACAAGACTTTACAACTCGAGAAAATGTTAATTACAAAATGGGCGTCCTAAATTGAAGATTGAATATGAAAACAATGACTTTCGCTTAAGTAATGTGTTTTTGCAATGATTCCAACAATCTTCAAGTCTTGTGAATTGGCTTCTATTTATAGATGACCAAGCGAGTCATCGTTGTGTCTTCGTTCTTAACGAAGTCTTCACTGGCCAATGTAACGGCTCTTCTAAGTCACTCAGAAAAGATCCGTTGGGATGTCAATGTTGTGCAACGGCTCTTGGCTCCTAATGGTGCTTCGAGTCAGCTGGTGGAGTACGAAAAGCAAGGTGGAAACCACCGTTGAGCTTAGCGTTGAAGTTTTCCGAGTTTTGAAAGCTGACAACCACGACAAGGTGTACGAACCCTATTCGAAGTAGATAAGCCTTATCTGCTGGTGATTGACAGACTTGAAGCCGGCTACTTACGTATTTCAAAAATGAGATAACCTTCTTTAGATAACCTACAAAAGTAAACCACTTTGGTTCTCAAAGTATAAAATACTTTGGTCCAAGATTAGGCACAGATTAATAATTTAATTAAGACAATTAAGTGCATAATTGTCTTAGGCCTAGAAGAGTGGAATTTTGTGAGTCTAATATTCAATATACTTAAATTCCATCGAGTCGAGTCCTTAAGAAAGATCAAGTTAAAAGAGTAAAATCATTCGAGTATAAAGACTTGATATGGACATATAATTCTCAAACAAACAAAGCTGACTTAGAAAGAGGAACTAACACTGTAATTCGGTTTGCATTAAAATGTAAAGTCAGAACTCGGATAAAAAGAGTTAAAGAAATTATTTGAACATGCGATAGATCTGAGTGACTCGAAACGTCAATGTGACAGATATTCAAGAATATGTTTTACGAGTCGGTCGAAACGAATGAAAACTTATACAAGAGTTTCTAAAACAATCAGAATGACTTGTAATCAAAACTTAGGAGGGATGAGGTTTATACTTGAGTCTTCATGTGGTACTCGAGTGGTTTAGCTTTAGAGTGTGAGTCTTCACTTTTCTTATTTAATTTACAAACCTAGGAAGAAATTGAGTTCTCTCATCATGCTCATTTGGAACTCCTATCTCATTAGCTTAGAAAACTCTTGGCATAGAGTTTTATTAGTAGCTCAAAAATAATATTATCAACACATATCTGAATGATAAGACAATCATTCCCCTTAATTTTTGTAAATAGAGTTTTGTCAATCAAACCTCTTTTGAATTCATTTTTATCCAAGAAACTGCTTAGTCTTTCATACGAAGTTCTACGAGCTTGTTTCAGACCATATAAAACCTTTTGCAACTTTAAAACATGATTTGGAAATTCAGAATTTTCAAATCCAGGGGTTGCTCAACATAAACTTCTTCTTGAATATAACCATTGAGAAATGCACACTTAACATCCATTTGATAAAGCTTGATATTCATGCTTGGATGTAAATGTTAAAAGAATTTTGACTACCTCAACTCTAGCAAAAGGAGCAAAGGTTCCCCCACAATCAATTCCCTCTTCTTGGTTATACCCTTAAGGCACTAGTATGAATGCCTCAATCCTAGCAACGAGACCCTATTTCGACTACCAACCCTTCCTCATCTAGTTTGTTCTTGAAAATCAATTTGGTTCCTATTAGTTGGTGGTCGAGAAGGTCGTTTGGTCAGAGCTGCGAGACTTGGTTTCTTTCAAATTGATTCAACTCTTCTTGCATGGCCTCCACCCATTCAGGTTCACTTAAGCCTTCTTCTTGCTATCCTTTTTTCTATTTGGACGAGTCCTTGGCTTGTGTGATCTTTGCTGCCATATTAAAAGTAACCAAAGTTCTTATTTAAAGATAACTTTGAAAGGGAAGAGTATTTACCTACTCTGTCCTTCTTATCTTTTTGTATAACTCTTTGTTTGGCCTCCTCTCCTATTTCTTGTGCTTTATCATTCTTTCGAAACCTCGGGAAATGAGTGCCATAGGATCTTCTTACGAGTCTGAGGAACTCGGACTTTCCCCTCTGCTTTACGAGGCTTTCGAGCAATTTTCTTTTTGGTGTTGACCTCGACATCCTCTTTTGCTAGGTGAATTTCATGGGTAAACGGCTTCCCAATCGGTTCATCGGCTTTAGGTGAGAGAGGTTACTGAGATGGCTTTCACCTTGGGACCCCATCTTCTCTTTGGCGAGACTTCTCATAATTTTTACGCACATTTCTTCATGTGAAATCTTTCTACCCAGAAACTTGAGATTGTTTGTAATCTCGGTGAAGCGAATAAACATCGAGTGATGTTTTCTTACGGCTCAATCTTGAACACCTCATATTTGTGAATTTACTAGCTTATCTTTGCTGTTTCACTTGGCTTGTGCCTTCGTATGTGTTGACAAGAGTGTCCCACACATCTTTAGGCTGTATCACGGGCTGACACTTTATTGTACTCGTACGAGTTGATAGCACACATCATAATGTTCATCGCTTTAAAGTTCTTTCTTATTTTCTCTAACATCTTATTGGTGTACTCGAACTTTTCCTTAGGCACGAGATCTTGTACCTTCTATCTTCATTGGAATGTAGTTGCCTTCTTGGATGATGTTCCAAACAGCTTCATCATTGTCCGGCAAAAAGCATTCCATTAGCTTCTTCCGAGTGTACAAAGTTTGATCCTTTGAACTTTGGTGATCTTGTGGAAGATCTTCCTTCATTGAACTCTCCAATGTTACGAGCCATCTCATCTTTAGACCTTTGGATTGTTTGATCCTTCTTTGAAAGGCTAGGCTCTGATACCAATTGAAGGTTTGCTCTTGGAGAGTCTAAGTCACCCTAGACGGGGGGTGAATAGGGTGATGAGGAAATTTTTAGTAAAGTAGAATCTTTAAGCTTGAAAAGAATGATTACGAGAATGTGAGTCTAGATTGGACTTAGAAAAGTATGCGAGACAAAGATAAGTGGAAACCCTCATAGGGCGAGAAAACCACGGACAGTTCTAATCAAAGCACCAAGTTAAATTCATTTTTTTAATCCTCAAAGTACAACGAGCTGACTCAACCAAAATTGCTCCCTTAGACAATTCCTTACAAGGTTTTCTTAAATTTAGAAGTTCCCTTATCGATCTAGTACTTCCTAGCTGAAGTAACCTTTACAGCTAGGGCCAGCGAGCTGAGTTCACCCTTACGGCTCGGTCAAGGGACCTTACTCGGCAACTAAGAGAAGTATGTAACTGATTACAAGACTTTACAACTCGAGAAAATGTTAATTACAAAATGGGCGTCCTAAATTGAAGATTGAATATGAAAACAATGACTTTCGCTTAAGTAATGTGTTTTTGCAATGATTCCAACAATCTTCAAGTCTTGTGAATTGGCTTCTATTTATAGATGACCAAGCGAGTCATCGTTGTGTCTTCGTTCTTAACGAAGTCTTCAGCGGCCAATGTAACGGCTCTTCTAAGTCACTCAGAAAAGATCCGTTGGGATGTCAATGTTGTGCAACGGCTCTTGGCTCCTAATGGTGCTTCGAGTCAGCTGGTGGAGTACGAAAAGCAAGGTGGAAACCACCGTTGAGCTTAGCGTTGAAGTTTTCCGGTTTTGAAAGCTGACAACCACGACAAGGTGTACGAACCCTATTCGAAGTAGATAAGCCTTATCTGCTGGTGATTGACAGACTTGAAGCCGGCTACTTACGTATTTCAAAAATGAGATAACCTTCTTTAGATAACCTACAAAAGTAAACCACTTTGGTTCTCAAAGTATAAAATACTTTGGTCCAAGATTAGGCACGAGTTAATAATTTAATTAAGACAATTAAGTGCATAATTGTCTTAGGCCTAGAAAGAGTGGAATTTTGTGAGTCTAATATTCAATATACTTAAATTCCATCGAGTCGAGTCCTTAAGAAAGATCAAGTTAAAAGAGTAAAATCATTCGAGTATAAAGACTTGATATGGACATATAATTCTCAAACAAACAAACTGACTTAGAAAGAGGAACTAACACTGTAATTCGGTTTGCATTAAAATGTAAAGTCAGAACTCGGATAAAAAGAGTTAAAGAAATTATTTGAACATGCGATAGATCTGAGTGACTCGAAACGTCAATGTGACAGATATTCAAGAATATGTTTTACGAGTCGATCGAGAAACGAATGAAAACTTATACAAGAGTTTCTAAAACAATCGAGAATGACTTGTAATCAAAACTTAGGAGGGATGAGGTTTATACTTGAGTCTTCATGTGGTACTCGAGTGGTTTAGCTTTAGAGTGTGAGTCTTCACTTTTCTTATTTAATTTACAAACCTAGGAAGAAATTGAGTTCTCTCATCATGCTCATTTGGAACTCCTATCTCATTAGCTTAGAAAACTCTTGGCATAGAGTTTTATTAGTAGCTCAAAAATAATATTATCAACACATATCTGAATGATAAGACAATCATTCCCCTTAATTTTTGTAAATAGAGTTTTGTCAATCAAACCTCTTTTGAATTCATTTTTATCCAGAAAGCTGCTTAGTCTTTCATACGAAGTTCTACGAGCTTGTTTCAGACCATATAAAACCTTTTGCAACTTTAAAACATGATTTGGAAATTCAGAATTTTCAAATCCAGGGGTTGCTCAACATAAACTTCTTCTTGAATATAACCATTGAGAAATGCACACTTAACATCCATTTGATAAAGCTTGATATTCATGCTTGGATGTAAATGTTAAAAGAATTTTGACTACCTCAACTCTAGCAAAAGGAGCAAAGGTTCCCCCACAATCAATTCCCTCTTCTTGGTTATACCCTTAAGGCACTAGTATGAATGCCTCAATCCTAGCAACGAGACCCTATTTCTGACTACCAACCCTTCCTCATCTAGTTTGTTCTTGAAAATCAATTTGGTTCCTATTAGTTGGTGGTCGAGAAGGTCGTTTGGTCAGAGCTGCGAGACTTGGTTTCTTTCAAATTGATTCAACTCTTCTTGCATGGCCTCCACCCATTCAGGTTCACTTAAGCCTTCTTCTTGCTATCCTTTTTTCTATTTGGACGAGTCCTTGGCTGTGTGATCTTTGCTGCCATATTAAAAGTAACCAAAGTTCTTATTTAAAGATAACTTTGAAAGGGAAGAGTATTTACCTACTCTGTCCTTCTTATCTTTTTGTATAACTCTTTGTTTGGCCTCCTCTCCTATTTCTTGTGCTTTATCATTCTTTCGAAACCTCGGGAAATGAGTGCCATAGGATCTTCTTACGAGTCGAGGAACTCGGACTTTCCCCTCTGCTTTACGAGGCTTTCGAGCAATTTTCTTTTTGGTGTTGACCTCGACATCCTCTTTTGCTAGGTGAATTTCATGGGTAAACGGCTTCCCAATCGGTTCATCGGCTTTAGGTGAGAGAGGTTACTGAGATGGCTTTCACCTTGGGACCCCATCTTCTCTTTGGCGAGACTTCTCATAATTTTTACGCACATTTCTTCATGTGAAATCTTTCTACCCAGAAACTTGAGATTGTTTGTAATCTCGGTGAAGCGAATAAACATCTGAGTGATGTTTTCTTACGGCTCAATCTTGAACACCTCATATTTGTGAATTTACTAGCTTATCTTTGCTGTTTCACTTGGCTTGTGCCTTCGTATGTGTTGACAAGAGTGTCCCACACATCTTTGGCTGTATCACGGGCTGACACTTTATTGTACTCGTACGAGTTGATAGCACACATCATAATGTTCATCGCTTTAAAGTTCTTTCTTATTTTCTCTAACATCTTATTGGTGTACTCGAACTTTTCCTTAGGCACGAGATCTTGTACCTTCTATCTTCATTGGAATGTAGTTGCCTTCTTGGATGATGTTCCAAACAGCTTCATCATTGTCCGGCAAAAAGCATTCCATTAGCTTCTTCCGAGTGTACAAAGTTTGATCCTTTGAACTTTGGTGATCTTGTGGAAGATCTTCCTTCATTGAACTCTCCAATGTTACGAGCCATCTCATCTTTAGACCTTTGGATTGTTTGATCCTTCTTTGAAAGGCTAGGCTCGATACCAATTGAAGGTTTGCTCTTGGAGAGTCTAAGTCACCCTAGACGGGGGGTGAATAGGGTGATGAGGAAATTTTTAGTAAAGTAGAATCTTTAAGCTTGAAAAGAATGATTACGAGAATGTGAGTCTAGATTGGACTTAGAAAAGTATGCGAGACAAAGATAAGTGGAAACCCTCATAGGGCGAGAAAACCACGGACAGTTCTAATCAAAGCACCAAGTTAAATTCATTTTTTTAATCCTCAAAGTACAACGAACTGACTCAACCAAAATTGCTCCCTTAGACAATTCCTTACAAGGTTTTCTTAAATTTAGAAGTTCCCTTATCGATCTAGTACTTCCTAGCTGAAGTAACCTTTACTGACTAGGGCCAAGCGAGCTGAGTTCACCCTTACGGCTCGGTCAAGGGACCTTACTCGGCAACTAAGAGAAGTATGTAACTGATTACAAGACTTTACAACTCGAGAAAATGTTAATTACAAAATGGGCGTCCTAAATTGAAGATTGAATATGAAAACAATGACTTTCGCTTAAGTAATGTGTTTTTGCAATGATTCCAACAATCTTCAAGTCTTGTGAATTGGCTTCTATTTATAGATGACCAAGCGAGTCATCGTTGTGTCTTCGTTCTTAACGAAGTCTTCAGCGGCCAATGTAACGGCTCTTCTAAGTCACTCAGAAAAGATCCGTTGGGATGTCAATGTTGTGCAACGGCTCTTGGCTCCTAATGGTGCTTCGAGTCAGCTGGTGGAGTACGGAAAGCAAGGTGGAAACCACCGTTGAGCTTAGCGTTGAAGTTTTCCGGTTTTGAAAGCTGACAACCACGACAAGGTGTACGAACCCTATTCGAAGTAGATAAGCCTTATCTGGCTGGTGATTGACAGACTTGAAGCCGGCTACTTACGTATTTCAAAAATGAGATAACCTTCTTTAGATAACCTACAAAAGTAAACCACTTTGGTTCTCAAAGTATAAAATACTTTGGTCCAAGATTAGGCACAGATTAATAATTTAATTAAGACAATTAAGTGCATAATTGTCTTAGGCCTAGAAAGAGTGGAATTTTGTGAGTCTAATATTCAATATACTTAAATTCCATCGAGTCGAGTCCTTAAGAAAGATCAAGTTAAAAGAGTAAAATCATTCGAGTATAAAGACTTGATATGGACATATAATTCTCAAACAAACAAAGCTGACTTAGAAAGAGGAACTAACACTTGTAATTCGGTTTGCATTAAAATGTAAAGTCAGAACTCGGATAAAAAGAGTTAAAGAAATTATTTGAACATGCGATAGATCTGAGTGACTCGAAACGTCAATGTGACGAGATATTCAAGAATATGTTTTACGAGTCGATCAGAAACGAATGAAAACTTATACAAGAGTTTCTAAAACAATCGAGAATGACTTGTAATCAAAACTTAGGAGGGATGAGGTTTATACTTGAGTCTTCATGTGGTACTCGAGTGGTTTAGCTTTAGAGTGTGAGTCTTCACTTTTCTTATTTAATTTACAAACCTAGGAAGAAATTGAGTTCTCTCATCATGCTCATTTGGAACTCCTATCTCATTAGCTTAGAAAACTCTTGGCATAGAGTTTTATTAGTAGCTCAAAAATAATATTATCAACACATATCTGAATGATAAGACAATCATTCCCCTTAATTTTTGTAAATAGAGTTTTGTCAATCAAACCTCTTTTGAATTCATTTTTATCCAGAAGCTGCTTAGTCTTTCATACGAAGTTCTACGAGCTTGTTTCAGACCATATAAAACCTTTTGCAACTTTAAAACATGATTTGGAAATTCAGAATTTTCAAATCCAGGGGTTGCTCAACATAAACTTCTTCTTGAATATAACCATTGAGAAATGCACACTTAACATCCATTTGATAAAGCTTGATATTCATGCTTGGATGTAAATGTTAAAAGAATTTTGACTACCTCAACTCTAGCAAAAGGAGCAAAGGTTCCCCCACAATCAATTCCCTCTTCTTGGTTATACCCTTAAGGCACTAGTATGAATGCCTCAATCCTAGCAACGAGACCCTATTTCGACTACCAACCCTTCCTCATCTAGTTTGTTCTTGAAAATCAATTTGGTTCCTATTAGTTGGTGGTCGAGAAGGTCGTTTGGTCAGAGCTGCGAGACTTGGTTTCTTTCAAATTGATTCAACTCTTCTTGCATGGCCTCCACCCATTCAGGTTCACTTAAGCCTTCTTCTTGCTATCCTTTTTTCTATTTGGACGAGTCCTTGGCTGTGTGATCTTTGCTTTGCCATATTAAAAGTAACCAAAGTTCTTATTTAAAGATAACTTTGAAAGGGAAGAGTATTTACCTACTCTGTCCTTCTTATCTTTTTGTATAACTCTTTGTTTGGCCTCCTCTCCTATTTCTTGTGCTTTATCATTCTTTCGAAACCTCGGGAAATGAGTGCCATAGGATCTTCTTACGAGTCGAGGAACTCGGACTTTCCCCTCTGCTTTACGAGGCTTTCGAGCAATTTTCTTTTTGGTGTTGACCTCGACATCCTCTTTTGCTAGGTGAATTTCATGGGTAAACGGCTTCCCAATCAGTTCATCGGCTTTAGGTGAGAGAGGTTACTGAGATGGCTTTCACCTTGGGACCCCATCTTCTCTTTGGCGAGACTTCTCATAATTTTTACGCACATTTCTTCATGTGAAATCTTTCTACCCAGAAACTTGAGATTGTTTGTAATCTCGGTGAAGCGAATAAACATCTGAGTGATGTTTTCTTACGGCTCAATCTTGAACACCTCATATTTGTGAATTTACTAGCTTATCTTTGCTGTTTCACTTGGCTTGTGCCTTCGTATGTGTTGACAAGAGTGTCCCACACATCTTTAGGCTGTATCACAGGTGACACTTTATTGTACTCGTACGAGTTGATAGCACACATCATAATGTTCATCGCTTTAAAGTTCTTTCTTATTTTCTCTAACATCTTATTGGTGTACTCGAACTTTTCCTTAGGCACGAGATCTTGTACCTTCTATCTTCATTGGAATGTAGTTGCCTTCTTGGATGATGTTCCAAACAGCTTCATCATTGTCCGGCAAAAAGCATTCCATTAGCTTCTTCCGAGTGTACAAAGTTTGATCCTTTGAACTTTGGTGATCTTGTGGAAGATCTTCCTTCATTGAACTCTCCAATGTTACGAGCCATCTCATCTTTAGACCTTTGGATTGTTTGATCCTTCTTTGAAAGGCTAGGCTCGATACCAATTGAAGGTTTGCTCTTGGAGAGTCTAAGTCACCCTAGACGGGGGGTGAATAGGGTGATGAGGAAATTTTTAGTAAAGTAGAATCTTTAAGCTTGAAAAGAATGATTACGAGAATGTGAGTCTAGATTGGACTTAGAAAAGTATGCGAGACAAAGATAAGTGGAAACCCTCATAGGGCGAGAAAACCACGGACAGTTCTAATCAAAGCACCAAGTTAAATTCATTTTTTTAATCCTCAAAGTACAACGAACTGACTCAGCCAAAATTGCTCCCTTAGACAATTCCTTACAAGGTTTTCTTAAATTTAGAAGTTCCCTTATCGATCTAGTACTTCCTAGCTGAAGTAACCTTTACGGCTAGGGCCAGCGAGCTGAGTTCACCCTTACGGCTCGGTCAAGGGACCTTACTCGGCAACTAAGAGAAGTATGTAACTGATTACAAGACTTTACAACTCGAGAAAATGTTAATTACAAAATGGGCGTCCTAAATTGAAGATTGAATATGAAAACAATGACTTTCGCTTAAGTAATGTGTTTTTGCAATGATTCCAACAATCTTCAAGTCTTGTGAATTGGCTTCTATTTATAGATGACCAAGCGAGTCATCGTTGTGTCTTCGTTCTTAACGAAGTCTTCAGCGGCCAATGTAACGGCTCTTCTAAGTCACTCAGAAAAGATCCGTTGGGATGTCAATGTTGTGCAACGGCTCTTGGCTCCTAATGGTGCTTCGATCAGCTGGTGGAGTACGGAAAGCAAGGTGGAAACCACCGTTGAGCTTAGCGTTGAAGTTTTCCGAGTTTTGAAAGCGACAACCACGACAAGGTGTACGAACCCTATTCGAAGTAGATAAGCCTTATCTGGCTGGTGATTGACGACTTGAAGCCAGGCTACTTACGTATTTCAAAAATGAGATAACCTTCTTTAGATAACCTACAAAAGTAAACCACTTTGGTTCTCAAAGTATAAAATACTTTGGTCCAAGATTAGGCACAGTTAATAATTTAATTAAGACAATTAAGTGCATAATTGTCTTAGGCCTAGAAAGAGTGGAATTTTGTGAGTCTAATATTCAATATACTTAAATTCCATCGAGTCGAGTCCTTAAGAAAGATCAAGTTAAAAGAGTAAAATCATTCGAGTATAAAGACTTGATATGGACATATAATTCTCAAACAAACAAAGCCGACTTAGAAAGAGGAACTAACACTTGTAATTCGGTTTGCATTAAAATGTAAAGTCAGAACTCGGATAAAAAGAGTTAAAGAAATTATTTGAACATGCGATAGATCCGAGTGACTCGAAACGTCAATGTGACGAGATATTCAAGAATATGTTTTACGAGTCGGTCGGAAACGAATGAAAACTTATACAAGAGTTTCTAAAACAATCGAGAATGACTTGTAATCAAAACTTAGGAGGGATGAGGTTTATACTTGAGTCTTCATGTGGTACTCGAGTGGTTTAGCTTTAGAGTGTGAGTCTTCACTTTTCTTATTTAATTTACAAACCTAGGAAGAAATTGAGTTCTCTCATCATGCTCATTTGGAACTCCTATCTCATTAGCTTAGAAAACTCTTGGCATAGAGTTTTATTAGTAGCTCAAAAATAATATTATCAACACATATCTGAATGATAAGACAATCATTCCCCTTAATTTTTGTAAATAGAGTTTTGTCAATCAAACCTCTTTTGAATTCATTTTTATCCAGAAGCTGCTTAGTCTTTCATACGAAGTTCTACGAGCTTGTTTCAGACCATATAAAACCTTTTGCAACTTTAAAACATGATTTGGAAATTCAGAATTTTCAAATCCAGGGGGTTGCTCAACATAAACTTCTTCTTGAATATAACCATTGAGAAATGCACACTTAACATCCATTTGATAAAGCTTGATATTCATGCTTGGATGTAAATGTTAAAAGAATTTTGACTACCTCAACTCTAGCAAAAGGAGCAAAGGTTCCCCCACAATCAATTCCCTCTTCTTGGTTATACCCTTAAGGCACTAGTATGAATGCCTCAATCCTAGCAACGAGACCCTATTTCGACTACCAACCCTTCCTCATCTAGTTTGTTCTTGAAAATCAATTTGGTTCCTATTAGTTGGTGGTCGGAAGGTCGTTTGGTCGAGCTGCGAGACTTGGTTTCTTTCAAATTGATTCAACTCTTCTTGCATGGCCTCCACCCATTCAGGTTCACTTAAGCCTTCTTCTTGCTATCCTTTTTCTATTTGGACGAGTCCTTGGCTGTGTGATCTTTGCTTTGCCATATTAAAAGTAACCAAAGTTCTTATTTAAAGATAACTTTGAAAGGGAAGAGTATTTACCTACTCTGTCCTTCTTATCTTTTTGTATAACTCTTTGTTTGGCCTCCTCTCCTATTTCTTGTGCTTTATCATTCTTTCGAAACCTCGGGAAATGAGTGCCATAGGATCTTCTTACGAGTCGAGGAACTCGGACTTTCCCCTCTGCTTTACGAGGCTTTCGGAGCAATTTTCTTTTTGGTGTTGACCTCGACATCCTCTTTTGCTAGGTGAATTTCATGGGTAAACGGCTTCCCAATCGGTTCATCGGCTTTAGGTGAGAGAGGTTACTGAGATGGCTTTCACCTTGGGACCCCATCTTCTCTTTGGCGAGACTTCTCATAATTTTTACGCACATTTCTTCATGTGAAATCTTTCTACCCAGAAACTTGAGATTGTTTGTAATCTCGGTGAAGCGAATAAACATCGAGTGATGTTTTCTTACGGCTCAATCTTGAACACCTCATATTTGTGAATTTACTAGCTTATCTTTGCTGTTTCACTTGGCTTGTGCCTTCGTATGTGTTGACAAGAGTGTCCCACACATCTTTAGGCTGTATCACGGTGACACTTTATTGTACTCGTACGAGTTGATAGCACACATCATAATGTTCATCGCTTTAAAGTTCTTTCTTATTTTCTCTAACATCTTATTGGTGTACTCGAACTTTTCCTTAGGCACGAGATCTTGTACCTTCTATCTTCATTGGAATGTAGTTGCCTTCTTGGATGATGTTCCAAACAGCTTCATCATTGTCCGGCAAAAAGCATTCCATTAGCTTCTTCCGAGTGTACAAAGTTTGATCCTTTGAACTTTGGTGATCTTGTGGAAGATCTTCCTTCATTGAACTCTCCAATGTTACGAGCCATCTCATCTTTAGACCTTTGGATTGTTTGATCCTTCTTTGAAAGGCTAGGCTACGATACCAATTGAAGGTTTGCTCTTGGAGAGTCTAAGTCACCCTAGACGGGGGGTGAATAGGGTGATGAGGAAATTTTTAGTAAAGTAGAATCTTTAAGCTTGAAAAGAATGATTACGAGAATGTGAGTCTAGATTGGACTTAGAAAAGTATGCGGAGACAAAGATAAGTGGAAACCCTCATAGGGCGAGAAAACCACGGACGAGTTCTAATCAAAGCACCAAGTTAAATTCATTTTTTTAATCCTCAAAGTACAACGAACTGACTCAACCAAAATTGCTCCCTTAGACAATTCCTTACAAGGTTTTCTTAAATTTAGAAGTTCCCTTATCGATCTAGTACTTCCTAGCTGAAGTAACCTTTACGGCTAGGGCCAAGCGAGCTGAGTTCACCCTTACGGCTCGGTCAAGGGACCTTACTCGGCAACTAAGAGAAGTATGTAGCTGATTACAAGACTTTACAACTCGAGAAAATGTTAATTACAAAATGGGCGTCCTAAATTGAAGATTGAATATGAAAACAATGACTTTCGCTTAAGTAATGTGTTTTTGCAATGATTCCAACAATCTTCAAGTCTTGTGAATTGGCTTCTATTTATAGATGACCAAGCGAGTCATCGTTGTGTCTTCGTTCTTAACGAAGTCTTCAGCGGCCAATGTAACGGCTCTTCTAAGTCACTCGAGAAAAGATCCGTTGGGATGTCAATGTTGTGCAACGGCTCTTGGCTCCTAATGGTGCTTCGAGTCAGCTGGTGGAGTACGGAAAGCAAGGTGGAAACCACCGTTGAGCTTAGCGTTGAAGTTTTCCGAGTTTTGAAGCCGACAACCACGACAAGGTGTACGAACCCTATTCAGAAGTAGATAAGCCTTATCTGCTGGTGATTGACAGACTTGAAGCCGGCTACTTACGTATTTCAAAAATGAGATAACCTTCTTTAGATAACCTACAAAAGTAAACCACTTTGGTTCTCAAAGTATAAAATACTTTGGTCCAAGATTAGGCACAGTTAATAATTTAATTAAGACAATTAAGTGCATAATTGTCTTAGGCCTAGAAAGAGTGGAATTTTGTGAGTCTAATATTCAATATACTTAAATTCCATCGAGTCGAGTCCTTAAGAAAGATCAAGTTAAAAGAGTAAAATCATTCGAGTATAAAGACTTGATATGGACATATAATTCTCAAACAAACAAAGCTGACTTAGAAAGAGGAACTAACACTGTAATTCGGTTTGCATTAAAATGTAAAGTCAGAACTCGGATAAAAAGAGTTAAAGAAATTATTTGAACATGCGATAGATCTGAGTGACTCGAAACGTCAATGTGACGAGATATTCAAGAATATGTTTTACGAGTCGGTCGAAACGAATGAAAACTTATACAAGAGTTTCTAAAACAATCGAGAATGACTTGTAATCAAAACTTAGGAGGGATGAGGTTTATACTTGAGTCTTCATGTGGTACTCGAGTGGTTTAGCTTTAGAGTGTGAGTCTTCACTTTTCTTATTTAATTTACAAACCTAGGAAGAAATTGAGTTCTCTCATCATGCTCATTTGGAACTCCTATCTCATTAGCTTAGAAAACTCTTGGCATAGAGTTTTATTAGTAGCTCAAAAATAATATTATCAACACATATCTGAATGATAAGACAATCATTCCCCTTAATTTTTGTAAATAGAGTTTTGTCAATCAAACCTCTTTTGAATTCATTTTTATCCAGAAGCTGCTTAGTCTTTCATACGAAGTTCTACGAGCTTGTTTCAGACCATATAAAACCTTTTGCAACTTTAAAACATGATTTGGAAATTCAGAATTTTCAAATCCAGGGGTTGCTCAACATAAACTTCTTCTTGAATATAACCATTGAGAAATGCACACTTAACATCCATTTGATAAAGCTTGATATTCATGCTTGGATGTAAATGTTAAAAGAATTTTGACTACCTCAACTCTAGCAAAAGGAGCAAAGGTTCCCCCACAATCAATTCCCTCTTCTTGGTTATACCCTTAAGGCACTAGTATGAATGCCTCAATCCTAGCAACGAGACCCTATTTCGACTACCAACCCTTCCTCATCTAGTTTGTTCTTGAAAATCAATTTGGTTCCTATTAGTTGGTGGTCGGGAAGGTCGTTTGGTCGAGGCTGCGAGACTTGGTTTCTTTCAAATTGATTCAACTCTTCTTGCATGGCCTCCACCCATTCAGGTTCACTTAAGCCTTCTTCTTGCTATCCTTTTTTCTATTTGGACGAGTCCTTGGCTGTGTGATCTTTCTTTGCCATATTAAAAGTAACCAAAGTTCTTATTTAAAGATAACTTTGAAAGGGAAGAGTATTTACCTACTCTGTCCTTCTTATCTTTTTGTATAACTCTTTGTTTGGCCTCCTCTCCTATTTCTTGTGCTTTATCATTCTTTCGAAACCTCGGGAAATGAGTGCCATAGGATCTTCTTACGAGTCGAGGAACTCGGACTTTCCCCTCTGCTTTACGAGGCTTTCGAGCAATTTTCTTTTTGGTGTTGACCTCGACATCCTCTTTTGCTAGGTGAATTTCATGGGTAAACGGCTTCCCAATCGGTTCATCGGCTTTAGGTGAGAGAGGTTACGAGATGGCTTTCACCTTGGGACCCCATCTTCTCTTTGGCGAGACTTCTCATAATTTTTACGCACATTTCTTCATGTGAAATCTTTCTACCCAGAAACTTGAGATTGTTTGTAATCTCGGTGAAGCGAATAAACATCGAGTGATGTTTTCTTACGGCTCAATCTTGAACACCTCATATTTGTGAATTTACTAGCTTATCTTTGCTGTTTCACTTGGCTTGTGCCTTCGTATGTGTTGACAAGAGTGTCCCACACATCTTTAGGCTGTATCACAGGTGACACTTTATTGTACTCGTACGAGTTGATAGCACACATCATAATGTTCATCGCTTTAAAGTTCTTTCTTATTTTCTCTAACATCTTATTGGTGTACTCGAACTTTTCCTTAGGCACGAGATCTTGTACCTTCTATCTTCATTGGAATGTAGTTGCCTTCTTGGATGATGTTCCAAACAGCTTCATCATTGTCCGGCAAAAAGCATTCCATTAGCTTCTTCCGAGTGTACAAAGTTTGATCCTTTGAACTTTGGTGATCTTGTGGAAGATCTTCCTTCATTGAACTCTCCAATGTTACGAGCCATCTCATCTTTAGACCTTTGGATTGTTTGATCCTTCTTTGAAAGGCTAGGCTCCGATACCAATTGAAGGTTTGCTCTTGGAGAGTCTAAGTCACCCTAGACGGGGGGTGAATAGGGTGATGAGGAAATTTTTAGTAAAGTAGAATCTTTAAGCTTGAAAAGAATGATTACGAGAATGTGAGTCTAGATTGGACTTAGAAAAGTATGCGAGACAAAGATAAGTGGAAACCCTCATAGGGCGAGAAAACCACGGACAGTTCTAATCAAAGCACCAAGTTAAATTCATTTTTTTAATCCTCAAAGTACAACGAACTGACTCAACCAAAATTGCTCCCTTAGACAATTCCTTACAAGGTTTTCTTAAATTTAGAAGTTCCCTTATCGATCTAGTACTTCCTAGCTGAAGTAACCTTTACTGACTAGGGCCAAGCGAGCTGAGTTCACCCTTACAGCTCGGTCAAGGGACCTTACTCGGCAACTAAGAGAAGTATGTAGCTGATTACAAGACTTTACAACTCGAGAAAATGTTAATTACAAAATGGGCGTCCTAAATTGAAGATTGAATATGAAAACAATGACTTTCGCTTAAGTAATGTGTTTTTGCAATGATTCCAACAATCTTCAAGTCTTGTGAATTGGCTTCTATTTATAGATGACCAAGCGAGTCATCGTTGTGTCTTCGTTCTTAACGAAGTCTTCAGCGGCCAATGTAACGGCTCTTCTAAGTCACTCAGAAAAGATCCGTTGGGATGTCAATGTTGTGCAACGGCTCTTGGCTCCTAATGGTGCTTCGGTCAGCTGGTGGAGTACGGAAAGCAAGGTGGAAACCACCGTTGAGCTTAGCGTTGAAGTTTTCCGGTTTTGAAAGCCGACAACCACGACAAGGTGTACGAACCCTATTCGAAGTAGATAAGCCTTATCTGGCTGGTGATTGACAGACTTGAAGCCGGCTACTTACGTATTTCAAAAATGAGATAACCTTCTTTAGATAACCTACAAAAGTAAACCACTTTGGTTCTCAAAGTATAAAATACTTTGGTCCAAGATTAGGCACAGTTAATAATTTAATTAAGACAATTAAGTGCATAATTGTCTTAGGCCTAGAAAGAGTGGAATTTTGTGAGTCTAATATTCAATATACTTAAATTCCATCGAGTCGAGTCCTTAAGAAAGATCAAGTTAAAAGAGTAAAATCATCGAGTATAAAGACTTGATATGGACATATAATTCTCAAACAAACAAAGCTGACTTAGAAAGAGGAACTAACACTTGTAATTCGGTTTGCATTAAAATGTAAAGTCAGAACTCGGATAAAAAGAGTTAAAGAAATTATTTGAACATGCGATAGATCCGAGTGACTCGAAACGTCAATGTGACGAGATATTCAAGAATATGTTTTACGAGTCGATCGGAAACGAATGAAAACTTATACAAGAGTTTCTAAAACAATCGAGAATGACTTGTAATCAAAACTTAGGAGGGATGAGGTTTATACTTGAGTCTTCATGTGGTACTCGAGTGGTTTAGCTTTAGAGTGTGAGTCTTCACTTTTCTTATTTAATTTACAAACCTAGGAAGAAATTGAGTTCTCTCATCATGCTCATTTGGAACTCCTATCTCATTAGCTTAGAAAACTCTTGGCATAGAGTTTTATTAGTAGCTCAAAAATAATATTATCAACACATATCTGAATGATAAGACAATCATTCCCCTTAATTTTTGTAAATAGAGTTTTGTCAATCAAACCTCTTTTGAATTCATTTTTATCCAAGAAGCTGCTTAGTCTTTCATACGAAGTTCTACGAGCTTGTTTCAGACCATATAAAACCTTTTGCAACTTTAAAACATGATTTGGAAATTCAGAATTTTCAAATCCAGGGGTTGCTCAACATAAACTTCTTCTTGAATATAACCATTGAGAAATGCACACTTAACATCCATTTGATAAAGCTTGATATTCATGCTTGGATGTAAATGTTAAAAGAATTTTGACTACCTCAACTCTAGCAAAAGGAGCAAAGGTTCCCCCACAATCAATTCCCTCTTCTTGGTTATACCCTTAAGGCACTAGTATGAATGCCTCAATCCTAGCAACGAGACCCTATTTCTGACTACCAACCCTTCCTCATCTAGTTTGTTCTTGAAAATCAATTTGGTTCCTATTAGTTGGTGGTCGAGAAGGTCGTTTGGTCAGAGCTGCGAGACTTGGTTTCTTTCAAATTGATTCAACTCTTCTTGCATGGCCTCCACCCATTCAGGTTCACTTAAGCCTTCTTCTTGCTATCCTTTTTTCTATTTGGACGAGTCCTTGGCTGTGTGATCTTCTGCTGCCATATTAAAAGTAACCAAAGTTCTTATTTAAAGATAACTTTGAAAGGGAAGAGTATTTACCTACTCTGTCCTTCTTATCTTTTTGTATAACTCTTTGTTTGGCCTCCTCTCCTATTTCTTGTGCTTTATCATTCTTTCGAAACCTCGGGAAATGAGTGCCATAGGATCTTCTTACGAGTCGAGGAACTCGGACTTTCCCCTCTGCTTTACGAGGCTTTCGAGCAATTTTCTTTTTGGTGTTGACCTCGACATCCTCTTTTGCTAGGTGAATTTCATGGGTAAACGGCTTCCCAATCAGTTCATCGGCTTTAGGTGAGAGAGGTTACTGAGATGGCTTTCACCTTGGGACCCCATCTTCTCTTTGGCGAGACTTCTCATAATTTTTACGCACATTTCTTCATGTGAAATCTTTCTACCCAGAAACTTGAGATTGTTTGTAATCTCGGTGAAGCGAATAAACATCTGAGTGATGTTTTCTTACGGCTCAATCTTGAACACCTCATATTTGTGAATTTACTAGCTTATCTTTGCTGTTTCACTTGGCTTGTGCCTTCGTATGTGTTGACAAGAGTGTCCCACACATCTTTAGGCTGTATCACGGGCTGACACTTTATTGTACTCGTGCGAGTTGATAGCACACATCATAATGTTCATCGCTTTAAAGTTCTTTCTTATTTTCTCTAACATCTTATTGGTGTACTCGAACTTTTCCTTAGGCACGAGATCTTGTACCTTCTATCTTCATTGGAATGTAGTTGCCTTCTTGGATGATGTTCCAAACGGCTTCATCATTGTCCGGCAAAAAGCATTCCATTAGCTTCTTCCGAGTGTACAAAGTTTGATCCTTTGAACTTTGGTGATCTTGTGGAAGATCTTCCTTCATTGAACTCTCCAATGTTACGAGCCATCTCATCTTTAGACCTTTGGATTGTTTGATCCTTCTTTGAAAGGCTAGGCTCGATACCAATTGAAGGTTTGCTCTTGGAGAGTCTAAGTCACCCTAGACGGGGGGTGAATAGGGTGATGAGGAAATTTTTAGTAAAGTAGAATCTTTAAGCTTGAAAAGAATGATTACGAGAATGTGAGTCTAGATTGGACTTAGAAAAGTATGCGAGACAAAGATAAGTGGAAACCCTCATAGGGCGAGAAAACCACGGACAGTTCTAATCAAAGCACCAAGTTAAATTCATTTTTTTAATCCTCAAAGTACAACGAACTGACTCAACCAAAATTGCTCCCTTAGACAATTCCTTACAAGGTTTTCTTAAATTTAGAAGTTCCCTTATCGATCTAGTACTTCCTAGCTGAAGTAACCTTTACGGCTAGGGCCAAGCGAGCTGAGTTCACCCTTACGGCTCGGTCAAGGGACCTTACTCGGCAACTAAGAGAAGTATGTAGCTGATTACAAGACTTTACAACTCGAGAAAATGTTAATTACAAAATGGGCGTCCTAAATTGAAGATTGAATATGAAAACAATGACTTTCGCTTAAGTAATGTGTTTTTGCAATGATTCCAACAATCTTCAAGTCTTGTGAATTGGCTTCTATTTATAGATGACCAAGCGAGTCATCGTTGTGTCTTCGTTCTTAACGAAGTCTTCAGCGGCCAATGTAACGGCTCTTCTAAGTCACTCAGAAAAGATCCGTTGGGATGTCAATGTTGTGCAACGGCTCTTGGCTCCTAATGGTGCTTCGAGTCAGCTGGTGGAGTACGGAAAGCAAGGTGGAAACCACCGTTGAGCTTAGCGTTGAAGTTTTCCGAGTTTTGAAGCCGACAACCACGACAAGGTGTACGAACCCTATTCGAAGTAGATAAGCCTTATCTGCTGGTGATTGACAGACTTGAAGCCGGCTACTTACGTATTTCAAAAATGAGATAACCTTCTTTAGATAACCTACAAAAGTAAACCACTTTGGTTCTCAAAGTATAAAATACTTTGGTCCAAGATTAGGCACGATTAATAATTTAATTAAGACAATTAAGTGCATAATTGTCTTAGGCCTAGAAAGAGTGGAATTTTGTGAGTCTAATATTCAATATACTTAAATTCCATCGAGTCGAGTCCTTAAGAAAGATCAAGTTAAAAGAGTAAAATCATCGAGTATAAAGACTTGATATGGACATATAATTCTCAAACAAACAAAGCTGACTTAGAAAGAGGAACTAACACTTGTAATTCGGTTTGCATTAAAATGTAAAGTCAGAACTCGGATAAAAAGAGTTAAAGAAATTATTTGAACATGCGATAGATCCGAGTGACTCGAAACGTCAATGTGACGAGATATTCAAGAATATGTTTTACGAGTCGGTCGAAACGAATGAAAACTTATACAAGAGTTTCTAAAACAATCGAGAATGACTTGTAATCAAAACTTAGGAGGGATGAGGTTTATACTTGAGTCTTCATGTGGTACTCGAGTGGTTTAGCTTTAGAGTGTGAGTCTTCACTTTTCTTATTTAATTTACAAACCTAGGAAGAAATTGAGTTCTCTCATCATGCTCATTTGGAACTCCTATCTCATTAGCTTAGAAAACTCTTGGCATAGAGTTTTATTAGTAGCTCAAAAATAATATTATCAACACATATCTGAATGATAAGACAATCATTCCCCTTAATTTTTGTAAATAGAGTTTTGTCAATCAAACCTCTTTTGAATTCATTTTTATCCAGAAGCTGCTTAGTCTTTCATACGAAGTTCTACGAGCTTGTTTCGAGACCATATAAAACCTTTTGCAACTTTAAAACATGATTTGGAAATTCAGAATTTTCAAATCCAGGGGGTTGCTCAACATAAACTTCTTCTTGAATATAACCATTGAGAAATGCACACTTAACATCCATTTGATAAAGCTTGATATTCATGCTTGGATGTAAATGTTAAAAGAATTTTGACTACCTCAACTCTAGCAAAAGGAGCAAAGGTTCCCCCACAATCAATTCCCTCTTCTTGGTTATACCCTTAAGGCACTAGTATGAATGCCTCAATCCTAGCAACGAGACCCTATTTCGACTACCAACCCTTCCTCATCTAGTTTGTTCTTGAAAATCAATTTGGTTCCTATTAGTTGGTGGTCGGAAGGTCGTTTGGTCGAGGCTGCGAGACTTGGTTTCTTTCAAATTGATTCAACTCTTCTTGCATGGCCTCCACCCATTCAGGTTCACTTAAGCCTTCTTCTTGCTATCCTTTTTTCTATTTGGACGAGTCCTTGGCTGTGTGATCTTTGCTGCCATATTAAAAGTAACCAAAGTTCTTATTTAAAGATAACTTTGAAAGGGAAGAGTATTTACCTACTCTGTCCTTCTTATCTTTTTGTATAACTCTTTGTTTGGCCTCCTCTCCTATTTCTTGTGCTTTATCATTCTTTCGAAACCTCGGGAAATGAGTGCCATAGGATCTTCTTACGAGTCGAGGAACTCGGACTTTCCCCTCTGCTTTACGAGGCTTTCGAGCAATTTTCTTTTTGGTGTTGACCTCGACATCCTCTTTTGCTAGGTGAATTTCATGGGTAAACGGCTTCCCAATCGGTTCATCGGCTTTAGGTGAGAGAGGTTACGAGATGGCTTTCACCTTGGGACCCCATCTTCTCTTTGGCGAGACTTCTCATAATTTTTACGCACATTTCTTCATGTGAAATCTTTCTACCCAGAAACTTGAGATTGTTTGTAATCTCGGTGAAGCGAATAAACATCGAGTGATGTTTTCTTACGGCTCAATCTTGAACACCTCATATTTGTGAATTTACTAGCTTATCTTTGCTGTTTCACTTGGCTTGTGCCTTCGTATGTGTTGACAAGAGTGTCCCACACATCTTTAGGCTGTATCACGGGCTGACACTTTATTGTACTCGTACGAGTTGATAGCACACATCATAATGTTCATCGCTTTAAAGTTCTTTCTTATTTTCTCTAACATCTTATTGGTGTACTCGAACTTTTCCTTAGGCACGAGATCTTGTACCTTCTATCTTCATTGGAATGTAGTTGCCTTCTTGGATGATGTTCCAAACAGCTTCATCATTGTCCGACAAAAAGCATTCCATTAGCTTCTTCCGAGTGTACAAAGTTTGATCCTTTGAACTTTGGTGATCTTGTGGAAGATCTTCCTTCATTGAACTCTCCAATGTTACGAGCCATCTCATCTTTAGACCTTTGGATTGTTTGATCCTTCTTTGAAAGGCTAGGCTACGATACCAATTGAAGGTTTGCTCTTGGAGAGTCTAAGTCACCCTAGACGGGGGGTGAATAGGGTGATGAGGAAATTTTTAGTAAAGTAGAATCTTTAAGCTTGAAAAGAATGATTACGAGAATGTGAGTCTAGATTGGACTTAGAAAAGTATGCGAGACAAAGATAAGTGGAAACCCTCATAGGGCGAGAAAACCACGGACGGTTCTAATCAAAGCACCAAGTTAAATTCATTTTTTTAATCCTCAAAGTACAACGAACTGACTCAACCAAAATTGCTCCCTTAGACAATTCCTTACAAGGTTTTCTTAAATTTAGAAGTTCCCTTATCGATCTAGTACTTCCTAACTGAAGTAACCTTTACGGCTAGGGCCAAGCGAGCTGAGTTCACCCTTACGGCTCGGTCAAGGGACCTTACTCGGCAACTAAGAGAAGTATGTAGCTGATTACAAGACTTTACAACTCGAGAAAATGTTAATTACAAAATGGGCGTCCTAAATTGAAGATTGAATATGAAAACAATGACTTTCGCTTAAGTAATGTGTTTTTGCAATGATTCCAACAATCTTCAAGTCTTGTGAATTGGCTTCTATTTATAGATGACCAAGCGAGTCATCGTTGTGTCTTCGTTCTTAACGAAGTCTTCATCGGCCAATGTAACGGCTCTTCTAAGTCACTCGAGAAAAGATCCGTTGGGATGTCAATGTTGTGCAACGGCTCTTGGCTCCTAATGGTGCTTCGAGTCAGCGGTGGAGTACGGAAAGCAAGGTGGAAACCACCGTTGAGCTTAGCGTTGAAGTTTTCCGAGTTTTGAAAGCGACAACCACGACAAGGTGTACGAACCCTATTCGAAGTAGATAAGCCTTATCTGCTGGTGATTGACAGACTTGAAGCCGGCTACTTACGTATTTCAAAAATGAGATAACCTTCTTTAGATAACCTACAAAAGTAAACCACTTTGGTTCTCAAAGTATAAAATACTTTGGTCCAAGATTAGGCACAGTTAATAATTTAATTAAGACAATTAAGTGCATAATTGTCTTAGGCCTAGAAGAGTGGAATTTTGTGAGTCTAATATTCAATATACTTAAATTCCATCGAGTCGAGTCCTTAAGAAAGATCAAGTTAAAAGAGTAAAATCATCGAGTATAAAGACTTGATATGGACATATAATTCTCAAACAAACAAAGCCGACTTAGAAAGAGGAACTAACACTGTAATTCGGTTTGCATTAAAATGTAAAGTCAGAACTCGGATAAAAAGAGTTAAAGAAATTATTTGAACATGCGATAGATCCGAGTGACTCGAAACGTCAATGTGACGAGATATTCAAGAATATGTTTTACGAGTCGATCGAGAAACGAATGAAAACTTATACAAGAGTTTCTAAAACAATCGAGAATGACTTGTAATCAAAACTTAGGAGGGATGAGGTTTATACTTGAGTCTTCATGTGGTACTCGAGTGGTTTAGCTTTAGAGTGTGAGTCTTCACTTTTCTTATTTAATTTACAAACCTAGGAAGAAATTGAGTTCTCTCATCATGCTCATTTGGAACTCCTATCTCATTAGCTTAGAAAACTCTTGGCATAGAGTTTTATTAGTAGCTCAAAAATAATATTATCAACACATATCTGAATGATAAGACAATCATTCCCCTTAATTTTTGTAAATAGAGTTTTGTCAATCAAACCTCTTTTGAATTCATTTTTATCCAAGAAGCTGCTTAGTCTTTCATACGAAGTTCTACGAGCTTGTTTCGAGACCATATAAAACCTTTTGCAACTTTAAAACATGATTTGGAAATTCAGAATTTTCAAATCCAGGGGTTGCTCAACATAAACTTCTTCTTGAATATAACCATTGAGAAATGCACACTTAACATCCATTTGATAAAGCTTGATATTCATGCTTGGATGTAAATGTTAAAAGAATTTTGACTACCTCAACTCTAGCAAAAGGAGCAAAGGTTCCCCCACAATCAATTCCCTCTTCTTGGTTATACCCTTAAGGCACTAGTATGAATGCCTCAATCCTAGCAACGAGACCCTATTTCGACTACCAACCCTTCCTCATCTAGTTTGTTCTTGAAAATCAATTTGGTTCCTATTAGTTGGTGGTCGGAAGGTCGTTTGGTCGAGACTGCGAGACTTGGTTTCTTTCAAATTGATTCAACTCTTCTTGCATGGCCTCCACCCATTCAGGTTCACTTAAGCCTTCTTCTTGCTATCCTTTTTTCTATTTGGACGAGTCCTTGGCTGTGTGATCTTTCTTTGCCATATTAAAAGTAACCAAAGTTCTTATTTAAAGATAACTTTGAAAGGGAAGAGTATTTACCTACTCTGTCCTTCTTATCTTTTTGTATAACTCTTTGTTTGGCCTCCTCTCCTATTTCTTGTGCTTTATCATTCTTTCGAAACCTCGGGAAATGAGTGCCATAGGATCTTCTTACGAGTCGAGGAACTCGGACTTTCCCCTCTGCTTTACGAGGCTTTCGAGCAATTTTCTTTTTGGTGTTGACCTCGACATCCTCTTTTGCTAGGTGAATTTCATGGGTAAACGGCTTCCCAATCAGTTCATCGGCTTTAGGTGAGAGAGGTTACTGAGATGGCTTTCACCTTGGGACCCCATCTTCTCTTTGGCGAGACTTCTCATAATTTTTACGCACATTTCTTCATGTGAAATCTTTCTACCCAGAAACTTGAGATTGTTTGTAATCTCGGTGAAGCGAATAAACATCGAGTGATGTTTTCTTACGGCTCAATCTTGAACACCTCATATTTGTGAATTTACTAGCTTATCTTTGCTGTTTCACTTGGCTTGTGCCTTCGTATGTGTTGACAAGAGTGTCCCACACATCTTTAGGCTGTATCACGGGCTGACACTTTATTGTACTCGTACGAGTTGATAGCACACATCATAATGTTCATCGCTTTAAAGTTCTTTCTTATTTTCTCTAACATCTTATTGGTGTACTCGAACTTTTCCTTAGGCACGAGATCTTGTACCTTCTATCTTCATTGGAATGTAGTTGCCTTCTTGGATGATGTTCCAAACAGCTTCATCATTGTCCAGCAAAAAGCATTCCATTAGCTTCTTCCGAGTGTACAAAGTTTGATCCTTTGAACTTTGGTGATCTTGTGGAAGATCTTCCTTCATTGAACTCTCCAATGTTACGAGCCATCTCATCTTTAGACCTTTGGATTGTTTGATCCTTCTTTGAAAGGCTAGGCTCGATACCAATTGAAGGTTTGCTCTTGGAGAGTCTAAGTCACCCTAGACGGGGGGTGAATAGGGTGATGAGGAAATTTTTAGTAAAGTAGAATCTTTAAGCTTGAAAAGAATGATTACGAGAATGTGAGTCTAGATTGGACTTAGAAAAGTATGCGAGACAAAGATAAGTGGAAACCCTCATAGGGCGAGAAAACCACGGACAGTTCTAATCAAAGCACCAAGTTAAATTCATTTTTTTAATCCTCAAAGTACAACGAACTGACTCAACCAAAATTGCTCCCTTAGACAATTCCTTACAAGGTTTTCTTAAATTTAGAAGTTCCCTTATCGATCTAGTACTTCCTAGCTGAAGTAACCTTCTACAGCTAGGGCCAAGCGAGCTGAGTTCACCCTTACGGCTCGGTCAAGGGACCTTACTCGGCAACTAAGAGAAGTATGTAGCTGATTACAAGACTTTACAACTCGAGAAAATGTTAATTACAAAATGGGCGTCCTAAATTGAAGATTGAATATGAAAACAATGACTTTCGCTTAAGTAATGTGTTTTTGCAATGATTCCAACAATCTTCAAGTCTTGTGAATTGGCTTCTATTTATAGATGACCAAGCGAGTCATCGTTGTGTCTTCGTTCTTAACGAAGTCTTCACGGCCAATGTAACGGCTCTTCTAAGTCACTCGAGAAAAGATCCGTTGGGATGTCAATGTTGTGCAACGGCTCTTGGCTCCTAATGGTGCTTCGGTCAGCTGGTGGAGTACGGAAAGCAAGGTGGAAACCACCGTTGAGCTTAGCGTTGAAGTTTTCCGAGTTTTGAAAGCTGACAACCACGACAAGGTGTACGAACCCTATTCGAAGTAGATAAGCCTTATCTGCTGGTGATTGACAGACTTGAAGCCGGCTACTTACGTATTTCAAAAATGAGATAACCTTCTTTAGATAACCTACAAAAGTAAACCACTTTGGTTCTCAAAGTATAAAATACTTTGGTCCAAGATTAGGCACGATTAATAATTTAATTAAGACAATTAAGTGCATAATTGTCTTAGGCCTAGAAAGAGTGGAATTTTGTGAGTCTAATATTCAATATACTTAAATTCCATCGAGTCGAGTCCTTAAGAAAGATCAAGTTAAAAGAGTAAAATCATCGAGTATAAAGACTTGATATGGACATATAATTCTCAAACAAACAAAGCTGACTTAGAAAGAGGAACTAACACTGTAATTCGGTTTGCATTAAAATGTAAAGTCAGAACTCGGATAAAAAGAGTTAAAGAAATTATTTGAACATGCGATAGATCTGAGTGACTCGAAACGTCAATGTGACAGATATTCAAGAATATGTTTTACGAGTCGATCGGAAACGAATGAAAACTTATACAAGAGTTTCTAAAACAATCGAGAATGACTTGTAATCAAAACTTAGGAGGGATGAGGTTTATACTTGAGTCTTCATGTGGTACTCGAGTGGTTTAGCTTTAGAGTGTGAGTCTTCACTTTTCTTATTTAATTTACAAACCTAGGAAGAAATTGAGTTCTCTCATCATGCTCATTTGGAACTCCTATCTCATTAGCTTAGAAAACTCTTGGCATAGAGTTTTATTAGTAGCTCCAAAAATAATATTATCAACACATATCTGAATGATAAGACAATCATTCCCCTTAATTTTTGTAAATAGAGTTTTGTCAATCAAACCTCTTTTGAATTCATTTTTATCCAAGAAGCTGCTTAGTCTTTCATACGAAGTTCTACGAGCTTGTTTCAGACCATATAAAACCTTTTGCAACTTTAAAACATGATTTGGAAATTCAGAATTTTCAAATCCAGGGGTTACTCAACATAAACTTCTTCTTGAATATAACCATTGAGAAATGCACACTTAACATCCATTTGATAAAGCTTGATATTCATGCTTGGATGTAAATGTTAAAAGAATTTTGACTACCTCAACTCTAGCAAAAGGAGCAAAGGTTCCCCCACAATCAATTCCCTCTTCTTGGTTATACCCTTAAGGCACTAGTATGAATGCCTCAATCCTAGCAACGAGACCCTATTTCGACTACCAACCCTTCCTCATCTAGTTTGTTCTTGAAAATCAATTTGGTTCCTATTAGTTGGTGGTCGGAAGGTCGTTTGGTCAGAGCTGCGAGACTTGGTTTCTTTCAAATTGATTCAACTCTTCTTGCATGGCCTCCACCCATTCAGGTTCACTTAAGCCTTCTTCTTGCTATCCTTTTTTCTATTTGGACGAGTCCTTGGCTTGTGTGATCTTTCTTTGCCATATTAAAAGTAACCAAAGTTCTTATTTAAAGATAACTTTGAAAGGGAAGAGTATTTACCTACTCTGTCCTTCTTATCTTTTTGTATAACTCTTTGTTTGGCCTCCTCTCCTATTTCTTGTGCTTTATCATTCTTTCGAAACCTCGGGAAATGAGTGCCATAGGATCTTCTTACGAGTCGAGGAACTCGGACTTTCCCCTCTGCTTTACGAGGCTTTCGAGCAATTTTCTTTTTGGTGTTGACCTCGACATCCTCTTTTGCTAGGTGAATTTCATGGGTAAACGGCTTCCCAATCGGTTCATCGGCTTTAGGTGAGAGAGGTTACGAGATGGCTTTCACCTTGGGACCCCATCTTCTCTTTGGCGAGACTTCTCATAATTTTTACGCACATTTCTTCATGTGAAATCTTTCTACCCAGAAACTTGAGATTGTTTGTAATCTCGGTGAAGCGAATAAACATCGAGTGATGTTTTCTTACGGCTCAATCTTGAACACCTCATATTTGTGAATTTACTAGCTTATCTTTGCTGTTTCACTTGGCTTGTGCCTTCGTATGTGTTGACAAGAGTGTCCCACACATCTTTAGGCTGTATCACGGCTGACACTTTATTGTACTCGTCTGAGTTGATAGCACACATCATAATGTTCATCGCTTTAAAGTTCTTTCTTATTTTCTCTAACATCTTATTGGTGTACTCGAACTTTTCCTTAGGCACGAGATCTTGTACCTTCTATCTTCATTGGAATGTAGTTGCCTTCTTGGATGATGTTCCAAACGGCTTCATCATTGTCCGACAAAAAGCATTCCATTAGCTTCTTCCGAGTGTACAAAGTTTGATCCTTTGAACTTTGGTGATCTTGTGGAAGATCTTCCTTCATTGAACTCTCCAATGTTACGAGCCATCTCATCTTTAGACCTTTGGATTGTTTGATCCTTCTTTGAAAGGCTAGGCTCGATACCAATTGAAGGTTTGCTCTTGGAGAGTCTAAGTCACCCTAGACGGGGGGTGAATAGGGTGATGAGGAAATTTTTAGTAAAGTAGAATCTTTAAGCTTGAAAAGAATGATTACGAGAATGTGAGTCTAGATTGGACTTAGAAAAGTATGCGAGACAAAGATAAGTGGAAACCCTCATAGGGCGAGAAAACCACGGACAGTTCTAATCAAAGCACCAAGTTAAATTCATTTTTTTAATCCTCAAAGTACAACGAACTGACTCAACCAAAATTGCTCCCTTAGACAATTCCTTACAAGGTTTTCTTAAATTTAGAAGTTCCCTTATCGATCTAGTACTTCCTAGCTGAAGTAACCTTTACAGACTAGGGCCAAGCGAGCTGAGTTCACCCTTACAGCTCGGTCAAGGGACCTTACTCAGCAACTAAGAGAAGTATGTAACTGATTACAAGACTTTACAACTCAGAAAATGTTAATTACAAAATGGGCGTCCTAAATTGAAGATTGAATATGAAAACAATGACTTTCGCTTAAGTAATGTGTTTTTGCAATGATTCCAACAATCTTCAAGTCTTGTGAATTGGCTTCTATTTATAGATGACCAAGCGAGTCATCGTTGTGTCTTCGTTCTTAACGAAGTCTTCACTGGCCAATGTAACGGCTCTTCTAAGTCACTCAGAAAAGATCCGTTGGGATGTCAATGTTGTGCAACGGCTCTTGGCTCCTAATGGTGCTTCGAGTCAGCTGGTGGAGTGCGGAAAGCAAGGTGGAAACCACCGTTGAGCTTAGCGTTGAAGTTTTCCGGTTTTGAAAGCGACAACCACGACAAGGTGTACGAACCCTATTCGAAGTAGATAAGCCTTATCTGCTGGTGATTGACAGACTTGAAGCCGGCTACTTACGTATTTCAAAAATGAGATAACCTTCTTTAGATAACCTACAAAAGTAAACCACTTTGGTTCTCAAAGTATAAAATACTTTGGTCCAAGATTAGGCACGATTTAATAATTTAATTAAGACAATTAAGTGCATAATTGTCTTAGGCCTAGAAAGAGTGGAATTTTGTGAGTCTAATATTCAATATACTTAAATTCCATCGAGTCGAGTCCTTAAGAAAGATCAAGTTAAAAGAGTAAAATCATCGAGTATAAAGACTTGATATGGACATATAATTCTCAAACAAACAAACTGACTTAGAAAGAGGAACTAACACTGTAATTCGGTTTGCATTAAAATGTAAAGTCAGAACTCGGATAAAAAGAGTTAAAGAAATTATTTGAACATGCGATAGATCTGAGTGACTCGAAACGTCAATGTGACAGATATTCAAGAATATGTTTTACGAGTCGGTCGGAAACGAATGAAAACTTATACAAGAGTTTCTAAAACAATCGAGAATGACTTGTAATCAAAACTTAGGAGGGATGAGGTTTATACTTGAGTCTTCATGTGGTACTCGAGTGGTTTAGCTTTAGAGTGTGAGTCTTCACTTTTCTTATTTAATTTACAAACCTAGGAAGAAATTGAGTTCTCTCATCATGCTCATTTGGAACTCCTATCTCATTAGCTTAGAAAACTCTTGGCATAGAGTTTTATTAGTAGCTCCAAAAATAATATTATCAACACATATCTGAATGATAAGACAATCATTCCCCTTAATTTTTGTAAATAGAGTTTTGTCAATCAAACCTCTTTTGAATTCATTTTTATCCAAGAAGCTGCTTAGTCTTTCATACGAAGTTCTACGAGCTTGTTTCAGACCATATAAAACCTTTTGCAACTTTAAAACATGATTTGGAAATTCAGAATTTTCAAATCCAGGGGTTGCTCAACATAAACTTCTTCTTGAATATAACCATTGAGAAATGCACACTTAACATCCATTTGATAAAGCTTGATATTCATGCTTGGATGTAAATGTTAAAAGAATTTTGACTACCTCAACTCTAGCAAAAGGAGCAAAGGTTCCCCCACAATCAATTCCCTCTTCTTGGTTATACCCTTAAGGCACTAGTATGAATGCCTCAATCCTAGCAACGAGACCCTATTTCGACTACCAACCCTTCCTCATCTAGTTTGTTCTTGAAAATCAATTTGGTTCCTATTAGTTGGTGGTCGGAAGGTCGTTTGGTCAGAGCTACGAGACTTGGTTTCTTTCAAATTGATTCAACTCTTCTTGCATGGCCTCCACCCATTCAGGTTCACTTAAGCCTTCTTCTTGCTATCCTTTTTCTATTTGGACGAGTCCTTGGCTGTGTGATCTTTGCTGCCATATTAAAAGTAACCAAAGTTCTTATTTAAAGATAACTTTGAAAGGGAAGAGTATTTACCTACTCTGTCCTTCTTATCTTTTTGTATAACTCTTTGTTTGGCCTCCTCTCCTATTTCTTGTGCTTTATCATTCTTTCGAAACCTCGGGAAATGAGTGCCATAGGATCTTCTTCGAGTCGAGGAACTCGGACTTTCCCCTCTGCTTACGAGGCTTTCGGAGCAATTTTCTTTTTGGTGTTGACCTCGACATCCTCTTTTGCTAGGTGAATTTCATGGGTAAACAGCTTCCCAATCGGTTCATCGGCTTTAGGTGAGAGAGGTTACGAGATGGCTTTCACCTTGGGACCCCATCTTCTCTTTGGCGAGACTTCTCATAATTTTTACGCACATTTCTTCATGTGAAATCTTTCTACCCAGAAACTTGAGATTGTTTGTAATCTCGGTGAAGCGAATAAACATCTGAGTGATGTTTTCTTCGGCTCAATCTTGAACACCTCATATTTGTGAATTTACTAGCTTATCTTTGCTGTTTCACTTGGCTTGTGCCTTCGTATGTGTTGACAAGAGTGTCCCACACATCTTTGGCTGTATCACAGGCTGACACTTTATTGTACTCGTCTGAGTTGATAGCACACATCATAATGTTCATCGCTTTAAAGTTCTTTCTTATTTTCTCTAACATCTTATTGGTGTACTCGAACTTTTCCTTAGGCACGAGATCTTGTACCTTCTATCTTCATTGGAATGTAGTTGCCTTCTTGGATGATGTTCCAAACAGCTTCATCATTGTCCAGCAAAAAGCATTCCATTAGCTTCTTCCGAGTGTACAAAGTTTGATCCTTTGAACTTTGGTGATCTTGTGGAAGATCTTCCTTCATTGAACTCTCCAATGTTACGAGCCATCTCATCTTTAGACCTTTGGATTGTTTGATCCTTCTTTGAAAGGCTAGGCTCTGATACCAAT
The DNA here is from genome assembly GCA_021018815.1 of Talinum fruticosum. NCBI lineage: Eukaryota > Viridiplantae > Streptophyta > Magnoliopsida > Caryophyllales > Talinaceae > Talinum > Talinum fruticosum. The sequence continues at coordinate 1,658,142 of JAITYX010000012.1, forward strand.
TGAAGGTTTGCTCTTGGAGAGTCTAAGTCACCCTAGACGGGGGGTGAATAGGGTGATGAGGAAATTTTTAGTAAAGTAGAATCTTTAAGCTTGAAAAGAATGATTACGAGAATGTGAGTCTAGATTGGACTTAGAAAAGTATGCGAGACAAAGATAAGTGGAAACCCTCATAGGGCGAGAAAACCACGGACAGTTCTAATCAAAGCACCAAGTTAAATTCATTTTTTTAATCCTCAAAGTACAACGAACTGACTCAACCAAAATTGCTCCCTTAGACAATTCCTTACAAGGTTTTCTTAAATTTAGAAGTTCCCTTATCGATCTAGTACTTCCTAGCTGAAGTAACCTTTACGGCTAGGGCCAAGCGAGCTGAGTTCACCCTTACGGCTCGGTCAAGGGACCTTACTCAGCAACTAAGAGAAGTATGTAGCTGATTACAAGACTTTACAACTCGGAAAATGTTAATTACAAAATGGGCGTCCTAAATTGAAGATTGAATATGAAAACAATGACTTTCGCTTAAGTAATGTGTTTTTGCAATGATTCCAACAATCTTCAAGTCTTGTGAATTGGCTTCTATTTATAGATGACCAAGCGAGTCATCGTTGTGTCTTCGTTCTTAACGAAGTCTTCAGCGGCCAATGTAACGGCTCTTCTAAGTCACTCAGAAAAGATCCGTTGGGATGTCAATGTTGTGCAACGGCTCTTGGCTCCTAATGGTGCTTCGAGTCAGCTGGTGGAGTGCGGAAAGCAAGGTGGAAACCACCGTTGAGCTTAGCGTTGAAGTTTTCCGGTTTTGAAAGCGACAACCACGACAAGGTGTACGAACCCTATTCGAAGTAGATAAGCCTTATCTGCTGGTGATTGACAGACTTGAAGCCGGCTACTTACGTATTTCAAAAATGAGATAACCTTCTTTAGATAACCTACAAAAGTAAACCACTTTGGTTCTCAAAGTATAAAATACTTTGGTCCAAGATTAGGCACGATTAATAATTTAATTAAGACAATTAAGTGCATAATTGTCTTAGGCCTAGAAAGAGTGGAATTTTGTGAGTCTAATATTCAATATACTTAAATTCCATCGAGTCGAGTCCTTAAGAAAGATCAAGTTAAAAGAGTAAAATCATCGGAGTATAAAGACTTGATATGGACATATAATTCTCAAACAAACAAACTGACTTAGAAAGAGGAACTAACACTTGTAATTCGGTTTGCATTAAAATGTAAAGTCAGAACTCGGATAAAAAGAGTTAAAGAAATTATTTGAACATGCGATAGATCCGAGTGACTCGAAACGTCAATGTGACAGATATTCAAGAATATGTTTTCGAGTCGGTCAGAAACGAATGAAAACTTATACAAGAGTTTCTAAAACAATCAGAATGACTTGTAATCAAAACTTAGGAGGGATGAGGTTTATACTTGAGTCTTCATGTGGTACTCGAGTGGTTTAGCTTTAGAGTGTGAGTCTTCACTTTTCTTATTTAATTTACAAACCTAGGAAGAAATTGAGTTCTCTCATCATGCTCATTTGGAACTCCTATCTCATTAGCTTAGAAAACTCTTGGCATAGAGTTTTATTAGTAGCTCCAAAAATAATATTATCAACACATATCTGAATGATAAGACAATCATTCCCCTTAATTTTTGTAAATAGAGTTTTGTCAATCAAACCTCTTTTGAATTCATTTTTATCCAAGAAGCTGCTTAGTCTTTCATACGAAGTTCTACGAGCTTGTTTCAGACCATATAAAACCTTTTGCAACTTTAAAACATGATTTGGAAATTCAGAATTTTCAAATCCAGGGGTTGCTCAACATAAACTTCTTCTTGAATATAACCATTGAGAAATGCACACTTAACATCCATTTGATAAAGCTTGATATTCATGCTTGGATGTAAATGTTAAAAGAATTTTGACTACCTCAACTCTAGCAAAAGGAGCAAAGGTTCCCCCACAATCAATTCCCTCTTCTTGGTTATACCCTTAAGGCACTAGTATGAATGCCTCAATCCTAGCAACGAGACCCTATTTCTGACTACCAACCCTTCCTCATCTAGTTTGTTCTTGAAAATCAATTTGGTTCCTATTAGTTGGTGGTCGAGAAGGTCGTTTGGTCAGAGCTGCGAGACTTGGTTTCTTTCAAATTGATTCAACTCTTCTTGCATGGCCTCCACCCATTCAGGTTCACTTAAGCCTTCTTCTTGCTATCCTTTTTTCTATTTGGACGAGTCCTTGGCTGTGTGATCTTTCTTTGCCATATTAAAAGTAACCAAAGTTCTTATTTAAAGATAACTTTGAAAGGGAAGAGTATTTACCTACTCTGTCCTTCTTATCTTTTTGTATAACTCTTTGTTTGGCCTCCTCTCCTATTTCTTGTGCTTTATCATTCTTTCGAAACCTCGGGAAATGAGTGCCATAGGATCTTCTTACGAGTCGAGGAACTCGGACTTTCCCCTACTGCTTACGAGGCTTTCGGAGCAATTTTCTTTTTGGTGTTGACCTCGACATCCTCTTTTGCTAGGTGAATTTCATGGGTAAACGGCTTCCCAATCGGTTCATCGGCTTTAGGTGAGAGAGGTTACTGAGATGGCTTTCACCTTGGGACCCCATCTTCTCTTTGGCGAGACTTCTCATAATTTTTACGCACATTTCTTCATGTGAAATCTTTCTACCCAGAAACTTGAGATTGTTTGTAATCTCGGTGAAGCGAATAAACATCGAGTGATGTTTTCTTACGGCTCAATCTTGAACACCTCATATTTGTGAATTTACTAGCTTATCTTTGCTGTTTCACTTGGCTTGTGCCTTCGTATGTGTTGACAAGAGTGTCCCACACATCTTTGGCTGTATCACAGGCTGACACTTTATTGTACTCGTCCGAGTTGATAGCACACATCATAATGTTCATCGCTTTAAAGTTCTTTCTTATTTTCTCTAACATCTTATTGGTGTACTCGAACTTTTCCTTAGGCACGAGATCTTGTACCTTCTATCTTCATTGGAATGTAGTTGCCTTCTTGGATGATGTTCCAAACGGCTTCATCATTGTCCGGCAAAAAGCATTCCATTAGCTTCTTCCGAGTGTACAAAGTTTGATCCTTTGAACTTTGGTGATCTTGTGGAAGATCTTCCTTCATTGAACTCTCCAATGTTACGAGCCATCTCATCTTTAGACCTTTGGATTGTTTGATCCTTCTTTGAAAGGCTAGGCTCTGATACCAATTGAAGGTTTGCTCTTGGAGAGTCTAAGTCACCCTAGACGGGGGGTGAATAGGGTGATGAGGAAATTTTTAGTAAAGTAGAATCTTTAAGCTTGAAAAGAATGATTACGAGAATGTGAGTCTAGATTGGACTTAGAAAAGTATGCGAGACAAAGATAAGTGGAAACCCTCATAGGGCGAGAAAACCACGGACAGTTCTAATCAAAGCACCAAGTTAAATTCATTTTTTTAATCCTCAAAGTACAACGAACTGACTCAACCAAAATTGCTCCCTTAGACAATTCCTTACAAGGTTTTCTTAAATTTAGAAGTTCCCTTATCGATCTAGTACTTCCTAGCTGAAGTAACCTTTACAGCTAGGGCCAAGCGAGCTGAGTTCACCCTTACAGCTCGGTCAAGGGACCTTACTCAGCAACTAAGAGAAGTATGTAGCTGATTACAAGACTTTACAACTCGAGAAAATGTTAATTACAAAATGGGCGTCCTAAATTGAAGATTGAATATGAAAACAATGACTTTCGCTTAAGTAATGTGTTTTTGCAATGATTCCAACAATCTTCAAGTCTTGTGAATTGGCTTCTATTTATAGATGACCAAGCGAGTCATCGTTGTGTCTTCGTTCTTAACGAAGTCTTCAGCGGCCAATGTAACGGCTCTTCTAAGTCACTCGAGAAAGATCCGTTGGGATGTCAATGTTGTGCAACGGCTCTTGGCTCCTAATGGTGCTTCGGTCAGCTGGTGGAGTCCGGAAAGCAAGGTGGAAACCACCGTTGAGCTTAGCGTTGAAGTTTTCCGGTTTTGAAAGCGACAACCACGACAAGGTGTACGAACCCTATTCGAAGTAGATAAGCCTTATCTGGCTGGTGATTGACAGACTTGAAGCCAGGCTACTTACGTATTTCAAAAATGAGATAACCTTCTTTAGATAACCTACAAAAGTAAACCACTTTGGTTCTCAAAGTATAAAATACTTTGGTCCAAGATTAGGCACGATTAATAATTTAATTAAGACAATTAAGTGCATAATTGTCTTAGGCCTAGAAAGAGTGGAATTTTGTGAGTCTAATATTCAATATACTTAAATTCCATCGAGTCGAGTCCTTAAGAAAGATCAAGTTAAAAGAGTAAAATCATCGGAGTATAAAGACTTGATATGGACATATAATTCTCAAACAAACAAACTGACTTAGAAAGAGGAACTAACACTTGTAATTCGGTTTGCATTAAAATGTAAAGTCGAACTCGGATAAAAAGAGTTAAAGAAATTATTTGAACATGCGATAGATCCGAGTGACTCGAAACGTCAATGTGACGAGATATTCAAGAATATGTTTTCGAGTCGGTCGAAACGAATGAAAACTTATACAAGAGTTTCTAAAACAATCGAGAATGACTTGTAATCAAAACTTAGGAGGGATGAGGTTTATACTTGAGTCTTCATGTGGTACTCGAGTGGTTTAGCTTTAGAGTGTGAGTCTTCACTTTTCTTATTTAATTTACAAACCTAGGAAGAAATTGAGTTCTCTCATCATGCTCATTTGGAACTCCTATCTCATTAGCTTAGAAAACTCTTGGCATAGAGTTTTATTAGTAGCTCAAAAATAATATTATCAACACATATCTGAATGATAAGACAATCATTCCCCTTAATTTTTGTAAATAGAGTTTTGTCAATCAAACCTCTTTTGAATTCATTTTTATCCAAGAAGCTGCTTAGTCTTTCATACGAAGTTCTACGAGCTTGTTTCAGACCATATAAAACCTTTTGCAACTTTAAAACATGATTTGGAAATTCAGAATTTTCAAATCCAGGGGTTGCTCAACATAAACTTCTTCTTGAATATAACCATTGAGAAATGCACACTTAACATCCATTTGATAAAGCTTGATATTCATGCTTGGATGTAAATGTTAAAAGAATTTTGACTACCTCAACTCTAGCAAAAGGAGCAAAGGTTCCCCACAATCAATTCCCTCTTCTTGGTTATACCCTTAAGGCACTAGTATGAATGCCTCAATCCTAGCAACGAGACCCTATTTCGACTACCAACCCTTCCTCATCTAGTTTGTTCTTGAAAATCAATTTGGTTCCTATTAGTTGGTGGTCGAGAAGGTCGTTTGGTCAGACTGCGAGACTTGGTTTCTTTCAAATTGATTCAACTCTTCTTGCATGGCCTCCACCCATTCAGGTTCACTTAAGCCTTCTTCTTGCTATCCTTTTTCTATTTGGACGAGTCCTTGGCTGTGTGATCTTTGCTTGCCATATTAAAAGTAACCAAAGTTCTTATTTAAAGATAACTTTGAAAGGGAAGAGTATTTACCTACTCTGTCCTTCTTATCTTTTTGTATAACTCTTTGTTTGGCCTCCTCTCCTATTTCTTGTGCTTTATCATTCTTTCGAAACCTCGGGAAATGAGTGCCATAGGATCTTCTTCGAGTCGAGGAACTCGGACTTTCCCCTCTGCTCTACGAGGCTTTCGGAGCAATTTTCTTTTTGGTGTTGACCTCGACATCCTCTTTTGCTAGGTGAATTTCATGGGTAAACGGCTTCCCAATCGGTTCATCGGCTTTAGGTGAGAGAGGTTACTGAGATGGCTTTCACCTTGGGACCCCATCTTCTCTTTGGCGGACTTCTCATAATTTTTACGCACATTTCTTCATGTGAAATCTTTCTACCCAGAAACTTGAGATTGTTTGTAATCTCGGTGAAGCGAATAAACATCGAGTGATGTTTTCTTACGGCTCAATCTTGAACACCTCATATTTGTGAATTTACTAGCTTATCTTTGCTGTTTCACTTGGCTTGTGCCTTCGTATGTGTTGACAAGAGTGTCCCACACATCTTTAGGCTGTATCACAGGCTGACACTTTATTGTACTCGTCCGAGTTGATAGCACACATCATAATGTTCATCGCTTTAAAGTTCTTTCTTATTTTCTCTAACATCTTATTGGTGTACTCGAACTTTTCCTTAGGCACGAGATCTTGTACCTTCTATCTTCATTGGAATGTAGTTGCCTTCTTGGATGATGTTCCAAACAGCTTCATCATTGTCCAGCAAAAAGCATTCCATTAGCTTCTTCCGAGTGTACAAAGTTTGATCCTTTGAACTTTGGTGATCTTGTGGAAGATCTTCCTTCATTGAACTCTCCAATGTTACGAGCCATCTCATCTTTAGACCTTTGGATTGTTTGATCCTTCTTTGAAAGGCTAGGCTCGATACCAATTGAAGGTTTGCTCTTGGAGAGTCTAAGTCACCCTAGACGGGGGGTGAATAGGGTGATGAGGAAATTTTTAGTAAAGTAGAATCTTTAAGCTTGAAAAGAATGATTACGAGAATGTGAGTCTAGATTGGACTTAGAAAAGTATGCGAGACAAAGATAAGTGGAAACCCTCATAGGGCGAGAAAACCACGGACAGTTCTAATCAAAGCACCAAGTTAAATTCATTTTTTTAATCCTCAAAGTACAACGAACCGACTCAACCAAAATTGCTCCCTTAGACAATTCCTTACAAGGTTTTCTTAAATTTAGAAGTTCCCTTATCTGATCTAGTACTTCCTAACTGAAGTAACCTTTACGGCTAGGGCCAAGCGAGCTGAGTTCACCCTTACGGCTCGGTCAAGGGACCTTACTCAGCAACTAAGAGAAGTATGTAACCGATTACAAGACTTTACAACTCGAGAAAATGTTAATTACAAAATGGGCGTCCTAAATTGAAGATTGAATATGAAAACAATGACTTTCGCTTAAGTAATGTGTTTTTGCAATGATTCCAACAATCTTCAAGTCTTGTGAATTGGCTTCTATTTATAGATGACCAAGCGAGTCATCGTTGTGTCTTCGTTCTTAACGAAGTCTTCAGCGGCCAATGTAACGGCTCTTCTAAGTCACTCAGAAAAGATCCGTTGGGATGTCAATGTTGTGCAACGGCTCTTGGCTCCTAATGGTGCTTCGATCAAGCGGTGGAGTCGCGAAAAGCAAGGTGGAAACCACCGTTGAGCTTAGCGTTGAAGTTTTCCGGTTTTGAAAGCCGACAACCACGACAAGGTGTACGAACCCTATTCGAAGTAGATAAGCCTTATCTGCTGGTGATTGACGACTTGAAGCCAGGCTACTTACGTATTTCAAAAATGAGATAACCTTCTTTAGATAACCTACAAAAGTAAACCACTTTGGTTCTCAAAGTATAAAATACTTTGGTCCAAGATTAGGCACGATTAATAATTTAATTAAGACAATTAAGTGCATAATTGTCTTAGGCCTAGAAGAGTGGAATTTTGTGAGTCTAATATTCAATATACTTAAATTCCATCGAGTCGAGTCCTTAAGAAAGATCAAGTTAAAAGAGTAAAATCATCGAGTATAAAGACTTGATATGGACATATAATTCTCAAACAAACAAACCGACTTAGAAAGAGGAACTAACAACTGTAATTCGGTTTGCATTAAAATGTAAAGTCAGAACTCGGATAAAAAGAGTTAAAGAAATTATTTGAACATGCGATAGATCCGAGTGACTCGAAACGTCAATGTGACGAGATATTCAAGAATATGTTTTACGAGTCGATCGAAACGAATGAAAACTTATACAAGAGTTTCTAAAACAATCAGAATGACTTGTAATCAAAACTTAGGAGGGATGAGGTTTATACTTGAGTCTTCATGTGGTACTCGAGTGGTTTAGCTTTAGAGTGTGAGTCTTCACTTTTCTTATTTAATTTACAAACCTAGGAAGAAATTGAGTTCTCTCATCATGCTCATTTGGAACTCCTATCTCATTAGCTTAGAAAACTCTTGGCATAGAGTTTTATTAGTAGCTCAAAAATAATATTATCAACACATATCCGAATGATAAGACAATCATTCCCCTTAGTTTTTGTAAATAGAGTTTTGTCAATCAAACCTCTTTTGAATTCATTTTTATCCAAGAAAGCTGCTTAGTCTTTCATACGAAGTTCTACGAGCTTGTTTCAGACCATATAAAACCTTTTGCAACTTTAAAACATGATTTGGAAATTCAGAATTTTCAAATCCAGGGGTTGCTCAACATAAACTTCTTCTTGAATATAACCATTGAGAAATGCACACTTAACATCCATTTGATAAAGCTTGATATTCATGTCTGGATGTAAATGTTAAAAGAATTTTAACTACCTCAACTCTAGCAAAAGGAGCAAAGGTTCCCCACAATCAATTCCCTCTTCTTGGTTATACCCTTAAGGCACTAGTATGAATGCCTCAATCCTAGCAACGAGACCCTATTTCGACTACCAACCCTTCCTCATCTAGTTTGTTCTTGAAAATCAATTTGGTTCCTATTAGTTGGTGGTCGAAGGTCGTTTGGTCGACCGCAGACTTGGTCGAAGTCTTCACCGGCCATTGTAACGGCTCTTCTAAGTCATTCGAAAAGATCCGTTGGGATGTGAATGTTGTGCAACGGCTCTTGGCTCTTAAAGGTGCTTCGATCAACCGGTGAAGTCCGAAAAGCAAGGTGGAAACCACCGTTGAGCTTAGCGTTGAAGTTTTCCAGTTTTGAAACCGACAACCCCGACAAGGTGTCCGAACCCTGTTTAGAAGTAGATAAGCCTTATCTGTTGGTGATTGACGACTTGAAGCCGGCTACTTTTGTATTTAAAACATGAGATAACCTTGTTTAGATAACCTAAAAAAGTAAACCACTTTGGTTCTCAAAGTATAAAATACTTTTGTCCAAGATTAGGCATAGTTAATAATTTAATTAAGACAATTAAGTGCATAATTATCTTAGTCCTAGAAGAGTGGAATTTTGTGAGTCTAATATTCAATATACTTAAATTCCATTAGAGTCAATCCTTAAGAAATATCAAGTTAAAAGAGTAAAATCATCGAGTATAAAGACTTGATACGGACATATAATTCTCAAACAAACAAACCGACTTAGAAAGAGGAATTACCATTGTAATTCGGTTTGCATTAAAATGTAAAGTCGAACTCGGATAAAAAGAGTTAGAGAAATGATTTGAATATGCGATAGATTCGACTGATGTCCGAGTGACTCGAAACATCAATGTGACAGATATTCAAGAATATGTTTTCCGAGTCGATCGAAACGAATGAAAACTTATACAAGAGTTTCTAAAACACTCGGAATGACTTGTAATCAAAACTTAGGAGGGATGAGGTTTATACTTGAGTCTTCATGTGGTACTGAAAGTGGTTTAGCTTTAGAGTCCGAGTCTTCACTTTTCTTATTTAATTTGCAAACCTAGGAAGAAATTGAGTTCTCTCATCATGCTCATTTAGAACTCCTATCTCATTGGCTTAGAAAACTCTTGGCATAGAGTTTTATTAGTAGCTCCAAAAATAATATTATAAACACATATCTGAATGATAAGACAATCATTCCCCTTAGTTTTTGTAAATAGAGTTTTGTCAATCAAACCTCTTTTGTATTCATTTTTATCCAAGAAACTGCTTAGTCTTTGATACGAAGCTCTGCGAGCTTGTTTCAGACCATATAAAACCTTTTGCAACTTTAAAACATGATTTGGAAATTCAGAATTTTCAAATCCAGGGGGTTGCTCAACATAAACTTCTTCTTGAATATAACCATTGAGAAATGCACACTTACCATCCATTTGATAAAGCTTGATATTCATGTTGGATGTAAATGTTAAAAGAATTTTGACTACCTTAACTCTAGCAAAAGGAGCAAAGGTTCCCCATAATCAATTCCCTCTTCTTGGTTATACCCCTGAGCCACTAGTTTGACTACCGCAATCCTAGCAACAGGCCTTATTTCCGACTACCAACCCTTCCCCATCTAGTTTGTTCTTGAAAACCCATTTGGTTCCTATGACTGGGTGGTCGGAAGGTCGTTTGGTTAGAGTCTAGACTTGGTTTCTTTCAAATTAATTTAGCTTCTCTTGCATGGCCTCCATTCATTCAGGTTCGATTAAGGCTTATGGTATATTTTTAGGTTCCATTAATGACATGAATGCTGAAAATGGACATAGATTTTACAAAGAAGAAGGAGTTCTTACCCCACTATTGATGTCGGAAAGTATATTCACAGGTGGGTGACTAGATGCATATTTGAAAGCTCTACTTGTCCTTTGGTTTACAATGTTTGATGGTTAAATAGGCTGATCTTCGGTTGGTTGCTCCTGCTAAGCTTCTGCATTGGCTTGTTTTTCAACATTCTGAGCTGGCTCTTGAGCTTGTTCATTCCGAGTCACTTCATTCTAAGTTGGCTCATTCCGAGTTGCCTCATTCTAAGTTGTCTCAGTTCTTCTGTTTTAACTCTTTCCGAGTTCAGCTTCAGCAATGTCATCTTCATCTCTGTTAAGCTTGAGTTATGAAAAGGTTGATTCACTTATCCTGCCAAGATCAATTTCATCAAAGACAAAGTGGATGCTTTCTTCCACTTTGTTAGTCCTTTTGTTAAAAACTCTATGAGATGACTAACCCGAAATATGCCTTCATCCGACCTTGCACTTAGTCCGATGTTCCTTACCATTATTGTGTCCATCACTACTATAAGAACCACTTTTAACTACAATTAAAAACGATATTTAACGACGGTTAACAAGCATCTTAGTGAACTCTTTGAAGGCTTCATTCTTGTTCTTAAAAAACACACCCAGGTAAATCGTTAATAATCATCAATAATAAGAAGCACATATGATTACCTCCTAAGCTCTTTACAGGAATTTCACCACACAAATCCATATGAACAAATTCAAGTAGTTTGGATGTGGACACAATTATCGGTGGTTTGAAAGATGATCTAACTTACTTTCCTTTTGTGCATGCTTCACAGATTTTATCTTTCTTAAATGCACAGTTAGGTAAACCTCTAACTAATCCATGAGATGCAAGTTTTTGATGGTATGCATGAGATGCACATTCAAAGATGCTTTCAAATAAGATAAATTCGACTAGAATCTAGGAGAGGGATTGTATAAGTGTTACCCGACCTCATACCTGTGAGCTTTGTCTCTTGGGTTACTACATCGAAATGTAGCAGTTGGTCCGAGTGAATCTTACCTCTTGACCTTTATCACACATTTTAGATATGCTCAGAGATTGTACTTAAGCCCTTTGACAAGTTAGGACCGGATCGACTAAGTTGTTTCCTTGACCAATCTTGCCAATCCCAACTATCTTGCCTTTGTTATTGTCACCAAATGTGACTTTTCCTCCCTTCATATCTTCTAACACAGAGACGAGTTTTAAGTCTCAAGACATATGGCGTGAGCATCCACTGTCTAAGTACTTGTTACCCTTCCGTTTCGAGTCACCGCAACACAAAAACAAATTAACCCTTCTCACTTCCTCTCACTAACCCGAGTAACTCTCTTTACTATGGTCTTTCTCTCGAGGAAGAGCACTTTTGGGAACCTAGATTTGAATGATTTTGGGTTTGGTCTAAGTATGAGTCTTTCTTTTGAAAACCGAGTTTATGTCTCTTTTCTTTGAAAACCTTTCTTTTTGCAAACAGAGTTAACAAGGCTTTGTCCTGTAAACCGGTCCGTGCTTAATCCCTTTTTCATGTGAGTGAATGGGACCATGCTAAAGCCTCCTGAACTTTATAGTTCGGAATCAATTTTGAAAAGATCCGAGTAGGAATTAGATTCCTCTCCAAGCATTATAACGAAGACCTTCTTTCTTAAATGAGACATACCGAGAGCCAAGTAAAGGATCAAAGTTTTTCTGACCTTGAGTGAGTTTTAAAACCAGCTCTTGAGACTCATTCAACTTCTGTTTTAGTTGCTCATTCTCTGTTCTAAGGCACTCGGACTCAGTCTCATTGTCTTGAGCACTAGTCTCAAGTACTTTCAGATTTTATTTTAAGTTTTCTAACTCTTTTTCAAACAAGTACTCTCGGTAGTAAGAGACTCAAGTTGTTTCTTGAAATCAAAAGAGTTAGAATTTGACTTTTCTTCCAAAGTAAAGATATATCTAGCAAGATCAAGTTTGGAAAACTTAAGGAAGTATTCAATTAGCTCTTAAGGACTTGTTTCCTCAAGCATCCGAGTTGTCATTGTCTAACTCGGATCTTGCTTCTGAGTCTGTCATTGCCATTAGACACTTTGAGTCATCAGAATCATTTTCTTTCAGTCCATCTTTCTCTTTGGAAAGTCCTTGACTATATGCCCCTTGCTGCCACACTCGAAACCAACCTGAGTTTTTATTTAAAGACAACTTAGAAGGGGATGAGTATTTACCTTTCTTGTCTTTCTTATAAAACTCTTCATTTGGCGTCTTTTGCCACTTTTTGTACTTCATCATCTTTTTGAAACCTCGGGCAATGAGTGTCATGGGATCCTCTTCGAATATGAGTAGCTCGGACTTTGTCGTCCGCTTACGAGGCCTTCGGTGCAATGTTTTTTTGGCGATGACCTCGGCATCCTCTTCTTCTAGGTGCAGATTATGAGCAAGTAGCTTCCCAATGAGCTCATGTGGCTTCAGTTGTTAGAGGTTCTAAGCTTCTTCGATTGTTGTCACCTTATGACCCCATCTTATCTTTCATAGACTTCTCATAATTTTTCTGACCTTTTTATCATGAGAGATCTTTCTACCTAGAGATGGTTTGTAATCTCGGTGAACCGAGCGTACATTTGAGTGATGTTCTCCTCAAGCTCCATTCTGAACAGCTCATACTCGGTGAAGATATTGAGTTATCTTTGCCTGTTTCACTTAGCTAGTTCCTTCATAGGTATTGACCAATGTATCCCACACCTCTTTAGCTGTGTCATAGGTCGACATTATGTTGTATTCTTTTAAGCTTATAGCGCACATCGGAGCATTCATAGCTTTAAAGTTCTTATTGAACATGTCATTCTCTTTAGTATTATACTCTTATTTCTCTTTAGGCACAAATCTTGCTCCTTCCATCCTCATTGGAATAAATTTTTCATTCTTCACAATGTTCCACACTTCCTCATCATTGTCCAGGAGGAAGCATTTCATCATCTTCTTCTAATGTGCAAAGTTTGACCCCTTCAACTTGGGTGGTCTTGTGGATGATCTTCCTTCATCGAACTCTCTATTGTTCTAAGCCATCTGATCTTTAGACTTTTAGATTGTAAGATCCTCTTCAAAGGCTAGGCTTTAAGACCAATTGAAGGTTTGTTCTTGAAGAGATTAAGTTACCAGTAGAAGGGGGTGAATAAGGTGATGGAAGATTTTGAGAAATTACAAACTGTTTTTGCACACAATAGACTTAGAAATATATTCTAAGTCTAGATTGGACTCAGAATGTAAAGTACACACGAAGTATGTGGAAACCCTCATTGGGAAGAAAATTACGGACACTCGGTAATCCAAGCATGAAGTCAAATCCACTAATGAATCTACAATTATAAGGAGCGACTCTTTACAAAATTGTTCCCTTAGACAATTCCCTTACATATTTTGCTAGACTTAGAAGATCCCTTATCTAATCTAGTACATCCTAACCGAGATACTCTTTACAGTTAGGGACAACCGAGCTGAGTTAAACCTTACAGCTCAATCAAGGGACTTAGAAAGAAAGTAGAAAAAGTTTAAGTGATTACAAGACTTTCTTTATAACTAAGAAACTAAGAGAATATAGATTAGGAGTTGTAAGCTGAAGATTTAGTATGTAAGCACCAAGCAACTGTTAAGCAATGTGTTCATCAATCTTCAAGTCTTGTGGAGTGACTTCTATTTATACACAGCAGAGGCGGGATGACCGTTGAGGCTTGTTCTAGGCTCGTAAGCTTTAGTAGCCATTGTAATGACTAGTCCGAGTCACTCGTAAAATGATCCGTTGAGATGTAAACGTTGTGTGGTAGTCCTTGGCTCAAAAGGTGGTCCATCCACTACTACAAGAACCAATTTTAATGACGGGTCTTTAATGACAGTTAAAAGGACAAAGCGTCGAAAAAATGAACTGGCGGCATTTTCGTAAAAAATGCAGCTTTTAATGTATATATGGTGACGGTTCAACATAAAAACTGTCTCGAAGGTTTCCTCTTGGAGAGTCTTAGTGACCCTAGAGGGGGTGAATAGGGTGATCTAGAAATTTTAACAAACTTGGAAGATTAAAGATTGAAAGCAATAAACAAGACTATCTAAGTCTAGATTGGACTCGGAAAAGTATGAGCTCGGATTTACGTGGAAACCCTCCCGGGCCGGAAAACCACGGCCAGTGCTAGTCCAAGCACTAAGTCAAATCCACTATTTTGAATCCACAAAATATAGCAGATTAACTCAACCAGAATTACTTCTTTAGACAATTCCTTATAGAGTTTTCCTAAACTCGAAGTTCCCTTGTTCGATCTAGTACTTCCTAACCGAGGTAACCTTTATAGCTAGGGACAACTAAGCTCGGTTAGCCCTTACAGCTCGGTCAATGGACCTTACTCAGAAAGTAAGAGAGAGTATTTAACTAATTACAAGACTTTACAACTCGAAAGGATGAATTACAAGTCGGGAGTTGTAAGTAAAAGATTGAGTATGAATACAAAGGCTTTCGCTTAAGTAATGTGTATTAACAATAATTCCAGTAATCTTCAAGTCTTGAGAGATGGCTTATATTTATAGATGACCGAGTAGATTAGCCATTGTGACTATCTTCATAATAGATGTCCTTTGTGACCGTTGTAAAGGTTCTTCTAAGTCGCTCGTAAAAGATCCGTTGAGATATGAACGTTATGTAATGGCTCTTGACTCCTTAGGATGTCCCAATCCACTCGGTGATGTCCGAAAAGTATGGTGGAAATCACCATTGAGTTTAGCGTTGAAGATTTCCAGCTTTGGAAACAGACAACCCCGACACGGCGTCCGGGCCTAGTTCGAAGTAGAAAAGCCTTGTCTCGCTAGTGATTGACATATTGAAGCTCGGTTACTTTTGTAATTCAAAAATATGATAACCTTGTTTAGATAACCTACAAAAGTAAACCACTTTGGTTCCTAAAGTAAAAAAATACTTTAGCCCAAGATTAGGCACAGCTTGATAATTTAATTAAGACAATTAATTGCATAATTATCTCGAGGCCTAGAAGAGTGGAATTTTCCGAGTCTAATATTCAACATACTCAAATTCCGTCGAGTCGAGTCCTTAAGAAACACCAAGTTAAAAGAGTAAAATCATCGAGTATAAAGACTTGATATGGACAAATAACTCTCAAACAAACAAACCGACTTAGAAAGAGGAATTAACACTCGTAATTCACTTTGCGTTAAAATGTAAAGTCAAAACTCGGATAAAAAGAGTTAGAGAAATTATTTGAACATGCGATAGATCTTAGTGATGTCCGAGTGACTCGTAAACATCAATGTGACAGATATACAAGAATATGTTTTGTGAGTTAGTTAGAAACGAAGGAAAACTTATATAAGAGTTTCTAAAACACTTAGAATGACTTGTAATCAAAACTCAGGAGGGATGACGTTTATAGATGAGTCTTCATGTAGTACTCAGAGTGGTTTAGATTTAGAGTTTGAGTCTTCACTTTTCTTGCTTGATTTGCAAACCTAGGAAGAAATTGAGTTCTCTCAAGCATGCTCATTTGGAACTCCTGTCTCATAAGCTCGAAAACTCTTGGCATAGAGTTTTATTAGTAGCTCCAAAAATAATATTATCAACATAGATCTGAATGATAAGAGAATCATTCCCCTTAGTTTTCATAAAAAGAGTTTTGTTAATCAAACCTCTTTTGAAATCATTTTTGTCCAAGAAACTTCTTAGTCTTTCATACGAAGCTCCGAGAGCTTGTTTCGGACCATATAAAGCCTTTTGCAACTTGAAAATATGATTTGGAAATTCAAAATTTTTAAATCCAGGGGGTTGTTCAACATAAACTTCTTCTTGAAGATAACCATTGAGAAATGAACACTTAACATCCATTTGATAAAGCTTGATATTCATGCTAGATCCAAATGTTAGAAGAATTTTGACTCCCTCAATCCTAGCAACAGGAGCAAAGGTTTCCCCACAATCAATACCCTCTTCTTGGTTATACCCTTGAGCCACTAGTTTGATTGCCTCAATCCCAAGCAACATGCCTAATTTCTTACTACCAACCCTTCCTCATCTAATTTGTTCTTAAAAACCCATTTGGTTCCCGAAGGTTTGCTCGGGGAGAAGTTAAGTCACCCTAGAGGGGGTTGAATAGGGTGATGGAAGATTTTTGAGAAAATCAAACTCTTTTGCACAGAATAGAGACAGAAACTGATTCCGAGTCTAGATTGGACTCGAAAAGTGTAAACTCGGATATACGTGGAAACCCTCCCGGGCGTGAAAACCACGGACAAGTGTCAATCCGGACATCAAGTCAAATCCACTAATTGAATCCTCAATTACAATGAATATGACTACCCAGATTTGTTCCCAAACAAATCTATTACAATTTTCCCAGTGCTCGAATTTACCTTATCCGATCGACCTAGTACTTCCAAGTTGAAGTTACCTTATCAACTTGGGATCCTCCAATTTTTCCCAGGGTTAGAAGTTCCCTTATCTCGACCTGGTACTTCCAAACCGAGGTAACCTTTACAGTTTGGGACAACCGAGTTGAGGTAACCTTTACAACTCAGCCAGAGAGAAAGAGTAGAAGAGTAGTAAGAATTGCAATACAACCGACTCGAAAAATACAACTCGGAATATTAGAATTACAGTTTGGGAGTTGTATGCTAGAGAAGATGTTCAATATGGTCTCTCTTTTTCTTCCATTCGTCGGTTGAAATCTTGTGCTAAGGCTTTTATAAATAGTCCGCCTTGAAGAGATACCCGTTGTGCCTCCAACGTCTTTTCGTTGAAGCTGTCCGAGTCAACTAGCCGTTGTAACGGATAGTCCGAGTCACTCGATTTCTGGACCACCTTGAAATAACCGTTGTGCCTTGGTCCTAGCTTCCAACAACTCTTTTTCCAACCTTTGTAAACTGGAAAAGCAAAACGAAAAGACCGTTAGACACATAAATAAAATATTACCCAAAACAATGAATGGACAAGGCTCTCAGTAAGTTCCGAGTTTTTCTAGAAATTCCAGCTTTTTGTCCGGCGGTGCTTTAATGGTCGAAGCCTTTTGCTTTTGCTTTTTCTTCGGATAATTGACATTAGAAAAACTCGCAAAAACATTAAGCACAATGGTTCTCAAAGTATAAATATACTTTGGTCCATAATTAGATAAGGATTAGTCTAAATAAAGCATTTAATGACTAATTACCTTAATCTATTAATCTGAAATATTTCAAGTCTAATATTCAATATACTCAGATTCCGGATATGCTAAAACTCATAAATAAATCATTCAATCTTAATGGGCACAAGAGTTATATAGACGTTGTAACACCCCAAAACACCCCCGGGAGTATTACATCGCCGAGTTCCTTAAAGGAACTCCCAAGGCTCTTTCCGGTGTTGGTTTGGCGGTCTAAACTCAACTTAGAAGTAATACCGGTGGTTTTCCTAAAAGAATCCGAGATTCTCTCGAAAATTTCGACAGAGTGTCTGTTTGTAACATGGACTAACCCATAGGCTCAAAGCTTTAAAATCCTGCATAAAAGCATAATAAAACTCGACGAGCCACACGCTCGGAGTATACAACTCAACGGCCATACACCGGAGTTCAACCAATCATGCGGTACAACTTAAAACAATCTAACTGGTTACTATACATTTGGTACAACTATATGCACTAAATTACAAGTACAATCATTTAGAAATAAACAATGCATGACAGCCACTTGGGTCTCTTCAACCAGTCAACAATCGGCAGGAGTCCGAAGCGTGTTAAGTGTAGATTATGCTTCGAAAGTGTACCTGCAACACTCGGGTAGGGACGGGGCAATTTGTGGGGGTGAGCAATAATCAACGGGCTCACCGGAGTCTTAAACCCTTAAAATGGAAATTCTTTACACATAATACTCATAATAATGAAATCAGCGAAAGCGTAATAATATAATACAAATCTATATCCTTTTCAATAAAATCTCTTGAAGTCATTCGCAACATTAAGCTCATAACACTTAAATCATTTGGAAGCACGATTTGCAATCATTTTAGGTATGGAATCACATTAGACAAGGTGGAATCATCTACACTTTCTTTCAAATACTTTCCGAAAATTCTTTCGGGGCTTTCGGCGATTGAACTAGCACCGGGCGGTTCTCGGGCGCTACCCCGACTCGAGTTCCGGGACCTATCACTAGTCAAATACCGGAAGGCTCCGCTTTCCTCGTCAAGAAAGAATCAACCTCTCCGGTTGATGGGCATCCCGATACGCATATCGGGACCCCGTGGCCTCGATACGCACGACCACCTCCTTCCTCTGGTCTAAACAATCTAGCCCATAATTCATTTCAATCGAAGTGATCACAATCACTTATCAAACTTGGTTTCTTACCAAGATCTCAATCAATTTCTCATCGTAGAAGGCATGACACACATGTCACCCTTCTAAATTCACTTTCTCAAATCCGATTCACTTTCTCAAACAAGATTCACTTCTTTAAAACACATTCACGTTTGAAAGGCAGTTCACAAGAAGTTGTATTCGAGGATCATTTCACGTAAAATACAAAACACCTTTCAAAACTACTTTTGAGCATCACGTAAAGAAATCACATAGCACGAATAATCACCATTCAATGCAAGCAATCATTCTCAACTCTTTCCAACTATACATTTCTCAATCCATCACTCTAGTACGATTAGTTTCCATTTTCCGAGCCACAATAACCACAAGCGGATATCACCTAATTCAGCGTCCCAACTTCTCACAATTCTCTGTCTTTATTTCAATTCCTTATTCTATGTCTCTACTCAGTCAATTCACTTCGTTTGCTTATGTCTCAACTTCTCACAACTCCCTATCTTTACTTCAATTCTTCATTCGAGGTCTCCACTTTATAAATCAACTTCCTTTGCTCATACTCGGCCATATGACTCCTATTCTCACTTTATCACTTAAATTCCTCTTGTTAGGTTCATCTTCCAACTTAATTTCATCTTAAAGGCTTAGATACATTCTAAACTCAACTTAACCTTACAATTCCCGCTCGTTGTTTCCCTGCCTCAAACTCCCGAGTGTATGTTTCTTTCCTTATTAACCGACTCTTATTCGTCCATCCTTAGTTGTATAACTCTTAATCACTTCTCATCACTCAATTCTGGTTAGCTTCGCTTACCTTCAAGTCTAGTTCAATCTCACGGACTCGGGCACATCTCCAATTCAATTTAACCCAACCACTCGTGAAGGTTTGCTCAAGGAGAGTCTCGAGTTACCCTAGAGGGGGTGAATAGGGTGATAGAAAATTCTTTCGAAAATACACACTTTTGCGCGAAAAGAGGCAAAGACAGAATCCGAGTCTAATAACAGAGTCGAAAAGATTGGACTCGTAAAGCAATGAATCGAAGAAGCAAGAGCACTAAGGCCGTCTCGAGTCTAGAATGAACTCGTAAAAAGAACACGGAGATTTTACGTGGAAACCCTCCCGGGGCAGAAAATCACGGCCCGTGTCAATCCAGACACGAAGTCAAATCCACTATTTTGAGTCCACAAAATACCGTGAACTTGACAGTAACCCGAGTTGCTCCCTTAGACAACTCTATACAAATTTTCCTAGACTCGAAGTTACCTTATCTCGATCTAGTACTTCCTAGCCGAGATAACCCTTACAGCTTAGGGACAACTAAGCCGAGTTAACCTTTACAGACTTAGTCAAGGGACCTTACAAAGAATGTAAGAAGAGTTTGTAACTAAGTACAAGACCTTACAACTCATAAAGTAATGAATTACAGAGTGGGAGTTGTAAGTTGAAGATTGAGAGGAAATACAATAACTTTGATCAAGTAAGTGTATAGACAATATGTTCGGCAACCTTCAAGTCTTGTGAAGTGGCTTCTATTTATAGATAACCAAGCAGAGTAGCCGTTATCTTCATCTCGCTGACCGAGAGTCTTCTCGTGACCGTTGGTAGAAGCTTTCGAGTCACTCAGAAAGTATCCGTTGAAATATGAACGTTGAACAACGGTTTAACTCTCTTGGAAGTCCCAAAACCATCGGCTGTGTCTTGAAAATGAGGTGGAAACCACCGTTAGGCTTGGCGTTCCATTTTTCCAGATATGGAAGCGCATGACTTCCGACACAATCTTCCGGGACTAAAGCAGGGAAGGTGAAAAGCCATATCTCGCTGGTGATTTGACGTTTTGAAGCCGGCTACTTTTGTAGTTTGAAAAGATATCCTCGATTGGATAACCTACAAAAGTAAAACAACTTTGGTTTTCAAAGTATAAAATACTTTGGTCCAAGGTTAGACACGGATAATAAAATAATCATGATAATTAACCAACAGATTATCCGAGTCGGAAAAGAAATGGAATTTTCCGAGTCTAAAATCCATGATGCTCGGAATTCCATAAGACTTAGTCTTAAGCAAAGAATCAAGTTCCGTAACGAATATCGAGAGGGAAAAACTTGATATAGACTAAGTACGAAAAGAACTACGAATGCCGACTATGCAAACAATAGAGTAAATAACCACAAGTCAGATTCTGAGTGAGAAACGGCGGAATACCGGTATATTCGAAATGCGATTAATCCGAGTGAGAGTGGACTCGGAATAAAGAACCAGCTTTCGAGTCGCTAACCGAAAAGCAATAACAGAGATGAGTGAGGGCCGAATCACTTAGAGAAGATACTATTTTACTCAAGTAAGTTTCTAAGACACAGAGAATGCCTTGGAATCAAAACTCTATAAGAATGACATCGTTATACTTGATTCCTTTTGCATGACTCGTAAAGATATTGAGCAAAGTGTCTCGAGTCTTCAATCTCCCCTTTTTGATGAAAGGCATTCCATACTTAAACGAAACTTTGTTAGAGAAAAATAGATTGATTCCGAGTAGTTTGTTCAAGAGTAAGGCATATTGAATAGATCGTAGCAATATACAATATATCGTAGCAATATAAAGTATGCTTTAACTCATTAACTCGTAAAATAAAGAACTCGTAAATTAATAATGAAATGCATCAATTCATTAAAAAAATTACAAGGGAATAAACTCCCCTAAACAAGACAACCAGCTTCGACTACATTTCTCCCCTTGCCTTTCAAAGAAAAACAAGAAACAAAAAGAAGGGAGAAAAGTACAAGTAAAACACATAAGTTGTCCGGACAAAAAGAAAATTTTGAAGCGAAATTCTGGAGACACCGAGGAATTGTGACTCAGTGCATGGCTCCAACTAGGAAGGAGGGGATTTCGAGTGGAGGCGGAGGTGCGCCGGCGCCGATAAGATCTCGACGATGTGCTTGAGCGCGGCGAAGGGAGAACCGAAATAGTTCGTAGGGGCTCGCCTCGAGTGGCCGACCCGGAGAGAGTGGATCGAGGGGTTCTTCCCTTGGGATCTCGAGGGCTGGAGGGGGTTGCTCCGGCCGACTCGCCGGAGGAGCGAGATCTTCGACCCACTCGGATCGCCGTCCGAGCCGAGTACAGCAATTTGAGCTTGGGAAGCGGCTGTCCCTCGCCAGCTTGCCACGGCCTCTTCTTCCCTTTGCCTGGAAGGGGCTGCCTCACCGCAGATTCCTCAAGCATCCTCCGCCGCATCCGCCGCTTCTTCCTCTTCTTCCTCAACTTCCTCGCTGTCCGAGGAGGTCGGGCTCGGGCTCGAGGACGCCTCGAGGTGTCTCGAGTCATCCTGGTCCCGAGCCGCCTTGGACCTTCTTTCTCTCGAGGAGCTCAGCCTAGCTCCTTCTTCTCTTTAACCAGCTCTCTCATCTCAAGAACGAGAGACTGTCGCTCTCGGATTTGGGACTCGACCGGTCTTTTGGTTAATGGTCGACCTCGAAGAACAGTACTTGAAACCCCGAGCATGTCTCTCGAATTCGAAGACACAGAGGTGATCTTGTCCATGAAGACAGGGGACAAGAGGGCAGAGAGAGTTTTGGAAACACTGGAGGTGGAGGCACCACCAGGTGAAGAGGGAAGAGGGAGAGGGGTTGATTTCGAGTCCGAGGTGGAGAAGGAGGCCTCGGCTCCGAAGTTGTGAACCCGCACACCGTGGTTAGTTTCCGGTATCCGTACCCTCGGAGTTCCTTCTTGCCGACCACAATGGCCGCCTCGCACACCGCGTTAGGGTCGGAGGGAAGAGGAACTTGGAATTGTTTGAAGACAAGGGTGAGAAGAGCACCGAAAGGAAGGGAGGTGCTCTTCTTGCTCGGAGTTGAGCCGGCACAGCGGCCATCCGCTCAATGAGGGAGGGGAAGAGGTCGACTTCGTATCCCTCCGGGATATCGAAGAGGGCTTTGAGGTGCTTGGAGTTGGGGTTCTCCTTGCTGGAATGCTGTGAGAAGAAGGTTCTCATCAGCAGAAAGCACGTAAGCTCTGGCTTCGACTTCAACCGAGTCACGTAAAAGTTCTTTCGGACCTGTGGAATTCTGTAGCGTACTTTTCAAAGAAGTCGTCGGCGACTTCAGTGAAGGGAATAGGGTTACTATTCAAGAAGAGAGAAGAAACTTTGAACAAGTCGGTGAAGGAGAGAGGTGTTGATACTGAACAAGTAATGTTCCGAACCCGAGAGGTTAGAACATTTTCTGAGTGGGTGAGATGAGTATAAAACTCGAAACGAGTTCAGGATAGATGAACTCGCTGAAACACAAGAAAGGGTAGACTCCGGTGGTTTGGATATTGGACAACCAAGAGAATTTGGTTGTTGGGAAGAATTTGTCGTCCAAATGCAAGGTGCTCGGGTGACAACGAGTTTAGAAGGGGTTGAGCTTTCGGCTTGTTGGTGCGAGGCTTTTAGAGGATGAAGAAACCTGAAAGTCGGGATGGTTTCCTCTTTTAGGCATTGTGAGAGATGAAAAGATGAAACTCTTCGAAAGAAAAAGAGAAGGAGGTGTAGAAGAGAAGAAAACGAAAATGGTAGAAGAAAAATGAGAAGAGAGCAATCAAAAACTTACGAGAGAGAGAGAGAGAGAGAGCTTCTTTAACACTTGCGGACGATCAAGGGTCACTGCTCACGTAGCAAACTTCCACGAGAAGATTTTCGTTTTAGAATATCGAGATGAAGAGGGATAGTCGATATATATAGAGAATACGCGCGCCCGTTCACTATCCGTTATGTAACTCCGTTCGACTCAGCTCTGTCCATCGGTCATTAATGCCCGGTGTGACAGCTTCTTCTTCAACGGTTGAGATATCGCGGTTTGAAATCTGCGGTTATGATCCGATCGCAGCGCTCGAGAAAGAGAGAGAGAAAGATTTTGAAATTATAATCCGAAACTCTCCACTGTTCTAGAGATAGCTTTAGAAAATTTGATGTCCAAATTTCTCTTACGTCCGAGTTTGACTCGTAAAGAATTCCGAGTGACTCGAAACAACGAAATAACTATCAGCCCAAGTATCACGTGGTCAATCGAACTAACGGTTATAAACATGAAAGCACATAGCACGTAAATAGTCAAGAATCTTAACACAAAACTAAGCATTTAACATACCAAGCTCATTCCGAATAAAACAGAATTGATCTTCACCAAGAGGCTTAGTAAAAATATCAGCTAATTGAAGATTAGTAGGAATGAACTCAAGTGTAATATCACCCTTTTCGAGTGATCGCGTAAGAAGTGATACCTGACCTCAATATGCTTTGTTTTTGAGTGCTGGACAGGATTCTTAGTGATACCGATTGCGCTTTGATTGTCACACTTGATTGGAACCGAGTTGAGAAATAATCCAAGATCCTTCAAGTGTTGTTTTATCCAAAGGATCCGAGCGCAACAAGCTCCAGCGGCAATGTATTCAGCTTCCGCAGCTGATAGAGCTACTGAGTTTTGCTTCTTTGAGTGCCGGGATATTAGGGATTGACCCGTAAATTGGCAAGCTCCGGATGTGCTCTTTCGATCAACTTTATATCCTCGCGTAGTCCGCGTCTCGAGTATCCAGATCGAGTCGGCTCCGAGTCTCCGGAATACCACAGATCCTAAATTCCGAGTACCTGCAAGATATCTCGAATACTCTCTTCACCGCAGTGAGATGTGATTCTTTTGGATTAGCTTGAAATCGTGCACATAAGCAAACACTCGAACATTATATCCGGTCCGCTTGAAGTAAGATATAACAGATGATCCAATCATACCTCGATAGAGTTTCGATCTATCGCTTTACCTGTCTCATCCGAGTCAAGCTTTATACTCGTCTGCTCATAGGGGTCGATGCGTGCTTTGCATCTTGAAGTTTATATTTCTTCAGCAGCTCCTTGGTGTATTTCGATTGATGAACAAAGATTCCATCTTTGTCTTGTTTGATTTGCAGCCTCAAGGAAGAAGTTGAGTTCTCCCATCATACTCATTTGGAACTCTTGACTCATCAACTCGTAAAATTCTCAGCACGTAAATTCATTAGTAGCACCGAAAATAATATCATCAACATATATTTGAACAATGAGAAAATCTTTCCCTTTGGTCTTTATGAATAGAGTCTTGTCGATCCGACCTCTTTTGAAATCATTTTGAACCAAGAAGTCTGCTCAGCTCTTTCATACCAAGCTCTAGGGGCTTGCTTAAGACCATATAGAGCCTTTTGAAGTTTGAAAACATGATTTGGAAATTCTGAGTTTTCAAAACCAGGAGGCCGCTCGACATAGACTTCTTCTTCAATAAAACCATTGAGAAAGGCATACTTAACATCCATTTGATATAATTTAATATGCATGCAGGATGCAAATGCCAACAGATAGTCTAATGGCTTCTATTCTAGCTACTGGTGCAAAGGTTTCCCACAATCAATTCCTTCTTCTTGATTGTAACCTTGAGCTACAAGTCTAGCCTTGTTTCGACTACCACTCCACCCTCATCCAGCTTTGTTCTTGAAAACCCATTTGGTTCCTATAACTCGGGTGGTCGAAGGTCGGTTGGTCGAGTCCGGACTTGGTTTCTTTCAAATTGATTCAGCTCTTCTTGCATGGCCTCTACCCATTCGGGTTCATTAAGGGCTTCTAGTGCATTTTTAGGTTCAGTTAATGAAATGAATGCAGTGAATGCACATAGATTATGAAGAGAGGATCGAGTTCTTACCCCACTCGTTGATATCGAAATAATATTTTCTTGGGGATGACTCGGAAGTAAATTTGAATGCTTTACCAGCTTCTTTGATTCACCAGTGTCTGTGGGCTGAATAGCTTGATCTTCGAAGCTTGTTCCGAGTGATCGTCTTCATTGACTTGCTCGTTCTAAGCAAGCTCTTGAGCTGTCTCATTCTCGAGCCTCCTCGTTCCGAGTAGTCTCCTTCGAGTCTTTGTGAACTCATCTTCGTCATCATCCTTTCGAGCTTCGGCTCCGAGTATGCAGATTCACTTGGTTTCTCCTGTTCAAGCTCATCAAACACTACGTGGATACTTTCTTCCACTTTGTTAGTTCGCTTATTAAAGATACGATAAGCTTTGCTATGAGAGGAGTAACCTAGAAAAATACCTTCGTCTCGACCGAGCATCAAACTTGGTCGATGATCCTTACCATTGTTGTGGACAAAGCACTTACATCCAAAAGATCCGAAATAGGAAATATTTGGCTTCCTCCCTTTGTAGAGCTCATAAGGTGTTTTCTTCGTAATGGGTCCGATGAGGCATCGATTGAGAATGTAGTTGGGCTGTGTTTATCGCCTCCGCCTGCAAATAGTAGGGCAAGTTGTGTTCAATCATCATTGTCCTTGCTATCTCTTCAAGGGTTCTGTTCTTTCTCTCAACTACTCCATTCTCGCCGAGGAGTTCGGGTGCCGAGAAGTTGTAAGAAATTCCATTCTTGTCACAAAACTCGAGAATTCCGAGTAATCGAACTCCCTTCCATGGTCGAGCTCGAATCTTTTGAATCTGAGTCCGGGACTCCACTTGAATCTTTCTACAAAGCTTGCTGAACTCCTTGAAGGCTTCATTCTTATGCTTGAGAAAACACACCCGTGTAAATCTTGAAAAATCATCAATGATAACAAGTATGTAAGATTTACATCCGAGACTCTTCACAGAATTTCGCCACATAGGTCCATATGTAGTAATTCAAGAACGTTGGATGTGGAAACTGTCTTCGAGATATTTGAATGAAGATTTGACTTGTTTCCCTCGGTGCATGCTTCACATATTTTATCCTTCTCAAACGCACGCTTAGGCAATCCTCTAACCAGCACCATGAGATGTAAGCTTTTTGATAATATGCATGCTAATATGACCTAATCTACGATGCCAAGTCCAAGAATCATCTTGAAGAGATGCTTTCAAACAGGATAAATTCCGACTTGGGTCGAAAGAGGGATGATGTAGGTATTACCCGATCTCTTACCTGAAAGTTTTACCTCTTTGGTGATCTCATCTCGTGATGTAGCACTTGGATTGAGTGAATTTTACCTCTTGACCTTTGTCACATAGTTGGGAGATACTAAGTAGGTTGTACTTTAGCCCTTTGACAAGGTAGATCGGGCTCACCAGATTGCTTCCATTTCCAATCTTCCCAATGCCCACTATCTTACCTTTGCTGTCATCTCCAAAAGTCACCTTTCCCCTTTATATGACTCCAGCTCGTAAAAGAGTCCTTGGTCACCCGACATATGTCGAGAACATCCGCCGTCCAGTACCAATGTCCTTTTGATCTTTTCGAGTGACCCGCAAAACAGAGAGAATCTAACCCTTCTCACTTCCTCTAACGAACCCAAGAATATTTCTTACCGTGGTCCTTTCTCGAGGAAGAAGGTGCTTCGAACCCGATTTGAATGACTTTGGGTTTAGTCTCGATTCTCGAGTCTTCTTCTCGGAGAACTGAGTCCGTGTCTCTTTCCTTTTAAAAACCTTTCCTTTTGAAACAGGAGAAAATAGTTTCTTTTTGTAAATAGGTCCGGGTTTAGTCCTCCTTTCATTTCTGTGAATGGGACCATGCTCAACCTTTTGAACTTAACAGCTCTGAATCCTTTTTGAACAATTCCGAGTAAGAATTAGATTCTTCCTCTTTGTTGAAACCAAGACCTTCTTTTCTAAAAGAGACACATTGTGATCCTAAGAGCATATCAAGGTTCTTCCGACCTTGAGTAAACTTTAAAACCAGATCTCGAGACTCAATGAGCTTTTGTTTCAGCTTGCTCATTTTCTTTCCCGAGTAACTCGACTCGGCCTCATTAGTTTGAGCACTTGTCTTGAGTTCTCTCGAGTGTGAGCCTCGCTTTTCTAATTCGTTTTTCAAGGATATGCTCTCGGACGAGATTGACTCAAGTTGTTCTTTGAAATGAGAAGAATCGAATTGGACTTTTCTTCCAAAGTAAAGATGTATTTAGCTAAATCAACTTTGGAAAATTTGAGGAAGTAGTTTATTACCTCTTGAGGATTAGTTTCCTCGTTGTCCGAGTCCGAGTCCGACTCTCTTTCAGCCTTCCGAGTCGAAATTGCCATCGGACACTTCGAGTCATCTCGAGTCTTCGTCGTCTTCGGATGAATCCTCATCACTCCATGTTGCCATCATGGCCTTTTTCTTCTTCCCTGTCCCTTCTTCGTTTTGTACAGTCCTTGACTATGTGGTCTTTGCTGCCACATTCAAAACATCCAGATTTCTTAGACAAAGATAACTTTGAGGGTGAAGAAAACTTACCTTTTCTCGTCTCTCTTGTCCTTTTGTAGAATTCTTCTTTTGGTCTTTTGTCCCATCTTTTATGCTTTATCATTCTCTTGAAGCCTCTTGCAATGAGTGCCATGGGATCATCTTCCGAGTCGAGGAGCTCGGACTTGCTTCTTTGGATTCTCGAGGCTTTAAGCGCGATGTTCCTTTTGGAAGTACCCTCAGCATCTTCTTCTTCCGGATGTATCTCATGAGTCGAAGCTTTCCGATGAGCTCATCTCGGCTTCAAGAGTGAGAGGTTCTCGAGCCTCTTCTATGGCAGTCACTTTAGGACCCCATTGTTTTTGGGTAGGCTTCGAGAATTTTCCAGGCACATTTCTTCATGGGAGATTTTCTTTCCCAGAGATTTGAGATTGTTGGTGATCTCAGTGAAGCGAATGAACATCCGAGTAATGTTCTCCTCTCGGCTCCATTTTGAAAAGCTCATATTTATGAAGATACTCGACCGATCTTAGCTTGTCTCACCCGACTTGTACCTTCGTAGGTGTTGACTAAGGTATCCCATACCTCTTTAGCAGAGTCACGAGCAGAGACTCGATTATATTCTTCCGAGCTTATGGCGCACATGAGGATGTTCATGGCTTTGAATTTCTTTCGAACTTCTCCGCTTCGCTGGTGTGAACTCAGCCTTTGTCTTTGGAAGGATTCTGAATTCATCTGTCTTTGTTGGAATGTAGTTTCCTTGTTGTATGATTTCCCATACTTCTTCATCGTGATCCATGAGGAAACATTCCATAAGCTTCTTCCAAGTGACCGAAATTTGAACCTTTGAATTTTGGTGGCCTCGTTGGAAGATCTTCCTTCATCGAACTCTCCGTTGTTCCGAGCCATCCGATCTTTAGACTTTTGGATTGTTAGATCCTTTCCGAAAGGCTAGGCTCGATACCAATTGAAGGTTTGCTCAAGGAGAGTCCGAGTCACCCTAGAGGGGGTGAATAGGGTGATAGAAAATTCTTTTCGAAAATACACACTTTTGCGCAAAAAGAGGCAAAGACAGAATCCGAGTCTAATAACGAGTCGAAAAGATTGGACTCGTAAAGCAATGAATCGAAGAAGCAAGAGCACTAAGGCCGTCCGAGTCTAGAATGAACTCGAAAAAGAACACGGAGATTTTACGTGGAAACCCTCCCGGGGCAGAAAACCACGGCCCGTGTCAATCCAGACACGAAGTCAAATCCACTATTTTGAGTCCACAAAATACCGTGAACTTGACAGTAACCCGAGTTGCTCCCTTAGACAACTCTATACAAATTTTCCTAGACTCGAAGTTACCTTATCTCGATCTAGTACTTCCTAGCCGAGATAACCCTTACAGCTTAGGGACAACTAAGCTGAGTTAACTTTTACAGACTTAGTCAAGGGACCTTACAAAGAATGTAAGAAGAGTTTATAACTAAGTACAAGACCTTACAACTCGTAAAGTAATGAATTACAGAGTGGGAGTTGTAAGTTGAAGATTGACAGAAATACAATAACTTTGATCAAGTAAGTGTATAGACAATATGTTCGGCAACCTTCAAATCTTGTGAAGTGGCTTCTATTTATAGATAACCAAACAGAGTAGCCGTTATCTTCATCTCGCTGACCGAGAGTCTTCGTGACCGTTGGTAGAAGCTTTCGAGTCACTCGTAAAGTATCCGTTGAAATATGAACGTTGAACAACGGTTTAACTCTCTTGGAAGTCCCAAAACCATCAATTGTGTCTTGAAAAATGAGGTGGAAATGATGTGTAGTGGCGGAAGCAAAGAAAAAGATGGAAAAACCGCAAGAAGCACAACCGGCCGTAATGCAGCCTGCGTGCGCAATCTTGGCAGATTGGGGAAATGGAGGGGCAAAGGTTCTTGGATTTAGCTAAAAATTGGTGGGAAGGAAGGTAACAGGTGAAGGTTGATTGTGGTAAAATTTGGGAAATTTTGGAGTTAGGGAAGACCTTGATCTGCACGCCTGAAATGAACAACGACTGGACTGGATGTTCAGGCTGACACCTTCTGTTTGGATCAAGGGTGGAGGACGGAGGGTTTCTTGGATGGAGCTGAAAATTGGAGGAATGGTAGTAGATGGACTGGAAGGATTGTGGTTAAAATTTGGAGTGAAATGGCTGGGTAGATTGTGAGATATGAGGTTCTAGAATGCTCTTCATTTAGGCTACTCTTGGTCTTCTTTTAGACACATGATCATAAGCCTTGGTCCCTTGGTCCGCCTTGACTTATTTATGTGCAAGGGAAATAAAATGTAGCGCTTGAAACATTCCACACGTCTTGACTTGGCCGAATTTAACATAGCTTTAACAAGGAAGATTTTAGGCATGGCTGAATAAGCTCTTCTTTCTTGAACACTTATTTATGCACATAAGATCATAAGGATGACACTCTCGGCCTTCTAGCCTTCGGAATCAACTTGCACCGGGCTGATGTTTAAAGCATTTTTCAAGTAATTCTGGTTAACCTTAGGCATGTTTGGCTCTTTGAAGCAAATGTCCTCTAGCTCAAAACATAAGGCTGTCCACTTTCCATCAGGAAACCACCGTTAGGCTTGGCGTTCCATTTTTCCAGATATGGAAGCGCATGCCTTCGACACAATCTTCCGGGACTAAAGCGAGGAAGGTGAAAAGCCATATCTCGCTAGTGATTTGACGTTCGAAGCCGGCTACTTTTGTAGTTTGAAAAGATATCCTCGATTGGATAACCTACAAAAGTAAAACAACTTTGGTTTTCAAAGTATAAAATACTTTGGTCCAAGGTTAGACACGAGATAATAAAATAATCATGATAATTAACCAACAAATTATCTCGAGTCGGAAAAGAAATGGAATTTTCTGAGTCTAAAATCCATGATGCTCGGAATTCCATAAGACTTAGTCTTAAGCAAAGAATCAAGTTCTCGTAACGAATATCGGAGAGGGAAAAACTTGATATAGACTAAGTACGAAAAGAACTACGAATGCCGACTATGCAAACAATAGAGTAAATAACCACAAGTCAGATTCCGAGTGAGAAACCGATGGAAAGTGGGCAGCCTTCTGTTTTGAGTTGAGTAATATTCATGTTGAGCAGCTTTGTTTGCTTAATGGTCAACCGAAAATGTTTGCTTATTTTATGACCAAGGGGAAAAGCTCAAAGTACAAGCGCATGATGCTAGTGGATCCCGGAGGATGATGAGTCCGGATCATTAAGTTCTTATGATTTTGTTTATAAATAAATGAGTACCAATTTAGTTGAGAAGATTAGTGAAAGTAGTTACCTAAAATCTCCGTGGTCAAGCAAGAAGGTTTGTTCTAGTCAAGGCCGGGAATGTTGCTATGTTATGCTCAAGGTACATAAATAAGTTGATGCTAAAACATGGTCGGTCCATGAGGATACTTCAGCCGAATGATGAGCAACAAAAGAAGATGATGACATTCTAGAAGCATCAAGAATCAAAGAGCTTGAAGACGGGAAAACAAGTCTTAGCCACATGTTCCCAATTTTGGAATACTTGGCTAGAATTCATCCTAGCTTGGCTTGGAGGAAGGGAAAGGAATATTGTTAGTTAGCATTTTGTTTTTGCATTATTTTCAGCTTGAATTCTGTTATACTTTCAGCTTGCATTCGGCTATGTAAAATGCCATAGCTAGGCATTATATATTCAGCTCATGTGCTTCATTGTAATACACCCTTGATGAATATATTTGAGTTTAAACTCTTGAGCTGGATTGCTCGCTTTTGAATCCTCAAAGCTGTATCCGTGCTTGGCATCACGGTGGTGTTCTTTGAGTCTCTTGAGTCCCGGTGGTGTTGCTGTATCCGGACCACTTAAGAGCGCCCCTTGATTCACTCGGTGGTGTTGCTGTATCCGAACCCGAGTCAAGGTTCTATCCCTCACTTTGCCGCCTCATATCTCACAATCTACCCAGCCATTTCATTCCAAATTTTAACCACAATCCTTCCTGTCCATCTACTTCCATTCCTCCAATTTTCAGCTCCATCCAAGAACATCTCCATCCTCCACACCGAAACCAAACAAAGGGTGTCTGTCTGTACAGCCAGCCGGTTGCATCAACTTCAGGCTATCTGTTCAGGGAGTTCCCCTTATCCAAATTCAACGAAACTTGGTCACGATCTTCATTTACCAGTTACCTACTTCCCCACCAAATTTCAGCCAAGACCAAGCACTTTTGCCCCACCTTTCACCCGATCTCCCAAGACTGCGCAATCAGGCTGCATTCTGCCCGGTTGTGTACCTTGCGGTTTTTTATCCATTTTCTTTGCTTCCGCCACTACACATCATTTTTGGTATCAGAGCAAGTTCTGAACCTTGGGTGATTGTGTTCATTCCCACAAAAATCAAAAACCAAAAAAAATAGCCAGCCACAAAATTGCCCAGCCATGAGTGCAAGTATGACACTAGAAGAGAGGTTTGAAATGCTCATGAAGGAGAATGAGTACCTCCGAAAACAGCTTGGGCGTGACATGAAGGCAAAGCGTGACCAGCTAAGGAGTGAGTCACCTCCTATTCACTCTAATCCTAGCCTACATGAAGATGATGAGGAGAGCAATCCTTTTGCCTCCACCGATAGTGAAAGGCAATCAAAAAGAAGTTCTAGGCGGTCCAAA
Organism: Talinum fruticosum; assembly: GCA_021018815.1. Classification (NCBI taxonomy): domain Eukaryota; kingdom Viridiplantae; phylum Streptophyta; class Magnoliopsida; order Caryophyllales; family Talinaceae; genus Talinum; species Talinum fruticosum. The sequence goes on from JAITYX010000012.1 coordinate 1,690,564, forward strand.
TCACACTACCAAGACTTCAAAGTTGAGATTCCGAATTTGAAGGAAGATTGCATCCGGATGAGTTCCTTGATTGGTTGAGGACCGTGGAAAGAATTTTTGATTACAAAGAGGTCCCAAACGAGAAGAAGGTGAAGCTTGTTGCACTCAAGCTTAGAGGCTTTGCTTCCACTTGGTGGGAAAATTTGAAGCACAAACGAGTAAGGGACAAAAAGCCTAAAATCAAAAGTTGGGAGAAAATGAGAGCTAAGCTCAAAGCTCGTTTTCTACCACCTACTTATGTCCAAGATAGTTTTCTCCAACTCTATACTCTTCAACAAGGCAATATGAGTGTAGAAGAATACACTAGAGAGTTTGAGAAATTGTTAATCAAATGTGATTTGCAAGAAAATGAGGACCAAACAATTGTGAGGTACTTAGGCGGTTTGGATGCTAAGTATGCTCAAATTGTGGAGCTACAACATTTTACCACATTTGATGAGGTGTGTCTCTTAGCACACAAGGTGGAACAACAAAAGAAAAACCGGCTTGTCAAGAAAGAAGTGCCTAAAACTTTTCCTTCTCAAAGAAGCCCACCCTTCTACAAGGGGAGTCCCCAACCTTCACCTCAAACAATTCCAAATCCCACAAAACAGCCCATACCCATCCAACCTCCAAACCCGCCTAAACCAATGCCCAAAACAAATGACCCAAGGAGATGCTTCAAGTGTCACGGTTTTGGACACATTGCTTCGGAGTGTCCCAACCGAAGGGTGATCACTTTGGTTGAGAACCAAGAGCCTTTCATGGAAGAGAGTGAAACCGAAAAGGAATTGCTCTTGCTTGATGAGATAGAAGAAGTGGTTGAGAAGGCGGATGAAGGAGAGCTACTTGTGCTAAGGAGGACCTTGAGCGGTTTCAAGGATCCAAGTGAGGAGCAACGTGAAACCATTTTTCACACAAGGGGCACGGTCCAAAACAAAGTGTGTTCCATTATCATTGATGGAGGTAGTTGTGCTAATGTGGCTGCCTCTATGATGGTAGACAAGCTTGGACTTCATGCTTCGGTCCATCCCCACCCTTACAATGTGCAATGGCTCAACCAAGGTAAAGGACTTCAAGTTAATTCTCGTTGTCTTCTTTCATTTAGTATTGGTAAGCACTATCATGATGAGTTGTGGTGTGATGTAATTCCTATGGATGCTTGCCATATATTACTTGGGAGACCTTGGCTATATGACCGAAGGGTGACACATGATGGTTTCAAAAACACCTACACCTTCACCAAGGATGGAAAGAAAATCACCTTAGCCCCTTTGCCTCCTAGCCAATGTAAACCGAAGCCACAAAACTCTACTTCCCAAAATGACCTTTTGTTTGTGCTTAAGGAACCTCTCCTCAAAGACAAGCAAAAAGAGTTTGAGCCTTACCACAATCACATCCGTTCATTCCCATACACAGCCGAGAAGTTGCAAAAAAATTCCAACCTCTCTCCACCATTTTTCATGACAAGTTCAGCTTTGTTCCCCCACATAAAATTCCTTTCCATTCACCACCACAAAGACATTTCCTAAGCCAAAAATCCTTGTCCCAAGAGCCATTTGTTTTACCCGGACAGAATATGATTTGGATCCCAATGGTGATGATTTATGGGTAGTTGACCGGGAAGAGCAAACAGAAAATCCATGGGCAGAATTAATACCAAAGGAAGTTGTGTATCTTCCCCAATGTTTGCGGTTTGATGTGCCTAACGAGGACCGAGGCAGCCCCTACATCATGAGCATACTTGGAGAACATCCGGGCTGGCTGCATGGGCGAGGCCTGTCTCCACAATTAACCGTCTGCCTGGGCATACAAGGACACTCCAATTTTGTTCTCAACATAAGCTCCAACATGATCAGATTTTTTCACACACGGAGCATGCTATGTATGCGAATTTGAGGGCAAATTCTCTCCTACAAGGGGAGAATGATGGAAAGTGGGCAGCCTTCTGTTTTGAGTTGAGTAATATTCATGTTGAGAAGCTTTGTTTGCTTAATGGTCAACCGAAAATGTTTGCTTATTTTATGACCAAGGGGAAAAGCTCAAAGTACAAGCGCATGATGCTAGTGGATCCCGGAGGATGATGAGTCCGGATCATTAAGTTCTTATGATTTTGTTTATAAATAAATGAGTACCAATTTAGTTGAGAAGATTAGTGAAAGTAGTTACCTAAAATCTCCGTGGTCAAGCAAGAAGGTTTGTTCTAGTCAAGGCCGGGAATGTTGCTATGTTATGCTCAAGGTACATAAATAAGTTGATGCTAAAACATGGTCGGTCCATGAGGATACTTCAGCCGAATGATGAGCAACAAAAGAAGATGATGACATTCTAGAAGCATCAAGAATCAAAGAGCTTGAAGAAGGGGAAAACAAGTCTTAGCCACATGTTCCCAATTTTGGAATACTTGGCTAGAATTCATCCTAGCTTGGCTTGGAGGAAGGGAAAGGAATATTGTTAGTTAGCATTTTGTTTTTGCATTATTTTCAGCTTGAATTCTGTTATACTTTCAGCTTGCATTCGGCTATGTAAAATGCCATAGCTAGGCATTATATATTCAGCTCATGTGCTTCATTGTAATACACCCTTGATGAATATATTTGAGTTTAAACTCTTGAGCTGGATTGCTCGCTTTTGAATCCTCAAAGCTGTATCCGTGCTTGGCATCACGGTGGTGTTCTTTGAGTCTCTTGAGTCCCGGTGGTGTTGCTGTATCCGGACCACTTAAGAGCGCCCCTTGATTCACTCGGTGGTGTTGCTGTATCCGAACCCGAGTCAAGGTTCTATCCCTCACTTTGCCGCCTCATATCTCACAATCTACCCAGCCATTTCATTCCAAATTTTAACCACAATCCTTCCTGTCCATCTACTTCCATTCCTCCAATTTTCAGCTCCATCCAAGAACATCTCCATCCTCCACACCGAAACCAAACAAAGGGTGTCTGTCTGTACAGCCAGCCGGTTGCATCAACTTCAGGCTATCTGTTCAGGGAGTTCCCCTTATCCAAATTCAACGAAACTTGGTCACGATCTTCATTTACCAGTTACCTACTTCCCCACCAAATTTCAGCCAAGACCAAGCACTTTTGCCCCACCTTTCACCCGATCTCCCAAGACTGCGCAATCAGGCTGCATTCTGCCCGGTTGTGTACCTTGCGGTTTTTTATCCATTTTCTTTGCTTCCGCCACTACACATCATTTTTGGTATCAGAGCAAGTTCTGAACCTTGGGTGATTGTGTTCATTCCCACAAAAATCAAAAACCAAAAAAAAATAGCCAGCCACAAAATTGCCCAGCCATGAGTGCAAGTATGACACTAGAAGAGAGGTTTGAAATGCTCATGAAGGAGAATGAGTACCTCCGAAAACAGCTTGGGCGTGACATGAAGGCAAAGCGTGACCAGCTAAGGAGTGAGTCACCTCCTATTCACTCTAATCCTAGCCTACATGAAGATGATGAGGAGAGCAATCCTTTTGCCTCCACTGATAGTGAAAGGCAATCAAAAAGAAGTTCTAGGCGGTCCAAATCACACTACCAAGACTTCAAAGTTGAGATTCCGAATTTGAAGGAAGATTGCATCCGGATGAGTTCCTTGATTGGTTGAGGACCGTGGAAAGAATTTTTGATTACAAAGAGGTCCCAAACGAGAAGAAGGTGAAGCTTGTTGCACTCAAGCTTAGAGGCTTTGCTTCCACTTGGTGGGAAAATTTGAAGCACAAACGAGTAAGGGACAAAAGCCTAAAATCAAAAGTTGGGAGAAAATGAGAGCTAAGCTCAAAGCTCGTTTTCTACCACCTACTTATGTCCAAGATAGTTTTCTCCAACTCTATACTCTTCAACAAGGCAATATGAGTGTAGAAGAATACACTAGAGAGTTTGAGAAATTGTTAATCAAATGTGATTTGCAAGAAAATGAGGACCAAACAATTGTGAGGTACTTAGGCGGTTTGGATGCTAAGTATGCTCAAATTGTGGAGCTACAACATTTTACCACATTTGATGAGGTGTGTCTCTTAGCACACAAGGTGGAACAACAAAAGAAAAACCGGCTTGTCAAGAAAGAAGTGCCTAAAACTTTTCCTTCTCAAAGAAGCCCACCCTTCTACAAGGGGAGTCCCCAACCTTCACCTCAAACAATTCCAAATCCCACAAAACAGCCCATACCCATCCAACCTCCAAACCCGCCTAAACCAATGCCCAAAACAAATGACCCAAGGAGATGCTTCAAGTGTCACGGTTTTGGACACATTGCTTCGGAGTGTCCCAACCGAAGGGTGATCACTTTGGTTGAGAACCAAGAGCCTTTCATGGAAGAGAGTGAAACCGAAAAGGAATTGCTCTTGCTTGATGAGATAGAAGAAGTGGTTGAGAAGGCGGATGAAGGAGAGCTACTTGTGCTAAGGAGGACCTTGAGCGGTTTCAAGGATCCAAGTGAGGAGCAACGTGAAACCATTTTTCACACAAGGGGCACGGTCCAAAACAAAGTGTGTTCCATTATCATTGATGGAGGTAGTTGTGCTAATGTGGCTGCCTCTATGATGGTAGACAAGCTTGGACTTCATGCTTCGGTCCATCCCCACCCTTACAATGTGCAATGGCTCAACCAAGGTAAAGGACTTCAAGTTAATTCTCGTTGTCTTCTTTCATTTAGTATTGGTAAGCACTATCATGATGAGTTGTGGTGTGATGTAATTCCTATGGATGCTTGCCATATATTACTTGGGAGACCTTGGCTATATGACCGAAGGGTGACACATGATGGTTTCAAAAACACCTACACCTTCACCAAGGATGGAAAGAAAATCACCTTAGCCCCTTTGCCTCCTAGCCAATGTAAACCGAAGCCACAAAACTCTACTTCCCAAAATGACCTTTTGTTTGTGCTTAAGGAACCTCTCCTCAAAGACAAGCAAAAAGAGTTTGAGCCTTACCACAATCACATCCGTTCATTCCCATACACAGCCGAGAAGTTGCAAAAAAATTCCAACCTCTCTCCACCATTTTTCATGACAAGTTCAGCTTTGTTCCCCCACATAAAATTCCTTTCCATTCACCACCACAAAGACATTTCCTAAGCCAAAAATCCTTGTCCCAAGAGCCATTTGTTTTACCCGGACAGAATATGATTTGGATCCCAATGGTGATGATTTATGGGTAGCTGACCGGGAAGAGCAAACAGAAAATCCATGGGCAGAATTAATACCAAAGGAAGTTGTGTATCTTCCCCAATGTTTGCGGTTTGATGTGCCTAACGAGGACCGAGGCAGCCCCTACATCATGAGCATACTTGGAGAACATCCGGGCTGGCTGCATGGGCGAGGCCTGTCTCCACAATTAACCGTCCGCCTGGGCATACAAGGACACTCCAATTTTGTTCTCAACATAAGCTCCAACATGATCAGATTTTTTTCACACACGGAGCATGCTATGTATGCGAATTTGAGGGCAAATTCTCTCCTACAAGGGGAGAATGATGGAAAGTGGGCAGCCTTCTGTTTTGAGTTGAGTAATATTCATGTTGAGAAGCTTTGTTTGCTTAATGGTCAACCGAAAATGTTTGCTTATTTTATGACCAAGGGGAAAAGCTCAAAGTACAAGCGCATGATGCTAGTGGATCCCGGAGGATGATGAGTCCGGATCATTAAGTTCTTATGATTTTGTTTATAAATAAATGAGTACCAATTTAGTTGAGAAGATTAGTGAAAGTAGTTACCTAAAATCTCCGTGGTCAAGCAAGAAGGTTTGTTCTAGTCAAGGCCGGGAATGTTGCTATGTTATGCTCAAGGTACATAAATAAGTTGATGCTAAAACATGGTCGGTCCATGAGGATACTTCAGCCGAATGATGAGCAACAAAAGAAGATGATGACATTCTAGAAGCATCAAGAATCAAAGAGCTTGAAGAAGGGGAAAACAAGTCTTAGCCACATGTTCCCAATTTTGGAATACTTGGCTAGAATTCATCCTAGCTTGGCTTGGAGGAAGGGAAAGGAATATTGTTAGTTAGCATTTTGTTTTTGCATTATTTTCAGCTTGAATTCTGTTATACTTTCAGCTTGCATTCGGCTATGTAAAATGCCATAGCTAGGCATTATATATTCAGCTCATGTGCTTCATTGTAATACACCCTTGATGAATATATTTGAGTTTAAACTCTTGAGGTGGATTGCTCGCTTTTGAATCCTCAAAGCTGTATCCGTGCTTGGCATCACGGTGGTGTTCTTTGAGTCTCTTGAGTCCCGGTGGTGTTGCTGTATCCGGACCACTTAAGAGCGCCCCTTGATTCACTCGGTGGTGTTGCTGTATCCGAACCCGAGTCAAGGTTCTATCCCTCACTTTGCCGCCTCATATCTCACAATCTACCCAGCCATTTCATTCCAAATTTTAACCACAATCCTTCCTGTCCATATACTTCCATTCCTCCAATTTTCAGCTCCATCCAAGAACATCTCCATCCTCCACACCGAAACCAAACAAAGGGTGTCTGTCTGTACAGCCAGCCGGTTGCATCAACTTCAGGCTATCTGTTCAGGGAGTTCCCCTTATCCAAATTCAACGAAACTTGGTCACGATCTTCATTTACCAGTTACCTACTTCCCCACCAAATTTCAGCCAAGACCAAGCACTTTTGCCCCACCTTTCACCCGATCTCCCAAGACTGCGCAATCAGGCTGCATTCTGCCCGGTTGTGTACCTTGCGGTTTTTTATCCATTTTCTTTGCTTCCGCCACTACACATCATTTTTGGTATCAGAGCAAGTTCTGAACCTTGGGTGATTGTGTTCATTCCCACAAAAATCAAAAACCAAAAAAATAGCCAGCCACAAAATTGCCCAGCCATGAGTGCAAGTATGACACTAGAAGAGAGGTTTGAAATGCTCATGAAGGAGAATGAGTACCTCCGAAAACAGCTTGGGCGTGACATGAAGGCAAAGCGTGACCAGCTAAGGAGTGAGTCACCTCCTATTCACTCTAATCCTAGCCTACATGAAGATGATGAGGAGAGCAATCCTTTTGCCTCCACCGATAGTGAAAGGCAATCAAAAAGAAGTTCTAGGCGGTCCAAATCACACTACCAAGACTTCAAAGTTGAGATTCCGGAATTTGAAGGAAGATTGCATCCGGATGAGTTCCTTGATTGGTTGAGGACCGTGGAAAGAATTTTTGATTACAAAGAGGTCCCAAACGAGAAGAAGGTGAAGCTTGTTGCACTCAAGCTTAGAGGCTTTGCTTCCACTTGGTGGGAAAATTTGAAGCACAAACGAGTAAGGGACAAAAAGCCTAAAATCAAAAGTTGGGAGAAAATGAGAGCTAAGCTCAAAGCTCGTTTTCTACCACCTACTTATGTCCAAGATAGTTTTCTCCAACTCTATACTCTTCAACAAGGCAATATGAGTGTAGAAGAATACACTAGAGAGTTTGAGAAATTGTTAATCAAATGTGATTTGCAAGAAAATGAGGACCAAACAATTGTGAGGTACTTAGGCGGTTTGGATGCTAAGTATGCTCAAATTGTGGAGCTACAACATTTTACCACATTTGATGAGGTGTGTCTCTTAGCACACAAGGTGGAACAACAAAAGAAAAACCGGCTTGTCAAGAAAGAAGTGCCTAAAACTTTTCCTTCTCAAAGAAGCCCACCCTTCTACAAGGGAGTCCCCAACCTTCACCTCAAACAATTCCAAATCCCACAAAACAGCCCATACCCATCCAACCTCCAAACCCGCCTAAACCAATGCTAATGTAGAGTGTTGCATGTAAAAATCAGACAAGTTTATCCATGAATGCTAATGCATCAAAGTTGAGCTAAGCTCCTTTATCCTTTTTAAATGTCATTTTGCTTATCCTAGTTTGGCTAACTAGGTGGTGTTCAAAAGAGTCTTAGGCAAGCTTGGTGGTGATATCTCGTATCCAAGTGCAAGCCTTTGAGCCCTAGCTAAGCTTGGTGGTGAAATCTGTATCCAAGTGAAGTTAGACTATCCCTTGGTTGTGTGCATCCGTAGTGGATGTTCACAAACATTCTCCATATTTATCCCTCACCATTCTGCCCAAACATGTTCCCCTCATCTTCCTTAACCCCTTAACCATCATCCCACAAAAATCCAGCTTCTTTTGAAGCCACCATCTTTATTCCGTAAACCGACCATCCGTCGTCCGAGCCACTCGGATTCAGTATTCTAAGTCCTCTCGTTCTGGTTTTCGAGTCTAACTTAATACTCGGCTTCGGTTGTCCGAGTTAGTCCGAGTCCCCAATTTTAGTTGTCTAGTTAGTCCGAGCCCTCGGCTCCGGTCGTCCGAGTCCGGCTTAGTCCTCGGCTCCAACTTTTCGAGTCGTTCGAGTCCTCGGAACTAGTTACTCGAGTCATTCTCGACCCACTAAGAACTCGCGCATAATTTCACTCTATTTTAGGATCGGTGTAGCTCGCGTTTTGGCACATCACGCACCCACTCTCTTTCTCTCGCTCTGTTCTCTCGCCTTCTTTTCCCTTCGCTCACGTCCGCTCGCGTCCCCGACCGTCGCCTTCGGTCCCGCGGTGGTCGGCCGTCCTTGCGGTCTCCTTCGCCGCGCGCCGCCTCCCACCCTCTCTCTCTCTTCCGTTCGGTGGTCCTCTCCCCTCCCCTGTTCTGTTTGCTCCGCTTCCGTTCGGTCCCCCGCCCCCTTCTTTCTTTTCCTTTCGGTGGCTATCACCGAGTGCAGCCAACACCGCTTCTCCCATACTAATCCCCTTTTCCATTTTCTTTTTTTTTCATCCTCAATATAATTAAACCCACGTGCGTAACATTTGCGGTCTCCGATTAATACGCTTCACTAATAAGAGTTACGCAAACTAATAATAATTCGCTCAAATAAATTTACGTGTATCCAACCACGTATAACTTGGTCTCTCGACCTACTCTATTTAACCAAGGCTAAATAATTAGCTCTAACTCGTAAGACCACCTAACCCCAAAATTACGGGTCTTACAGACGTTTTACAATTACGCATAATTAAACAAATAATAGCGTAGGCAAACTAAATGTCCGAGTCCGACTAAGTAGGTCGACTTAGTCGATAATCTTAATATGCTTAAGTCCGAGTTCAGCCAAGAATAAGTCATATTGAAATGATGAATTGTAAAGCATATGACTTAGTTAAATGAATTTCTTTTAGGATGCTTCTTGCTTTATCCTAAATTTAGATGAATGCATGAAATCAAAACACATACAAGGGGTTAGTCAGTCATACCCGAGTCTTCGGCTCCTATTACTCGGGTGGTCGAAGGTCGTTTGGTCGAGTGCGGACTTGGTTTCTTTCAAATTGATTCATCTCTTCTTGCATGGCCTTCACCAATTCAAGTTCGCTTAAGGCTTCTTCTTTCTGTCCTTCTTTCTCTTAGCACAGTCCTTGACTATGTGATCTTTGCTGCCACGTTCAAAACAACCGGAGTTCTTAGTTAAAGATAACTTTGAAGGGGAAGAGTATTTACCTTTTCTCGTCCTTCTTATCTTTTTTGTATAACTCTTCCTTTGGCCTCCTCTCCCATTTCTTGTGCTTCATCATTCTTTTGAAGCCTCAAGCAATGAGTGCCATAGGATCTTCTTCCGAGTCCGACTCGGACTTTCCCCTTTGCTTTATGAGGCTTTCATCGCAATGTTCTTTTGGTGCCGACGTCGGCATCCTCTTCTTCTAGGTGAATTTCATGGGTAAGCAGCCTTCCCAATCGGCTCGTCCGGCTTTAGTTGAGAGAGGGTTCCGAGAAGGCTGTCACCTTGGGACCCCATATTCTCTTTGTTAGACTTCTCATAATTTTTCCGCACATTTCTTCTTGTGAAATCTTTCCGCCCGAGACTTGAGATTGTTTGTAATCTTAGTGAAGCGAATAAAAATCTGAGTGATGTTTTCTTCTTGCACCATCTTGAACTCGCTAATATTTGTGAACGTACAAGCTTATCTTTGCCTATGTCACTAGCTTGTGCCTTCGTTTGTGTTGACAAGAGTGTCCCACACATCGTTGGTCAGTATCACAGTCGACACTTTATTGTACTCATCCGAGCCGATAGCACACATTATAATGTTCATTGCTTTGAAGTTCTTTCTTAACTTCTCTAACTCCTCATTGGTGTACTCGAACTTTTCCTTAGGCACAGCATCTTGTACTTTTTATCTTCATTAGAATGTAGTTGCCTTCTTGGATGATATTCCAAACATCTTCATCGTTGTCCAACAGAAAGCATTCCATTAGCTTCTTCCAAGTGTATAAAGTTTGATCCTTTGAACTTTGGTGGTCTTGTGGAAGATCTTCCTTCATCGAACTCTCCAATAATTGCAGCAATCTTTAAGTTTTGTGAAGTGGCTTCTATTTATAGACGACCAAGTAGAGTGATCGTTGTATCTTGGCTCTTAACGTAAGTCTTTATCGGCCGTTGTAATCGGCTCTTATAAGTCACTCATAAAAGATCCGTTGGGATGTGAATGTTGTTGAACGGGTCTTGGCTCCTAAAGGTGCTCTTGTTAACTTGTGAAGTCTGAAAAGCAAGGTGGAAACCACCGTTGAGCTTCGCGTTGAAGTTTCCACTAACAACCCCGACAAGGTGTCTAAGCCCTGTTCGTAAGTACATAAGCCTTGTCTCGGTGATTTATAGCTTGAAGCCAGCTACTTTTGTATTTAAAAATGAGATAACCTTGTTTAGATGACCTACAAAAGTAAAATACTTTGGTTCTCACAAGTATAATATACTTTGGTCCAAGATTAGGCACAATTAATAATTTAATTAAGACAATTAAGTGCATAATTATCTTAGGCCTAGAAGAGTCGAATTTTCCGAGTCTAATATTCAATATACTCAAAGTCCATCGTAGTCAGCCCTTAAGAAAGATCAAGTTAAAAGAGTAAAATCATCGAGTATAAAGACTTGATATGGACAAATAATTCTCAAAGAAACAAACTGATTTAGAAAGAGGAATTAACACCGTAATTCACTTTGCGTTAAAATGTAAAGTCAAAACTCGGATAAAAAGAGTTAGAGAAATTATTTGAACATGAGATACATCTCGAGTGATGTCCGATCGACTCGAAACATCAATGTGACAGATACATAAGAATATGTTTTCCGAGTCGATCGAAACGAATGAAAACTTATACAAGAGTTTCTAAAACACTCGTAATGACTTGTAATCAAAACTCAAGAGGGATGAGGTTTATAGATGAGTCTTCATGTAGTACTCGGAGTGGTTTAGATTTAGAGTGTGAGCCTTCGATTTTCTTTCTTGTTTTGCAAACTTAGGAAGAAATTGAGTTCTCTCAAGCATGCTCATATGGAACTCCCGTGTCATAAGTCGAGAAAAATCTTGGCATAGAGTTTTATTAGTAGCTCCAAAAATAATATAATCAACATAGATCTGAATGATAAGAAAATCATTCCCCTTAGTTTTTGTAAAAAGAGTTTTGCCAATCAAACCTTTTTCGAAATCATTTTTATCCAAGAAACCGCTTAGTCTTTCATACGAAGCTCGAGAGCTTGTTTCAGCACCATATAAAGCCTTTTGCAACTTGAAAACATGATTTGAAAATTCAAAATTTTCAAATCCAGGGGTTGTTCAACATAAACTTCTTCTTGAAGATAACCATTGAGAAATGAACACTTAACATCCATTTGATAAAGCTTGATATTCATGCTAGATCCAAATGTTAGAAGAATTTTGACTCCCTCAATCCTAGCAACAGGAGCAAAGGTTTCCCCACAATCAATTCCCTCTTCTTGGTTATACCCCTGAGCCACTAGTTTGATTGCCTCAATCCCAAGAACAGGCCTAATTTCTTACTACCAACCCTTCCTCATCTAGTTTGTTCTTGAAAACCCATTTGGTTCCTATAACTGGGTGGTCGAAGGTCATTTGGTCGAGTGCGGACTTGGTTTCTTTCAAATTGATTCAGCTCTTCTTGCATGGCCTCCACCCATTCAGGTTTAGTTAAGGCTTCTAGTACAATTTTAGGTTTCGTTAATGATATGAATGCTGAAAATGCACATAGATTTTACAAAGAAGAACACATTCTTACCCCACTCGTTGATGTCGACAAGTATATTCACATGTGGGTGACTAGATGCATATTTGAAAGCTTTACCTGTCCTTTGGTTTACCATGTTTGTTGGTTGAATAGGCTGATCTTCCGTTGGTTGCTCTTGCTTAGCTTCGTATTGGCTTGTTTTTTAACATTCCGAGCTAGCTCTTGAGCTTGTTCATTATGAGTCACTTCATTCTAAGTTGGCTCATTTTGAGTTGCCTCATTCTAAGTTGTCTTAGTTCTTCTCGCTTTGACTCTTTCCGAGTTCAGCTTCACCAATGTCATCTTTGTCTCTGTTAAGCTTGAGATCCGAGAAGGTGGATTCACTTATCCCGCCAAGATCGGTTTCATCAAAGACAATGTGGATGCTTTCTTCCACTTTGTTAGTCCTTTTGTTAAAAACTCTATAAGCTTTACTATGAGATGACTAACCCGGAAAAATACCTTCATCCGACCTTGCATCAAACTTAGTCGGATGTTCTTTACCATTATTGTGTCTCGTCACTACTACAGGCACCACTTTTAACTACAATTAAAAACGACACTTAACGACGGTTAACAGGCATCATAGTGAACTCATTGAAGGCTTCATTCTTGGTCTTTAGAAAACACACCCAGGTAAATCGTTAATAATCATCAATAATAACAAGCATATATGATTTACCTCCTAAGCTCTTCATAGGAATTTCACCACACAAATCCATATGAACAAATTCAAGTAGTTTGGATGTGGACACAATTATCAGTGGTTTAAAAGATAATCTAACTTACTTTCCTTTTGTGCATGCTTCACGATTTTATATTTCTTAAATGCACAGCTTAGGTAAACCCCTAACTAATCTATGAGATGCAAGTTTTTTGATGGTATGTATGAGATGCACATTCAAAGATGCTTTCAAATAAGATAAATTCTTACTAGAATGTAGGAGAGGGATTGTATAAGGGTTACATGACCTCGCACTCGTGAGCTTTGTCTCTTTGGTTACTCGCATCGAAATGTAGCAGTTGGTCCGAGTGAATCTTACCTCTTGACCTTTATCACACATTTTAGATATACTCAAGATATTGTAATTGAGCCCTTTGACAAGGTAGACTGGATCGACTAAGTTGTTTCCTTGACAAATCTTGCCAATCCCAACTATCTTGCCTTTGTTATTGTCCCCAAAAGTGACTTTTCCTTCCTTCATATCTTCTAACACAGAGAAGAGTTTTAAGTCTCCGGACATATGGGGTGAGCAGCCACTGTCTAAGTACTAGTTACCCTTTCGTTTCTAAGTCACCCGTAACACGTAAACAAACTAACCCTTCTCACTTCCTCTCACTAACCCAAGAATCGTCTTCACAATGGTCTTTCTCTCGAGGAAGAGCAATTTTGGGAACCCAGATTTGAATAATTTTGGGTTTGGTCTAATTATGAGTCTTTGTTTTGAAAACCGAGTCCGTGTCTCTTTTCTTTGAAAACCTTTCTTTTTGTAAACAGAGTTAACAAAGCTTTGACTCGTAAACCGGTCCGTGCTTAATCCCTTTTCCATGTGAGTGAATGGGACCATACTCAACCTTCCCGAACTTTATAGTTCGGAATCAATTTTGAAAAGATCTTAGTAGGAATTAGATTCCTCTTCAAGCATTATAACCAAGACCTTTTTTCCTAAAAGAGACACACCGAGAGCCAAGTAAAAGATCAAAGTTTTTCTAACCTTTAGTGAGTTTCAAAACCAGCTCTTGAGACTCATTAGGCTTCTATTTAAGTTGCTTATTCTCTCGTTCCGAGGCACTTAGACTCGGTCTCATTATCTTGAGCACTAGTGTGAAGTACTTTCAGATTTTGTCTTAAGTTTTCCGACTCTTTTTCAAACAAGTACTCTCAGTAGTAAGAGACTCAAGTTGTTTCTTGAAATCAAAAGAGTTAGAATTGGACTTTTCTTCCAAAGTAAAGATATACTTAGCAAGATAAAGTTTGGAAAACTTAAGGAAGTATTCAATTAGCTATTGAGGACTTGTTTCCTCAAGATTCGAGTTGTTATTGTCCGACTCAAATCCTACTTCGAGTCTCGTCATTACCATTAGACACTTTGAGTCATCGGAATCATCTTCTTTCAGTCCATCTTTCTCTTTGGACAGTCCTTGAGTATCTCGCTCCTCGCCGCCACAATGAAACCAACCGGAGTTCTTAGTTAAAGAAAACTTAGAAGGGGATGAGTATTTATCTTTCCTGTCATTCTTGTAGAACTCCTCATTTGGCTTCTTTTGCCACTTTTTGTACTTCATCATCTTTTTGAAACCTTAGGCAATAAGTGTCATGGGATCCTCTTCCGAATCCGAGGAGCTCAAACATTGTTGTTTGCTTTCCGAGGCCTTCAGTGCAATGTTTTTTTGGCGATGACCTCGGCATCCTCTTCTTCTAGGTGCAGCTCATGAGTAAGTAGCTTCCCAATGAGCTCATGTGGCTTCAGTTGGGAGAGGTTCTAAGCTTCTTCGATCATCGTCACCTTATGACCCCATCTTATCTTTGGTAGACTTCGTAGAATTTTTGTCGACCATTTCATCATGAGAGATCTTTCTACCTAGAGATTTGAGATTGTTTGTAATCTCGAGTGAACCGAGCGTACATCCGAGTGATGTTCTCCTCAAGCTCCATTCTCGAACAGTTCATACTTGTGAAGATATTGACTAATCTTTGCCTCGCTTCACTTGGCTAGTTCTTTCATAGGTATTGACCAGTGTATCCCACACCTCTATGGTCTGTGTCATAGGCCGACACTCGTTGTATTCTTTTAAGCCGATAGCACACATCGAGCATTCATAACTTTAAAGTTCTTATTGAATTTGTCATTCTCTTTATTAATATACTCTTATTTCTCTTTAGGCACAAATCTTGCTCCTTCCATCCTCATTGGAATAAATTTTTCATTCTTGACAATGTTCCACACTTCCTCATCATTGTCCACGAGGAAGCATTCCATCGTCTTCTTGTAATGTGAAAAGTTTGACCGCTTGAACTTGGGTGGTCTTGTAGATGATCTTCCTTCATCGAACTCTCTATTGTTCAAAGCCATCTGATCTTTAGACCTTTAGATTGTAAGATCCTCTTCAAAGGTTGGGCTTTAAGACCAATTGAAGGTTTGCTCTTGGAGAGATTAAGTCACCGTAGAAGGGGGTGAATAGGGTGATGGAAGATTTTGAGAAAGTACAAATTGTTTTTGCACATAACAGACTTAGAAATATATTCTAAGTCTAGATTGGACTCGTAAAGTAAAGTACACACGAAGTATGTGGAAACCCTCCTGTGGAAGAAAACCACAGTACACCGGTAATCCAAGCATGAAGTCAAATCCACTAATTGAATCCACAATTACAAGGAGCTACTCTTTACAAAATTGTTCCCTTAGACAATTCCCTTACATATTTTGCTAGACTTAGAAGATCCCTTATCTAATCTAGTACATCCTAACCGAGATACTCTTTACAGTTAGGGACAATCGAGCTAAGCTAAACCTTACGGCTTAATTAAGGGACTTAGAAAGAAAGTAGAAAGAGTATAAGTAATTACAAGACTTTCTTTATAACCGAGAAACTAAGAGAATATAGATTAGGAGTTGTAAGCTGAAGATTTATTATGTAAGCACCAAGCAAGTGTTAAGCAATGCGTTCATCAATCTTCAAGTCTTGTGGAGTGACTTCTATTTATACGCAGCAGGCGGAATGACCGTTGAAGCTTGTTTTGGACTCGTGAGTGATGGACCTAGAGCCATGGGCTACAACATACTCCAAGCCCAAAGCCATCCACGATCAAATTGAGTTGGGTAGGACACTTATTTCCCCTTTTCATAAGCTTCGAGTGACTCGGAATTCTCTCGTGTTGTAAGGGTTGGAAGTTCCGCCATTCAGTCACAAACGGCTATGAGTTTGCTTACCAAATTATTCATACAAGTACTTCATGATGTCCTCAAGCTTAAAAACTTATGTGTATCTTGAATATATGCGGAGATAATAACCGAGGAAGACCTTTGTTAAAACTGGCAGCTTGCTCATCCAGGATGACACCTGCACCTTGTTTTGATCATATCTTCTGATTCAGAGCTCCAACATCACCTCATGACATATGGATGGAAAGCTAACATCCTAAGCTTCCTGACCATATAAAGAACATCTAAATTGGAGTTGGGAATCTCAAGTTATGAACATTTGAAGTTGACTCGAAACTGGAAGGTGCGAACTCGTAATGACGCTTGAAGGTCATCTTCAAAAAGGGTGTTCGATCAACCATGGATTAGATTTTGGTCTCCAATTTTCACAAGGGTATTCTTGGACATGTCTAGATTAATATCGAGTTATGGGCATTGTCTTTTAGGTCGGAGATAATAAAGAAAATGGTCCGAACATCAAACCGGGTATTTCTACCGACCAGTCCGACCTCTGCTGATTGTTCTGGTCATAACATTTTGCTCACAGCTTCAAATGGGTCGAGCCACATATGGTTGAAAAGCTTATTCCTCAAGCTTTCCAAGCATATCTTACACATCACAATTGGAGCTGTAAATCAAGAGATATCACCATTTTAAGTTGGCTCTGCTGCAGGAAGATGCACCGAAAACGACAGACAAGGGGGACCATTTGCGGATGTCCTTTTATTCCGATCATTTTATCTTCATTGGCCACTGTTTTTGTCTTCTTTTATTTTGGCTGAATGTAGTGACAGCCCTAGGATTATGTAAGGCTATTTTTAGCCCTTAGATTAAAGTAGCAACCCTAGTTTTTAGCTCTATATATATGTAGAGTGCTGCATGTAAAAATCGGACAAGTTTATCCATGAATGCTAATGCATCAAAGTTGAGCTAAGCTCCTTTATCCTTTTTAAATGTCATTTTGCTTATCCTAGTTTGGCTAACTAGGTGGTGTTCAAAAGAGTCTTAGGCAAGCTTGGTGGTGATATCCGTATCTCGTGCAAGCCTTTGAGCCCTAGCTAAGCTTGGTGGTGAAATCTGTATCCAAGTGAAGTTAGACTATCCCTTGGTTGTGTGCATTTGTAGTGGATGTTCACAAACATTCCCCATATTTATCCCTCACCATTCTGCCCAAACATGTTCCCCTCATCTTCCTTAACCCCTTAACCATCATCCCACAAAAATCCAGCTTCTTTTGAAGCCACCATCTTTATTCCGTAAACCGACCATCCGTCGTCCGAGCCACTCGGATTCGGTATTCTAAGTCCTCTGTTCGGTTTTCGAGTCCGACTTAATACTCGGTTTCAGCTTGTCCGAGTTAGTCCGAGTCCCCAATTTTAGTTGTCTAGCTAGTCCGAGCCCTCGGCTCCGGTCGTCCGAGTCCGGCTTAGTCCTCGGTTCCAACTTTCGAGTCGTTCCGAGTCCTCGGAACTAGTTATTGAGTCATTCCGACCCACTAAGAACTGCGCATAATTTCACTCGTTTCGGGATCGGTGTAGCCTTGCGTTTTGGCACATCATTTAATAGCCATTGTAACGGCTAGTTTGAGTCACTCATAAAAGGATCCGTTGAGATGTAAACGTTGTGTGGTGGTCCTTGGCTCAAAAGGTAGTCCATCCACTACTACAAGAACCAATTTTAATGACGTGTCTTCAACGACAGCTTAAAAGGACAAAGTGTCATAAAAATTAATTTTTTTTTGATCTTGTCAAAAAAATGAAATGGTGGCATTTTCGTAAAAAATGCAGCTTTTAATGTATATATGATGACGGTTCAACATAAAAACTATCTCGAAGGTTTCCTCTTGGAGAGTCTTAGTCACTTTAGAGGGGGTGAATCGGGTGATCCGGAAATTTTAACAAACTTGGAAGATTAAAGCTTTAAAGCAATAAATAAGACTGTCTCGATCTAAATTGGACTCGTAAAAGTATGAGCTCGCATTTACGTGGAAACCCTCCCGGGCCGTAAAACAACGGCCAGTGCTAGTCCAAGCACTAAGTCAAACCCACTATTTTGAATCCGGAAAATATAGCAGATTGACTTAACCGAATTGCTCCCTTAGACAATTCCTTATAGAGTTTTCCTAGACTCGAAGTTCCCTTATCTAATCTAGTACTTCTTAACCGAGGTAACCTTTATACCTAGGGACAACCGAGATGAGTTAACCCTTACAGCTCGGTCAAGGGACTTTACTCGGAAAGTAAGAGATAGTATTTAACTTATTACAAGACTTTACAACTCGGAAAGTATAAATTCCAAGTCGGGAGTTGTAAGTAGAAGATTAAGTATGAATACAAAGACTTTCGCTTAAGTAATGTGTATTGATAATAATTCCAACAATCTTCAAGTCTTGAGAGGTGGCTTTTATAGATGACCAAGCAGATTAGCCGTTGTGACTACCTTCATAACGAAGTCCTTTGTGACCGTTGTAACGGTTCTTCTAAGTCGCTCATAAAAGATATGTTGAGATGTGAACGATGTTCAATGGCTCTTGACTCCTTAGGATGTCCTAATCCACTGGTGGTATCTGAAAAGTATGGTGGAATCCACCGTTGAGCTTAGCGTTGAAGATTTTAAGTTTTGGAAATAGACAACCCTAACATAGTGTCCGGGCCTAGTTCGAAGTAGAAAAGCCTTGTCTCGCTGGTGATTGACAGATTGAAGCCGGTTACTTTTGTAATTCAAAAATAGGATAACCTCATTTAGATAACCTACAAAAGTAAACAAATTTTGGTTCTCAAAGTATAAAATACTTTGGTCCAGGATTAGACACGGATAATAATTTAATTAGGATAATTAAGTGCATAATTATCTCGAGACCTAGAAGAGTGGAATTTTCTAAGTCTAATATTCATTATACTCAAATTCCATATGAGTCGGTCTTAAGAAAGATTAAGTTATAAAGAGAATAAGAGAATATGAGTACTTCATCTAGACAAATACATTTTAAACAAACATGCTGACTTAGAAAGTTGAATTAACGCCGTAATTCACTTTATCTCGGAATATGAAGTCAAAACTTAGATTAAAAGTGTTAAAGAGATTGTTTGAACATGCGATAAAACTAAGTGGTGTCCGAGTGACTCGAAGCATAAATGTGAGTTGATAAACATGGATGTGATTTCGACTCAGTCGTGAATCGAATGAAAACATATGCAATAGTTTCTATAACACTCGGAATGACTTGTAATCAAAACCTAAGAGGGATGAGGTCTGTACCTAAGTCCTTGACAAGTACTCGAGTGATAGGAGTTCGTAGTTTGAGTCTTCACTGTCATCTAAAGGTTGTATCGAACCTTAGACCACGATTCTTTTATCGAACCGTCGTCATAGATATCTATGATGACAGTTCAAGAAAAGAACCGTAGTCTAAGAACTTTAGATGACTGTTCTTGGTAGTGAAACGTAGTCTAAAGTTCTACACAAAAACTCTCAGCCAACTCCTAGCCTCACTTTTTTCACTCTCAATCCCACTCTCTCTCTCTTCGCTTGCTCCTCTCTCCGCAGCTTGCTGGTGGTTTCCGATTGTTTCCATTGCCTTCATACTCATTCTCTCTGCAGTTTCTAGTCATGGTTGCACTCCCCTCCCCCACTCATTCTCTCCGCGTTTGCGGTTGTGACTACACCACTCTCTTGCCGACTAACTTTCGCCAACCTCACTCTCTCAATGTGGCTGCACCTCTCTCGTCAACTTCTCTTTTTGGGCACCACCAGGTTTGTCTATTTCTATTCATCTTTAGCATTTTTCCATGAATTCCATTACGGGTTTTAAATTTTGTTATTGTTTGCCTTGTCATTTTCGGCATTTTCATGAAATTGAAAAGTGGAGATAGTGCTTCCAATTTCATATCTAAACTCGAAAGTGTAATTTAGGAGTCTTATATTTCACGATGTTATATTTGAGGAATGTGAATGGATATAATATGAAAATAAGAGAAGAGAAGAGAAGAGAAGGGGGAAAATGGCCAAAATTGAGGAATCGAGGTTCTAGGCAGCCAAGCACGGGCCGTGCCGGACTACACGGTCAGCCCGTGTTGGTCGCTGCCCGCCCAACTTCGATGTTTCCGTTCGAAAATTTTTGTACATGTTTATTTATCAAGAGTTGTACAATTGCTTGTAGTATAAAATGGATTTTTCCAAAAGTACAAAACAATCGAGGGGAGGAACTATGATGAACAAGGAGAAGTTGTTCCGGAGTAGAGACGATCCAACTCTCCTTACAGGGGTCGATTTTGATAGGCATAGAAATGTTGTAGGTGATCATAAAGCTCCCCTTATGATTTATGTTGGTGTGGCAACCTCGCTCACATGTGAACATCAACTAAATAAATGGGTCGACATCCCCGATTCCATTAAGGACATGTTTTGGAATGATATTAAGGTAAATGGACTACATCTCAACTTAAGTATTACAACTTATATTATAAATGGTTAATATATATGTATTAATGAATATTGTTCATGTGTTTCAGCGAGCGTTCAACTTGAACGTTAATGAATCTAAGATCTCGTCCATGAAACACAAGACCCTCATGTCGATTGCAAAAAGGTTTAGAGATTTCAAATATCGCATTGCCGCTATATGGGTCTATAAAACAAGGTAGATAAAGCAAACGGGTAGACCTTGGGAGGTCTAGAATTGTCTCACCGAGGAGGATCGTAGATTGTTTGAATCACATGTCACCTCTCCGGAATACATGGCAATTTCATTACTTTGATACCCTTTTTTGATACTACATCATCAAATGATTGTATAAAACATTCATGGGTAGCTCTAAGGAGAAAATAGAGGGTTTGAATAGTATGCAACTTCATTCAATATTTATAGACAATCTCATATAAAAATAGTGTGATGTTTTTCTATAAATGTAAGTGGTGAGATCTACTTGAGAAAGGCGGATCTAGAAGATAATAAGAGGGGAGTTGTCTTATGCATCGATATTTTCGTTGTCTAATTGATATAAAAAGAAAGAAATTGTCGATGATATATACAACTATTTTCGATGTAAGTCTTATGCACCGATATTTTTGTTGTCTTAATTACTTGCGCAGGCGATAGGTGAGGCCAACCGGAAGAGGATTAAGAGCAATGCGTACCCTCATGTGATGCCCCGTGGGGATACACGATGTTGGAGGAGAAGTTGTACAAGCAAAAGCTTGAACAACTTCAAACCACATTCGGTAAAGGTTCCAACATAGATACTTCGCAGCTCGTTGTTGATAGGGACGAGCTGTGGGTCGAAGGAAGAAAGAAGAAAGATGGAACCTTCATTAGGGCCGATGTAGAAGCTGCTGCACAGCAACTCGTGAGTTTCTTTTACTATTTCCTTTATTTATTTTGAGAACTTATCGGTTGTAAAATTTATGAATTAATTAAATGATAATATTTTTTTCTTCTTACAAGAGTCTTTGTCATAGACATCGACTTGAGAAGTCGCCGATGCCACTGGGAAGATGGACAAGCTAGCCTTGGCCCTAGAAAGAGGTGAGCATCCTAGTCGTGTTTGAGCCGTCGTTAGGTGGGTAGGGATAGTTGAGCACTTTGGTGCTAGGAAAAGCGCCCGTCACTTCTAGCCAACCATATATGAAAGCCGAAATGGCCCAAAGAAGGTCCTAAATGGAGTCCCAACAGTCCATAATTGAGTTCCAGACCCAAATGTCCAAAATGGCTGCGAAGGTGGCAGAGATGGAGGCTTGGATAAGTTCGTACTTCATCACTAACATGGGTATGCCATTTTCACCCTATACACCGGCCACCCGTCGACCAATTCGAAGTTCTAACGAAGGTAATTCAAATTTTGCAATCTAATTATATTTACATGCATGTTTATATTTTAACTAATAAATGTATAATCTTGTTGAATAATCACTTATAGTGGATATTTTTGTTGTTTCGGATGAGTGGCATTATTTACATGTATGTTTATAATTTTTACTAATTGGTGTATAATCTCGTTGAATGAATGGTATATATTCTCGTAGTTGTTGCGTAACTCCAGCATGTGGCCATTGAGTAATTACTTATTTAGTATGTTTTTATTGTTTCGGATGAGTGTCGTTATTTACATGCATGTTTATATTTTGACTAATTGGTATATTGTAATTGTTGAATGAATGGTGCATATTCCGTGGTTCTTGCGTAACTCCGGTGTGTGGCCGTTGAGTAATTACTTATTTAGTATGTTTCGTTGTTTCGGATGAGGGCCGCTACCCCGAGAAAATGTTTAGTTTTAAGGTTTTAAGGGAAACTCTCTCCATTTTTTAAATAAGATTTTTAGGTTATTTAACTTCTATGTCAAAGGTTATCCCATGATTTTAGTTGTTATACTTATTCTTATGTAGCCGGCAAAGTGCAAGCTAGCTTTGCATCACCCTCCCTTAGAGCATGTTGTGGCATTGGGTGTTGTTTTCCCATGGAGGTCGGATGTTGTCATTCACGGGACACCCCTTGCAGCTGATGAGGTGAGGGTGAGTGTGAAAAGAAGTCATGCACGGGAAAGGCGAGTATGAGTTGCCGAGCTGCGGACCGGACTTCGACACTCGTTGACGACATAGTCAACGCTTTTCTTCGTTGGCTCGAGTGTTTGGTCATCCTCTCTACGGTAATTCATTTTTATTCAAAAATATTAGACTTAGTTGTTATAAATATTACATATATATATTTCTAATTTTTGTATTGATTATTCATCGGGATATCTGGGACAGATCCGAGAGTGGGATGAAGGGCTCTAGTGGCACGAGCAAACATTCGAGTTGCGCCCATTCGTCGTCTAAAGAAGTCTCCTCTCAAATCCATTAAGGAGCCTCGCATGAATTGGTGTGCTACTCTAGAAAGTTATGTGAAGACTCGTCACCAAAGGAACTATTCATCCGTAGCGCGCTAGGTCACGCGTTCAACGTGAAGGGGATATATCGCTCTATGTCTTCCCGCACGACATACTACAATTATTGTGGATGGAGGATATCGGCATATTAGCTATTATGCTTGGCATAAGGGTTCTAACGATGAATAAATTGGTCGTTAAAAGTACATTTTATCGTCGTTAAAAGTTATTAACGACCAAAAACTTTTGCTCGTCAGTCGTCGTTAGTGGTTCCCTCGTTAATACTTTTAACGATGACTTTAAAATTTTTGTCGTCACTTAGAATAACGATGAAACAAGATGTCGTCGTAATTAGTTGATTGAATAACGATGAATTACATATCATTAACGACAAAATTTTTCGTCGTAGATTTAAAAGAACCATAAATACAAAAATTAAAATCATGATCATTGACAACCAATTTGGTTCATCGTTATTTCTTTAACGATTAACATTTTCATCGTTAATAATATTTTGGATAACCTAAATACATAATTTTGCCAATTATCTTTAAAATAATCTAATAAACTATTGATCACTAATATATAGGGTAACAAAAAACTCGAATTGATATGTATTAATTCCTTTGAATACCACTGGTTTGCGAATACACAATATAAAACATAACCTAATACCAAAAGCATCCTAAAACACATAATCTAAAAACAATCGAGGAAACTAGAAGTTCTCATAGTGATTGATATCCGAGTACAAGCAATATTAACGAAAAAACTAAAAAAAATGAAGTCCTCCAAATAATTTAGAAAGTATAAATCTTCATCAACTACTCATAAAAGGTAAGGAAGTGTTGGAACTTGAATGAGCAGTCCACATCCGCAAAAAATAGAGAATTATTATAACTTTCACAAAATTGCAAAAGTATTCAACTTCTTATCAAACAAACATATGTAACTCAAACAAACCAACATACCAGGTGCCGTAAATGATGGTCTATCGGACCACGGCATACAAGACTTCTTCCCCGATCCGGTGGAATTAATCATCTTCCTGCAATATGTTAAAAGCAAATAAAATTAAATCATTTCCCAAAATAAACATGTCAATACAAGATTTACAAGCAAATGATCGCTGCAAATAGTCGCTCATCTGCATGACTGGCTGCAAAGCCAGCAGTAGCTATCTCGTCTGCTGGCTGCAATAGCCTTCTGTCGGCTGCAGCAGCCACTAGCAGCCGCCTGCTGCAGATAAGTATTCTCCCATGCAGTATTAGTTAGAGTTCACTTGTATGGAATCTATGGATTCTATGTAGTATTTGCCTGAGAGGAAAAAATCCACGTGCTCAACCAACCAAGCGGAATCAAGAATTTAGGAAGGGAAAACAGATCGAGAAAACTAAAACGAATTTACTCTAGCTAGAACTTGAAATTTCGTGTCACAATGGCCTGGTAAACACCTAGTACAGTAAAATCCTTATTTTCTCAATTCCCAACAGCAGACCTCCTAAAGGTCACATCCCAAGAAGTCCTATGAAAAAGCTTGCACTGGAAAACTTCAAAAGGTACGATTAGAAGAACATAAAAAAGAAGAGTAAATGAACTGTCATGAGTAGATGTCCAAATACGAGATCGTACGTGCCATTGGGAAAACAATGACCATGATAGATGCTCCCAAAGCCATAATTGCTAATACAGCTTCCATTGACGATAAATTTGCAGACATCAGTATAGCTGCCAGGACCAATGCCGCAGTCACACCCACCAAAATTGGACTGGAGGTTATTCTTCCCACTCGCTAGAATGATACCACGATATCTTGAGATTCACTTCAATGGAGCACTTATTTCCATTAAAACATAATCATTTCACCCATGAGATGCTTAAATACGCTGCCATAACTTAAGGTTACTAAAAGTTAGTTTCTAGCCTTTTGTATTTACCACATATAATTTCCATTTGCCAATAGTGTGTGAATCTATGATACTTGAATTCCTCATTTGACCTCAAGAAGAGTACACAACACTCGAACAAGGAGAAAGGCACTAAGCCCTTTATTTTAGGCTACAAAAAGCAAGATTTCAGGAAACAACAAAGTCCCATATCTAGACATGCACCCGTGAAAGACACTTGTAACCAATTCCAACAAATATATCCCCAAATGATGTGTTTCTTATGTGTAGCCTTAATAAGATTAGTCACCAGATGCACACATGTGATTCCCTTTGTTCACCCATATAAGGAGCAATAGTGATAACTTCCCTTTCTTTGTATTGCATAAAACTCACATGCCTTTCTCCTTATAAGATACAATAGACAGAACCTACATGCAGTATTCTCCATTTATGAATCAAAAAATAGAGGAAAATAAATTTCAAGACCACCGAGCAGAGACCACAAAAGCCACAAGTATTTCATTACCGATATAGAAAAAGGTTGGCAAAAAAGATCATCTACTTAAATATATCCCAATAAGTATAGATAAGTTTCTTTTAAATTTCATTTTAAACGGGTATGACCAAGATGAATTTCTTTGGGAAAGCAAAGGAACAACTACTCATAATTGAAATTTGTAAAAGTCGGACATGAAAATGTACAACAAACGTGAAACAGAAATATATACCCTTTAAAATTAGCCTCTACTAGAAAAGGAGAGATATTCAACTGTTACTACCAAAAGTTACATAGGGAATATCTTACCTAGCAAAGCCAAGGTCACCTATTTTCAGCATTGGAGTCACCCCTTACCGGACAACGGGTTCGAAAGTTCAAAGCATGTTATTTCAGCAACATACTTTAGGGTTCAAAAAATAAAAATCATGCATAAACAATCGACCACTAAATGTAATATTACATAAACCAAAGACATCCAAGTATATTACTTCTCCAGCATAGATAATAGCAATTGATAGTTACGAGTGAGTTCTGGTAATGTTCAATATGTAGTCTTAAGATTGCACAATGCAGATAACACACTTGGGGTTTCAAATCTCTATGAATGATTTTCTAATTGTGATTCTTTCTATGTTCACTGCTATTTGACTTGAATTTCCAACTCTATCTCCATTTCCATTAAAATGCATATTAAGAGCATGGAAATTTTGCAATACTATTGACCTCCACTTATGAAGTAAAATGGTATTATCTTGCATTTATAGCATAGCATAAAATCGGATAAGCTTCCTAACAAAACTAAGGTTACAACAATGAAACCGAGTGCTCGCTAAGTAAAAAGGTCAAGTAACTATAATACTAGGCTTCAGTTCTTACAAAAAAATGACTAGTTCTAAGTAAATTACGCAAGACTTCAGTTGAAACAAAAACTACACAATAATACTAGACTTGAATTGTTATTATGCAAGACTTCGATTGTTACTCACTTGAAACAAGAATGATATCGTACACTCTGCCACCTTTTATGCGTATGCAGGCTTGTCAAGGTTTTTCATGCTAATAATCCCACTAATGATGGATCTTTACATTGAGTTCATCTCCCGAGAACATTCCGACAATGAGAACACTCTTTGCAATCCAAGTGAACATCTCGTCCTAAACAAGGTGAATACTCATATTTCAAAAGTACATACTTTTCCTCTATGTTTTTGGGTTTCCATAACCTACAATACAAGAACTACTACATGGTTTGAACTAGCAAGCAAGTCACCGATACAAAACTTCCAACATAGTATACTTTTCAAAATACGATACATCCGACAGACAAATCCTATAATATATACTTTTTAGTTGTGTGTTTTTTTTTTTTTGTATTAGCTTATTCGATATTATCAGTTCTCTAAAGAACTTGTCCTTCACGAGAATGAACACAAAATTGATAGTAACTATAGGTAATAGTGTAAACCTTGGTTAGATAAATAATATAAAACAAAAGGCACATACACAATTTCTTGTGCCTTTGACATAAGACCAAGAATGTCGAAGAGTGCTTCTATAGTCCCGGAACCATACAGCCCATTCAATTTGGTCCTCAAGCAACGATGTGAAGTCACCATTTTTCATAGCAAGATTTGAGCAATTATTGTTTAGTTAATTGGAACGTGAAAGGGAATTACAGTTGAAGAAGAAACCATTAGAAGGTTGCCAAGTAGAACAAGGGAGAAGGGTGGAACATACTCCAAAAAGTGCCATATGAGACTTGTGTAATGAGAATTTGTAATACACGAAATTTTAAAGAATAGCAGTTGAAAAGCATAGAAATATTGAATATAATTCCCCGCAGCTAGGGGGTTGAGTGACTCGATTTTATTTGCAGCCAGGCTTATTACTTTAAAATTTCCTTGGGAAGCTACTCTCGAATAAACTAAATCAAGGAAATTGCTTTTCCTTTTTCATCCGAACTAAACTGTTCGGTAATTAGGAATTGTCGTGGCCGGCGTATTAAATTAAGTAAGGATGTAGCAAAGCATAAGAGGACGGAAGGGAGGAGATATAGACTTGTCGTATATGGGTCGGTGATTATTTTCACTGAATTATGAAGAGATGATAAGGCTTATTTGGGGCCCAATAAGGATCAATAACCGACCCAATTAGGTTGTGGAAAGAAAAGAGAGGAAAGAAGGCTCGGGGAAAGAGGGGGCCAAGCGAAATAATGAAAGTAAAGCGAGAAACGAGCAAGGAGGCGGGAGAGAGGGAGAACCGAGCGAGAGAAGCAAAGAAAGGAAGGGAGAGGGAGAGCGCGAGAGACCGAGAGGAGGCCGGTGGCTCTGCCTGGCAGCCGGTGGGCGAAGGGAGAGCGAGGGGTCGGGAAGGCGGAAAAGACAAGAAACAGAGCGAAGCGAGTGGGGAAGAGGGACGACCGAGCGAGAGGAACCGAGAGGGAGAAAAGGCGATGGGTGCAAGGGTCAAGGAGACCGAGGGGTGGCCGGCGACCACCGCAGAACCGGAAAACAACGGCCGGCGACCCAAGTAGGCGACGAGCGAGGGAAGAAAGCAAGAGACTGGGGCGAGCAAGGGGCGAAGCAGAGAAAGAGAGCGCGAGAAAGTCCGAGAGGCCGGGGACGAGGAAAAGCAGCGGCAACAAGGGAGGCAGACCGGCGGTAAGCACGCGAGGGCCAAACCGAGAGGTAGCGAGAACCAAAACAGCGGGCTAGAGGCGGGGAAGCAAGAACCGAGAGGCGGAGCAAGAACCGGCACGAGAGGGACCGAAACCAAAAGACGAAGTAAGGAAGCCCGAAATCAACCCCTAAAACCCGAGAATTCAGGTGGGTAGTCTTATACTCTAAACTATTAGTAATTTCAAACCCAAATAGATTTATTGTGAATGTTGAATGTGTACTCGTGAATACTCGAATTTGTTGTGAATTTCGAGTATCTATATTGCGAAACGAGACCTAGTCGTTGTGTAAGAGTGAAATAAGAGCTTAGAATGGATCTAAAGAATTGAGAGGGCTGAATCATGAAATGAAAGGAGTTACTTGGGTTAAATAGTAGAATTAAATTGGGAACTTCAAAGAGATTTAATAGTTACTTAAGGTTGAATTGGAACATGCTGATTCGAAGAGGTTAGATTACATAGGTCAAATGAGTAATATTGAAGTTTCGGTTAGCTATTAAGGATGAAGAGTTGGGACATTGATATGAATTATGAGTTAATTAAGTCTTAGAGATTCTTGAACCTGCGGTATTAAAGAGCTAATTACGAACATTGGGGAATGGTAGGTCGAAGTATAAAGAGAAGTATGAATTCGTATTGAGTGATATGCAATTGGGATATGTAAGTGAGAAATGGGTGATAGTGGGATTAATTACGTTTGAAGTATATTTAAATCCTCGAGGTTGAATTGAGCGTGAAGATAAGCGAAGGTAACGGAAACCGAATAATGGAAAAGTGATTAAGAGTTACATAACTAAGGACGGACGAGTAAGAGTCAAGTAATGAGTTGGAGACATACAACGGGAATTTGAGGCGGGGAATGGTAAGGTTAAGTTGAGGAATTGGAGTAAAGACAGGGAGTTGAGGAAAGTTGAGACGTGAGCAAACAAAGTGGATTCACGGGGTAGAGACATAAAGTGAGGAATGGAGGTGAAGAGAATGAATTGTGACGAATTGAACGTAACTTAAGTGATATGTACTTACGGTTATTGTGGCTCGGAAAGTGGAGATAATCGTATTCAATTGATGAATTGAGAAAGGCATAGTTGGAAAAGAGTTGGGAATGATTACTTGCATTGAATGGTGATTACTCGTGCTATGTGCTTACTTTACGTGATGCTCAAAGTAGTTTTAAAAGGAGTTTTGTATTTTACGTGAAATGATCCTTGAATGCAATTTCCTATGAAATGTCTTCCAAACGTGATTCTATTCTAAAGAAGCAAGCTGATTTGAGAAAGTGAATTTATAAGGGTGACACGTGGTGTCATGCCTTCCTTGATACTACATCGATTGAGAAAGTTGTGAAGTGAATGTGATGAATGAGAATGTGCAAATTGTTTTGAATCGATTGGCTACGGATCGTTTAGCATACCGAAGGGTTCGAACTGGGAACACCCAGCTAGAGACTTCGAGGGAAGGGTTCTAATAGGGGTCCTGCAGAGGCGGGATGCCCGCTCCGAGACTTCCTAGAAGAATGGTCCCGGGAGCCTTTTGTCGGGGTCGCACCTTGAATTAAAGAAGTGCTAGTTCGAGTCCTCGAAGGCCTGGAATGTTGATTCAACCCCAAAAGAATTGTTCATGAATGTGAAACTGTGTTTTTAAGTGATTGAAGAGTCTTGATCTTTTCATTGCAAGAGATTTCAGTGAAAAGTATATAGATTTGTATTACGTTATTATGTTTTCGCAGATTTCATTATTATGAGTATTATGTGTAAAGAATTTCCAATTTAAGGGTATAAGACTCCGGTGAGCCCGTGGTTTATTGCTCACCCCCACAAATTGCCCCGTTCCCTCCCGAGTGTTGCGGTACACTTCAGGAGCATGATTTACCCTTAGCATATTTTGGACTCTGCTAATTGCTCGTTTGATGCATGCCGAGCGATTCAAGTCAAGAATATGCATTTCTTATACTTCTCGAGTATTGTACTTGTAATTTAGTGCATATAGTTGTACCAAATGTATATTGGACCCTTTAGATTGTTTTAAGTTTTATAGCATGATTGGTTGGACTCCGGCA
This sequence comes from Talinum fruticosum, assembly GCA_021018815.1. Lineage (NCBI taxonomy): Eukaryota > Viridiplantae > Streptophyta > Magnoliopsida > Caryophyllales > Talinaceae > Talinum > Talinum fruticosum. Next base: position 1,720,511 of record JAITYX010000012.1, read on the forward strand.
TGTGGCCGTTGAGTTGTATACTCCGAGCGGGTGGCTCGTTGAGTTATATTATGCTTTTCATGCAGGGTTTAAGGCTTTAAGCCTATGGGTTAGTCCATGTTACAAACGGAACTCTGCCGAAATTTTCATAGAATCTCATATTCTTTTGGGAAAACCACCGGTATTATCTTTAAGTTGGGTTTAGACAGCCAAACCAACACCGAGAAGAGCCTTGGGAGTTCCTTTAAGGAACTCCGGCGATGTAATACTCCCGGGGGTGTTTTGGGGTGTTACTGAGAATTCTATTTAACTAGACAATGTCTCTCACAGTCTACTAGTTCTAAGTAAATTATATGTGCTGCTTCGTCAATCTCTCATCTTGAACACTGGATGAATTTTTGCTGCGAAGGATAGGCAACGACGAGCAAAGTAAACACACAAGCAAAATTATCACTACTATTAATTGACTAATATATCTCTAACTCAACCTCTTTTTAATCATTAGTAATATAAAAAATTAGATTAAAAAAATAAGACATTGAGATCATCACAACAAAAAGGAAACTGGACTCTAAACAAACCATCGGCTAGCTAAACGAAACACAAATGGCTAAACAACTCTTCCTCTGTCTCTCTCAATTATGTCAAGCTCACCAAATGACACAATTCGACATAAGCTGCCAAAATTCATAATACTAAGAAACAACAGTGATAAGTTATTTCAAACCTCCAATTTCACCCAACAATAATCAAAATCGTGGACACACAATCGCACAAAACATAAAAGTATTAAAGATTACAAATCAAAGCAAACATCAACTACAAAATTAGGGGATAATTTTCAGAACATAAACCCTCATACCTGGATGCAATGCCGAGGAGTATCGGAACAAATCAAAGCAGAAACTTAGATGAGCAAAGAGAAATAAGAGGCGAACAATTCGGGGCTGCAACAGTTGTTCGGGGTTGCAGCAGTTGGTCGGAGGCAGTGCCAAGGAGTGCAGTCCGGCGAGCTATTAGTAGTACAAGGTTGAACCCATAATTAAAATTCTATCAAAAATTCAATCAAGAAAACCAAGAATTTGATTCCATCCTCAACACAAACAAAAAACCCATAACAAAATTCAACATAAACAAGAAAAAAATGTATTAAAAGGACTTGTCTAAATTCGAGATCCGGCAAGGGCGGGGCTTCCTCGGTCGGCGATTGAGCATCGGTGGCCGGTGTGAATGAGGAGGGCGGAGGGCGAGAGGGTAAGAGCGAGAAAGGGGTAGGTAAGAGCGAGTGAGGGGTGGGTTTTCCACTGGGAACGAACTCCCGCTGGTAATTGAGTGTCGGAGAGAGAGCGAGCGACGACTACGGTTGAGGGTGGAAGGCGACGACCGGCGATGGCCGACGGTTGAGACTCAGCGTGAGTAGTGGAAACCGAACGAAGACTATAGAGTAGAGATGGAAGACGACTGAATGAGAATTAGAAGGGCTAATTTTGATTTTCCAACTTAAAATTTTACCTTAGAAGGAAAATTTTTAATTTATTTTTTAAAAAATTTATTTTTAAAAAAGGAAATACTAATTATGATTAAATTTTTAATTCTAATATTATTAATGACCAATATATTAAAAGTAATAACGACCAATTTTTTTATTCGTTGTGTAATAATAGTTATTTGATAAAATTAAACGATGAAAAATTAATTTCATTGTTATTAGTAACTTTTAACGACCAATTGTATGATTCGTCGTTAAAGTGTCGCCATTAGAAGCCTAATTTCTAGTAGTGATGTGAGTTAATATATTCATAATCAGCGCTTTTTTACTATTATTTTAATTTCTAACTACATACAATTAATATGTAAGGTGGTTGTATGAGATTAGGAAGGACTTCGTTCAATTTCTGAACCTTAATTCCATTATTCAAGGAGTTGAGCTTAATCGTGAAGAATGAGTCACCTATATCTTCGACGTCATGAAACATACTGCAGAGGATAAAATATGGTACTTGGCGGGTTCAATGAAAGGTGAGTGTACAAATAATGAACTAATTAACTGAAGTTTTTATATGGTGTTATGCATACTTATATAAAAATGTGTTATTTGTGGTTATGTAGCCACCATTGGATGCTTGCTACTCCATATCCAAGGGCTAATATCGCCTATCGGCTTGATCCTCCGGGTCGTGACCTGAGGGAAGATATCAAGGACGTCGTCGAGTCGTGAGTTCATACTTTTAATCATTTTATGTTGTTTTGTTAATTAGTAAATCGTTCAATAGTATGTCTAACTTGAATTTTATTTTTCCGATAGAAAAATAGTTCTCTAATGCGTTATTATCATGGCGGAGGCATCAAAGACAAACGAGTAAAGAAATCACAACCACTAATTGTCCCCATCAAGGTGAGGTTTTCTTGGTTATTAGAATCTACTTTAATTGTTTTTCATTTCATGTTACTTGCTAACTACATAAAGTACTAATTAATTCTCTATGTGTTGGGAATGTATTTTATTATTATAGTGTCATATATAACCGGGGAACGTGGAGTGCGGCTTCTACATTTTCCAATACATGAAAGAGATTGTGACCAAACTTAATCTAAATTCTAGAACCAAAGAGGTATACTTGCACTTGTAATTGATTATATTCTTTTTTCAGCTTGAATAACAATTGCACTTAACCTAATTAATATGTCTATTACAACATTAGTTACAGATATTTCTTTGGGAAAGAAGTCGCCCACTCCCTATACAAATGAAGTGCTCAACAAGTTAAAACAAGGTTGGGCAGAGTTTGTATATAACCATATAAAAAAATAGGTATATATTTACAATTATTCCTCATTATTTGGTTATTGGTAAAGTTTGTGATTTTAATAGTCATAGAGTTATAGGTATATATGTACATATGTATATATATTTTTACACTATCTTACACCATATATATATATATATATATATATATATATATATATATATATATATATGTATATACAAAATATGATGACTATGCTATTTTACATATATATTATTGTGAAGAGTGTATTGGATTTGTGGTTTGTATTCGAAAGGTTGTATATGATTTGTACTTATACGAGAGGGAAAGCAAACACGAGAAAAATTATTAAAAAAAAACCAGACCTATTACTATGGTTCTTAAGGTAGAACCGTAGTAAAAGGTCCGGTTGGAGGCATATGAATATGGTTCCTCACGTGAACCGTAGTCATATGCTTATCTATGATGATGGTTCTTCATCTGAACCGTCCTCATAGGTTCTCTCGTAATAATTTTATTGACTACGAGAGGAAGGCTTATGACGATAGTTCGGATGAAGAACAAGTAGTGATAGATAAGCCTATGACAATGGTTTTTCCACCTGAACCATCGTCATATAGTGACCAATTACTACGGTTTTGAACCGTAGTCAAAGGTGGTACATACAACGACGCCCACATACACGACGCCGGTTGACCGTAGTTAAATGTCGTTTTTAACCATAGTTAAAAGTGGTTCGTGTAATAGTGATCCCTCCGGTTGTGATTGAAATCGTGGTGGAAACAACCGTTGGACGAAAGTTGAAGATTACCAAATTTGGAAACAAACAACCCTGTCACGGTGTCTAAACCATGTCTAGAAATGGCTAATTTACGTGTGCTGGTAATAATTAATTCAATGTAATTAAGCACTTAATTATCTTCGAGTAAAAAGAATGGAATTTTCTGAGTCTAATATTCATTAGGTTCAAATTCCATCTTGAGTCAATCCTTAAAGTGATGAAGTTAGAAATAATAAAACATCAAAATGCATAAGCTTGATCAAGTAAATAATTCTCATTAAATAAACTGACTTAGAAATTAGAATTAACACGAGTAATTCATTTTCACTTGAAACACGAAGTTAGTGCTCAAGTGTTAGAGAAATTATTTACTCATCCCATTATTTTGAGTGATGTCCGAGTGGATCAAAAGCTGATTAAAGAATGTTATGCTTGATGCAAGGTTTATGAGTAGGTCGAACAAGATGAAAACTTAGATATGAGTTTCTTGAATGCTGAGAATGACTTAGAATCAAAACCATAGAGAGATAAAGAGTTATACCTGAGTCTTCAAGTCGTATAATTACTTATAGTATAAAATCGATCCTTCCAAAAGTACCAAAAAATCGAGGGCACAAACATTGATGAATAAGAAGAAGTTAGCCCGGAGTAGAGACGATCAACCTGTCCTTGCAGGGGTCCCATTTGACAAGCACGAAAATGTTGTAGGTGATCACGCGGCTTGCTTTATGAGCTATGTTGGTGTGGCGAACCGAACATACATGAACATCTACTACGAAGTTCGGGCATAATCCCCGATTCAGTGAAGGACAACCTTTGGAATGATATTCGGGTAAATGCGCTACATTGAACTTAAAATTGAAACTTATCGTAAATGGTTAATGTGTACTAATGCATGTTGTTTTTTGTTTCAAAAACGTTCATCTTGGACATTAAAGAATCTAATATCTCGGTGAGATACAAGACCTTTATGACAGCGGTAGAAAAATTTAGAAACATAAAATATCGCATTTCCGCTATTTGGGTCGACCAAACAAGGCGAGATATAGTTATTGGAGCACCTTAGGTTTATATTGGCTCTCGCTACGGAGGACCCGTACTTGGCCACACAATTCTATAAGAGGCTATAACATGTAGACCTAACCGAGCGGTCTCCTACAGGATGGAAGGCATGGTTGGATGCAACCCATCCAATCATATGGAGCATAAAACATCGGTGCCCTAATATGTGGTCGTTAGGATTCAAGTATAGTATGGACTATTTCCTAGACTGTGCTATATGGTAAATGGGTTGGGTGCAAGATATCTCATTCATGGACTATGTATCACCTGCTTTGTGGTTCAAGCCCAACATTACTAGTTGAGTCTTATCTTAGAGTGAGTACTTGGATAAACCTACCACGCTTAACGATGCCAAGGAAAGCTCGCTCTAAAGCTGTCTCTCGATTTCTATGTAGAAAAGATAAAGGACCGTGATCTCGTGAACCATAGAATACCTAAGGGCTAGAGAGTATGAAACAACGATGCTCCTATTGCTGCATCACTACACATTCACGAGGTTGACTCACAAGTCAACGAAGAGGCTCATTTGAGAGAAACTGAAGCAAAGGACAAAAAGAGAAGAAGGTTTCGTTGCATTGAAGTGGTGAGGAAGGAAACCCAAGAAGATGCTTGGGGTGTCTAGTGACCGGAAAGGAAAAAGGTCATGACTAAGTACGTCATACATATTGGAACTTAGTACTTAGATTTGATTTTAGAATGCTTTTTTCTTATTTGATTTGCTTCAATTTTATTTTTATTTTTAACTAGTGTGCTTGAGTTTCGCTTAGTAGTCAACATCTCCTTATTATTTATTAATAAAGTGAAGAGCAAGTTATATGCTTACTCTTATGCTTTATTTAAATTTAATTGCATTGCTCACAATTAACAATGGTCAAAATTGGACCTCGCTTCGAAGAAATAATAAACATGATCCGAAAAATAAATCTTCACCGTTTTACGAAAAGTTTTTATTTGTCACTTTAGAATTTCACCAAAAAAAAATACGGACTCGACTATGGTGGGCCAGCACCGGACTGCCGGTTGGTCTGGTGTGGGCCTAACTAGTCTAGGTTGATTATCGTGTTGGCTTACTTAGTTATGTGCTAAGCATAATATTTTTGAAATGGTCTGAATTTTGTTTATTGAAGGAATTCTTAGCATCTAAATCCTTCAATTTGATTGCCTATCTTAGCGAGAATCTCACTAGGAATATATGGTCCTTGCCACTTGATTTTGAATTTACCCATTGACTCCTGGATAGATGCTCTAATTTCCTTAGGCACCATATCACCTATTTTTAAATTTTAGGGTCTGACCTTTTTATTTACGCCCTTGATATTCATGCTTGGTATATTTGGTCATTATGTAGAGCACGGAAACGTGGTTTATCTCGTATAACCAATTCTTGAAACCTAGCGTTCACCCGGTTTGCTTCTAGAATACGCCTTTCAGCTATGATTCTTAATGAAGGGATGGTGATCTCTACTAGAAATACTTGCTTCCATGCCATATTGATTGATATTTTCCATCACCACTAGCAACAAACTTAGAAACAACATATCTAAGTTTGTTTGAGTCATCAGGATCGGGTAAAAACACTAGACTGAGTTGCCAAACAAGAGTTAGGTCATCCTAATCAAGGATGTAAAGAAATGTTTTAATCAAAATCTAATAGGTCTTGAGCAATGCAAAGAAAATGTCAATTATCCAAGCTTCCTCAATCGCATCAGCACTAAGTCTCATGAACACTCAATTCCTGAGTGAACTTAGTCTAATTCTCTCGAAATACTCACTTTTATTTCTTGTTTGAACATTTGGGTCTATAACAATTTGAGACAATTTTTTTATGGTGCTTTAGACATTATTGGATGGTTTCAATCCATCCTAAATGACTGCTACATGTTAGAAGAATCAAATGACCTAGTTACTCATTGAGCCAAACTTGTACCTAACAATTGGAGGTAAGTTCTTCTCTAAGAGCAGTGAAGGTGAACCCTAGACCAGCCCAAGTGTAGTTGTATAGATGGTAACAAGGAGAAGAGACCCAATCTAGAGTCGAGTTGCAGACTTTTTTTTGTTATGAGTCCTCAAACATAGCTATGTCTGCGATGACTCAAGCAAAACTATAGCTTAGATTGCAAGCTCCTTCTTTACAGCTTGTCCAAAAGGAGGTCGTCTAGTGGCAATGATAATCATCATTAATCGTTTTGGGTATGAAGAGAACAAAAAATGTAAAGGAAGAGTTCTTATTGGTTGAGGCAACTCACTTAGTCGAATTGTCTGCAGTTTTAAGTTATTCGTTTCGTACTGACTAATCACTATAATTAGTGTTTATTAATTATGATTAGTCTTAATGTTTTCTTAGTTATTAGGAAAGGTATTTTAGGCGAGAAGAGGACACTCGTATAAGCCTTTTTTGCTCTCGTCTTTAACATAAGTTTTTTATGGTTGATGCATTTATTACAACTTAACTTAAACAATTTGTGGATTCATACTTCGACCCCCTTACAAAATTTCCTAGTTGTTGTAACTTGGTGTGTCAACCACGTGGTGATCTCCTAGGTCTTACAAGCTTCGTTAGATTAATCATAGGCAAACTTCTTTGTTGCCCTGTTTGATTCCTGAAAAGGCCAATTCCCTTTTACGAGTGAGTCATGACTATCTATCTATTTTTCTTTACTAGTCCAAATTTCCCAACCTCTTATACCTAGTTTCCTCTTAAATTTGTTGTGTGATTTTTCTGTTGAGTTCAATGGAGTTTGCTCGAGTAAGGCTTGGATACATCATCCGATATCGGAGCTATTGGAGCCCCTCCTAGGCCTAAGTCCTTTTACCCTAAACACAACCCATTTAAGTCTACAAACCTTCTGTCGATTCACATGAGAAAGAAGAGGTCTTCTTCCAAAGGATGTCTAAGTTGTTATGAAGGTCGGATGGACCATTCAAAGTGCTTGGAGTAAGTAGGACCAAATGCCTACAAAGTTGATCTACCTGTAAAATGTGAAGTCTCAGCCACTTTTACTGTAGCTTACCTGAAGCCATACTTTAGAAGAGAAAGTGACCTACCAAGTTTAAGGGAAAACTCTTCTCGAGAAGGAGGGGATGATGGAATTATTGATACATGTAGCAAAGTCGTTGATTTGGAGAAATTGGATGATATTTAATGCGACATTATAATTATATTGTGCCAACTTCGGATGTACTTCTCACCTTCTTTTTGGATATCATAGTGCACTTAGTTGTCCATTTGGTGAGAGAAGTGCGATTCTGTGGCCTCATGTTTTATCGACGGATGTATCCATTTGAACAGTTTATGAAAATTCTCAAAGGTTATGTTAGAAATCGGTACCAACCGGAAGGGTGCATTGTTCAGAGCTTACACAAGTGATGAGTGTGTTAAGTTATGTTGTGAATATTACCCCCAAAATGCAAGTTATTGGTATTCCTAAACATCAATTTATAGGGAAGATCGCTAGTAGGGGAAACCAGCACCGATGATTCGGACAATTAGTAGAGATGTGAGGGATCAAGCACATCTTTATATTCTTGAAAATGGTGATGAAGTACAGCCATTCACTAATGAGCGAAGTCTCACATAAGGAGACAATGACTGAGGAAGACATGAGACATGGGTATTGGCCCATCATAATTGCACATTTGTTAAGTGGTTTAGAGATAGAGTCATCACTAACTAATTGGAAGCATCACGAGAAGATACCTCGCAAACTTTAGTAAGCTTGACTAGAGGGCCCTAGATCGATTTCATTAATTACCATGGGTATGACATGAATGGATTTTCTTTCTATACAAATAGCCAGGACAATAGGAACACTCGTGCAAAATAGGGGGTCACATTAGAGAGGCTCATGCACTTCATGTTTCAAGCTCCAAGGACAAACATCCTGTTATAGCAAAAATGTCGTATTACAAAGTCATTGAGGATATATAGAAGCTAGGCTATATAGAATTCTATGAGCCCGTTTTCCAGTGTAAATAGGTTGATAATAACAACGGTGTCCAAGTTGATGAGACAGGATTCACTATGGTTGATCTTACAAGCGAAGGCAATAAATAGGATCAATTCATCATGGCATCCCAAGCAAGACAAGTGTTCTATGTTGAGGACTCGGCCAATGATAAGTGGTCTAATTTTCTTCAAGGGAAGAGGCACATTGCTGGTGGGGATGTCTGAAGATGTGTGTGAGTATATTTTTCTCCTTGGGAATTCTTGTCGAAAATAAGAATGCCAACTTTAAAGAAGTGTATTTAAGGGTTGATCATCAGGAGGGCATATATATTCGAAATCAGTCCAAAGGAAGGGAAAAAGGGAATAAATCATGAAATTATATCAACTATGTCAAAGCATTATTGCATAATATTTTTTAATCGATATCCATATTTTTCTTGTTTCTAGTAATCTGCAGCTTGCTTTTTCATTGTTTTTGACCTTAACGCTTTCCTGTAGCAGATTATATGGGACCATGAAAAATAGAGATGTGCTTGTGAGATCTCTTGCTGGTCTACTCCTTGTATTATATCTCACATGTAATATATACTTTGCTGAAAGTTCGAAACATGGAACTATTGTGGTTGCGAAATGTATAAATTGTTATGAAACAAGTACGGTTGTTCGTGGTTTGTCTGTGTAAATTATTGTGGTTGCAAAATGTACATGTGTATTTTCGAGTTGAATAATTGTACAGAGCATATCAAAAACAAAAAAATTCAAACTTATTACTATGGTTCTTACTAAAACCTATTAGTATAGTTCTTAGGTATCACTGCAGTAAAAAGTTAATTATCCCCAAAATTTTGGTCAAATGGGGGTTAGTGGCAAAGACCTGTTCCTACAATTATGGAGAAAGAACCGTAGTAATAGATGAACCTATTACTACGGTTTTTTCTCTAAATCGGTAGTAATAGGTTATCTTTCACTATGGTTCTTCAAATAAACCGTAGTAATAAGTTCTCTTTGACTACGGTTTTGAAACGTAGTAAAAGATTCTTATCTACTACTATGATCACATACATGATGCCTTATAACTATAGTAAAAGGTCTTTTACAACTCGTAGTAAAAGATTGTTATTAAAAGGAAAGAACCTATAGGTAACTACTATGTTTATACAGGAAGGATATAGAGTGAATCCTAACTAGACAAGGGAAGAGATACATCATGCAAACCTCATCGTTGCATTTTCGCTCTATGAGCGGGGCGAGTCCAGACGCGCATATAATTGGTTCCTTGCTACTGGTGGGAGGCCATAGAGATGGGGCACCTACTTCATGACTAAATGTGGTAGAACAATAAGGGGACTTTCTTGGGATTGGATCGGATTGAGGAAAATCCAAATTAAGATTTCACTAGCATCCCTCTCTTACTCGTAGATAATGACTGGAACGGTTGTCGGAACCCGGAATACGGCACTTGAACGCGAGCCTATTAGCGGCGGTCATGCACGACGTCCGTAGAGATAAAAAATGTGTCACCCTTATCTCCTTTATTGCTATTATTTTATTTTGTCAACCCGCCGATGAAGTCCCGACCACGTTTGCGAACTTGAATCATGGTCGGAGTTTGATTGGCATGACAGAGCCGATAAACCTGTTTTCTTTCGGCCGAACCAAGCCCGATTTAGGCTCCCAATAAGGAGAGAAGACCAGCGCTGCGTTTCAGCTAAAACCGCGCAGTAAGTATAATGTTTCACTCTTATCGTTTCAGCAGTAACACGGGGCTCAAGTGATCAGTACACTACCATTTTGACAGTGCCACGTTTCATGGCTTACACTGCCAAAACTATGATTTTACGTGATTCGGATCGAGAAATTTTTGTTCCTCAAGTGACCAACCAATGGAGAAAACTCCAAGGTGTTCGTGCGACGCCATGTTGACCGGCGCCTCGTTTCATGCCTTACACTACCAAAATGTTGCGTTTTGCTCCAGCGTCGAACCGAGGAACGGAGGCTAAGATATCCGTGGGATTCCCAATCGAGGCTAATTTTTTTCCAATTTTTCTCCTAAATTCTCACCATAGTTCGACGTGGTTTAGCGGCTTGACGACCGATTTGCTCCTTTTAGGTGATTTTTTTACCTAGCTTCGTTTCTATAAATAGAGGACCATTTCCTTATTTTTTTGTCTCCTGAATCCTAACCTAGGTTTCTGAGTTTATAGCAAAACAATGATTTTTTTAAGCTAGACGTTCATTCCTAACTTTCAATACTTAATTTAAACTAAGACCTATTCAATGCTAAGCTTTTTGGTTACCTTTTAAGCTAGAGGTTGTGTTCTCATCTCCGGCTAATTTTCAGCTAGTCATTACTACACTACCAAACATCCTCATCACTTTTCTATTCTACCTTACCACACCAATTCCATAAAATAGCCTCTCTGGATCTCGCTTGTCCGCCATTACACTTCCAAATTCAGTTCATCAACCAAGTTAGTAGGTGAGACAACCTAAGGGCGTTCGATCAACCTTTGCTTTCTCACTTACGATTTATTTATTTCATGCTTTTAATGCTTTCCATATTGTGGATTAAAATGTAATCGCCTTTAATTCCTCCCTGCCTGTTGTAATTTTTATTTTTCTTGCTTTTATTTTCACTTTCTTTTATCGCTTTCTTCATCGCTTTCCTATTTGCTTTTACGACTTTCTTCGCATGCTTTTAATGATTTAATTTTCCGTACTCGCATGTTGTATGCTTGATTGAAAACACATTATTTTTAGGTCACAATTCGAATTGTAAAGGTTATTTATTGACGGGCTGAATAGAGGGTTTATCCTTACATTTTGTACCTTCACCACCGAACACCCGATTCTCGGTTGTAGACCAATGGAATCATTTGTTAAACATTTTTAGACATAGTTTTCCCCTACTAAGTCTTGAAGAGTTTTCTTTTATTTTTCTTAGTTTTGATTTTCCAAAATTGACTTGTGATTCTCCCTTTTCTATTTTATTTCTCTTAATCGCATCTCGGCGTTTCGATTTAAAAATGGACAAAATTGATTTATTTTCTGACAGCCAAGGCTATAGGTTGAGACCGACTCCTCGGTCTCGGCCTATAGCCTGGCGTCGGTGACCGGACGACGCCGGCTCTCGCCGACGCCGACCGAAGATCGGGTTTGGTCGTTGGTCCAAACCGGTGATATTCACCTTTTAACCCAAAAGTCTTGCAGCATAATATATATTGTATGTTTTCTATTTTCGTTAATTATCAAAATAACATCTCGAAATTCCATTAAAATTAATTTCTAAAATAAATTATTAATAAAATCACCAATTATCACTTTAGTTAAACTGTTTTAAATTAAATTACAAAAATTGGAAATCTCCATAAGAGACACTTCCCCACTCTGAAAAATTATCATTTCCAAAACCCAAAACAAGAGCCAACCTCGCTCCGTGGGGAATATCCAGTCCGATTATCAGTGCGGGGCCCCTCCTATGGAGAGGGCCGGTGCGGGATTGCTAGTTTAGGCAGCCTTTGACATAGTTGCTTTTACTTTTGTCCATAAGCTTTATCCTTAAGAACATTTCTTTGGAGAGGTCGAGCTACTAACCTAGTGGGCCCACCTAGGCTTGATTATTAGTTAGGTGGTTACTCTCCACTCATATCATGCTTTTTTTGTTTTTATCGAGAGGTACCGATAATTCATGCTATTTCTGCCGTGCACCCCAAGGAGGACTAAATTCTCATATTATGAGACACCTTGTATCCGACCTAGATTTTATCTTTCTTTTTTACCATAGATCCTTAGTTGTTTAGGTGGTCCCTTTCTCTTCATTTGTATGCTTGAACCGAATGTGGTTGTTTTAGTATTTAACCTTTTTCTTTTGAGCCTTTAGATTAGGTTGAGTGTGCTAAATAAACCTTGCATAGGTGCAAAACAAAATACAATAATTAATTTTCTTGAATCGGTCCAATTTGAGCATTCTAGCCAAAAGTCCAAATTTGTCTCTCTTTTTTAAGGTCAGTCCATTAATCGCATTGCCGAGTCAATCTAAAAACAAATCTCTCTTTTTGTCTCAACCATCGGCTGCAGGACATAGGCGGTGCTTGGCCCTCTCTCGGTCGAGCAAAGGAGGGTTCTGTCGAGGACCCTCCCTTCTTTTTTCAATCAGGTTTAGGCTTTTTTTTTAATTTTGACTTTTTGACTTTAGGCATGAATCCATTTTATGCATTAGCCAAAAATAAAATTCAAAATAAAATTCATCTCAAATTAGGTGAGTCCCCATTTTATGCATTTAGTCAAAACTAATATTCATCTCAAATTAGGCGAATCCATGCATTAGCCAAAATAAAATTTATTTCAAATTAAGTGAGTCCATTTCGTATTCGTCTCTTAATTAAGGAAGTTTTCGTATTCGTCTCTTATTTAAGGAAGTTTTTTTTCCTTTTGCATTAGCCAAATAAAATTCATCCCAATCTACGTTATTACCATTATTATATCCCTTTTGGTCGTTTTGAATTCTTTAGGTGCATCCAAATAGAGAGGATTTTCTTTCCTTTTCCTACTCTCTTAAGTTATAGCGCTTGAGTCCCTGCTCCCCAAAAGTTAGTTTTCTTAGCATGGTCCTCATAAATTATCCTTTGGGCTGCATAACTAGCCTACCTCAACTAGATTTCGTCAAAATTAGAGCTCGAAAAGGTTAGAGCGCTTGAGTCTAGTACCGAATCTTCTCGTTCTACACCTCGGTCAACACTAGTGCGACCAACTTTGGTGCACATAACACCAATTCCATCAATTTTTTTGTTGTAGGATATAGTACCTAAAAATAATTCTAAAGGCTTGCTCTTGAGAGCCTGAATTACCTTAGAGGTTGGTGAATAGGGTGAGAAGAAAATTTAGCGGAATGAAAGAATTTTCTACAAAGTATGAACATAGAAGCACTAGTACAAATTAGACTTCTAACGACGACACTTTAACGACCAACTATAAAATTAGTCGTTAAAAATTACTAATACCGACGGAATTAGTTTTTGTCGTTGAATTTTATCAAATAATTATTATTTGACAACGAATAAAAAGGAGGTCGTTATTATTTTATAATGTTTATCGGTAATATTATTAATACAAGGAAACATGGAGAATAAAAATTAAGATTAAAAAAATTAATTATTAAAATCTTTCATCCTAATTTAAAATTACTAGGAAAAAAAAAGATTAAACAAGTTTTACTAAAATTTTAAAGTGATGATTACTTTAAGTCTTGAACTCGCTTCTTTTCCTTCTCTTCAAGCTCCAGTTCGTGTTATCGCTTTCGTTCTTACCATCTCTACCTGGTATTTCTCACTCTGCCTCTCTCAAACTTAGTCGATGGCCGCGTTGCACTGACCGTCGCCTTCCACCATGCTGCTTGGCCGCCGCCTACCACCGTTCCTGGCCACCCTCCTTCACTCATATGGTCCCTCTCTCTACCTCTCTCACTCTTGTATGCGAAATTCGGTATTTTTGTTGCGTTTAGGGTAAATTGTTCTCGGAATATTGCTTGATACATGATTTCTCATGTTTTACTGCTTTCAACTTGAAATTTCATGAAGTAATTTTCTTGGCAAGTATTCGAGGTCAGGGGGACAAGAACCCTAGGTTTTCGATCGTTTAATCATAAATTTGGGTATGATTTTTCTCTCTTTTGGAAAAATTGATTTAGGGCTTTTTGTTTTTACCTATCTAATCATGGTTTAGTGCCTTTAATTTGTAAAAAATTACACAAAGGTACCCTCGGGTTTAATGTAACTATTCTAAGGCCCCGAGGTATGAAATACTACTCCTAGGTACCTGACCTTTGCAAAATATTATCCACAGCTAATATACAAAGGTGTTCACAATGACCAATATTGTGATTGTAAGAAGTGGCAGCATACCGGGATACCTTGCAAGCATGCTTGTAAGGTGCATCTTAAGGATGAGGATGAAGTTGGAAGGCTACTGTGAGGATTGGTTCACCGTTGTAAAGTACAAACGATCAAATTGTGCATCCCCCACACCTGTTATGTGGGAGAAGATGAGTTTACCGAGCTTGATCCACCAAACACACAAATCAAGCAAGGAAGTCCGAGAAGAACACAAAAGAAGAGACTCCCAACCTATGCCTCCAACTGGAACACATACCCATGGGAATACCTCTTCTAAATCGGGCACCTTGAGGTTTATACACTTTTTAAAAATTCAAATTTATATGTTTCTAGTATATTTCATTTATTGTTGACTATTGATATAATAAATTAACTTTAAATTCTCTATCAGATGTAGTAAGTGTCACAAACTGGGACATAACTCAAGAACATGCAGGAAACTAAGAGATACATATGGTAGGCTACTTGGAAAGAAAAAAGGAAAGCTAAAAAGGGGAGCAAAAGCGGGGAGGACCGAAGAAAGCAAGCACAAGCAACTCTCAAGTGGACACAAGCCCTCCCACATAATCTAGTCAAGCCTCTTGACCAAGATGGTTGCTCCCGTCAATCCTCTGTTTTTCGTTTTTTTCATCTTTTTTTTCCTTAGGACATCTCTCGTTTTCAAAGATTGAAACTTATTTGGTACTAAGTGCATTATTTGTTACCTTGTAAATGATCCTTAGTTTTGTTTTTGGGTTTAAAATTGATTTACTAAAGGGATATATTTTATGAGTCTTAAAAGACAAGTCATGTGTGTTTTACGAAGTTTTAATT
The DNA here is from genome assembly GCA_021018815.1 of Talinum fruticosum. NCBI lineage: Eukaryota > Viridiplantae > Streptophyta > Magnoliopsida > Caryophyllales > Talinaceae > Talinum > Talinum fruticosum. Next base: position 1,735,751 of record JAITYX010000012.1, read on the forward strand.
AGATTATACCTATTTTGGATGTCCAACTGAAATTTTATAGGTACTACTACATTTTATTGTATTCACATTTATATAAAGATTAGAACATAAAGAAATTACAAGTTTTGTCTTGTTAGATGGGAAGAATGTAAAAAATCAATGTTTTCAATTTCAATTATTGAAAACCGAGGTAAATTGGTACTTAACAAAAAATTTTAAATTTTCCTACTCAACATATTGGATATATGATGTCAATACTGGAAATGCACCGTAGAAAACATTACAACAAAGGGAAGTATACCTAGGAGTATATTTTCATTCCTCGGGGGCCTTTAAATAGTTACACCAAACCTTAAAGTACATATGGATAATATTTTGCAAAAGTCAAGTACCTATGAGTAGTATTTCATACCTCGGGGCCTTAGAATAGTTACACCAAACCTGAGGGTACCTCTGTATAATTCTACAGCAAAAGTCGGGGTGCCTAGGAGTAATTATTCATATCTCGGGAGTCTAAGAATAGTTACACCAAACCTGAGGGTACCTTTGTGTAATGTTTTGCTTTAATTTGCATTTTTGGGATTACTTTTTCTAGTCAATTTTTTTGGTTGTTAGAACCCTAGTTTTTTTGTGCAGGTAAAATTAACAAAGTTGACGTTTCTAGAGAGTCTCGAGAGGACTTTTTTCGTGTAGGTAGTTTAATCAAAGCTAAGAATTTTTATCTAACATGTTCTATGGGATGGAAATGTATTTCAGTTTGCAAGTCTTTGATCTTCTTTGCATTTTAGTTGTTTAATATGATGTTTGCAAGTAGATATAATTTATATTTATGTGCTTCAGTCAAATCCCATTCGCTCAAGATATTATAAGACTCATATACACAAGGGGCAAAGAAGGAAGGGGAAAGACCTGAGTTACAAATTTTCTGATTCTAATTTTAGCCAATAATGACTAATTCAATCAGCAGAGAGCCTTTTCACCTAAATCGCTAAACTGTCTTGTTTTTTTTTTTCCTTTCCCCGGCTGTGAGTGTTGATCTTGGGAACGGAAGCTTATGACATGACAAATTTGTAGGTTTATTTGTTGCTGTTGAAGTCAAATATTGTGCTTTCTTAGTTTTAGTCTTTTATTTCTATTATTTTTTACTATGCATCAGGCTTTACCAATAGGTTTTTAGGCTAACCTGTGTTGTATGCGTAAGGCAATCAATGCTAGTTAAGAATGGTTATTTATATCATCTTTTCTATTTAGAAGGCCTTTTTGTTGTTTGTGTTATCCTTTATGCTTCTTTGTTGTAATGTGTTTGTTGTATTTTAACAATATTTAGGTTTTGTTGAAGGGATCGATGCTAATTGATTGTTTGGAGATCGCTGCCTGTAAGTCCTCTTTAATGGTTTTAGCGATCTGATTATGGTAATGGCTGCTGTCAATGTGTTCCGATGAACTACTCTTGGTCTTAGGTTTGAATGTTTCTTCACAAACAGTACTCCACCATCTAATGCTTCGGAACCTACAAATTGCATATATATATGGAACCATTTTATAGGAGCTATCTGCATCCTGTAAGAACATACAAATAGCGTTAACCCGTTGATTACATCTTGCGGAAGAATGAAAATTGAGGACCAGAAACTATAGGTACCATTCAGCACATAATATTTATAACCAAGTCTATATTCGGCTATGAAATCTTGACAACTAAAACAAAAGAAATTGAAATTATATTTTTGTGGTATTTTTGTATCCGACTAACTTATCAAAAATATGAAAGGAATTCTCAGCCATGAATTCTGAAGCAAAAAAAAAAAAAAAAAAAATCGAACTACGAGCAAGGGTTATCCTTGTTTGCATGTTGGGGCGGGGAGCAAGAGAAGTCCCATCTTTAAGTATAGGAAATGATTAAATGAAGCATTATAAAGGTGTCAAGAATGCAGGTGATCCTCGCTCATGGTAATGAGTTCTCGAAAATATGAACACCTTCGCACTAGGATAATATCGTGTGTCATAAAAGATGGAAGAGAGACTTTGATGTGTAGTGAGGCGGAAGCAAAAACAAATGGGAAAAAACCGCAAGAAGTGCAGCTAGGGCAGAATAGGGTCCGATTGCATAGTCTTGGGAGATCGGGTGAAAGGATGGGTAAAAGTGGTTGGTTTTGGCTGAAACTTGGTGGGGAGGTAGGTAACTGGTAAAGGAAGGTTTTGACCAAGTTTCGTGAATTTTGGATAAGGGGAACGTCCTGAACAAATAGCCAGAAGTTGATGTAACCGGCTGGATGAGCAGAATGACACCCTTTGTTTGGTTTTAATGTAGAGGATGGAAGGTTTCTTGGATGCGGCTGAAATTTGGAGGAATGGAAGTAGATGGACTGGAAAGAAGCTGGTTAAAATTTGGAGAAAAATGGCTGAGTAGTTTGTGAGTTATGGGATGGCAAAGTGAAGGGATAGAACCTTGACCCGGGCTCGGATACAGCAACACCACCGAGTGAATCAAGGGGCGCTCTTAAGCGATCCGGATACAGCAACACCACCGGGACTCAAGAGACTCAAAGGACACCACCGTGAGGCCAAGCACGGATATAGCTTTGAGGATTTAAGAACGAGCAATCCAGCTCAAGAGTATAAACTCAAATATATTCATTCAAAAAGTGTCTTTACAATGAGCATGAGAGCTGAATATATAATGCCTAGTAATGGCACTTACAAAGCTTAAAACAAAGCTAAAAATTAAAGCTAAAATGAAACAAAAACCATAAAGATTCTTTCCCCTCCTCCAAGCTAAGCTAGGAGAAATTCTAGCCAAGTATTTGAACATTTGGGAACATGTGGCCATGGATTGTTTTCCCCTTTGCCAAGCCTTCTTCAAACCAACTCCCACTAGGGTGAGTGCTTCTAGAATACTCCTTAATATGTGTCATTGGATGCTGGTCATTAGGTGCTTGACTTAGGCTATGCGGACCCTTGGACCGGCCCTCTTGATTATTTATGGACAATGGAAAAACAATAACACTTGGAACAAATCATGGTCGGGTTTTACCCTTGCTTCAACGTGGAGGAATTTAGGCATTTTAGGTGACTATCTTGGGACTCTACTAAGCTCTTGCTCATAACCCCACGGGAGAACATTTATTTATAAACAAGATCATAAGGATTTTGATGTCCTTGTTTACTCAACCTCCGGTATCCTTTAACAAAATGTTTGAAACCATGGGCATATCAAGTATTCCCGGTTCCTCCTTGATCATGCAAAGCTCGTTAGGATGGACATTTCTAAGCTCAAGATGTTGGGCTGTCCACTCTCCATCATTCTCCCTTGTAGGAAAGAATTTGTCCTCAAATTCCCAAAGTCAATTTTCCCCAAGTGTGGGAAAAAATTTTGGTATGTTGGAGTTTGTGAGGTTGAGAAAAAAAGGCCCTTTTGTGCTTGAACAACCGGCTGTTTGCGTGGAGATGTGCAGGGCATTCGACCAGAATTGATAATTCCCTAGCATGCTTATGGTGCGGAGATAGACTCGATCAACAATAATTTTGTAATGGGGCAAACAGAACCAAATTCCCTTGAGAAGATTAGCAACTCCCTTTGGTACCAAAAGATTTTGCCCAACACACTCTTTGACTCCATCTTTCATGTTCGGACACAAAGGATATGTACTCAACAACATGTCACCAAATTCAATCAATCCTTCTTTGTGCCTCATTTGGGCGAAGCATACGGATAGTCCACAATGTAAACTCCAAAGCCGGGTACACATGGGAAAGAATGCGTCCATCCTTGACACTAACAAAAATGAGTCTACCCATGTAGTCTTTTGTTTTTCTCCTCGGTCTACTGCCCATGATTTTCCACTCAAGTCACAATCTGTCCAAGTAGTAAAAATGGTTCTCGGGGTAGGGGTTTTGGGACATGTGAACTTCTTTGTGGTGGTAAATGAAATGGGATTTTGTGTGGGGAACAAGGCTAATTGTGGTTTGCGGCATGGTGGTGAACGGGTGAAAATTTTGTGGGAAATTCTTGGTTATGTGTGGAGGTAAGCGGATGTGTTTTTGGCAAGGCTTAAACTCTTGTTGCTTGTCTTTGAGAAGAGGTTCTCCAAGCACAAATAAAAGGTCATTTTGAGGGGAGGGGCTTTGAGGTTTCGGTTTGCATTGGTTAGGAGGTAAGGGTGGTTTAAGTGGAGGGGTAAGGATGGGGTTCAAATCAACTAAAGGAAGGCTTTGATGGTGGTGGTATGTGGGCAGATTTGGTTCATGGAGTTTCGGTGGAGGGTAGACTTGAGGGCTCTCTTGTGGACTTGTCTTTGTGGGTTGGTTTAAATGTTCCTCTTCTCTTTTGCTACACACCACAATGTCATTAAAGTGCACAACCACAAACTTCTTGAAGATGACTTGAACATCCTCATTCTGCCATAAAGGGTACTCCCTTCGCATTGCCACAATTATGCCAACATATTCAACCATACCCTCATGGTGCACTCCTCGGCTAGGCAGCTCTTGTATGCCTTCATGTGAACTCCAAAACCGAGTGTCCACAAGGAGAAAATCATCCTTCCTTGGCATAAAAAAAATGACTCCATGTACGGTCTTTCTCCTTTCTCTTCTAGCGTGCTCATGATGTGGCAAAAATGATCTTGGCCAGTCAAAGTTCCATGATAAAATATACAACCCCATGTGCTTTTGGTAAGGAAGTCATCTTCCTTTGGTACCAAAAGAATAGGCTCCACATATTCCTTCACAATGCCTAGAGTTTTGTTCACCATGTTCGGCCATAAGGGATGCTCATTTGAAATGCTCATGGTTGTACCAAGATAAGGGCTCCAACACCAAGTGCCCTCAAGAGGGAAGCCGAACTTACTTGGCACCAAGAAAGTAGACTCCACACAAGGACTTTCCTCTTTCTCTCCTAGGCTTTTGGCCAATAGTTCAATAACTTGTTTTTGGTCCTCTTGAACACTTCTAGGATCCACTCCATAGGCTGGTGTATAGTTGATGGTTCTTGGAACGGGGTTGGCAAGATGTTGTAGGGTTCTTTGTGGTGGAGAGCTAGGAGGAGTTTCGTTTGGGTGAACGTGGGCAATCAACTCATGGGCTGGACAAAACTCATGTTGTGGTGTTTTGAGAAAATTTTCCCCATGAGATAGGTTGGTTGGGGTGGAATCATTTGGTTTTGCTTGTGGGATTTGGCTCGGTGACAATGGGATCAATGTGATCCTCTTGCCATCTTTAGTGAAGGTATAGGTGTTCAAGAATCCATCATACATGACTCTCCTATCAAAGAGCCAAGGCCTCCCTAGCAACAAATGACAAGCATCTATTGGAATAATATCACACCATATCTCATCGAAATAATTTTTTCCAATACTAAATGACACAAGGCATTTAGAATTGACTTGGAATGTTTCACCTTGATGAACCCATTGAAGGTTGTAAGGATGAGGATGAGGTGAAACAAGAAGCCCAAGCTTTTCCACCATAGCCAACGAGGCTATATTCATGCAACTACCACCATCGATGATGATTGAGCATACTTTGCTTAGCACGGTTCCTCTTGTATAGAAAATATTTTCTCGTTGCTCTTCACTTGACTCCTTGAAGCCGCTCAAGGTCCTTCTCAAAAACAGGCTTGCGTTCATGGCTGAGATTTTTGCAAGGCTGGCTGTTTTTGGTGTTTTGGATTTATGTGGGATGGATACAATCACCCAAGGTTCAGAACTTTCTCTGATACCAAAGTTGATGTGTAGTGAGGCGGAAGCAAAAACAAATGGGAAAAAACCGCAAGAAGTGCAGCAAGGCGAGAATAGGGTCTGATTGCACAGTCTTGGGAGATCGGGTGAAAGGATGGGTAAAAGTGGTTGGTTTTGGCTGAAATTTGGTGGGGAGGTAGGTAACTGGTAAAGGAAGGTTGTGACCAAGTTTCGTGAATTTTGGATTAGGCGAACGTCCTGAACAAATAGCCGAAGTTGATGTAACCGGCTGGATGAGCAGAATAACACCCTTTGTTTGGTTTTAATGTAGAGGATGGAAGGTTTCTTGGATGCGGCTGAAATTTGGAGGAATGGAAGTAGATGGACTGGAAAGAAGCTGGTTAAAATTTGGAGAAAAATGGCTGAGTAGTTTGTGAGTTATGGGATGGCAAAGTGAAGGGATAGAACCTTGACCCGGGCTCGGATACAACAACACCACCGAGTGAATCAAGGGGCGCTCTTAAGCGATCCGGATACAGCAACACCACCGGGACTCAAGAGACTCAAAGGATACCACCGTGAGGCCAAGCACGGATATAGCTTTGAGGATTTAAGAACGAGCAATCCAGCTCAAGAGTATAAACTCAAATATATTCATTCAAAAAGTGTCTTTACAATGAGCATGAGAGCTGAATATATAATGCCTAGTAATGGCACTTACAAAGCTGAAAACAAAGCTAAAATTAAAGCTAAAATGAAACAAAAACCATAAAGATTCTTTCCCCTCTTCCAAGCTAAGCTAGGAGAAATTCTAGCCAAGTATTTGAACATTTGGGAACATGTGGCCATGGATTGTTTTCCCCTTTGCCAAGCCTTCTTCAAACCAACTCCCACTAGGGTGAGTGCTTCTTGAATACTCCTTAATATGTGTCATTGGATGCTGGTCATTAGGTGCTTGACTTAGGCTATGCGGACCCTTGGACCGGCCCTCTTGATTATTTATGGACAATGGCAAAACAATAACACTTGGAACAAATCATGGTCGGGTTTTACCCTTGCTTCAACGTGGAGGAATTTAGGCATTTTAGGTGACTATCTTGGGACTCTACTAAGCTCTTGCTCATAACCCCACGGGAGAACATTTATTTATAAACAAGATCATAAGGATTTTGATGTCCTTGTTTACTCAACCTCCGGTATCCTTTAACAAAATGTTTGAAACCATGGGCATATCAAGTATTCCCGGTTCCTCCTTGATCATGCAAAGCTCGTTAGGATGGACATTTCTCAGCTCAAGATGTTGGGCTGTCCACTCTCCATCGAGACTTTGTTTTTCTTTTACACAATCAGTTAACTAATTCTTTCACCAACTTTTGGGGCTCTCCTTTACCATCTGTATACTCTTCCATTTTGTCGGTCAAAATGCTTCAAATTTTCCCGTCACCCCCAAAAATGCTCCCAATATGCAAAAATTTATTCTCCCAAAAAGCTATTTACAGCAGCAATATCAATCATTCATAGTCCACGTCGATGCTTTGATCTTTAGGAACGCAAGAGATCTAGAAATTAGGGGTGTTCCGATTACCATTACTTGGTTGTGTTATTATCTGCCGTGTGGTCGTCAAGCATGTTAAATATTGCCTTTTATTGTTATACTAATGCAAGTTCAACTTTAACACAAGGAGTGTAGGGTAATTGTCAAGTTTTAGGTGAAATTATGCCCCTTTTTGTCTAAAACTTTAAAAAGAAAAGTCTGTCACTCTCTTATATACCCTTTCAGACCTAAAGGAAAATAAAAAGTTCTAAAACAACTAACCTTGGGATTCTCTATACTTAAAGGTCTTACACTTTTATCACTTGTTTTGTAGATGCTTGAAGGCATTGGGATCCTCGGTACATGTTCGAGCATTTTCATAGTTTAATTGGTTTAAGAAGGGTGAACAGTCTTTCTCGACTTCGTTCAGCCCCTCCCCTCCCCTCTTTTTTTTTTTTTTTAGCAAACATACTATATACATAGCATCTACTCAAATAACTATTGTTAGTTTCCAGGATTATTTTGTTGAGTTTCCGAATACTTTTGGTGGTAGTGATATGTTTTGTAGCAAATATTTTTAAATTAATGGTTTAATATATATAAATATATATTTGCTACTATTTTTGGATTTATTTTATGAATCATATCATCATATTGGATGTTATTATTAGTGACAAAATAATTGGTCATTAGATCATGTACTAGTGATTTTCAACAACGAAAAATTTCCTCGTTAACCTTATTAAAAAATAGTCACGGCACACCAATGTCAGTCGTTAATGATAATAATTATAACATTTTAATTTTTAACTTTACAAATACACAACAAATAATTTGGTCATTATTAATATTAGTCTAGTCGTTGATAATTTAACTTATAACGACCATGTGTATTTTTCGTCGTTATTGTAATAATGACGAAAATTTTCAATTCGTCGTCAAAACTAATAAGGACGAGACTAATAACGGTGGACGATGACGAACATTTTTTGTCGTGAAAGGTTTTAACGACCATAATTTATATTTTTAACGATCAACTTTTTGTCGTTAGAAAGCGTTTTTCTAGTAGTGAAGATAATTATGAGTCTAGAATGAACTCGAAACACAAAACTAATAAGATATGTGGAAACTCTCTTGGGGCAGAAAACCACAGCTAGTGTCAATCGAGACACCAAGTCAAATACAATACCTTGAATCGACAAAATACAGGAATTGACTCTTACAGAATTGCTCTCGTAGACAATTCAATACAAATTTTTCTAAACACGTAAATTCTCTTATATGTTCTATTACTTCCTAATGGAAATAACCCTTATCTTTAGGGAAAATTAAGTTGAGTTAACCCTTACAACTCACTCAAAGAGACTTTACAAGGAATTCAAGTAAGAGTGTTTACAAGATTTCTTCTTTCAACTTAGAAAGTAAGAACTTAAATATAGAGTTGAAAGCTAAAGATTGAGAAAGTATGATTCACTTTTTGCAATTTCGTTAATCTTCAAGTCTTATAGGATGACTTCTATTTATACACTATAGGCGAGTAGCCGTTGTGACTAATTTTGGACTCGGAAACTTCACTAGCCATTGTAATAGGTATTCCGAGTCCCTTAGAAAAGGAGTCTTTGCGAATGTGAACGTTGTGCTTTGGTCCTTGGCTCAAAAGGTGGTCCAACCCACAAAGTGTGACTGAGGCCTGGGGTGGAAATAGCCGTTAGACTTAAAGTTGAAGTTTATCGAATTCGGTAACAAACCGCGTCAACACGGTATCTTAGCCTTGTTACGAAACAGTACTTTTCTCTCTATTGGTGTTTAATGATTATAATTCGGTTGCTTTTGCTTTTCAAAATGAGTTTAAAATACTTTAATCAACTGCAAAAGCAAATCAAAGTGGTACTCGAAGTATAAAAATACTTTGGTCCAACATTAGACAAGGATAATAATTAAGCACATAATTATCCTTAATCTTAGAAAATGGAATTTTCTGAGTCTAATATTAAATAGGTTCTTATTCTATTTTGTGTCTATTTTTTAGATGATTAAGAGATTAATATTATATAGACACATTGCATCAAACTAATTAGGTAAATAATTTCGGTTAATTAATCGACTTCGAAGAATGAATTAACGTAGTAATTCTTTTCCGAGTGAATACGGAAAGTCGAGTTCGGAATAAGTTATGCATGTGAAATTATTTACTCATGATAAGCTGTTTTAGTTGCATCTAAGTCAGTTAGAAACCTAGAGATGTGTGTTTAAGCTGAAGAATTGTTTTATGAGTAAGTCGGATAGTATTCAAAACTTACGGATGATCTTCTTAAGGGGTGCGAATGACTTGAATTCAAAACCGTAAAGAGATAGCTGAGTATTCAATCTCCTCCTTTATGATGAAATCCATTCAACATTTATAGCAAGAGTTAGAAGTTCGGATAGTTAAGTTTTCATGGTTCGAAACGAATGATTGTAAGATGTTCTTGGTGGAAATAAGTCGGAATTTGTTATCCGAGCGAATTGATACTAAATGTAAATATATCAAAGTGAAGATATATACAGAGTAAGTAAAATAGATATGATCAACTATCAGACCGAGAGAAAAGAAATTATGAATAGCACCTGTCATTATTCTCACACTCTCACTTCGAGTGTCTCTCTCTGCGGTTGCTATCTCTCCGCGGTTTGTGGTGGTTTCGGCGTCTTCCCACTCCCTCTATATGGTTTCCAATATCTTATCTCACACTCTCACTTCACGATCCCTTTCTATAATTGCTCTCTCTCCGCGTTTTGTGGTGGTTTCCGGCATCTTCCCATGATTAAGGTAACGAGTTCGTTTGATATAATTTCCAATTTCGGATCTAAACCGTATATTTGAAATGCAAACCATGAAGTCCGAAATTAGCGTGTTGTGTGCTATTGCTCTGGAAACGATTTGAATGGTTGGTTTCTTAGTTAGTTTAGTTTGAAGTGGTACCTTTGCTAGCATTATTTATGCTATGCAAGATCAAGCCATTCCGAGAGAAATAAATCGATGTAATTTAGGAGTTTTATATTTTGCGGTATTTTAGAGAAAATTTGTAGATTAATCTACAAATTAAGGAATATGAAATTAAGAGAAGAGAACGGAAAAACGGCCAAAATTGAGGAATCGGGGTTCTAAGCAGCCAACATGGGCTATGCCGGACTATACGGTCGACTCTGTGTTGGTTCGTCGCCTGACCTAACTTTTGTGATTCCGTTCAAAATTTTTGTACATGTTTATTTATCAAGATTTGTATAATTTCTTGCAGTATGAAATGGATTCTTCCAAAAGTACAAAAGAATCGAGGGGGCGATCTATGATGAACAAGGAGAAGTTGGTCCGGAGTAGAAACGATCCAACCATCCTTAGACGGGTCAATTTTGTTAGGCACGGAAATACTGTAGGTGATCATAAAGCTCCCTTTATAAGCTATGTTGGTGCGACAACCTGCGCATACGTGAACATTAATTACGAAAATGGAGCGAAGTCCCCGATTCCATTAAGGACAACTTGTGGAACGATATTCGGGTAAATGCACTACATCTCAACTTAGTATTGCAACTTATTGTAAACGGTTAATATATATGTACTAATGCATATCGTTCTTGTGCTTCAGAAAACATTCAAGTTTAACATTAATGAATCCGAGATTCCCTTCGTGAAACACGAGGACTCTAAAGTCGGTGGAAGAAAAGTTTAGAGACTTCAAATCTCGCATTGTCATTGTATGGGTCTACAAAACTAAACGAGATAAAACAAGAAAGTAGACCACGGGAGGTCTATAATTGTATCACCAAGGAGGATTGGAGATCATTTGAATCACATGTCTCCTCTCCGGAATACATGGTAATTTATCATCCTTATTTGTTATGGTTTTTTGATTTAAGTCTTATGCACCGATAAGCGATAGGTGAAGCCAACCGGAAGAGGATTAAGAGCGATGCATAACCTCATGTGATGTCCCATGGGGATACGCAAAGTTGGAGGAGAGGTTGTACAAGCAAAATCTTGAACAACTCCAAACCACATTCGGTGACTTGTCCCACCATAGATACTTCGCAACTCGTTATCGATAGGGACGAGCTATGGGTCCAAGGAAGAAAGAAGAAATATGGAACCTTGACTACTGTTGATGTAGAATGCATTGCGCGTCGACTCTTGAGTTTTTTTACTATTTCCTTTATTTATTTTGAGAACTTATCGATTTCAATATTTATGAATTGTCACATGATAATATATTTTTTCTGACAGGAGTCTTTGTCATAGACATCGACTTTAGAAGTCGCCGACACCACCGGGAGGAGAAACAAGCTAACCTTGGCCCTAGAAAGAGATAAGCATCCCGGTCATGTTCGATCCATCGTTGGGAGGGTGGGAATAGTTAAGCACTTTAGGTTTAGGGAGAAGCACCCCGTCTCTTCCAGCCAAGCGAGATATGGAGGCCCAAATGGTGCGAATACAGTCCCAACGAGTCCATAATAGAGTTCCAACTGTCCCAAATGACCCAAATGGCTGCAAAGATGGCAAAGATGTACGCCCAAATGAGGTCGTACTTCACCAACATGGGTATGCCACTCCCTAGCATTTTTAATGATGTACGTGCATTCTCACCTCACACACCGGCCAGCTCGAACGCGAGCTCACCTGTTAACCAATTCGAAGTTCTAGCAGAGGTAATTCAGATTTTGCAACCTAATTATATTTACATGCATGTTTATATTTTGACTAATTAATGTATAATCGTGTTGAATAATTACTTATATATTGTATTTTTTTGTTTAAGATGAGTGTCGTTATTTACATGTATGTTTCTATTTTTACTAATAGGTGTATAATCTTGTTGAATAAATGGTGTATATTGTGCGGTTGTTGTGGAACTTCAGCGTGTGGCTGTTGAGTAATCATTTATATAGTATGTTTTTGTTGTTTCGGATGAGTGCCGTTTTTTACATGCATGTTTATATTTTGACTAATTGGTGTATAATCTTGTTGAATAAATGGTGTATATTGTGTGGTTGTTGTGTAACTCCGGCGTGTGGCCATTGAATAATTACTTACTTAGTATGTTTTGTTGTTTTGGATGAGGGTCGTTATCCCGGGAAAATATTTACTGTTATGGGGAAACTCGTTCGTTTATTTTCGGGATTTTTAGGCTGTTTAACTTCTATGTCAAAGGTTATCTCATGATTGTAATTGTTATACTTATTCTTATGCAACCGGCAAAGTTCAAGCTAGGTTCTTATCACCCTCCCCTAGAGTATGTTGTGGCATTGGGTGTTGTTTTCCCATGGAGGTCGGATACTCGTCATTCACGGGACACCCCTTATAGGTGATGAGGTAAGGGTGAGTGTGAAAGAGGTCATGCAGGGGAAGGGCGAGTGTGAGCTGCTGATCCAGTACTAGACCTCCATACTCGTTGATGATGCAATCAACGGTTTTCTTCGTTAGGCCAAGAGTTTTTTAAAATATTAGATTTAGTTGTCATTAATATCACGTATATATATTTCTCAATTCTGTATTGATTATTTACACTACTATAGATACCACTTTTAATGACGGGTCTTTAACGATGGTTAAAAGGACAAACCGTCATGAAAATTGCATCGATGGCATTTTTGTAAATAAACGGCATTCGAAGCACATATGAGGACAGTTCTTACATCGGAACCATCATCATATGTGTTGGGTATTTTGTGGGCAAAGGTTGTTTTCGCAAAACTATCGTCATATGTAACATATGATGACGGTTACGTGAAAGAACCATCGTCCACAAAATACCCAACACTGATCTGTATAATTGAACTATTTTAGAGGTAGTTTTGACCACGGTTCTTTGACTGAACCGTAGTCAAAAGTCCTCATATCTCAATTAATCCCCTCCCCATCTCTCTCTCTCATCCCCCTCATTTCCTCAAATCTGAAACCCCTCACCCCTGCTCTCTCACTTTCATCCCCCTCATTTCTCGGATCTGAAACTGCTCCCCGCTCTCTCTCCTCTCTCCTTCCTCACTGAGAATGGTTGACTCCTCCGCCCACCGAGACTTTGTCGCATCCGCTATAGTTCGGAAGCTCCAAACCCTAAGATTCACCAGCCTCGCCCTCCATCGTCTACGCATTGCTGTCTCGTGCCCAAGATATGCCGTCCTTGCTGGGAGGAGGAGCGGGATGCCTTCTCGATGAGTCCCCTCTTCTTCAAAATCCGACAATGTTATGGGTTTGTGATCCTCTTCCTCTTCCCCTCTCTCTGTCCCTTCCACTTCTTACGAGTTAGAGCAAAAGTATGATCTATTGAATTCGATGAATTTTTTTCTACCAACTCTTTTCAAGATTGGATCAGATTCAGCGTGGAATGTTAGTGTGCGAGGATGGGCGAGAGAGAGAAAGAGAAAATTCGTGCAGGAATTTCACCATCATATTGCTAGTAGCATTTGTTTTTCTTCTTCTCATTTTAAATTTTTATTTTTACATTTCGTTAATTTTCCATGGTTCATTGTTAGATTTGTAATTTTCCATTGTAATGAATTCGTTAACTAAAGCTGGGAAATTTGTCAAAATTTCCCCTTCAACAGTTTCATCCGTATTTAGATCCGACTTTTTATTCAATTCATTTTTTCCTCTCCATTTCAACTTTTTAATTTTAGATCCTAAATATTCAGATCCGAAAGTGGTCTATTTTTTAAAAAAAGATTTAGACATATAACGATAGTTCTTTTGAAAGAGTTGTCGTTATAATTCACCTATGACGATGATTCTTTTGAAAGAACCATCATTATAGGTGACCTATGACTACGGTTCAAAACCGTAGTCAAAGGTGGTACATACAACGATGCCCACAAACGCGACACCTATTAACTATCATTAAAGGTCATTTTTAACCATACTTAAAAGTCATTTACGTAGTAGTGTTACTAGGATATCGGGGACAGATCCGAGAGTGGGATGAAGGGCGCTAGTGGCACAAGGAAACGTTGAGTGGTGCCCGTTCGTCGTCCGAATAAGTCTCCTCTTGTATCCATTGAAGAGTCCTGCACGGATTGGTGTGCTACTCTTGAAAGTTATATGAAAACTCTGTCAGCACAAGAACCGTTGATCCGTAGCCCGCCAGGTCACGTATTTGGGCAACCTAATGGGGAGAATGAGGACATGACCTTATATGTCTTCCGGGACGACATAATGCAATTTTTACAGATGGAGGAGATCAGCACATCTGCTGTTATGCTTGGCGTTATGTGAGTTAATATATTCATAATAAGTTCTTTTTTTTACTATTAATTTCATCAATTTATAACTACATATATAATTAACATGTAAGGTGTTTGCACAAGATTGGAAAGCACTCTGTTCACTTTCTCAACCTAAGTTCATTCAAGGATTAGGGCAGGCAACCGATGAACAAGCCTACTAGATCGTCAAAGTCATGAAACATAATGTGCGAGGATAAAACATGGTACTTGGCACCGTTCAATGAGAGGTTCGTGTACAAATAAACTAATTAACTGAAGTTTTTATGGTGTTATACGTACTTATATAAATGTGTTATTTGTGGTTGTGTAGCCACCACCGGATGCTTCCTACTATATGTCCAAGGGCTAATATCTCGTACTCGGCTTGATCCCTTGGGTCATACCTTGAAGGAAGAAATCAATGACGTAGTCGAGTCGTGAGTTCATACTTTAATCATTTTATGTTGTTTTGTTAATTATTATTCGTTCAATTGTATGTCTAATTTGAATTTTATTTTTCCGATTGAAAAATAGTGCTCTATCACGTTATTACTATGGCGGAGGCTCGAAGGTCCGATGAGCGAAATCAAAGCCACTAATTGTCCCCGTCATGGTGAAGTTCTCTTGGTTATTAGAGTCTAGTTGAATTTTTTTAATTTCGTATTACTTGCTAGCTACGTAAAGTACTAATTAATTCTTTATGTATTGGGAATATATTTTATTATTGTGGTGCCATATACAACCGAGGAACGTGAAGAGCGGCTTCTATTTTCTCTAGTACATGAAAGAGATTGTGACCGAACTCGATTTACATTATAGTCCCAAAGAGTTAGACATGCACTTCCACTTATAATTGATTATAATCTTTTTTAGATTGATTAACACTTGCACTTAACCTAATTAATATGTCTTTATACCATTGGTCACAATATTTCCCAGGAAAGAACCCACCCACTCCCTATATAGATGAAGTGCTCAACAAGTTAAAATAAGGTTGGGCGAGTTTGTATATAACTCGTATAAAGAAATATGTATATATTTATAGTTATTCTTCATTATTTGATTTGTCAAGTTTGTGATTTTTATAGTCATACAGTTGTAGGTATATATGTACATAGGTATATATATTTTTACTGTCTTGTAACATATACTATGAGACCCGGAATTTTGAGTAGATTAATTTTATAGTTAAATTAAGCTAAGTATTTTTACATAATTTATTTTATGTGCTTGTTATGTGCTTGTGTGTTTATATAGCTTAATTAATAAAGGTAATTGCTCGTTCGTCGCTATTAGAGATAGAATCCCGGGCAGTCTTATGCCAAAAAAAAAAGTTTAATTGTGGGGAGGATTAGTGTGTCTGCTGCAGCAGGTGCTGGCTGCACCTAATGAAACCACCCAAAAAGGGAAAGAGAGGAGGAGAGGAAAAGGAAAGAAGGGGAGGGGAGACCGATCAAAATCGGGAACCGAGAGAGAGAAAGGGAGGCCGAGCGGGAAAGATAGAGCGAGACCGAGAGGGCGAGCGAGATCGAAGGCGAGGAAGAGAGGTTGGGGACCGGTGAGCAGCGGTGAAGCGGCCGGCGAGTGCGAGGAAATGGTCAGGCGCGAAAGAGGGCAAAACCGAGGCCAAGATAAAGGAAGCGAACGCGAGGGCTAAGGGAGGCAGCCGGTGAGCGCGGGACCGCGACCGGTGACGGTGATGTGTAGTGGCGGAAGCAAAGAAAAAGATGGAAAAACCGCAAAACACACAACCAGGCAGAACAGGACCTGCAGGTGCGTTTCTGGGGAAAAAGGTGAAAGGAGGGGTAAATGATGGAGTTTTTGGACGAAATTTGGTGGAAGGTTAGTTAACTGGTTGGGGAAGGTTGTGGTAAAATTTGGGCAGCATCCAAGGTCGGGATCACCTTGAGCCAAACGCAAACAGAAAGCCTCGCTGGGTGGCTGTCCAGAATGAGGTTCTTTGTTTGTTTTTGGTGCTGGGGATGGAGTTCTTCTTGGATTGAGCTGAGATTTGGAGGGAATGGACTCAACTCATGTAAGATGAAGTGTGTGAAATTTGGGAAAGAGATGATTCGTGGATTGGGAGATATGGTTGATGGAAGTCGCTGGATAGAACCTGGATTCTGGCTTGGATACGGAAACACCACCAAGCTGAATCAAGGGGCGCTCTCAAACGGTCCGGATACAGAAACACCACCGGGGTTTGGGAGACTCAAAGGACACCACCTAGATGCCAACCTAGGATACAGCTTTGAGGATTTAGAGGCTCGAGAAATCCATCCCGAAAAAGAGTATAACACTCAAGGTTTGTATATTCATCAAAAGGTTTCTTTACAATGGAGCATAGGTGCTGAATATATAATGCCTAACAATGGCATTTTACAAGCTGAAACTAAGCTGGAAAATAAAGAAAAATGATAATAAAACTACTAAGATTCTTTCC
This sequence comes from Talinum fruticosum, assembly GCA_021018815.1. Taxonomy (NCBI): domain Eukaryota; kingdom Viridiplantae; phylum Streptophyta; class Magnoliopsida; order Caryophyllales; family Talinaceae; genus Talinum; species Talinum fruticosum. Next base: position 1,752,618 of record JAITYX010000012.1, read on the forward strand.
CCTCCTCCAAGTTAAGCTAGAGTGAATTCTAGCCAAGTATTTCAAAATTGGGAACATGTGGTTGTGGCTTGTTTTCCCCTTTCCCAAGCTTCTCAAATGGATGCTTCTAGACTTCCTTATAATGCTCTTCCTTTGTTGTCCCATTTCCGGCCTAGGTAGCATCTTATGACAATATGGACCGACCATATAGCACCAAGTTATTTATGTGCAAAAAGACCTTAACACTTCACGGTTTGTCTTGGCCAATTTCACCTTGCGCTTAGCATGGAGGAGTTGAATGGCTAGTTTTGATTCTGGTTGCCTAACCTTCTTGGCTCTTTGGACGGGCTTTTATTTATGAACATATAGTCATAAAGATCAACCTCTTGGCTTTGCATCCTCCCGGATCAAAAATAATTAAAACAAACTCAAGCCATTTTGGTTGATTCATAAGCATGCTTGGCCCTTTTGAAAGTATATCTTTCAGCTCATATTTTAGGGCGGTCCACTTTCCATCACTCTCCCCTTGTAGAGAAGAATTTGACCTCAAATTCTCGGGGATACTCTTTTCCAAGCTTGGAAAAAATTTGGTTGTGTTGAGGTTTGTTGAGAGTTGAGTAATGGAATGCTGATTTGTGTCTTGGTAACCCGCCAAGTCCTTGAGACTATTCGGCCAGAAGTGGTACTCAAAATGTGCAACCCAAGCTTCATTGTGCTCTCTTTGGATAGACAACTCTTGTGCTCCACAATGGGGTATACAAAACCGGTTGTCAATAAGGAGGAAGTCATTTTGCTCAAAAAGAGTAAGCACCTTCCATGGACTTCCTAGGCCGTTAGTCATCAACTCTTCAATTTGTTTTTGGGCTTCATGAACGCTTGTGGGATTCTGGATGCATAGGGCTTTGGTTGGGCAAGAAGGATTTTGGACTTTGGTGCTGTGAGGTTTTTGTGGAGGGAGGTCAAAAGAATTTTTGTTTGGAGAAATATAGGCAGATTTGGTTTGTGAATTTTTGTGGAATGATTTTGGGTTAGGCTCAAAACCGGTTGGTATGTGATCTTGGCCTCAATTTCTTCCAAGGTTAAATGAACCTTGATCACCCAACAATTTAAAGCTCTCATTATTTCTCCAATCACAAGGATAGCAAAAGCATTCACACACCACACAAGTCGTATTAAATCAAGCCAAAACAGAATGGCTTCCGTTATGTCCTTAGCGGTTCTGGCCCTTTGGACAGATTCGGTGCAGCTCAAAAACAAAGCCTCTTGGCTGGGAAAATGATATTTTAGGAGGTTAAGAATTTCCTCCTTGGGTCTCAACAAGACCATCTGCTCCTTAGGACAAGTAGCACAGCAGCCATGATAGGTGAGTTGGGAGCACCACGCACTAGCAACACCATTTGATACACTAAATTGTGCCTCCTTGAACAAATGCACTAGTAGCTCTCCAAAAATATGCTCAACACCATACAAGCTCATTAGCTTATAAAAATGGAAATCACAATTCTCAAATGGAGTAAATGAGTTATACCTCCTTGCCAAATTGTTGGCTCTTTGGTTACTCCTTTCGGTTGAGCACATGGTAGGAAAAGATAATGAAAATTCAGCTTCGTTGCCATAGCAAAAACTTGATAGTTGCAGCCCTTGAAGGCACATTAAATTCAATGGGAACCTTGGATTCACAAGGTAGAAACTCCAACTTGTAGATGACATCATGAAAGCCAAATTGTCTTTTGGACACTTCACACATTCCGGGTATAGTCTTTGGAGATTTCTTTCAACAATACATGCCCATGTAAATTGCTCAAACATATTTCCACAATTTTCCAAATGTAAAGGAATAGAACACCTCATAGAAAATGCAACATTCAATTTTTGAGGCTCTCCTTGTTCTATCACTTTTAATTTCATCTCAAGCTCTTCCTCATGCTCAACTTCATGATCATCATTGTGCAACTTGGGCAGTCCACTCACGGCCAGAATGGGAACAGAAATGGGGAATGAATTTTTGGGAGGAAAATGGTCAAGCGAGGCTAAGGGTTCTTTGGTGCTTTGGGGTGGAGAAAATGGGGGCTGGTTGGTTGGCTTTGGTGGAGAAATGTGGGGGCTCTTTTTGTGGAGTGTTGGGGCATTTTGTGGAGGTGGAGAGGGCTGGGCATTTGGTGTTTTGGAAAGAGAAGAGGGGGTGAAAGTTTAGGGGAAGGAGAAGACAAACCTTCCTTGTCATGGTGTGTGCTCTTGATGGGAAGGGAGTTGTACTTGAATGGACAAAATTTCTTTAGCAACTTCCCTCTTAGCTTGCTCCATGTATGCACTCTTTCTTTGCCTCTTGTCTTTCTTCTCACTTTGTAGGTTGTCCACCAAATGAGGGCATGACTCCTCAACTTTGACACAACAATCTCAACCTTCTCATACTCCTTTAAGCTCAAGTTTGCAAAGGCTTCATCAACCTTGACAAACCAACTAGCAAATTGATTTTGTTGGCCATAGAATTTAGGCACAAGTAGACTAACCAACTCAAAGTTAGAATACATCATTTCAGCTCTCAAAAATCCAAATGCCAAGTGGTGTGCACGGTGGTGGAGGAAAAAAATGGGCAGAAAAAATTTTTTGTGGATGGACGGGTTTGGGATTTTTGTGGAGCTGGCTGTTTTTGGATTTTTGATTTTTGTGGAAATGGATACACTCACCCAAGGTTCAGAACTTGCTCTGATACCAAAAATGATGTGTAGTGGCGGAAGCAAAGAAAAAGATGGAAAAACCGCAAAACACACAACCGGGCAGAACAGGACCTGCAGGTGCGGTTCTGGGGAAAAAGGTGAAAGGAGGGGTAAATTGATGTGTAGTGGCGGAAGCAAAGAAAAAGGTGGAAAAACCGCAAAACACACAACCGGGCAGATTAGGAACTGCAGGTGCGGTTCTGGGGAAAAGGGTGAAAAGAGGGGTAAATGTTCTTGGATTTGGACGAAACTTGGAGGGGAGTGAGGTAACTGATGGAGGAAGGTTGTGGCCAAGTTTCGTGAATTTTGGATAAGGGGAACTGCCTGAACAAATAGCCAGAAGTTGGTGCTGCTGGCTGGACGTACATGTTGATACCCTTTGTTTGGTTTTGATGTGGAGGACGGAGGGGTTCTTGGATGGAGCTGAAAATTGGAGGGATGGAAGTAGACTTGCTGGAAGGATTGTGGTTAAAATTTGGAGTGAAATGGCTGGGTAGATTGTGAGATATGGAATGGCAAAGTCGCTGGATAGTACCTTGACTCAAGCTCGGATACGTAAACACCACCGAGTGAATCAAGGGGCGCACCTAAGTGATCCGGATACAGAAACACCACCGGGACTTAAGTGACTCAAAGGACACCACCGTGAGGCCAAGCACGGATACAGCTTTGAGGATTCAAAAGGTTGAGAAATCCATCTCAAGAGCAAAGCTCAAATTCATATATTCATCAAAAGTGATTTACAATGAAACTCATGAGCTGAATATATAATGCCTTGCTATGGCATTTTACATAACCGAATGCAAGCTGAAAGTATAACAGAATTCAAGCTGAAAATAATGCAAAAACAAAATGCTAACTAACAATATTCCTTTCCCTCCCTCCAAGCCAAGCTAGGATGAATTCTAGCCAAGCATTTCAAAATTGGGAACATGTGGCTATGGCTTGTTTTCCCCTTCTCCAAGCTCTTTGATTCTTGATGCTTCTAGAATGCTTAGTCATCATCTTCTTTTGTAGCTCATCATTCGGCTAAGGCATCCTCATGGACCGACCATGTTTTAAGCATCAACTTATTTATGTACCATGAGCATAACATAGCGACATTCCCGGCCTTGATTAGAACGAACCTTCTTGCTTGACCATGGAGGTTTTAGGTGGCTACTTTCACTAATCTTCTCAACTAAATTGGTAATCAATTATTTATAAACAAAATCATAAGAACTTTAATGATTTTGAGACCCATCATCCCCGGGATCCACTAACATCAAGCGCTTGTATTTTGAGCCCTTCCCTTGATCATGGAGTAAGCAAACATTTCCGGCTGAACACTAAACATACAAAGCTTCTTAACATGAATGTCACACAGCTCAAAATAGAAAGCTGCCCACTCTCCATCATTCTCCCCTTGTAGGAGAGAATTTGCCCTCAAATTCGCACAAATAACATGCTCCGGGTGTGAAAAAATTCTGACCATGTTGGAGCTTATGTTGAGAACAAAAATGGAGTTTCCTTGTATTCCCGGGCAGACGGTTAGTTGTGGAGACAGGCCTCGCCCATGCAGCCAGCCCGGATGTTTTCCGAGTATGCTCATGATGTAGGGGCTGCCTCGGTCCTCATTAGGCACATCAAACCGCAAACATTGAGGAAGATACACAACTTCCTTTGGTACCATGAAAGTTGGCACAACAAACTCCACAACTCCATGTTCGATGTTTGGACAGAAATGATTTGGCCTTAAAATACCATCAAAATCAATCAAACTTACATTGTCCTTCCATTGAACAACAGATTCGGACAGGCCATAATGTGGACTTAACAACCAATTACCAATGAAAAGGAAGTCACCCTTCCGTGGTATGGAAAAATGGAGGCTGTCCATGGAATCTGCCCATGTTTTTGTGGGGTCCTTTTGGAGATATGGTTTTTTTGTGGTGGTGAGTGAAAAGGATTGTTGTGTACAGGGTCAAGGACAATTTTGGCTTGTGGAGTGATGGTGAGGGGATGGACATTTTGTGGAGGGTTCTCGGTTTTGTGGAAAGATGGGGAAATTTGTGTTTGGTAAGGAAAAACTCTTGTTGCTTATCCTTGAAGAGAGGTTCTCCAAGTGTAAGCAATAGGTCATTTTGGGAAGTAGAGTTTTGTGGCTTCGGTTTACATTGGCTAGGAAGCAAAGGAGCTAAGGTGATTTTCTTTCCATCCTTGGTGAAGGTGTAGGTGTTCTTGAAGCCATCATGTGTCACCCTTCGGTCATATAGCCAAGGTCTCCCAAGTAATATATGGCAAGCATCCATAGGAATCACATCACACCACAACTCGTCATGGTAGTGCTTACCAATACTAAATGAAAGAAGACAACGAGAATTAACTTGAAGTCCTTTACCTTGACTAAGCCATTGGACATTATAGGGGTGAGGGTGGACCGAAGCATGAAGTCCAAGCTTGTCTACCATTGTAGAGGCAGCCACGTTAGCACAACTACCTCCATCAATGATAATGGAACACACCTTGTCTTGGACCGTACCCCTTGTGTGAAAAATATGTTCACGTTGCTCCTCATTCGGATCCTTGAATCCGCTCAAGGTCCTTCTTATCACCAACATTTCTCCTTCATCCGCCTCTTCTACCACTTCCTCTACCTCATCTAGCAAGAGTAGCTCCTTCTCGGTTTCATGCTCATCCATCAAGGGCTCTTGGTATTCAACCAAGGCCATCACCCTACGGTTTGGACATTCCGCGGCAATATGTCCAAAACCATGGCATTTAAAACACCTTCGCGGGTCACTTGGAGTTGGTAAAGCTTCCAAGGGTTTGGAGGTTGGACGGGCTGTTTTGTGGGGTTTGGAGTTGTTTGAGGAAGGGGTTGGGGACTCCCTTGTAGAAGGGTTGGCTTCTTTGAGAGGGAAAAGTTTTAGGCACTTCCTTTTTGGCAAACCGATTTTTCTTTTGTTGCTCCACCTTGTGTGCCAAGTGACACACCTCATCAAATGTGGTAAAATGTTGTAGCTCCACAATTTGAGCATACTTAGCATCCAAACCGCCTAAGTACCTCACAATTGTTTGGTCCTCATTCTCTTGCAAATCACATTTGATCAACAATTTCTCAAACTCTCTAGTGTATTCTTCTACACTCATATTGCCTTGTTGTAGAGTATAGAGTTGGAGAAAACTATCTTGGACATAAGTAGGTGGTAGAAAACGAGCTTTGAGCTTAGCTCTCATTTTCTCCCAACTTTTGATTTTAGGCTTCTTGTCCCTTACTCTTTTGTGCTTCAAATTTTCCCACCAAGTGGAAGCAAAGCCTCTAAGCTTGAGTGCAACAAGCTTCACCTTCTTCTCGTTTGGGACCTCTTTATAATCAAAAATTCTTTCCACGGTCCTCAACCAATCAAGGAACTCATCCGGATGCAATCTTCCTTCAAATTCGGAATCTCAACTTTGAAGTCTTGGTAGTGTGATTTGGACCGCCTAGAACTTCTTCTTGATTGCCTTTCACTATCCGTGGAGGCAAAAGGATTGCTCTCCTCATCATCTTTATGTAGGCTAGGATTAGAGCGAATAGGAGGTGATTCACTCCTTAGCTGGTCACGCCTTGCCTTCATGTCACGCCCAAGCTGTTTTCGGAGGTACTCATTCTCCTTCATTAACATTTCAAACCTCTCTTCCAAAGTCATGCTTGCACTCATGGCTGGGGAGTTTTTGTGGCTGGCTATTTTTGTGGTTTTTAATTTTTGGGGAAATGGACACAATCACCCTAGGTTCAGAACTTGCTCTGATACCAAAAATGATGTGTAGTGGCGGAAGCAAAGAAAAAGGTGGAAAAACCGCAAAACACACAACCGGGCAGATTAGGACCTGCAGGTGCGGTTCTGGGGAAAAGGGTGAAAAGAGGGGTAAATGTTCTTGGATTTGGACGAAACTTGGAGGGGAGTGAGGTAACTGATGGAGGAAGGTTGTGGCCAAGTTTCGTGAATTTTGGATAAGGGGAACTGCCTGAACAAATAGCCAGAAGTTGGTGCTGCTGGCTGGACGTACAGGTTGATACCCTTTGTTTGGTTTTGATGTGGAGGACGGAGGGGTTCTTGGATGGAGCTGAAAATTGGAGGGATGGAAGTAGACTTGCTGGAAGGATTGTGGTTAAAATTTGGAGTGAAATGGCTGGGTAGATTGTGAGATATGGAATGGCAAAGTCGCTGGATAGTACCTTGACTCAAGCTCGGATACAGAAACACCACCGAGTGAATCAAGGGGCGCACCTAAGTGATCCGGATACAGAAACACCACCGGGACTTAAGTGACTCAAAGGACACCACCGTGAGGCCAAGCACGGATACAGCTTTGAGGATTCAAAAGGTTGAGAAATCCATCTCAAGAGCAAAGCTCAAATTCATATATTCATCAAAAGTGATTTACAATGAAACTCATGAGCTGAATATATAATGCCTTGCTATGGCATTTTACATAACCGAATGCAAGCTGAAAGTATAACAGAATTCAAGCTGAAAATAATGCAAAAACAAAATGCTAACTAACAATATTCCTTTCCCTCCCTCCAAGCCAAGCTAGGATGAATTCTAGCCAAGCATTTCAAAATTGGGAACATGTGGCTATGGCTTGTTTTCCCCTTCTCCAAGCTCTTTGATTCTTGATGCTTCTAGAATGCTTAGTCATCATCTTCTTTTGTAGCTCATCATTCGGCTAAGGCATCCTCATGGACCGACCATGTTTTAAGCATCAACTTATTTATGTACCATGAGCATAACATAGTGACATTCCCGGCCTTGATTAGAACGAACCTTCTTGCTTGACCATGGAGGTTTTAGGTGGCTACTTTCACTAATCTTCTCAACTAAATTGGTAATCAATTATTTATAAACAAAATCATAAGAACTTTAATGATTTTGAGACCCATCATCCCCGGGATCCACTAACATCAAGCGCTTGTATTTTGAGCCCTTCCCCTTGATCATGGAGTAAGCAAACATTTCCGGCTGAACACTAAACATACAAAGCTTCTTAACATGAATGTCACACAGCTCAAAACAGAAAGCTGCCCACTCTCCATCATAAATGATGGAGTTTTTGGACGAAATTTGGTGGAAGGTTAGTTAACTGGTTGGGGAAGGTTGTGGTAAAATTTGGGCAGCATCCAAGGTCAGGATCACCTTGAGCCAAACGCAAACAGAAAGCCTCGCTGGGTGGCTGTCCAGAATGAGGTTCTTTGTTTGTTTTTGGTGCTGGGGATGGAGTTCTTCTTGGATTGAGCTGAGATTTGGAGGGAATGGACTCAACTCATGTAAGATGAAGTGTGTGAAATTTGGGAAAGAGATGATTCGTGGATTGGGAGATATGGTTGATGGAAGTCGCTGGATAGAACCTGGATTCCGGCTTGGATACGGAAACACCACCAAGCTGAATCAAGGGGCGCTCTCAAACGGTCCGGATACAGAAACACCACCGGGGTTTGGGAGACTCAAAGGACACCACCTAGATGCCAACCTAGGATACAGCTTTGAGGATTTAGAGGCTCGAGAAATCCATCCCGAAAAGAGTATAACACTCAAGGTTTGTATATTCATCAAAAGGTTTCTTTACAATGGAGCATAGGTGCTGAATATATAATGCCTAACAATGGTATTTTACAAGCTGAAACTAAGCTGAAAAATAAAGAAAAATGATAATAAAACTACTAAGATTTTTCCCCTCCTCCAAGTTAAGCTAGAGTGAATTCTAGCCAAGTATTTCAAAATTGGGAACATGTGGTTGTGGCTTGTTTTCCCCTTTCCCAAGCTTCTCAAATGGATGCTTCTAGACTTCCTTATAATGCTCTTCCTTTGTTGTTCCATTTTCGGCCTAGGTAGCATCTTATGACAATATGGACCGACCATATAGCACCAAGTTATTTATGTGCAAAAAGACCTTAACACTTCACGGTTTGTCTTGGCCGATTTCACCTTGCGCTTAGCATGGAGGAGTTGAATGGCTAGTTTTGATTCTGGTTGCCTAACCTTCTTGGCTCTTTGGACGGGCTTTTATTTATGAACATATAGTCATAAAGATCAACCTCTTGGCTTTGCATCCTCCCGGATCAAAAATAATTAAAACAAACTCAAGCCATTTTGGTTGATTCATAAGCATGCTTGGCCCTTTTGAAAGTATATCTTTCAGCTCATATTTTAGGGCGGTCCACTTTCCATCAAACGGTGTCGGGCGCGAGAGGAGGGCGGCGGAGACCGCGGCTAGCAGCATGGAAGAGGAACGAAAGAAGGAAGGGAACCGGGAGCCTGAATCTCAAGCAAACCACAAACCCGCAATTCCTTAATCGAGGTGGGTAGTCTTATACTCCAAACTATTATTAGTTTCGAAACCCAAATGAATTTCTTGTGAATATCGAATGTTTGTTTTATTGTGAATATTGGATGTTTGTTGGGAATACAGTAATGATTGTACCGTAGGAAGTAGTTAGGCCGAATTAGGACCCGAGATAATCCGATTAAGTGGGAAGGCTGAATTAGGATATTAGCGATTATGAGAAAGTTAGATTGCGGAGGTCCAAGGAATATTATTGAAGTTGCAATTAATGATTAAAGACAAAGAAGCTGCGATATGGGTTCGAATTGCTTAGAAATTACTTGAGTTTACGATGTTGGGGGAGATAACTGCTAACATTGGGAAATAATGAGTTGAAGGAAAGGGAGAATATGAGTTTATATTGATTGGTACACAATTGAGGAACGAGAGTAGAAAATAGTGGTTGGGTTAAATTCAATTGGAGATGTGCCCGAGTCCATGAGATTGAACTAGACTTGAATGTAAGCGAAGCTAACCGAATTGAGTGATGAAAAGTGATTAAGAGTTATACAACTAAGGATGGACAAATAAGAGTCGATTAATAAGAAAGAAATATACCATGGGAGTTTGAGGCAGGGAAACGACGAGCGGGAGTTGTAAGGTTAAGCTGAGTTTAGAATGCATCTAAGTCTTTGAGATGAAATTAAGTTGGAAGATGAACCTAACAAGAGGAATTTAAGTGATACGAGTGAGAATAGGAGTCATATGGCTGAGTATGAGCAAAGGAAGTTAATTTATGAAATAAAGACCTAAAATGAGGAGTTGGAGTAAAGACTGGGAGTTGTGAGAAGTCGAGACGTGAGCAAAGGAAGTGGATTCATAAAGTAGAAACATAGAATGAGGAATTGAAGTAAAGATAGAGAATTGTGAAAAGTTGAGCGTGGTATTCGCTATGCGGTTATTGTGGCTCGGAAAATGGAAACTAATCGTGCTAGAGTGGTGGATTGAGAAAAGTATAGTTGGAAAGAGTTGAGAATGATTGCTTGCATTGAATGATGGCTGTTCATGTTAAGTGAGTTCTTTACGTGATGTTCAAAGTAGTTTTGAAAGGCGTTTTGTATTAGACGTGAAATGATCCTTGAATGCAACTTCTTGTGAACCGCCTTTCAAACGTGAATGTGTTTTAAAGAAGCGAAACTTGTTTAAGAAAGTGAATCTTGTTTGAGAAAGTGAAATTTAGTAGGGTGGCACGTGTGTCATGCCTTCTACGATGAGAAATTGATTGAGATTTTGGTTAGAAACCAAGTTTGATAAGTGATTGTGATCACTTCAATTGAAATGAATTATGGGCTAGATTGTTTAGACGAGAGGAAGGAGGTGGTCGTGTGTATCGGGCCACGGGGTCCTGATATGCGTATCGGGATGCCCATCAACCGGAGAGGTTGATTCTTTCCTCGACGAGGAAAGCAGAGCCTTTGACTAGAGATAGGTCCCGGAACCTGAGTCGTGGGTAGCGCCCCGAGAACCGCCTCGGTGCTAGTTCAATCGTCTAAAGCCCCGAAAGAATTTTCGGAAAGTATTTGAAAGAAAGTGCAGAATGGTTCCACCTTGTTTCATGTGATTCAATTCCCAAAATGATTGCAATCCGTGCTTTGAATGATTGAAGTGGTATGAGTTTTATGTTGCAAATGATTTCAAGAGATTTCGTTGAAAAGTATATAGGTTTGTATTATATTATTACGCTTTCGCTGATTTCATTATTATGAGTATTATGTGTAAAGAATTTCCATTTTAAGGGTGTAAGACTCCGGTGAGCCCGTGGTTTATTGCTCACCCCCACAAATTGCCCCGTTCCCTCCCGATTGCAGGTACCCCCGAGGCGAATGGCTGGAATGCTTGTCTTTGGTGGCGATTATGGTTGCGATCAAGTCTATGTGTTTCATGTTTAGTATATTGTATCTATTCGGCTACTTATGTAAATAGACAAGTAATTTATAGTAAGTTAGATGTATGTTTGGAGACCGAACTAGTAGCTCTAGCAAGCCATAGATCTCCTTCCTCCGGCAATTTTAATCTTAAGTGGTTGTAAATCTAGTTTCTGCTGAGTTCATGACTTGGGTTGTAAACTAGTTCGCAATGTAAGCTTTGTGGTTATGAATCTACTCCGGCGTGTGACCGTTGAGCTGTGTACTCCGAGCGTGTGGCTCGTTGAGTTCTATTGTGACTTTTATGCAGGTTTTAAGACTTTTAGCCTTGGGTTGGACCATAGTTCAAAAGGAACTCTGCCGAAATTTTAGGAAACTTCTAACCTTTGGGGAGAATTTCATTTCATACCCTTAAGTTGGATTGAGATAGCTAAGTCAACACCTGAGTGAGCCTTGGGAGTTCCTTTGAGGAACTCGGCGGTGTAATACTCCTAGGGTGGGTTTTGGGGTGTTACATATACAAAACATGATGAATATGCTCGTTTTGTATATATTCTAGTGAAGAGTGTATTGGATTATGGTTTGTATATTTTGAATGTGTAACGTTGTATATGATTCGTATTGTATAGAGGGCAAGCAAACACGAGAAAAATTATTAAAAAATCAGACACTGTTACTACGGTTCTTAACGAAGAACCATACTAAAAGGTCCGGTTGAAGGCCTATGACTACGGTTCTTCACCTAAACCGTAGTCATAAGCTTCTCTATGAGGACGGTTCTTTATTTTAACCGTCATCATAGGTGCTCATTTAATAATTTTTTCAACTACGGAAGAAGACCTATGACGACGATTCATATGAAGAATCGTCATCATAGAGAAGCCTTGACTACGGTTCGAGATGAAGAAACTTTCGTCACGAGTTACCTATGACTATGGTTTTCCATCCGAATCGTCGTCATAAGTGACCTATTACTACAGTTCTGAACTATAGTAAAAGATGTTACATACAACGACGGTCACATAGACGAAACCAGTTAAACATATTTAAATGTCATTTTTAACCGTAGTTAAAAGTGGTTCTTGTAGTAGAGGTTGCCTCTTACGGTCATGTTGGAATAAAATTCAATGAAAAGTTGAGTAAAAATGTAATCACAAAAGCATAGGCACTTAAAAGTTCCTGTGTGGAGAACATGTTTTATCTACGAAAGTTTGGTGGATAAAAATAATTTTTCTTTGAGAAAATAATGCACGACTATAATCTACATTGGCTTATCCAAGGCGAGAGCTTTGTGTTTTTAAGAATCACTCTATGGATATTAAGGTTGGGTGCTTGGGGTTATAGCCTTTTTGGTGGCTAACCCTCCTTGAGTTGCGCTTCCTCTCTTAGGCATTTTGAGAGAAAGAGAAAGAATTCGATTTGAGAAGGAGAAAGAGTGAAAAAGTGAACGAGTGAGAATCAATATGGAGTAGAGAAGTAGGGAATATGAGTTTAAAGAGTGTCCGAACAAGAAATTCTAAGTTAGAGTTTAGAGAGTGAGAGAGTGAGAGATAGCAAAGTGAATGATTGAGGATGAACAAATGCTATTTATAAATCAACAAATCTCAAGGAACAAAGGCCTTATTGACTCGGTACTCGGAGTAACGGCTAGCCGATGTTTTGGCTTTTTAATGTCTAACGGTTACTTCTTGAAATTGCTTCCTTCCAACAGCTAGTTTCTTGACTTGTTCCCCGATATAGAGATAAAAAGTGATTTTCGAAAATATTTTCAAAATTCTCTATAGATTTAGAGAAGATCGTAGAATTTTGATGTCCAGTTTTCTCAAAACTAAGTCCGACTCGGTGGTGTGTCCGAGCTACACAAAACACACTAAAAAGCTTAATAACTTATAGCTCGGTTTCATGATATTTCAACCGATCCACTAGTTATTCACTGAGAACAGATAATAAACAATTAAACTCATAAAATTCTCATGCAATCACTCAATTAATCATGCAATCATCATGCCAAGTTCATTTTCTAATAAAGTAAAATAGATCTTTCTCTTGCTTGATTTGTAATTCAAGAAAGAAATTGAGTTCTCCCATCATAATCATTTGGAACTCTTGTCTCATCAACTCAGAAAACTCTTGGCACAGAGTTTCATTAGTAGCTCCGGATATAATGTCATTAACATAATTCTGAATAATGAGAAAATCATTCCCGTTTGTTTTTGTGAAGAGAGTTTTGTCAAAAGACCTCCTTTGAAATCATTTTCAACCAAGTAACGACTTAGTCTTTCATACCAAGCTCTTGGAGCTTGTTTTAAACCATACAAAGCCTTTTACAGTTTGAAAACATGATTAAAAAATTAAGACGTTTCAAATCCGAGGAGTTGCTCAACATAAACTTCTTTTTAAATATAACCATTCAGAAATGCACACTTAATATCCATTTGATTTAATGTAATGTTCATGTAGAATGCAAAAGCTAAGAGAATTATAATGGCCTCAATCCTAGCAACAGGTGCAAATGTTTCCCACAATCAATTCCCTCTTCTTGGTTATATTCTTGAGCAACTAATCTAGCTTTATTTCGACTACCAGTTCGCCCCTCATCTAGTTTGTTTTTGAATACTCATTTGGTTCCTATAATTGGGTGGTCGGAGGGTCGTTTAGTCGAGTCCGGACTTGGTTTCTTTCAAATTGAGATAGTTCTTCTTACATGGCCTCCACCCATTCAGGTTCAAGTAGGGCTTTTAGTACATTCTTAGGTTCAATTAATGAAATGAATGCTAAAAATGCACATATGTTTTGCAATGAAGAACGAGTTCTTACCCAACCATTGATGTCTAAGATGATGTTCTTGGGTAGGTGACTAGAAGAATATTTGAAAGGTTTAACTGTCCTTTGGATTACAAGATTTAATGGTTGAATGTTATGTTCTTCAACAGGTTCATCTTGTTGATTCTCTTCATTAGCTTGTTCTTCGATGGTCCGAGCTTGTTCTTGAACTGGTTCATTCTGAGTTTGGCTTAATTCCTTTATTTTTGTTCATTCTTAGCTCAGCCTCCACTATGTCATCTTCATCTCGATTGAGCTTGAGATTTGAGAAGGTGGATTTACTTCTCCTGCTATTATCAATTTCATCAAAGATAACGTGGATACTTTCTTCCACTTTGTTGGTATTCTTGGTAAAGATTTTATAAGCTTTGCTATGTGAAGAATAACCAAGAAAGATACCTTCAGCTCGCCTTGTCTAATATTTGGTCATATGTTCCTTACCATTATTATGCACGAAGCATTTACATCTGAATGGTTTGAAGTAGGAAATATTAGGCTTCTTCCATGTATATAGCTTGTAGGGTGTCATCTTCATAATGGGTCAAATAAGGCATCTGTTGAGACTATAGTTTGCTGTATTTACTACCTCAACCCATAAATAATAAGGTAAATCATTTTCAATCATCATTATCCTTCCTATTTCTTGAAGTATTCTATTATTTCTCTCCACTAATCCATTTTGTTGAGGAGTTCGGGTGATGAGAAGTTGTGGGAGATGACATTCTTCTCACAAAAGTCTGCAAATTCCGAGTAATTAAACTCCCTTCTATGCTAAGTTCGAATTCTTTTGATCTAAGTCGCAGAGTCCACTTGTATTTTCATGCATATCTTAGTGAACTCTTTGAATGCTTCATTTTTGTTCTTCAGAAAATACACCCAGGTAGATCGTGAATAACCCTCAACAATAACAAGCACAGATGATTTACCTCCTAAGTTTTTAACAAGAATTTCACCACGAAATCCATATATATCAATTCAAGCACTTTGGATATAGATATTGTCTTGAGTAGCTTAAAAGATGATCTAACTTGTTTTCCTTTTGTGCCCGCATCATAGATTTTATCTTTCTTAAATGGGCAATTAGGCAGTCTTTTGACTAGTACATGAGATGTAAGTTTCTTGATAGTATGCATGCTAATATGACCTAATCTATGCTGCCATGTCCATGAATCATCATTCAAAGAAGCTTTAAACATGACAAGTCTTGACTTGAATAAGAAAGAGGAATAGTGTATGTGTTACATGACCTTTGACACGAGAGCTTTATTTCTTTGGTAGCTGCATCCGGAATGAAGCAGTTGGTCTTATTGAATCTTACCTCTTCACCTTTATCACAAAGTTGAGAGATACTCGAAGATTGTACTTGAGTCCTTCGACAAGATACACTGGACTAACTGAATTGTCTCCTTGACTAATTCCGCCAATTCTAACTATCATACCCTTGCTATTATCTCCAAATGTGACTTTTCCTCATTTCATCTCTTCAAGCTCCGAGAAGAGTCTTGATTCTTCAAACATGTGGCGTGAACATCCACTATCTAAGTACCAGTAACCTTTTTATTTCGAGTTGCCTGTAAAAATAGTAACAAACTAACTCTTCTCACTTCCACTTATAAACCTAGTAAGTTTCCTTATTGTGGTCCTTTTATGATGAAGAAAACTTTTGGGAACCCACATTTGAATGATTTTGGGTTTGGTCCGATTCCGAGTCTTCTTTCTTGAGAATTGACTCGTGTCTGTTTCTTTTGGAATTCTCTCTTTTTGTAAACAAGTTTAGAAGACTTTTTTATAAACACTTGTTTAGGATTAGTTCCTTTCTTTTTGAATGAATGGGACCATGCTCAACCTTCCTAAACTTAATGGTTTTGGAATCGGTTTTGAAAAGATTTTTGTAGGAATGATCTTCTTCTTCACCATTGTATCCAAGTCCTTCTTTTTGAAAATAGACACACTGAGAACCAAGTAATAAATCGGGTTTTTCTGATGTATAGTGGCGGAAGCAAAGAAAAAGAAGGGAAAACCGCAACAAACACAACCAGGCAGAACAGGGCCTGATTGCGCAGTCTTGGCAGATCGGGAAATGGAGGGGTAAATGTGCTTGGATTTGGATGAAACTTGGAGGGGAGTGAGGTAACTGATGAAGGAAGGCTGTGACCAAGTTTCGTGAATTTTGGATAAGGGGAACTACCTGAACAAATAGCCAGAAGTTGATGCTACCGGCTGGATGTACAGATTGACAACCTTTGTTTGGTTTTGATGTGGAGGACGGAGGAGTTCTTGGATGCAGCTGAAATTCGGTGGAATGGAAGTAGATGGACTGGAAAGAAGGTGGTTAAAATTTGGATAAAAATGGCTGAGTAGATTGTGAGTTATGGGATGGCAAAGTCGCTGGACAGTACCTTGACCCGGGCTCGGATACGTAAACACCACCGAGTGAATCAAGGGGCGCTCTTAAGTGGTCCGGATACAGCAACACCACCGCGACTCAAGAGACTCAAAGGACACCACCGTGAGGCCAAGCACGGATACAGCTTTGAGGATTCAAAGGGTTGAGAAATCCATCTCAAAGAGCAAAGCTCAAATTCATATATTCATCAAAAAGTGTTTTTACAATGAAGCATATGAGCTGAATATATAATGCCTTGCCTTGGCATTTTACATAACCGAAACTATGCTGAAAATAATGAAAAATTGGAAATGAAACTAATTAGATTTTTCCCCTCCTCCAAGCTAAGCTAGAGTAAATCCTAACCAAGTATTTCAAAATTGGGAACATGTGGCCTAGGCTTGTTTTCCCCTTCTTCAAGCTTCTTGATTCTTTGATGCTTCTAGAATGCCTTGTCATCATTTTCCTTTGTTGCTCCTTAACCGGCCAAGGTTTACCTCATGTAGATATGGACCGTCTTCATTCAAGCATCATCTGATTTATGTACTTAAGCATAAAATGGCAATGTTCCTTGGTTTGACTTGACCATGCACACTTGCTTTACCTTGGAGGTTTTTGGTGGCTAACTTCAACTATCCTTCTTGGCTAAATTAATAACCAATTATTTATGAACAAAATCATGAAACTCCATGCTCTGGAATTGTCACCCTCCGGGGTCCATGAGCACCATCCGGTTGTGCTGCAAGCTTTTACCCTTAATCATGAAATAATCAAGCATTTCCGGTTGGACCCCAAACATACAAGGTTTCTCAAAATGAATATCATTCAGCTCAAAACATAAGGCTGTCCACTTTCCATCATTTTCTGATCTTAAGTTTTAAAACTAACTCTTGAGACTTATTGAGCTTTTGTTTCAATTGCTTACTCTCTATTCCGAGGCACTCGGACTCGGTCTCATTATCTTGTGTACTTGGTCTCAAGCACCTTTAGGTTCCGTGTCAATTTTTCTAAATCAGTTTTCCATGAAGTGTTCTCGGCATTAAGAAACTTTAGTTGTTTAAATTCGGATGATTCAGAATCAGATTTCTCGTCCAAGATAAAAATATATCTAGCATGATCATGCTTGGAGAGCTTGAGAATGTAATTGATTACCTCCTTAGGATTTATTTCCTCTTATTCTAATGCATCACTTTCTAACTCAAATCCAACTTCTATGTCCGATAGGGCCATTAGACACTTTGATTCATCATCGGTGTCATCATCTTCTTCCGACTCATCCTTACTCGAGGTAGCTACCGTAGCCTTGTTCTTCTTTCTGTCCTTCTTTATCTTTGGAAACTCTTTGACTATGTGCTCTTTGCTACCACACTCAAAAGCACAAGACTTCTTAGTTAAAGACAAATTTCAAGAGGATGACAATTTACCTTTTCTGTCCTTCTTATAGAAATCTTGCTTAGGCTTCTTCTACCATGTTTTGTATTTCATCATTTTCTTGAATGCTCGAGCTAGAAGTGTCGTGGGATCTTTTTTAAAATAGGAGGACCTTAGACTCGGACATTGTTCCTTGAGGCTTTGAGAGCAATGTTTCTTTTGGTGCTAACCTCAACTACTCGGTCCTTTGACTTTTTCCTTGTCTTTCCCTTTGACGCTTCCACCTTGCATGACCACAAAACTTGCATGAATCAAGATTAATGTCCTGTTTGCAGAACAACATGCAACCTTTTCGACAACAATCAATTTTTTGAACATCCATCCCAAGATTTTTAATGACCTTCTTTGCATGGTGAATGTCACGAGAAACTTCGGTTATCGGGGGACAAATCTCCTTCATAAGTTGAGCAATCTCATTAAAGCAATTTTGAGGCATGTTGTAGTCGGACTTGATGCTCAACAGTCTAACGGTGGCGGACAACTCGGTGTGAGTTTCATTTCCTACCCACAAAGGTCGTTATGCAGCCTCAACCATATTAAAGAAAGTTTGGGCATTGGTATTTGGAGGCTCACTTGTAGAGCCTTGATTTGAGATCATGACATCCGTGACCATATCATTCATACGATCGATATTTGATTCTACATCGCCGTAGTTCATATGATTGGATCCACTTTCGTCATTGAATATATTAGAAGTCATACCACCATCTTCATGTAAATGAGGATCTATTTCTCCATGACTAGTCAAATACCAATAGTTTGGAAGAAAATCATATTGATAAAGGTGTAACTTAACTTCATCGGGATCCTTATACTTCGATTTTTGCATTTGCGACATGGACACCTATATTGTTGATTATGTACAAATTGTGATTGACTTCTAGCGTGTGCATCAAACTCCTCAACCCCGTCTAAAAACTCTTGTCTATACCCAACTCTACCAGGTAATAACCTACGATACATCCATCTATGATGCATAGGCCCATCCATATATATTCTGATTGACATTTAACAATTTATTAAATTATTAGTTAGTAATCAATACATGGAGATGTTATGATTACATTTCTTCTATAATGAACATAATATATATAGCCATTATGCATTGAACATATACTTTTCTTATACATAAATTTCTTTAATTTCTATATTTTACTCTTAATTATTTATGTCATCATTAAACTAACCGTACCTAATTAGCATAAATAAACTCACACAAATATAATTGATTATATTATTTCTACCTAATTAGTATAAAATAACGCACACACAATTATAATTTATAAAATTATTTCAAAATTTACAATAATCATTTCATTTCTAATTTCACACAAGTAACCACTATTTATTAATAATTTATCAAATGTTCAATAAATTTATAAATAAACCACAAATAATTTCACATATATAAATCACAAATAACATTTACTTCAACTTCAACAATAATTTCCAACAAATCTAACCTCACATACTTTAAACAACACAACATCTATATACAAATAACACAATTGCACATTTTTCTTTTCAAATTCATTCACAAACATTAATTTGCAGCAAATTATATAAAATATCAATTTGAAGTTAAATTATTGAAAACCCTAAATCTAATAACAATCAAGAAAACAATACCTTCAAACTAGGCGGCGGCGAGACGGGCGGCGGCGACGGCAACCTCCTCCAGGCGGCAGCAGCAGCGGCCCAAGGGGTGGGAGCAACCAAGGAGAACTCACCCGTCTTTGGCTTTTGGGTTCCTCGAGCGACGGACCAAAGGCGGTGGACGGAAGAGGGGGCAGCCGGGGATGGCAGCGGCGGTCGACCGGCGGCCGGAGGGGGTTGTGGACGCGTGGTGGTGGGTTGGGCACTCTCGCTCACAAAATCGCTCGCACTCCTCTCTCTCTTCGCTTCGGGTCCTTCAATATGGTCGAAAGGCTAGATCTGAATTTTATTCATCGATAGCGACAAAACAATGACGGATCTGTTCAGTCGCTATCGACTAAATTAATTTAATTATACTTTTTTTTGTTTTTTCTAGATCTAAAAATTCTAAATACCCCAGCTATGGCTTAGTGACGGAATATTCCGTCGCTAACCGCTTCAATGACGATGAATAGCGACGGATATTTCCATCGCTAATTCCAAATTAGCGACGGATACCTTTTACCGTCGCTAATTCGTCTCTGTCTCGACACGATTGCTGGTTTTTGTCGGTTTCCGTCGCTGTTTAGCGACATAATTGTATCCGTTGCTAATTAAAAATTTTGTAGTAGTGAAAACCGAGCCGGAAAATGAGAAGATTGAACCGAATAGAACCGGATCCCACGGTTGGGGGTGCGGATCATAGGGCATCATTCCGGGGTCTTGAGCTCCTTCCATGATGAAATGGGATTAGTCATGAGTATCATCGCATACATTTCATTTGTTTCACATTCTTTATGTGCATCCAAATAAAAAGCATTCTTAGTCTCATCGGGTCTCGTGCTTAAGAACTTTCCTCCCAAAAGTGGTATTCTTTCACATAGTCCTAAGCATCATCCTTTAGGTTGTAGAATATAGACGTCTACTGCAGTTGAGTATCGTTGGAATCTAAGATCCAAAAGGTTAGAACGCCTCAAAAGGAGTCCCATACATCTTTTCCCGCTCCGCACCACATGTTCTCCACGGTCTACACAAGTGCGACATACTTTTGTGCAAATCATACCGGTTCGGTCTATTTTTCGTCATAGGACGAGTACCTAAAAAGAACTCCCTCCAATGGATGGAACACCAGAACAATCCCCTATTCTTGCTTTGCTCAATGAGAACGTAGCCAAAATGGAAGCTATGGTTGAGGCTCGGGATAAGAAAAGAAACTCCATAGAAGGCGATCTTAAGGCTATCCTAAAAGCTATTGAGGATAGTAAGAGAGATGGGTAAGAAGTATGATTAGGAAGAGAAGTAGGTCCTCCACCTCCACCTAGGCCATCTCCTCCAGGCGAGTCCCAAGCATGAATTCAAGCTTGATCCACGTATAGATCGAGATAGAACAAATATTAAAAGAGTCATCACAATGTTCGGTAATCACTACTTTGACCATAAGGGATTCACTTCGATCCCTAAAGGAAAATTACCCCATAAGTTCACCACGCCCGATATCAAGTTTCTTGGTTTCAAGAACAAACTCGAGAGTATATTCCGTAATGGTCGACTCCATCTTCCTAAGGCCGCTCGAAACCAAGCAACAATAAGAATCCTTTCAACCGTACCTTAGCTATTTTCTCCGAACCCATTCCAGGTCGAGTGGGACCCATCTGTCCTCATTGAAGACATCGATGAGTCCAAACCACTTCTTAACTTGCCTCCTTTAGACCACTGAAGTCCATGGATTGTGGGTAAGTGATGAAGAAAACGTGTACGAAACTAAAGATAATAGTGATGACGACAACGACTTCTAAGGCACACCACCATTAGAAGAAGAAGACTTTTGGGGAGAATCGAAGGTCCGAAATCCAATTCCTTACTAGATTTGGACGGCATAATGCACCTATGGTCCGCAATGCGATTCAGGAAGCCCCGAACGAGCCTCGAAGTCGCTAAAGAAGAAGACCTAATCCCGAAACAGACTTCGAAGTTAATAGTTGACACCTCTATCCGGCAACTCATATTTTCTTCCTAGTGTAGGCACCTAAAAATGTCATCCCTTACCTCTTTTAATTTTGTATTTTTATAGTTGGCCCGATGATGAAATCCCGAGTCCTGTTTGAGAATTTGGATCATAGACTGTGTTCGATGGGTACGACAGAGACCAAGTAAACCATAAAGAAAGATCATATTAGAATGCATTTTTAGAATGATTGGTATGACAGTCCAAAACATGAATCCCCTAAGCATGAATCCAAACCTCATCCTAATCTACGTGTAGATCAGATTAGAATAGACGTTAAGGGAGTCATCCTTGTACAGTAATCATTATTTTGATCACAGGAGATTCACTTTAATTCCTAAGGGTAAACTACCTCCAAAGTTTACCATGCAAGATATTAAGTTCAAAGGTTCCGAGAATCTCCACCATCACATTCGCAACTTCTTTGGAGCAATGACTTTTAAGAACATTCTAGAAGATACTTACCATATCATCTTCCTATGGGATTTTGATACTGATGTAATGAAGTGGTACAATACGATCGACCCACGCAAGGTTGCCAACTAGACCGATCCGTGTAAGGAGTTCCCACATAAATACTCATATAACACTAATTTGCCAAGTAACTCTTAGATACTTAGAATTAATCAAATAAGGTGAGAAAGAGAGTTTAATGGATTTCCTCAATAGATAGAGAGCAAAGGCTGTCCACATGGTAGATCGACCCTCCGAAAAGGACCAAGTCGGGATCATCGTGAAAAACCTCCAGTCTAATTACAATTAGCATCTCAAGTTTTTACCTATGATGAACTTTTCAACCTTTAGAGATGCAAACTTGTTGATAGAAGAAGAGATGTCCACCGTGACCACAAAAGTCCAATACAGGCAATACTAGTAGGGGTGTAGATGTCAATGTCCCGAACAGGTATACCGACTACACTCCGATTGACACCACCTATACTCAAGCCCTTGATCGTCTATTAGAAAAGGGGAAAATAGAATTGCCACCCATTAGAGCGAGAATTAGAAACCGCGAAATAGTCCAAAAAGTAGGACGCGGGAAAATTTTGTAAATACCAATGTGCACGAGAACACGATGCCGAATAGTGTTGGGCATTCAAGAACAAACTAGAAAACATGTTTCGAAATGGCCAACTCCCTTTTCCCAAGGCTACCCAAAAACTAAGTAATAACAAAAATCCTTTTAGTGGTACCTTGCCTATTTTCACTGAATCCACTCCAAGTCAGTGGGACCCATCTATCTTTATTCAAGATGTTGATGAGTCCAAACCACTTCTTAACTTGCCTCTTCTAGATCCAGAAGTCCATGGGCTGTGAGTAAGTGATGAAGAAGATGTCCACGAAACAAAGAGTGACGAGTGACGATGATGACTTCGGGGCACACTACCCTTATAAGAAGAAAACTTTTGGGGAGAACATAAAGGTTCAACAATCTAATTCCTGATGTGTAGTGGCGGAAGCAAAGAAAAAGATGGAAAAACCGCAAAACACACAACGAGGCGGAATAGGACCTGCAGGTGCGGTTCTGGGGAAAAGGGTGAAAGGAGGGGTAAATGTGCTTGGATTTGGACGAAACTTGGAGGGAGTGAGGTAACTGATGAAGGAAGGTTGTGGCCAAGTTTCGTGAATTTTGGGTAAGGGGAACTACTTGAACAGATAGCCAGAAGTTGACGCTGCTGGCTGGATGTACGGATTGATACCCTTTGTTTGGTTTTGATGGGGAGGGCGGAGGAGTTCTTGGATGGGGCTAAAATTTGGAGGAATGGAAGTAGATGGACTGGAAGGATTGTGGTTAAAATTTGGAGTGAAACGACTGGGTGGTTTGTGAGATATGGGATGGTAAAGTCGCTGGATAGAACCTTGACCCGGCTCGGATACGTGAAACACCACCGAGTGAATCAAGGGGCGCACCTAAGCGGTCCGGATACAGAAACACCACCGGGACTTAAGTGACTCAAAGGACACCACCTAGATGCCAACCTAGGATACAGCTTTGAGGATTTAGAGGCTCGAGAAATCCATCCCGAAAAAGAGTATAACACTCAAGGTTTGTATATTCATCAAAAAGTGTCTTTACAATGAAGCATATGAGCTGAATTTATAATGCCTTGCCTTGGCATTTTACATAACCGAAAATCATGCTGAAAATAATGCAAAAACGAAAATGAAACTAATTAGATTCTTTCCTCCTCTCCAAGTTAAGCTTGGATAAATTCTAGCCAAGTATTTGGGAATTGGGAACATGTGGCTATGGTGCAATTTCCCTTTGCCAAGCTTTCTTCCAACCAACTCCCACTATGGTTAGTGCTTCTAGAATGCTCCTTGAAATATGTCTTTGGATGCTTCCCTTAAGTGCATGGACATTCATCTTAGCCCTTGGACCGACCCTTGGTCATTATTTATGGACATGGCAAAAATAGTAGCACTTGAAGTAACTCTCGGCCAGGTTCATCCTTGCTCAAGCATGAAAGGACTTTTGGTGACTAACTTGTAACTTTACTAACTCTCGTTCATGTCTCCATTGATGAACATTTATTTATAAACAAGAACATAAGGATTTTGATCTCCTTATCTAATCAACCTCCGGGATCCATCATCAAAAGGCTTGAAACCATGGATATATCAAATATTCCTGGTTCTTCCTTAATCATGCAAAACTCTTTAGGAGGGATATTTCTTAGCTCAAAATGCTGGGCAGTCCACTTTCCATCAATTCCTTACTAGATCCGGGCGACACAATGCACCCCGGGATCGATAATAGACTCGAGAAGCCCAAAAAGAGCCTCGAAGCTAATAAAGAAGAACACCCAATCCTTAAACAACTTTAGAAATTAAAGGCTGATATCTCAATTTGGTAATTAATATCTGCTTCCCGAAACATCGGCAGGCTTTGATTAACGCACTTAGCACGATCTAGGTCTATCTTGAAACCACTCCGGAGGAAGTATTAGGATTGTTAATAGTGGGGATGGAACTATTACCTTTCATCAAATGGATCACCCGGAAGAAGGCGTTGCACATAACAATGCCCTCTACTTAATTATAACTTGCATTAACAAGTTTGTTCCCTTAACTTTGGTAGATAATGGATCAACAATGAATGTCTATCCTCGGAGAATCGCCGGAAGGCTAGGAATTAGAAAGCAACAACTCTCTAAATAGACCGCCCATCTTCGAGCTTACGATAATTAAAGATCGATATCTCAATTTGGCAATTAATATCTCGCTTCCCAAAAACATAGGCTAGCTTTGATTAACGCACTTAGCAAGATCAAGGTCTCTCCCGAAACCACGCCGAGGAAGTAGTAGGATTGATTAACAATGGGGATGGAACTATTACCTTTGATCAAAAGGATCTCTCGAAGAAGGCGTTACACCCAACAATGCGCTCTACTTAACTATAACTTGCATTAATAAGTTTTTTCCCTTAACTTTGGTAGATAATAGATCGGCAGGTGAATGTCTATCCCTAGAGAATTGCCACAAGGCTAAGAATTAAAGAGAAACAACACTCTAAATAGACTATCCATCTTCGAGCTTACGATAATTCTAAGAGAACAGTTTCGGGAACAGTGACCTTGCCAATTAATATAGGGCCGGTAGAAAGGAACATCGAATTCCAAGTCCTAGATATCCCAGCTACCTTAAATTTACTCCTAATTTTCCCTTGGTTGCATGATCAACAAGTAGCGCCCTCTACACTACATCGGAGAATTAAAATAATAATCAAAGGTCAAGTTGTAAATATTAAAGGGGATAATCTTTGTGCTATTATCCCCTCCAAAGAGTCTTTGGTTGAGATCGAGCATGATGACAATGACAAGGAACTCTACAGATTCAAGACTATTACCGCTCTAGACAGGGATGAAGCACCCTTTAACTTCAATCCTTATGGTCCTAGCATCCATTCGATGCTTAGGAAGAAGGGGTACTTTCCAGGTCTTGTTGTAGGTCGCAGGGCATACCACCCTATCTTTCCACCCCTTGAGCCCACTAGCAACAACTTTGGGCTAGGTTATCAACCTACTCGTTAATGAAATAGCCCAAGCCAAGTGGGAAGTTCAGGCTAAGAGGACTACACCTCACACAGTCCGCTCTATCAAGCCCTTTCCTCATACTCCGAATGGGAAATTCCTAAAAGAAGGAGATGATTTTCCTTATTATGGTTTTCCTGAGCTCTGCTATATTAAGGAAAAGTGCATCCTAGTATCAAGTTTAGAGGTTTTCAATGACTCGCTATATACGGGAGAAGGAGGCACCCTACCCCTTGAAGAGGGACAGTCCATACTGGATCGAACCGCTCTTGCTAGGAATAATCTTTTCGGTCTTATGTTCGGACAAGAGAAAAACTTCGAGGGGAATTCGGTCTCGATCATCGTCACAAGCCATGTCGCACCCGCAGCTTAATCCGTCCAAGTTCATCATCCATATCGATAATGAAGGCTTCAAGCACATTACTTGGATTGATGCCGAAGAGGGCTAGGAATTCGCCATCGGCTTAGGAGCATATCCCTTTCCCGAGTCCAATACTAAGGCTCTTTCCTTTGTTATTTCTAGTTCTCGTCTCTAATTCCTTTATCCCCGATTCCGTATCTTCGCTTTTGAGTCCGATGTACTTATTTCCTGTTTCAATAAAGTGAATCTTTCTACTTACTCTTGGCCTCCTCTTGCTTTTAATTGTATTGCCCCTAATGATGAACAAGAAATCCTTAAAAAATTAATAAAACTCGTGAAAGATCATGAAAGTCGCTCACCAATAATACAGAAACAATAATAGTTAATCTAGGATCGGTGGATCAACCTCGGGAGGTAAAGATTAGGAAAATGTCTGGATCCGGAAGAGCGAAGCAATTCACTTTGCTCCTTATAGAGTTCATGGATGTCTTTGCATGGTCATATAAAGATATGTCGGGGATAGATCCAAGTATGGTGGAACATAAAATTGCACTTTACGAAGACGCTAAGCCTCGTTAAGCAAAAATTGAGAAGGACGAAACCTAAATGGGCTTTGAAGATCAAGGAAAAAGTCCCTAAGCGAGTTAGAGGCTGGCTTCATGAAGGTAGTTCACTATCCTTCATGGGTAGCAAATATAATACCGAGCTGCGAAGAAGGACGGCGAGGTCCGCATGTGCGTCGACTTCAGAGATTTGAATAAAGCGAGCCCTAAGGATGATTGCCCACTACCTCATATCGGCATCCTTGTAGATAACATAACGGGTCATGCCTTACTTTCGTTTATGGACGGGTATGCTCGGGTACAACCAGGTGAAGATGGTTGAAGAAGACATGGAAAAGACGACCTTTAACACTCAATGGGGACGTATTATTACGTGGTGATGCCATTTGGGCTAAAAATGTCGGTGCAACATACCAAAGGATGACTACAACCTTGTTGCATGACATGATCTATAAAGAAGCCAAAGTTTATATGGACAACATGATCATAAAGTCCAAAGACAGGACAGGGCACCTACCTACCTTAAGAAAATTCTTCCGGAGACTCGTAAAGTACAACATGCGCCTCAATCCTCAAAAGTGTGCCTTTGGGGTAACCTTAGGCAAACTGTTAGGATATGTTATCGATCTTAGAGGAATTAAAGTTCATCCATCCAAGATCAAAGCTATTCATGAGATTCCACCGCCAAATATAGAGAAGGAAATACAAGGTTTCCTAGGACGTTTATAGTATATCGGTCATTTCATATCAAATTTGACTATGGTCTCGTGAACCTATTTTCAAGAAGTTGAAGAAAGGATCTGAGCCCATTTTGGATGCCGAGTGCAAACAAGCATTTAAGAAGGTTAAGGAATACCTAGCTAACCCTCTAGTGATAGTTCCACCCCAACTAGGGAAACCTTTACTTACGTACATCACCACAACAAAGACAGACTATGGGTGCCATGCTAGTTCAACGAGACGGGAAGGAAGAACGGGCAATTTATTACCTAAGCAAGAAATTCCTTGATTATAAGAATAGATACACGCCATTAGAGAAGACATCGTTGGCATTAGTCCGGGCTACCAAGAAGCTCAAGCATTACATGTTAGCCCATACGGTACATGTGGTAGCAACTATGGATCCCATTAAGTATATACTTGAGCAACCAACCATCAGCAAGCAAGATAGCGAGATAGATCGTCATGCTTTAGAATTCAAACTCAAGTATGTCCCTCAAAAAGTGATCAAAGGAAGGATAATGTCATAATTCCTAGCTGATTTGGTTACAACCGAATCACAACCCGAACACCTTGACTTTCAAGACGAAAATATATTACAAGTTGAGGTGGACGTTTAGACAATGTACTTCTATGGCGCTTCCAATCGAAGAGCTTTAGAGTATTCTTCTAGTCTCACGGGAGAGAGCACATACTCCCATTTCGATCAAGTTGTACTTCGAGCTCCCTAACAATGTCTGCAGAATACGAACTATGGAGTACGGGACTTGAAGCTACTGTAGATATTAGGGTCAAGGACATCAATTTTTTGGTGACTCTAGGCTAATCATTAATCAAATTTCGCAAAAATGGAAGGTATGTAGTGAAGCCTTGGCACCCTAACGAGCACATCCGATAGAGTTATCAAAACAGTTTGAGAATATTTCTTTCACCTACCTTTCTAGGGATGACAACCAATTCGCAGATGCATTAGCTAAATTGACATCCATGATCAACATCTCTAATCGCATTTATTCAATGCCCGTTCACATAGAGCGACAGAATCAGCCAGTGCATGTCTTCGCCTTAGAGGTGTCTAATACTGACTACACCGGTTGGTATCATGACATTTATCAATATCTAGATAAGTAAGAATATCCCTTGGACTCCATACCTAGAGCGTAATGATCCATCGGGATGTTGGCTGCCCAATTCATCATCAATCAAAGACAATTGTACAAGAAAACCAACTTTGTGATTAGCTTACTTTGTGCCAACAAACATGAAGCAAAGCGGATCATGGACGAGACTCATGGTGGGGAGTGTGGACTCACATGAATGGTAAGATGTTGGTTCGGAAGATTCGGAGACTTGGTTATTATTGGTCGACCATGGCGGCGGACTCGCCATGAGTTTGTTAGAAAGTGCCCTAAATGTCGGTGTATGCAAATTTATTGCACCAGCCACCTTTCTTTCTCACAACATTAGCATCCCCTTGGCCATTAACGGTTTAGGGAATAGACATTATTGGCAAAGCAACTCCTAAAGGAACAGGCGGTCACGAATTTGTGCTAATAGCAATTGACTACATCACCAAGTGGGTCGAGGCAACGTCTTATACAACCTTGACATCCAAACAGGTAGCTAAGTTCCCGACTCGTAATATCATTTTCCGTTACGGCGTGCCTCATGAGCTAATTAGTGACTATGGTAGTCATTTCAAGAAGGAAGTAGTAGACTTGTTGGACAAATATAAGATTAAACATCACAATTCGTCTCCTTATCATCCTCGGACCAATGGAGCGATCGAGGTCGCCAATAAGAACATTTGTAAAGTAGTGGAGAAAATGGTAGTCAATTATAAGGATTGGCCCGACAAATTGTCTTTTGCTTTATGGGGTTATCGAACATCCATTAGAATCTCTATGTGAGCAACTCCTTACTCTCTAGTTTATGGCATGAAAGCGAGTCTTTCCAATAGAGATTTCCATTCCCTCATTATTGATCATTGCTGAGAGTCAATTTCTAGGAGCAGAGTGGGTTAAAGCATGCTACAAAGAGTTAATATTGTTGGATGAAAGGCAGCTCAATGCCCTACACAATGTCTAAGTATACCAGGCACGTATATCAAGGGCATTCAACGAAGAGTGAAGCCTCGAAGCTCGCATATTGGAGATTTGGTCCTCAAAGAGATTAGAGCACCAATTGAGGATCCGCGAGGGAAATTTAAGCCTAATTGGCATGGACTATTTGTACTTAGTCAAATTTTTCAGGCGGAGCGATGAAATTGACTCGATTTAGATGGTGAAGAATTATTTCAGTATACAAACTTGGATCGGTTGAAAAATATGACATCTACCACGACCCTCGACATCGCGCCACGCTTGGCTCAACTAGGCCATAACGTGACCGTGCACCGACTACCACCCGGACAATGGTGGAGTGGCCGAGCCGAGTATCCCTCTTTATGTCTAACTCTATAATTTATCTTTTACTCGTCCAATTAGATGGTCCAATTTATATTTTACCTTTAGGTGAGTGATAAAAATATAAAACGTAAAAGTATAGCATAATACTTGCTTTTATTTAATAAAAGGTAAGCCTACTAAGTACCTGAATACATAGCTAACAAAAGGGAAAATGCAAGCACACTACTTGTAAAAAACAAAAAACAAACAATAAATTTGTTCTAAAGAGGTAAAACTAATCCTCCATTAATTTCTTTCCTAAATTCTATCTAAAAAATCTAAGCCCTAGTCTATCTTAACTTTCTTTCCTTTGGGATCGCTAGACTCAACCCCATCATCTCGGATACGCTTCTTTAGTTCCTCGATTCTTCAAGCCCTTTTCTCTTTAGCTTCTTTGGCCCTAGTTTCTCTTCGGCGAGCCCGTTCGGCCACCCAAGGGTTTATTTTGCGAATCCGAGAGATGCAGTAGCGAGGGACAGACTTTGTCGGGATCTATCTCTCTCGGCTCTCAATGCCTTACGCCGTTGGGGATCCGCTTCTATTATCCACTCTAGATAATAGGGAGATACTCGTAGTATTTGATTTTCTTGTAGGTGTCAACAGTTTAGGAAGATTCATCCAAGTATTCAAGCCATGAGTTTCCAAGTCCTTCGAACGGATCAAAAATAACAAGCCGGATGCGATCTAGGAAAGGAATTACTTGCTCCCTTCCAATTTGTCTGTAACACACGGTCGGGGAAGTTATAGGTGCTTGCTTTCTAGGCCCAACAATCATATATGTGGATGTTGTAGGGTATGTGTCCTAAATTTGGACACTTTCCGAGTGCGCGATATACCACTCGTAGATTGTTACTCGTGATTCCTAAGATACTTTTTCCACTGGGAAGCGGGCGATCGGTTACTACCTCCTCCCGTTTTCGCCGACAAAAGTGCACCGCTAAGTATGCATCATTATTCATAGGCTTCATTAACAAGATCTAGACACCACATATGCAAAAAATAAATAAGTGCCCTGCATAGTCAAAGATTTAACTTTTTAGGTCAATAAGAGCAAAATAAAAAAAACGAAAAAAACTAAAAACACGAAAGGAGCTAAAAGTGAGACTTTGGGCGTAAGCTGGAGGCGACCCACCTCGGCGGTTACCGCTTGGTCTTGTCGGCCATTATTTGCTTACCTGCAACAACAGGCGGCTCCTAGTGACGTCTTCTTCAAAATTTGCCTCGACCAGGATCTAAACCTATGATCATCTTGATGGAGAGTTGGCAACCTTCTGTTTTGAGCTATATGACATTCATGTTAAGAAGCTTTGTATGTTGAGTGTTCAGCCAGAAATGTTGGCTTGTTCCATGATCAAGGGGAAGGGCTCTAAGTTCAAGCACTTGATGTTAGTGGATTCTGGGGATGATGGATCTCAAAGTCATTAAGCTCTTATGTTATTGTTCATAAATAAGTATTTACTAAATTTAGTTGAGAAGAGTAGTGAAAGTAGCCACCTAAAATCTCCATGGTCAAGCAAGAAGGTTTATTCTAGTCAAGGCCGGAAATGTTGCTATGTTATGCTCAAAGGTACATAAATAAGTTGGTGCTCACTATGGACGGTCCATGAGGATGCCTAGCCGAGTGATGAGCTACAAAAGGAGATGATGACTAATGCATTCTAGAAGCATCAAGATTCAAAGAGCTTGGAGAAGGGAAATCAAGGCATAGCCACATGTTCCTAATGTTGAAATACTTGGCTAGAAATCATCCTAGCTTGGCTTGGAGGGAGGGAAAGGAATATTGTTAGTTAGCATTTTGTTTTTGCATTATTTTCAGCTTGAGTTTGTTACATTTTCAGCTTGCAAATCGGTTATGTAGAATGCCATAGCTGGGCATTATAAAATCAGCTCATGTGCTCCATTGTAAATCACCCTTGATGAATATATGAATTTGAGCTTTGCTCTTGAGATGGATTTCTCAACCTTTGGAACTCTCATTGCTGTGTCCTAGTGTGGCAGCTAGGTGGTGTCCTTTGAGTCCTTCCAATCTCCCGGTGGTGTTGCTGTATCCGGACAGATTGAAGGTGCCCCTCGGTTCTTACTCGGTGGTGTTTACGTATCCGAGCTAGGACCTTGGTTTTATCTCCTCACTTTGCCATTCCATATCTCACAATCTACCCAGCCATTTCACTCCAAATTTTAACCACAATCCTTCCAGCAAGTCTACTTCCATCCCTCCAATTTTCAGCTCCACCCAAGAACCCCTCCGTCCTCCACATCAAAACCAAACAAAGGGTATCAACCTGTACGTCCAGCCAGTAGCACCAACTTCTGGCTATTTGTTCAGGCAGTTCCCCTTATCCAAAATTCACGAAACTTGGCCACAACCTTCCTCCATCAGTTACCTCACTCCCCTCCAAGTTTCGTCCAAATCCAAGAACATTTACCCCTCTTTTCACCCTTTTCCCCAGAACCGCACCTGCAGGTCCTAATCTGCCCGGTTGTGTGTTTTGCGGTTTCTCCATCTTTTTCTTTGCTTCCGCCACTACACATCATTTTTGGTATCAGAGCAAGTTCTGAACCTAGGGTGATTGTGTCCATTTCCCCAAAATTAAAAACCACAAAAAAATAGCCAGCCACAAAAACTTCCCAGCCATGAGTGCAAGTATGACACTAGAAGAGAGGTTTGAAATGCTCATGAAGGAGAATGAGTACCTCCGAAAACAACTTGGGCGTGACATGAAGGCTAAGCGTGACCAGCTAAGGAGCGAATCACCTCCTATTCGCTCTAATCCTAGCCTACATGAAGATGATGAGGAGAGCAATCCTTTTGCTTCCACGGACAGTGAAAGACAATCAAGAAGAAGTTCTAGACGGTCCAAATCACACTACCAAGATTTCAAAATTGAGATTCCGGAATTTGAAGGGAGATTGCATCCGGATGAGTTCCTTGATTGGATGAGGACCGTGGAAAGAATTTTTGATTACAAAGAAGTACCAAACGAGAAGAAGGTGAAGCTTGTTGCACTCAAGCTTAGAGGCTTTGCTTCCACTTGGTGGGAAAATTTGAAGCACAAAAGAGTAAGGGACAAGAAGCCTAAAATCAAAAGTTGGGAGAAAATGAGAGCTAAGCTCAAAGCTCGTTTTCTACCACCTACTTATGTCCAAGATAGTTTTCTCCAACTCTATACTCTACAACAAGGAAATATGAGTGTAGAAGAATACACTAGAGAGTTTGAGAAATTGTTGATCAAATGTGATTTGCAAGAGAATGAGGACCAAACAATTGTGAGATACTTAGGCGGTTTGGATGCTAAGTATGCTCAAATTGTGGAGCTACAACATTTCACCACATTTGATGAGGTGTGTCACTTGGCACACAAGGTGGAGCAACAAAAGAAAAACCGGTTTGTCAAAAAGAAGTGCAAAAAAATTTTTCCTCTCAAAGAAGCCAACCCTTCTACAAGGGAGTCCCCAACCTCCACCTCAATCAACTCCAAATCCCACAAAACAGCCCTTACCCATCCAACCCCCAAATCCGCCTAAACCAATGCCCAAAACAAATGACCCAAGGAGATGCTTCAAGTGTCATGGTTTTGGACACATTGCTTCGGAGTGTCCTAACCGAAGGGTGATCACTTTGGTTGAGAACCAAGAGCCTTTCATGGAAGAGAGTGAAACCGAAAAGGAATTGCTCTTGCTTGATGAGATAGAAGAAGTGGTTGAGAAGGCAGATGAAGGAGAGCTACTTGTGCTAAGAAGGACCTTGAGCGGTTTCAAGGATCCAAGTGAGGAGCAACGTGAAGCCATTTTTCACACAAGGGGCACGGTCCAAAACAAAGTGTGTTCCATTATCATTGATGGAGGTAGTTGTGCTAATGTGGCTGCCTCTATGATGGTAGACAAGCTTGGACTTCATGCTTCGGTCCATCCCCACCCTTACAATGTGCAATGGCTCAACCAAGGTAAAGGACTTCAAGTTAACTCTCGTTGTCTTCTTTCCTTTAGTATTGGTAAGCACTATCATGATGAGTTGTGGTGTGATGTAATTCCTATGGATGCTTGCCATATATTACTTGGGAGACCTTGGCTATATGACCGAAGGGTGACACATGATGGTTTCAAGAATACCTACACCTTCACCAAGGATGGAAAGAAAATCACATTAGCCCCCTTGCCTCCTAGCCAATACAAACCGAAGCCACAAAACTCTTTCCCCCAAAATGACCTCTTGTTTGTGTTTAAGGAACCTTTCCTCAAAGACAAGCAAAAAGAGCTTGAGCCTTACCACAAACACATCCGTTCATTCCCATATTCAGCCGAGGAAATGCCACAAAACTTCCACCTTCTTTCCACCATTTGTCTTGACAAGTTCAGCTTTGCTCCCCACAAAAAATCCTGTCCATTCACCACCACAAAGACATTTCCTAAGCCAAAAAATTTTTTCCGGAGAACCATTTGTTTTACCCGGACAGAATCCGACTTGGATCCCAATGGTGATGAATTATGGGAAGCCGACCGGGAGAGAAATCGGAAAATCCATGGGCAGAATTGTTGCTGCAGGAAGTTGATTATCTTCCCAAGTGCTTATGGATTAATGTACCTAATAATGAACTACTTGATGATCAAGGCAGCCCCTACACCATCAGCATACCCGAGGAGTATCCGGGCTGGCAGCATGGCCGAAACACCGTATCTGCAGCCTAACCGACTGCATGGGCATACAAGGACACTCCCATTTTGTTCTCAACATTAGCTCCAATCTGATCAGAATTTTTTCACACCGGAGCATGCTATGTATGCGAATTTGAGGACAAATTCTCTCCTACAAGGGAGAATGATGGAGAGTTGGCAACCTTCTGTTTTGAGCTATATGACATTCATGTTAAGAAGCTTTGTATGTTGAGTGTTCAGCCAGAAATGTTGGCTTGTTCCATGATCAAGGGGAAGGGCTCTAAGTTCAAGCACTTGATGTTAGTGGATTCTGGGGATGATGGATCTCAAAGTCATTAAGCTCTTATGTTATTGTTCATAAATAAGTATTTACTAAATTTAGTTGAGAAGAGTAGTGAAAGTAGCCACCTAAAATCTCCATGGTCAAGCAAGAAGGTTTATTCTAGTCAAGGCCGGAAATGTTGCTATGTTATGCTCAAAGGTACATAAATAAGTTGGTGCTCACTATGGACGGTCCATGAGGATGCCTAGCCGAGTGATGAGCTACAAAAGGAGATGATGACTAATGCATTCTAGAAGCATCAAGATTCAAAGAGCTTGGAGAAGGGGAAATCAAGGCATAGCCACATGTTCCTAATGTTGAAATACTTGGCTAGAAATCATCCTAGCTTGGCTTGGAGGGAGGGAAAGGAATATTGTTAGTTAGCATTTTGTTTTTGCATTATTTTCAGCTTGAGTTTGTTACATTTTCAGCTTGCAAATCGGTTATGTAGAATGCCATAGCTGGGCATTATAAAATCAGCTCATGTGCTCCATTGTAAATCACCCTTGATGAATATATGAATTTGAGCTTTGCTCTTGAGATGGATTTCTCAACCTTTGGAACTCTCATTGCTGTATCCTAGTGTGGCAGCTAGGTGGTGTCCTTTGAGTCCTTCCAATCTCCCGGTGGTGTTGCTGTATCCGGACAGATTGAAGGTGCCCCTCGGTTCTTACTCGGTGGTGTTTACGTATCCGAGCTAGGACCTTGGTTTTATCTCCTCACTTTGCCATTCCATATCTCACAATCTACCCAGCCATTTCACTCCAAATTTTAACCACAATCCTTCCAGCAAGTCTACTTCCATCCCTCCAATTTTCAGCTCCACCCAAGAACCCCTCCGTCCTCCACATCAAAACCAAACAAAGGGTATCAACTCTGTACGTCCAGCCAGTAGCACCAACTTCTGGCTATTTGTTCAGGCAGTTCCCCTTATCCAAAATTCACGAAACTTGGCCACAACCTTCCTCCATCAGTTACCTCACTCCCCTCCAAGTTTCGTCCAAATCCAAGAACATTTACCCCTCTTTTCACCCTTTTCCCCGAACCGCACCTGCATGTCCTAATCTGCCCGGTTGTGTGTTTTGCGGTTTCTCCATCTTTTTCTTTGCTTCCGCCACTACACATCACATCTCATCAACTATTAGTGGAGTTAAAGAATAGTAATTTTCCAACTGTTCAACTAAGCACAACAAGTGTCGCTGGCTCCATATCCCCGTGGCCACCTACCAACAGGAATCCACCTATTAGGCACGTAATAATTGTCGGCCGCCTCGGAATAATGATGGCTTTAGAATAGGCATACATGGTGGTGTGGATCCTAGAAGGCCACAGCAATCCTTAAGAAAGTCCAATAGAATTTCACCTGGCGAATACTAAATAATGTATTCAGCTCGTAGTTCGACAAACCGAATCTATCAATGTTGCTCATCCGATGTATCCACTGGGACAAGTCACTCATAAAGTTCATTTTTTTAAAGGAGAATAGAAGGCACTAGATTTTCTATTTGGTTCACATATGGTTTTGTGTAAGGCGTAATTTTGAGCACCAGCGTCATCCCTTTTTATAGGTGTTTTTCGGAGTTTTATAGTCTTATTGCACCTCAACTGCAGCCATTCGTCTGTACCCTGGTCTTCACGGGTGGCTAGTGCCGGCCACCGCTCCGGTCCGACCTGGTCATGTGTTTTTCTTCTTCAACCCAAGCACTCCTTGGGCCATATTTTGTCTTTTTGTCACGGCCCATTGCGTCCGCGCCTACGCTTATTTTGGACCATGCACTCGGAGCTTTCCCATTTTTATTGTTACTATTTTCTTTTGGGAGGAATAGGGGCTAGTGCAGCAATTTCTTTTAATTTGTCTTTGTGATTTGTGATTCTTTCCTAAGACTTTTTGTATCATATTAAATAAAAGATAGCATTTCTTTAGAAATTGAGTCATCTTGCATTTCCTCCCATTGCATAAGAGTCACACCATTACAAAGTAAATATTAAACAAATAATAGCACCCTACAAAGGACTTTCCAATCATCAGCAGCAGTAATAACGGTAAAGGATATATTCATCACTATCGAAGCATTATCAAAGATATAGTTCCCGAAGTTCTCCAAGACAGATGTGGAGAATCGATCGCCTTCACCACCTTGAGAAGAACTACCTCTATAGTCCCAAGATGGAGAAGCTTCATAGGATGGTCCACTATACGACACCCAATGGAAGTAAAGTGGGTTTCCATGTCGCTCAAAGGCTTGAAGTGATAAGATGTTTAGACTCTCTTGAGCATAATTGGGCCCTTCACCGGACGAACTAGGCTCGGAAGTACTAGGCTCCGCTTTAGACGTACTCCTACGATGGGCACACCGTGATGAACGTTGGGAAGTACCTACCTCAGGAGGACCACCAGAAGGCTTTTGTAGGCCAGATTGTTGGGTGTATCCTCCTGATCCACCAAGGAAGCCTCTCGATGAAGATGCTCTAGATTGCCGTCTCTACATGAAACAAAGAACGATTAGCACACCTACTAAAAGCTCAATAATGTTAGCACTTTACTAACTAGAGACTTATCTCGTAAGGTTGGGAAAGATTTCCTAGTGAGGAAATTTTGGATCCCTCCAAGGGCAGATTGAAACCTAATGGATATAGTTTGAGATTGCTCCCAGTCATACTACGCAATTCATTCAACGGCAATACTAAAATACTCTTAGTATTCCACTAAAAGCAAAGACAAGTGAAGCCACGCCGGCTTTGAAGGAAAAGATGCCTAACACATTCTTTCTAAAGAATTTTGGGAATCCTCACATAATGTGGATATTCCCGGGTCGTGTAACATCCATATCAAGACTAGGAATATGGATATCCTCTCGCGAGTAAGCTATCAAATGATGAAGGCAATTTTCATACAAGTAATTCAACTATTTGGAGAAGGGAAAGAAGTTAGAACTCACTAGGTGGGTCTTTATCCAGCTCACTTGGTGTGCATAAGATATGTACAAGTTTAAAAATTGAGTATAAAGATACCCGATGGTCGCAATTATGCATAAGAAATGTACAAGTTTAAAAATTGAGTATAAGGATACCCGATGGTAGCAGCGGCTTGCTCTTGTAAAGGAAGATAGTGAAGGTAAGACATGGTCCAGGGTGGATCAACCGAAACCAAGGGAGGCCATGTGTTGACCCGGATTGAGGACGAGTTGAAGGTAGATCCTAGCCCATGACATAGAGGCCGGAAACACTTGGAGGATTTGTTGAACCAGGAGAAAGATGCGGGAAGTACTCGTACAACCATGGTTTCATTATCACAAATCAAATAAGATTTTTTATCCATACAAGATGAAAAATACGTGGGAAAGAAGTAAAGAATTTGTGAATACATCAATAATCTTCCACAAACCGCATAATGGAAGATAATTCATTGAATTTATCTTAGGCTTTGTGTGCCGCACACCGGCACAGAGGCCCCTAATGAGGTAAGCATATGCAAGAGCACCCTAGTTAAGCTCCTTTATTTTATCAAGGTCCGTTAAGTTCACTAAATAGTGAATGTGAACCTTGGAGGCATGATCAGAAAACAGACACCATACCTAATAAAAGATTCAACACAATCCGAACTTGTTGTTGAGGAGAATGGCGAACCCAAAACAAAGCATCCTCGAAAGCACCTAAAAAATGGTGTATTTAAAGGAATTTTCTTGACGAAATCTATTAACTAGTGGACCAAAAAGGTGACGATGATGATCACTGGTCCTTATACAAATTTCGGTTATAAGCTAAAGGCTCCCTTCGAAGCCCAAATCGGATAGAACAGAAAAATTAAAAGGAGTTACGGTCAATTCCTTGAAGGGAAGGTGAAAGATGTTGGTGGTATCCCAAAAGCGCTCACTAATAGCCCTAATAGGATCTCGCTCTCTCTTATCACATAGGTGGTTTAAAGTAAGGAAAAGACAGACTAAAACCTAACATTTTTCATAACGTCTTCCGGAGGAAAGTTCATCTCTCTACACGTCTCCACAAATTTGGGAATAGCTCCTCTGCTCCGAATTGAGCCCTTCTACAAAACAAAAGTCCAACAAGATTTTAGTTAAAGAACTACTCTAAATGAGCAAAGAAAGAAACTTAAGCCAACTAGCTTACCGGAAGAGTGATAGCAAGGGAAGAAGCATGACTCTCAACCTCAACCAAGAGGTCATTTGGGTTCCACTCTTCTTGCGGACGTCATTCCCATTCGAGGTAGTTGTCTTGGACGTCATTTTAATTTTTGACCTTCCTACAGGATGAGCTCTTCCTCTAGATATTTTGAAGAAAATACCTTGGAAACCAAATAGTTTTCAAGAAGAAGCAAAGTAAGAGAGCACAAGAGCAAGGAAAAGGTAAAAGAAGGAGCAAGTGTGCAATATGAACACATCAAGCACCCCTTTTATACGCAAACCCTGGTCAAGGCAGCCAAGCATACAAGACAAGATTAAAAGAGTAGTGGGAGACCAAGGGATCCGGCAGAGCACGTCGGGGCAACGCTTGCCAAAGGCCGGCCGACATCGGCCACGAGGCACCGTGGTGTCCCATCGACGAAAACTTTGCAGCCCTAGCTAGTAGCCTAGCTTGTGGAGTCCCATCAGCCGTGGCATGTGATTTCTTGGCACCTTGTGCATGCAAGTGGGAGCTCTTGGACCCACTAATAAGCTTTTTCATATCATACTTTTAGTGTTTTTCGACTAAGTTATTCGGGTAAAACACTCGAACCTTTATCAATTTGATTATCCACTAACAAGCATGTTAGTATATTAGATTATTTAGCCAAGTTTCGGATAAAAATGATCGAAGTTTCAAGCATCAAAATGTACTCGAGCTTCACGGCTTGATCAAGCCAAGCTTAGGACCTTCTTACTAGATTTCGAAGGCATGTATCATAGTCAAGTCAAGGCTTATTTCCGGAGTTCGGGTTCAACGAAATCGATTGCGAGATATTACACAATAACTAATATCAAAAATCGTCGCATAATCGAGGTAAGTACCCTTTAGTGTCTACTTTGACCCATCGTCTTTTTAGACTCGATGAATGTGGGGCCTAACTGTAGACACCTAAAAAGTGTCGTCCTTTATCTCTTTAATTCTTTATTTTATTCGTCAGGCCCGATGATGAAATCCCGAGTCCTGTTTAAGGATTTGGATCTCTAACCGTGTTCGATTGGTGCGGCGGAAGCCGATAAACCACAAAGAAACCCTAGCACCAAATAAATATCCTTTTTCCTTAGATCGATCTAAAAATCCCCTTTTCGTTTAGACGATCCAAGACCTGTCCAAGCTTCTAGAAATAACGGAGCCCGAGTGTTGCATATTGGGAATTTCTAAGTTTAGAATACCACATTTTACTTTTGTCCAAATAGACAATGAGCTGAAGACCCGATGACGACATTAGAATTTGCATTTCATTCACAAGCATCAAAGTGTCGTGTTTAAGCTTTAAGATAGTACACACGAGACTAGGAGCTTTTCCCCTCAAAACGGCGTCGTGGCCAGCTCCGATCATCCCACAAATTTTAAGTGAAACGTCGTGTTTTAGCTTGGAGACACCCTTGGAAACACGCTAGGGCACGAAACCCTAGGCATGCTCGAGTCGCCATGGCTGGCGCCGACCATCCCGAATTTACCGTGTTCCGTCCAATTTCTTTATCCTGTTCAATCTCAAGATATTCTAGCCTCGGTTTATTTTCAACTGTTTGGACGGCTGGTGGAGAGCAACCCTAGGTCATTTATGACCTACACCTCTCCCTATAAATAGAGAGCCTTGGCTCTTATTCCCATACGACTTAATTCCTTAGCGCTATGTTGCTCGAACCGAGCTAAAAACACCCTTTTCCTAAATGTTACTCTACTCAAAAGCCTACTCAACTTCTCCTCTTTTCTACTCAACGCCGCTGAATTGGTGCAAAGAGTTAAAGAATATTCGATTATTATGATCTATAGATTTATTCAACTCGATCTTTCCTATTCACACAAATTCATCTCTTCCAAAATTCACAAAACAATCCTTTTCCTTGGATTTGTCGTTGTCGCATCAAGAGATCCAGTTT
Source organism: Talinum fruticosum (assembly GCA_021018815.1). Lineage (NCBI taxonomy): Eukaryota > Viridiplantae > Streptophyta > Magnoliopsida > Caryophyllales > Talinaceae > Talinum > Talinum fruticosum. Next base: position 1,792,969 of record JAITYX010000012.1, read on the forward strand.
AGAGATGCGGATCAACATGTGTGACATCCTCGACAAGCAACCATTCGACCATCGGATGGCTATTTAAATTATGCCTTTCTATCACTTTCCGTATTATGGATCAAAGAGTTGTTATCGCATTTTAATTCCTCCCCGCCCGATGTAATTTTTTTAGCTTTCGCTTTTCTTTTCCGCTTTCTTTATCGCTTTCTTTACTGTTTTCTTTATCGCTGTCCTTTAATTATGTTTGGTTGCTTTAATTTCGGTTAGCATGTTGTTGAGTGCTTGTGTTTTCACATTATTTTTGTATACTACTCAAATTATTAATGGTCGTATTCGGACGGGTGGAATGAAAAGGTTTTTCCTATATTTCATACCCTCGCCCTGAATCCAATTCTCGGTTCTAGGACCGATGGAGTCATTTTTAGTCTTTTCCGGTCTTAGTGTTCCCATACTAAGATCGGAAGAGCAAATCTTTGTTCTTTTATTTTGTTAGTTTTTTTTCTTCTTAAAAGCCGATTGACGACTCTCGCTTTTGGTTTATTTCTATTTAATTTGCATCTCAGCTTAGTTTTTAACTACAGGAATAAAAAACAGGTTCGGGATATGCCGATTAAGGCAGAGGCCGAGGCCGACCTCCTCGGCCGTGGCATTTGGCCGCTGCGTACACCGAGTGGTCAGCAGGCTAGGCTCGGTCCCGCACCGGTGTTTTCACACCGATCTAGCCCTAAAGCCTCACAAGTAGAAACAAAAACCCTAGTTTTACTTATTTTTCTATTAAGAAATAATATCCCGAGAATTCTAAAAATAATTGTTAAAATAAAAAATCTATGCTATATATAATAGCAATATTTTCAAAAGTATGAAATGGCGGCTTGAGAAGGAATTTAGGAGTTTCGTCCAATAAAAAAATAGTAATTTATCCTTAAAAAATAGGTTTTCACTCATTTATGGACTCACTTTTACTCCTTACGACGATAAATCTAATAATAATAATAATAATAATAATAATAATAATAATAATAATAATAATAATAATAATAATAACAATAATAATAATAATAATAATAATAATAATAATAATAATAATAATATCAATAATAATAATAATAATAATAATAATAATAATAATAATAATAATAATAATCTATGCAATATATAATAGTAGTATTTTAAAATTTGTTAGATATTGCAATATGAGTGATTGTAAGAGCTTAAGGTAATCTCAAGCATAAAACTTATTTTCATTAAATATGAGTCATTGCGCTTTAAATAATTAAATAATAAATAGTATAATTTACCCAAATGAAAAAAAAATCATTTTATAAGTGGACCCTACTCTTTCTTTTTTTTTCTTGTGTGATAATATAGTCTTATTAGTATTTTTTCTCCTTCATATATTGAACAAATGTTTTTTTTTTTTTTGATTTTGATTTTTGAACAAATGTTGAATAATGGTAATTGTCTTATGTGGAGTTAATATTTCACCATCATCTTTCACGTTTCTTTTTATAGTTTCAAGATCTTAATTTAGATTATTTTAGTTTTAATTATTTGCGATATAAACAGAATAAAGTCGTTCTTTAGGATAAGAAAAATTTAGGAACCAGAAAATGACATATTTGTTATGATGAAAAGAGAAAAGGGTTTTAGAAATATTGGAGAACGGGTCGAAGTTCAGTGGCTTTGACTTATAGATGCCTAATTCTACCAAGCTTGATTACTTTGGCAGTTTAGTTTTGCTATTTAAATATATCTTGATTTGGGCCTTATTCAAATAATAGTGTGTATTTTAAAGTGGGGAGGAGGAGTTTGAAATGGTGTCTCGATTGATTAACGATAAATCTTTGAACTTAATTTTATCTACGTTTTTTCGCAAATATAGGGTCAAAGAATAGAGATTAGATGATCATATTTGTCATAGAATGCTTAAAAAAATTGAAGGCATTTCAATATCTTATGTCAAGTATGTAAGATATCTTTGTTGTATTATTTTTTACTAACTTGCTAAATTGCACCAACCCAAAATAAAAACTATCTTAAGTTACATGTTTCTATGATTTGTAAATATTTTTCCTTAGAAACCATTTTCTTAATTTATTACGTACTTGATCATTAGTATGATTTATGAAGCCTAATTTGGTAATTATTAAGTTGAATTTTATATGCTTCACTTGCTAATCTATACTATACTATATAATAGCAATCTTTTCAAAATGATGAAATGGTGGCGTGCGAGTGAATTTAGGAGTTTCGTCTAATAAAAAATAATAATTTATCCTTGAAAAGAAATAGGTTTTTACTCATCTATGTTCTCTCTTTTACTCCCTACCAAAATAAATTTAATAATAATAATAATAATAATAATAATAATAATAATAATAATAATAATAATAATAATAATAATAATAATCATGATGATAAATCAATATTATATATAACAGCAATCTTTTCAAAATGATAAAATGGCGGACTCGAGTGAATTTAGGAGTTTCGTCGAATAAAAAATAATAATTTATCCTTGAAAAAAATAGGTTTCTACCCATCTATCTACTCTAGTTTACTCCTTGCCAAAATAAATTTAATAATAATAATAATAATAATCATAATGATAAATCAATACTATATATTATAGCAATCTTTTCAAAATGATGAAATGGCGGACTCAAAGTGAATTTAGTCGTTTCGGTCCAATACAAAAATAATAATTTATCCTTGAAAAAAAGGTTTCTACTCATCTATGGACTCTATTTTATTCCTTGCCACAATAAATTTAATAACAATAGTAGTAATAATAATAATAATAATAATAATAATAATAATAATAATAATAATAATAATAAGAATCCATGTAATATATAATAGTAGTATTTTAAAATTTATTAAATATTATAACATGAGTGATTGTAAGAGTTTAGGGTAATCTTAACCATAAAAATTATTTTCATTAAATATGAGTCATTGATTTAAATAATTAAATAACAAATAATATAATTTACCCAAATGAAAAAAAAATTCATTTTATAAGTGCACTCTACTATTTTTTTTTTGTGATAATATAGTCTTATTAGTATTTTTTTTCTCCTTCATATATTGAAACAAATGTTGAATAATGGTAATGGTCTTATGTGGAGTTAATATTTCACCATCACCTTTCACGTTTTTTTTTTTTTTATAGTTTTAAGATCTTAATTTAGATTATTTTAGTTTTATTTGTTTGCAATATAAACAAAATAAAGTCGTAGTTTAGGATAAGGAAAATTTAGGAATAAGAAAATGACATATTCGTTATGATGAAAAGAGAAAAGGGTTTTAGAAATACTTGAGAACAGGTCGAAGGTCTATAGCTTTGAGTTATAGATGCCTAATTCTAACAAGTTTGGTTGTTTTGGCAGTTTAGCTTTACTATTTAAATATCTCTTGATTTGGCCCTTATTCGAATAATAGTGTGTACTTTAAAGTGGGGAGTAGGAGTTTGAGATGGTGTCTTGATTGATTAACGATAAATTCTTGAACTTAATTTTATCTATATTCTTCACAAATATAGGGTAAAAGAATAGAGATTAAATGATCATGTTTGTCATATAATACTTAAAAAATTAATGGCATTTCAACATCTTACCTCAAGTATGTAAGATATCTTCATTATATGATTTTTAATTAACTTGCTAAATTACACCAAACCCCCCAAAAAAACTATCTTAAATTACCTGTCTCTATGATTTGTATATATTTTCCCTTAGAAACATTTTTCTTAGTTTACTACCTACTTGATCATTAGTATGATTTATGAAGCCTTGTTTGGTAATTATTAAGTTGAATTTTATATGCTTCACTAGCTAATTTATTTAAAGAGAAATTGTCATTCTTTTCTCACCTTATTTCTATCTTAAATGATTTTAATGTCTATAGAATTTTTGGGTAATCTTGCAAAATGAATTTTCTCTCATCATAATTTTATCATTACGTGTGAATGTTTATAATCAGTATATTTATTCTTTAATGAATTTTCTCTCATCATAATTTTATCATTACGTGTGAATGTTTATAATCAGTATATTTATTCTTTAATGAATTTTCTCATTCCCTTTTAGATGAATAGGATGTTATAACTTTTAGACAGCAAATATAGCTATAAGTTCAGTTTTGAAAGTTCCACAAGTGAAGTTAAAATATATGAATCTATTTTGCAAGTTGGGCAAATGATTAGGAAATACATATGATTTAATGATGCAAATGTAAGAAGATAAGCGGTAAAGTCTCAACATAAAATTATGTATGATTAAGAGGTGGAGCCATAGTTTGAAATTATTTATAATTAACTTCTATTCTCTATAACCTCTTGAGGATGACTGAAAAATGTTGGAGAAAAAGTTGTTGTCTTTGTGCGCAAAGGTAGGTGAGAATGGATAAATCATCATGTTAAGTCTATAATTTTATTTAAAAAAAAAAAAGAGATTCCATTATGGGTGTATGTGTACTATTTAAGGGTTCGTGTAATATTTTACTCAATGATATTTTAGTAGGTTGTATGTACATATTTATTTAGACGTTAATTATATTAAATTAGATTGACTTTGTAAAGAGTTATGAGTTACAAGTTTGACATTCTTTTATTGATTTAATGTATTTTGTATTGTAATATTAATTTGTGACATAATGATATTTATTGTCATCTATATGTCATCTAATTCAATATCTACCAATCATATATTATTCCTTTTCTTACTAATATTTGTCTTTTGATACCCAAAAATATTGTCACACTTGTTCCTATAATTGTATGAGTGAGGTTTATTTAAATTGTTTGATTCTTAAAGGGGTATGGCTTCTTAATGTTCCAAATCAGAAGTGTAATCTTAAAACCTTGATGATATTTTTTAACATTCATTTTTTTTAATTTAGATTCTTTATTTATTCTTTAGAAATTTACAATGATTGAAAGATTAATGTATGTTGGGCTCTAATAATTTTTATGTGTTGGATTCCGATAAATTTGATGATTCATGAAAGCATTTTTGCTATGCGGGGATGACATGGAGAAGAATATTGTTTAAGATGAAACAATTCAATAAAATCAAATGATCAAGAAAAAGAAACTTACAAGTACAACATCACTCCATGATTCAATAATCTCTTAAGGTATACATAATATAAATAGCACGGGTCTAGATAGTTAATAAAATGCGAATCGATTCATTCCGATTTAACTTTATAGTTTAACAAAACTCGAGAATCTTAATAAAGCATCAATTCCCAATTTCTAAACACATCTTTCAAAATCCTGAATCACTTTCAAAACCCATTTCCCTCACAAACCCTTACACCAAAAGGCCAAACCTAGAAGTGTGTACTACTGACCAAATCGGTTGGTACCATGACATCTATCAATATCCGGATAAACAAGAATATCCGTTGGACTCCACGCCTAGAGCCCAACAAGCCATAAGGATGCTAGCAACCCAATATTTCATTAACCAAGGACAATTGTACAAAAACCAACACAAGGATTAGCTTACTTAATGGCAACCAACATGAAGCTAAGCGCATCGTTTGGGGGCTGTCATGAATTTGATAAGAAACGCCATACGAATGGAAGGATGCTGGTCTAGAAGATTCGGAGACTAGGATACTATTGATCGACCATGGCAGTGGACTACCATGAATTCATTTAGAAATGCCACAAGAGTCGGGTGTATACAAATTTACAACACCAGCCACCATCGTTACTCACGACACTTGCATCACCCTTGCCATTCTCGGTTTGGGGATTTAATATTATTGGAAAAGTGACCCCTAAAGGAACGAGCGGTCACGAATTTGTGTTAGTAGCAATTGACTACTTTACAAAGTGGGTAGAAGCGACTTCTTATGCCACCTTGACATCAAAGCAGGTAGCTAAGTTCATCACTCGAAACATCATTTGTGGATATGGGGTACCCCATGAATTGATAAGTGACCATGGTAGTCACTTTAAGAAAGAAGTAGCAGACCTATTGGAAAAATACAAGTTTAAGCACCACAGATCTTCTCCCTATCGTCCTCGGACCAATGGAGCATTCAAGGCCACCAACAAAAATATTCACAAAATAGTGGAGAAGATGGTTGTCGGCTATAATGATTGGCCTAACAAGTTGCCCTTCGTTTTATGGGGCTACCGAAGCTCCATTAGAACCTCTACGGAAGCAACACCTTACTTCCTAGTGTATGGCATGGAAGCAGTCCTTCTAATAAAAATTGACATCCCCTCGTTATGAATCATTGCTAAGAGTCAAATTCCGAAGTAGAACGGGCCGAGGCATGCTACGAAGAGTTAGTGTTGCTGGATGAAAGGCGCTTCAATGCCTTACATAATGTCCAAATATACCAAGCATGTATATCAAGGCATTTAATAAGAAAGTGAAGCCCCATAATCTACAGAGTTCGAGATTTAGTCCCGATGGAAATTACAACACCAGGATCCTCGAGGAAATTTTAAGCTAACCGACAAGGCCCATTTGTACTTAGTCAAATACTAGAAGGAGGAGAAGTAAAATTGACTGATGGTGAAGAGGTAAACTTGGATCAGCTTAAAAATACTATGTTTAGCACGACACTAAACAATGGGCCAAGCTTGGCCCAACCAGGCCACGCTATGTCAGGCGTCGGCCACCACTTAAAATGGTGGGCTAGCCGAGCCAGGTAATTTCTTCTTATTTTATCTCTCTAATTATTTGTTCGACAGTCCAATCGGATGATCTTCTTATTTATTTATTTTGGGCGGTCCACTTTGATGGCCCAATAGTGTAATCAATTCTTTAATTATTTCAATTAATTTTAACGACGGTCCAATAAGGTGGCCCGATTCATTTTATTTACTCCTTTAGGTGAGCGATAAATAAAATAAAACATAAAAGTGATCATGAAACTTACTTTTATTTAATAAAAGATAAGCCTACAACTTTTATTTAATAAAAGATAAGCCTACTACTTAACCGAGTACATAGCTAATAAAAGGGAAATAACAAGCACACTACTTTAGGAAAATAAAAGCTGTTTTAAAGAGGCAAAACTAAACTTCTTAAATTCTTTTATTCTTCCTAAAAATTAAGCCCTAGTCTATCTTCACTTTCATCCCCTTCGGATCACTAGTCTCACGCCCGTCATCTTCGATGCCCTTCTTTAGCTCATCAATTTTGTGGGCCCTCCTCTCTTCAGCTTCTTTAGCTTCGATTCCCTTCAGCAGACTCGTTCATCAATCCGAGGGTTTACTTCGCGAATTTGGAGTGGTGTAGTAGTGGGAACAACTCCTTGGGGATCCAGCTCTTGAGCCTTTAGTGCCTTGCGACGTTAGGGGTCCACTTCCGTTATCCACTCCGGATAATATGCAAATACGGTAATAGTATGCTCATCTATAGGTTTCACTAGCTTAAGCGGGTTCATCGCTAGCACCGAGTGGTCGGTAGATGAGGCTTGGGTCCAAATAGGTGTTTTCACACCGGTTTGGCCTTAAAGCCTCACTGCAGATTGAAAACCCTAGTTTTCTTTAATTTTTGGTTAAGAAATAATATCCTAAAATTTCTGCAAATAATTTATAAAATAAAATAATTAATAAAATTGCCACTCAATCCGATTTAATTCATTTTAACTTAATTTAATAACATTCGAAAATCTAAATAAGAGGTTCATCCCCACTTTCTAAAATCAATCATCAAAACCATAAAATCATTTTCATCTTTGAAAACCAAAAAGATAAAATTTTTAAAACCCATCGCCAATTCGTGAGGAAGCTCTAGGGCCACTCCGGGGGAAAATCGCTGCTCCTACAATTCTATGCTCTCTACTCTAGCTCTTACTCTCATTCTCCACTCTTGCTCTTATCTCACTACCCATCACTCGCTGCTCTCGTTCTTCTCGCGTAGTCGTTGCTTTCCCCTCGTTGGTGTCGCTCTCCTCACCGTTGGACGAGTACCTAAAAAGAACTCCCTCGAATGGATGGAACACCGGAACAATCTCCTATTCTTGCATTGCTCAATGAGAACATAGCCAAAATGGAAGCTAGGGTTGAGGCTCGGGATAAGAAAATAGACTCTATAGAAGGCGATCTTAAGGCTATCCTAAAAGCTATTAAGGATAGTAAGAGAGATGAGTAAGAATCACGATTAAGAAGAGGAGAGGTCCTCCACCTCCACCTAGGCCATCTCCTCCAGGCAGTCCCAAGCATGATCTACATATAGATAGGATAGAACAAATATTAAGAGAGTCATCCATGTTCAGTAATCACTACTTTAACCATAAGGGATTCACTTTAATCCCTAAAGGGAAATTACCCCTTAAGTTCACCACGCCCGATATCAAGTTTCGAGGTTTCAAGAATCCCCATCATCATGTTCACAACTTCATAGGAGCAATGACTCTTAAGAATATACCAGAAGACACTTACCACATCATGTTCCTATGGAATTTTGATACCAACGTAATGAAGTGGTATAACATGGTTGACTCACACAAGGTCACCAATTGGACTGATCCGTGTATGGAGTTTCTACACCAATACTCTCGTAACACCGATCTACCTGTCACACTTAGAGACTTGGAGTTGATCAAGTAGGGTGAGAAAGAAAGCTTTACGGACTTTCTCACCGGATGGAGGACAAAGGCTGCCCACATGGTATACCGACCTACCGAGAAGGACCAATCATGGATCATCGAGAAGAACTACAGACTCGCCTATAACCATCATCTAAGATTCTTGCCTTTTATGAGTTTCTCAACCCTTAGAGCTGCCGGTATGGTGATAGAAGAAGAGCTATCTACCACGACCACAAACGTCGTGACGGGATATAAAGGTAATTATCAGTCCAAAGATAAGAAAACCTCAAATCAAGGTAATACTAGCAGGGGTGCGGATGTCGATGTCCTCAACAGGTATAATGATTACACTCCAATGGATATCGCATACGCTCTAGCCTTTCACCGCTTACTCGGCTAAAGGGAAGATAGAATTTCCACCCATTAGTGCGGAATCGAAAGTGCGAAATAGTCTAAAAACTTGGACGCGGGAAAATTGTACAAAACCCATAGTAGATGAGGACACAACACCAAGCAATGCTGGAAGTTCAAGAACAAACATGAGAGTATATTCCGTAATGGTCAACTTCCTCTTCCTAAGGCCGCTCGAAACGAAGAAACAATAAGAATCCTCTCAACAAGTACCTTAGCTATTTTCCCTGAACCCATTTAAGGTTAGTGGGACCCGCCTGTCTTTATTCAAGACATCGATGAGTCCAAATCACTTCTTAGCTTGCCTCCTTTAGACCCCGAAGTCCATGGATTGTGGGTAAGTGATGAAGAAGATGTGTACGAAACTAAAGATAATACCGATGACGACAACGACTTCTAGGGCACACCACCATTAGAAGAAGAAGACTTTTGGGGAGAATCTAAAGGTCCGTAAATCCAATTCCTTACTAGATCCGGATGGCATAATGCACCTGCGGGTCTGTAATAGATTCAGGAAGCCCATAAGGAACCCGAAGCTACTAAAGAAGAAGACCTAATCCTAAAACGGCTTCGAAGTTAAAAGTTGACATCTCTATCTCGGCAATTCATATTTTCTTCCCAGTGTAGGCACCTAAAAATGTCATCCCTTACCTCTTTTAATTTCGTATTTTTATAATTGGCTCAATGATGAAATCCCAAGTCTTGTTTGAGGATTTGGATCACGGACTATGTTCGATTGGTATGACGAAACCAGTACACCATAAAGAACCCCCAAGCACCACATAAATAGCCTTTGTTTTGAGTCGATCCGAAAATCCTCGTTTCTTTGGGATGATCCAAAACCTGGCCAAGTTTATACTAGGGTTAGTCTATTGTTTGCACTTCCTAGTCACACTAAAATCCTCTTTAAGTGGTCTAAGTAGTCATTGCCAGTCGGTCCAAGAGAGTCTTACCAAAGTTCCCTCAATCTTTTGGTCGGTTTTATCTCATATTCTCATTTTCATTTCCATTTCTCATTTTTCATTGGCCAACATAAATTCATCTCGGATCATGTGAGTTCATATTACATTTTGCATTAGCCAAAACAAATTCATCTCGGATTAGGTGAGTCCATTTTACATTTTTGCATTAACCAAAACAAATTCATCCGAGATTAGGTGAGTCCAGTTTGCATTTGCATTAGCCAAAACAAATTCATCTCACATTCAGAAAGTTCATTTTTGTAGTCATATGCAGCGAAAGCAAAATCATTCTAAAAATCATTGTCATCCAATCGGGATAGAAACATCTTTCTATTCAGGACAGTTAGAAAGAATCATTCATCTCAATTAGGTAAGTCCATTCTTAACTTTCATTTAGTCAAAATAAAATTCATCTCAAATTAGGTAAGTCTAATTTGCATTTGTATCTCTCATTTAGCCAAAATAAAATTCATCTCAATTAGGGAATCTATTTTTGCATTTAGCCAAAACAAATCCATCTTCAGTTAGGAAGAATCATTTATGCATTCCAATTATGCATTCTAATTAGACATTAGCCATCTTGAACCAGTGTGGTTTGCACCAAAGTATGTCGCACTTGTGTAGATTGTGGTGCGGAACATGGTGCGAGTGGGGAGAAGAGACGCGGGACTCCTTTTTGAGGCATTCTAACCTTTTGGATCTTAGATTCCGACGATACTCAACTGCAGTAGATGTCCATATTCTACAACCTAAAGGATGATGCTTAGGACTATGTGAAAGAATACCACTTTTGGGAGGAAAGTTCTTAAACACGAGACCCGATGAGACTAAGAATGCTTTTTTATTTGGATGCACATAAAGAATGCGAAACAAATGAAATGTATGCGATGATACTCTTGACTTAACTTGGGATGGCTAATGTCTAATTAGAATGCATAATTGGAATGCATAAATGATTCTTCCTAACTGAAGATGGATTTGTTTTGGCTAAATGCAAAAATAGATTCCAATAATTGAGATGAATGTTATTTTGGCTAAATGAGAGATAAAAATGCAAATTGGACTTACTAATTAGAGATGAAATTTATTTTGACTAAATGAAAGATGAAAATGGACTTACCTAATTGAGATGAATTTTATTTTGGCTAAATACGAAATGGACTTATCTAATTGAGATGAATTTTGTTTTGGCTAAATGATAGATGAAAATGCAAAATGGACTCACCTAATTTGAGTTGAATTTTGTTTTGGCTAAATGAATGGACTCACCTAATTGAGGTGAATTTTATGAATAGACTTACCTAATTGAGATGAGTTTTATTTTGGCTAAAAGATGAAAAATGAAAGATGAAAATGAAATAATGAAAATGCAGAAAAATTAAGGTCTTAAGACCGATCGACTAAAGAGATAGAGAAGTTCTAGGTAGAACTCTTCCGGACTGAATGGCAATGACTACCTGGACCGCTTAAATCAGGAAAATTTTAGGATGACTCGGAGATGCAATTAATGGACCAACCTAAAAGGGAAAGGCAATTTTGACTTTGGCTAGAAATGCACATAATGGACTGATTCTAGGAAAATTTTACTATGGTATTTTATTTGCATCCATGCAAGGGCTAATCAAGCACTCCTCACCTATTCCTAAAGGCTTATAAGCGGAAGATTAAATCTAAAAACAACCACACTTATCCAAGCATACAAATGAAAGGACAAGGTACCACCTAGAGACCAAGGGTCTATGGTCAAAAGAGGGTTAAAACTAGGTAGGCTACATGGTGTCTCACATTCCGAGAATTTTGTCCTCCGTGGGATGCGCAGCAGGATATAACATTGAATCGTCGGTGCCTCTCGGTAAGCCAAGAGCGCATGCTATAAGGGAAGAGGTATCGCCTCCATTGACAATCAAGCCTAATTGGGCCCATCTCGGGACGCAGTGGGAGCCTCTTCTAAAAATGTTTTGAAGGGGGTAAAGTCTAATGGTATAAAATAAACTATGTTCAACATTGCCTAAAATGATTAGAGATAGTTTCACCCTCTTAATAAGTAATTTGTCCATCATGGAGTCACCATTATAGGAACCCCCGAGCTTCCCCAAGAGCCTCCTTTTTTCCGTCTTGTTCAACTAGCATGGCTCCCACTACGGTCTCTATTGTGGCGAGGTATAAGAGCAACTGTTTTTTTGGATTGTGGTGGAATTAGAACTGGTGGATTTGCCAGGTATTCATTAACCTTCTCGAATGTTGTTTGGCAGTCTTCTTCCCAAATATAGCTAGCTCCCTTTATGAGCTTCTTGAAAATGGGTTTACAAAGCATAGTCGGCTTTGGTATGAAACGACTAATATACTCGCAAACGTCCCCGAAAACCCCGTATTTCCTTCTCTGTCATTGCTGATGATATTTCCTGGATGGCTTTCTATCTTTGATGGATCAACTTCAATACCTCTAAGACTAACCGCATAGCTTAACAGTTTGCTTGAGGTTACCCCAAAGGCACGATTATGTGGGTTAGTAGTTTTGCGATATCATTTTTCTTTTCTTTTAATGGTTTTATCCAAAAAGGTATCCAAGACTTCTAAAATTTATTTTGAAAATAAAATAATTCACAAAAGCGCCAATCAACTTTTTCGAAATCTCTTTCATAAGCCTTATTAAAATTATCTTGCTAAGAGATACCTGCACGTAAAGCCGACATTCGTGAAAAGGCACAATCCACCCCATAGGAGGAGTCGTGGCTCCTACACCTCCCCGCCCCAACAAGAAAAGGAAGCCATCTTAAAAATTTTGTTCTAAATTCTACGAGACAAAATTGATCGCTTACGAACGTAATAATAGGGAGTGTAGCAACTATAGTTAAAATGAAATTTGAAATTCAAATAGAATTTGTTAAGTATGAAGAGTGGCAGTCTGGCAGATGTTAAAGTACAGGAAACGCTGATTCTTAAGGCTTGGGTTGAAAATTAAAACAAAATATTTAGATTTATATTTATATTTTTCATTTCACTTCTCTTTCTTTCTTTAGCACATAAATTAACATAATACACAAATCAATAAAGATATTGGGTTATTAAATAGAGCATTGAGGAGCCACCCCGACTCGAATTATTAATGTACTCCAAATAGGTCACTCTGTAAATAACTTTCCTATAGTTCATCCTAGTTAAATGGGAGATCCATACAAACTAATAGGTACCCTCTACCAAACCCAATGCCCACCACTTGTCAGAACAAACCAAATGATCGTCCTCCAAATTTACTAGTTAATAGTCATACCATAACTTTAGATTAGTAGATCTAATATTGTGGCATCATTTTCCGGTCTTTTTGTTACTTGTCAATGGCCCCCAAAACAATTTTTTTTTCAAATTCTGTAGATCATTTATGGATGATAATCTCAACATATAATAACTTGTTCTTTCATTGATAGAAGTTTATACCTTAGTGACAGTTGCTTATGTCTTTTTAAAACTGAAACTTACAGTTTACTTTTTCAATAAAAGGGAACCTTGGTAAATACAATGTAGTAATCAACTTTAGCTGAATCACAATAAATATATTACTAGGCGAGCGCGAAACATGAAAAAGATTACTCACAAGTTGTCACTTAGATAAATGTGAAAGGAGATGCTCAGCTCTAATACATAAAAGTTATATAATTAAATACAATATAGAGTAACAGGTACTGTAAGAATGCAGTTAAGTTTTAATTTTTATACCACATGAGTAAAGTAATAAAAATTTTGAACCCAAAAAGTCTTGATGAAAATAATTCTATCCGTTAAAACTAAATTTTCATAATACAATGTATTTATGAAGAATATCCAATGATTTAACAAGGCTTCTTAGGATACTCGTCAATGTACATAGAGAGTGGAACCCACTCGATAATATCCAACTTTTTGATGGAGAGTGGACAGCCCAACATCTTGAGCTGAGAAATGTCCATCCTAACAAGCTTTGCATGATCAAGGAGGAACCGGGAATACTTGATATGCCCATGGTTTCAAACATTTTGTTAAATGATACCGGAGGTTGAGTAAACAAGGACATCAAAATCCTTATGATCTTGTTTATAAATAAATGTTCTCCCGTGGGGTTATGAGCAAGAGCTTAGTAGAGTCCCAAGATAGTCACCTAAAATGCCTAAATTCCTCCACGTTGAAGCAAGGGTAAAACCCGACCATGATTTGTTCCAAGTGTTATTGTTTTGCCATTGTCCATAAATAATCAAGAGGGCCGGTCCAAGGGTCCGCATAGCCTAAGTCAAGCACCTAATGACCAGCATCCAATGACACATATTAAGGAGTATTCTAGAAGCACTCACCCTAATGGGAGTTGGTTTGAAGAAGGCTTGGCAAAGGGAAAACAATCCATGGCCACATGTTCCCAAATGTTCAAATACTTGGCTAGAATTTCTCCTAGCTTAGCTTGGAGGAGGGGAAAGAATCTTTATGGTTTTTGTTTCATTTTAGCTTTAATTTTTAGCTTTGTTTTCAGCTTTGTAAATGCCATTACTAGGCATTATATATTCAGCTCTCATGCTCATTGTAAAGACACTTTTGATGAATATATTTGAGTTAATACTCTTGAGCTGGATTGCTCGTTTTGAATCCTCAAAGCTGTATCCGTGCTTGGCCTCACGGTGGTATCCTTTGAGTCTCTTAAGTCCCGGTGGTGTTGCTGTATCCGGATCGCTTAGGAGCGCCCCTTGGTTCACTCTGGTGGTGTTGCTGTATCCGAGCCGAACCTTGGTATTATCCCTCACTTTGCCAGCCCATAACTCACACACTACTAAGCCATTTTTCTCCAAATTTTAACCACCTTCTTTCCAGTTCATCTACTTCCATTCCTCCAAATTTCAGCCGCATCCAAGAAACCTTCCATCCTCTACATTAAAACCAAACAAAGGGTGTCATTCTGCTCATCCAGCCGGTTACATCAACTTCTGGCTATTTGTTCAGGATGTTCCCCTTATCCAAAATTCACGAAACTTGGTCACAACCTTCCTTTACCAGTTACCTACCTCCCCACCAAATTTCAGCCAAAACCAACCACTTTTACCCATCCTTTCACCCGATCTCCCAAGACTGTGCAATTAGACCCTATTCTCGCCCTGCTGCACTTCTTGCGGTTTTTTCCCATTTGTTTTTGCTTCCGCCTCACTACACATCACTTTTATATCTTCATTCTATGAAAACCTTTGAATAATGTAGTCTCACTAAACACAACTGTGAGGGAAATTAATTAATTGTATACATATATAACACGCACTCGAAAAATATTCTAAAAAACGAAAGAAAAGGAAAAACTTAAGTAGAGGAGAGAGAAAATTGTATACATATACAACACACACTATCAATGTATATAGAGAGAAAAACTTAAGAAACAAGAATTGTGTCCAAAACAAAAGCTGAGTTCACAGCTGATGAAGCTGAAAGGTTCGGAAAGAACTTCAAGGTAATGAATATTCTTATGTGCGCCATCAGCTCGGAAAAATACAACCGAGTGTCCGCTCGTGATACAGCCAAGGAAGTGTGGGACACCCTGGTCAACACTTATGAAGGTACAAGCCAGGTCGGACAAGCGAAGATAAGCCAATATCTTCATAAATATGAGCTATTCAAGATGGAGCCGGATGAAAACATCACTCGGATGTTCATTCGGTTTACAGAGATTACCAACAATCTCAAATCTCTGGGTAAAAAGATCTCCCACGAGGAAATGTGCGGAAAGATACTCGAAGCCTACCTAAGAAAAGATGGGGTCCCAAGGTGACAGCTATCGAAGAGGCTCGGAACTTGTCTATACTGAAGCTAGATGAACTCATTGGGAAGCTTCTCACCCATGAGATCCACCTGGAAGAGGAGGACGCAGAGGTCGGCACCAAAAAGAACATTGCTCTGAAAGCCTCGAAACCGGAGAAGCGGATCTCGAGTTAATCTAACTCGAAGAGGATCCCATGGCACTTATTGCTAGAGGCTTCAAGAGAATGATGAAGCACAAGAGATGGGATAAGAAGCCAAAAGAAGAGTTCTATAAGAAAGACAAGAAGGATAGAAAAGGTAAATACTCTTCCCCTCCAAAGTTATCTTTGACTAAGAACTCTGGATGTTTTGAATGTGGCAGCAAGGAACACATAGTCAAGGACTGTCCCAAGAGAAAAAGGGACAGAAGGAAGAAAAAGGCTATGATGACCACATGGAGTGACGAGGACTCATCGGAAGATGACGAGGACTCGGATGACTCAAAGTGTCTAATGGCACTTTCCGACTCGAAGCGTAAACAGAGTCGGACTCGGATAAATCGGATAATGAGAAAGCCAATCCTCAAGAGGTAATTGAGTACTTCCTCAAATTCTCCAAAGCCGATTTAGCTAAGTATATTTTCACTTTGGAAGAAAAGTTCAATTCGATTCCTCTCATTTTAAAGAACAACTTGAATTAATTTCCTCCGAGAGCATCTCTTTAAAAATTGAGTTGGAAAACCGAGACTCACACTCGGAGAACTCAAGACTAGTGCTCAGACCAATGAGACCGAGTCTAAGTTACTCGGAAAAGAAAATGAGCAGCTAAAGCAAAAGCTCAATGAGTCTCAAGATCTTGTTTTAAAGTTTACTCAAGGTTAGAAAAACCTTGACATGCTCTTGGGATCTCAATGTGTCTCCTTCGTAAAAGAAGGTCTTGGTTTTAACAAAGAGGAGGAATCCAATTCCTACTCGGAGCTTTTCAAAAGGATTCAAGAACTCTAAAGTTCAGGAAAGTCGAGCACGGTCCCATTCATAAAAATGAAAGAAGGACCGAGCCCAGACCAATTTATTGGAGGAAACCATCTCCACCGTTTTCTAAAAGAAAATCCTTTCAAAAGAAAGAGACACGGACTCAGTTCTCTAAAAGGAGGACTCGGAATTAGACTAAACCCAAAGTCATTCAAATCTGGGTTCCAAAAACCTTCTTCCTTAGAAAAGGACCACAAGTAAAGAGTGTTACTGGGTTCGTTAGAGGAAGTGAGAAGGGTTAGTTTGTTTCGTTTTGCAGGCTACTCGTAAAACATCAAAAGGGCATTGGTACCTTGACAATGGATGCTCACGACATATGTCAGGAGACTCGGGACTCTTTTCTGAGTTAGAAGAGTACAAAGGAGGAAAAGTCACTTTTGGAGATGACAAGCAAAGGCAATATAATTGGGATAGGCAAGATTGGAAAGGGAAGCAATCTGGTCAGCCCAGTTTACCTTGTCAAAGGATTAAAGTACAACCTGCTTAGCATCTCTCAATTATGTGATAAAGGTCAAGAGGTAAGATTCACTCAAACCAACTGTTACAATTTCGATGACACTACCAAGGAGATCAAACTCTCAGGTAAGAGATCAGGTAACACTTACATTATTCCTCTTTCCGACCCGAGTCGAATTTATCTTGTTTAAAAGCATCACTTCATGATGACTCATGGAAATGGCATCGTAGATTAGGCCATGTTAGCATGCATACTATTAAGAAATTGGCATCTCATGATTTAGTCAGAGGATTGCCTAATTGTGCTTTCAAGAAAGACAAAGTTTGTGAAGCTTGCACAAGAGGGAAACAAGTCAGATCATCATTCAAATCCCCGAAGACAGTTTCCACATCCAAGGTGCTTGAACTGCTACATATGGACTTATGTGGTGAAATCCCTGTTAAGAGCCTCGGAGGTAAATCATATGTACTTGTTATTATTGATGATTACTCACGATTTACCTGGGTGTGTTTTCTCAAGCACAAAAATGAAGCATTTAAGGAGTTCAGCAAGCTCTGCAGAAAAATCCAAGTTGAGTCTCGGACTCAGATCCAGAGAATTTGAACCGACCATGGAAGGGAGTTCGACTACTCAGAATTCTCGAGTTTTGTGACAAGAATGGTATCTCTCACAACTTCTCAAGCACCAAG
This sequence comes from Talinum fruticosum, assembly GCA_021018815.1. Lineage (NCBI taxonomy): Eukaryota > Viridiplantae > Streptophyta > Magnoliopsida > Caryophyllales > Talinaceae > Talinum > Talinum fruticosum. The sequence goes on from JAITYX010000012.1 coordinate 1,810,811, forward strand.
AACTCCTCAACAGAATGGAGTAGTGGAGAGAAAGAACATAACTCTTGAAGAAATAGCTAGGACAATGATGATTGAGCACAATCTACCCTACTATTTCTGGGCTGAGGCAGTCAACACAGCCAACTACACTTTGAACAGATGCCTCATCGGACCCATTCTGAAGAAAACACCTTACGAGCTCTATAAAGGGAAGAAACCCAACATTTCATATTTCAAACCCTTTGGATGTAAATGTTTTGTTCACAACAATGGTAAGGATCACCTGACCAAGTTTGATGCTCGGTCAGATGAAGGTATTTTTCTGGGTTATTCCTCTCATAGTAAAGCTTATCGCATTTTTAATAAGAGAACTAACAAAGTGGAAGAAAGTATCCACGTTGTGTTTGATGAGCTTGAACAGGAAAAGCCAAGTGAATCGTCATTCTCGGATCTAAAGCTCAGCAGAGATGATGATCTTGACAAAAGTGAGCCTATCAGAATCAAACCCAACTAGCTCGGAATGAAGTCACTCGGAACGAGGTGACTCAGATTGAGACAACTCAAGAGGCTGCTCAGAATGTTGAAGGACAATATGATGAACTAGATCACTCAGAACAAGCTTCTGAAGATCAATCAGTTCAGCCTACAAATCTGGTGAATCGGAGAACAGGTAGAGCATTCAAGTATGCTTCTAGTCACCCACTAGAGAACATATTATCCGATATCAACAAGTGGGGTAAGAACTCGTTCCTCTCTTCAGAATCATATGTGCATTCACCGCATTCATTTCATTAACTGAACCCAAAAATGCACTAGAGGCCCTAAATGAACCTGAATGGGTAGAGACCATGCAAGAGGAAGTCAATCAATTCGAAAGAAACCAAGTCCGGACTCGACTAAACGACCTTCTAACCACCCAGTCATAGGAACCAAATGGATTTTCAAGAACAAATTGGATGAAGGTGGATTGGTAGTCAAAAACAAGGCTAGACTTGTAGCTCAAGGTTATAATCAGGAAGAAGGGATTGATTGTGGGGAAACCTTTGCACCTGTTGCCAGAATCAAAGCCATTAGAATCCTGTTAGCATTTCCATCTAGCATGAATATCAAATTATATGAAATGGATGTTAAATGTGCTTTTCTCAATGGTTTTATCAAAGAGGAAGTCTATGTTGAGCAGCCCCTGGATTTGAAAACTCAGAATTTCCAAATCATGTTTTCAAACTTCAAAAAGCTCTTTATGGTCTTAAACAAGCTCCCAAAGCTTGGTATGAAAGACTCGAGCAATTTCTTGGTTCAAAATGATTTTAGAAGAGGTCAGATCGACAAGACCCTCTTTATAAAAACCAAGTGGAAAGATTTCCTTATTGCTCAAATATATGTTGATGATGTAATTTTTGGAGCTACTAATGAAATTCTCGTGTCATGATTTTTCTGAGTTAATGAGAAAGGAATTTCAATTGAGCATGATTGGGAGAACTCAATTTCTTCCTTGGCCTACAAATCAAGCAAGACAAAAATGGAATCTATGTCCATCAGTCAAAGTACACCAATGATGGACATTTCTATCCATACTTAACTTTCAAGAGTCAAGGGGTTCTCAAGTTAAAGCATAAAAGGAGTCAAGCTTATTTTTACATCAAAAACTCCTATGCTAGTCCAAAAGTGCAAGCCAAGCCAAGGATGGAAGAGATCGTTAAAGGCCTTGAGAATTGTCATTCAAAGACAATTAGCACATAAATAAATGTTGCCAAACGAGTAAAGCAAGATATGCATCAAAGACGGTCCAAAAATACCTAAAGGGTATTTTAGGCACATTTTGTTCATGCTGAATTTTATGGCCGAAAATGTCATGCTTGGTCAAGAGTCAATGGCCAGACCTTCAAGGTTCAAGAAGACATTCTAGAAGCCTCCTAGAATATGATGTGTTGGCCAAATGGAAATGAGGCTTGGGAAAGGGGAAAACAAGCCATATCCACATCTTCCCAATTTTGCAAATACTTGGCTAGAATTCCTCCTAGCTTAACTTGGAGGAGGGGAAAGAATCTTGTTAGTTTTATTATCTTTTTACTTTATTTTCCAGCTTAGTTTCAGCTTTGTAAATGCCATTATGAGGCATTATATATTAAGCTAGTTAGCTATGTAAAAATAAGACTTGATGAATATATGAACTTTGAGCTTTGCTCTTTTGAGATGGATTTCTCAACCCCTTGAATTCTCATTGCTGTATCCGAGCCTTGGCAAGCTTGGTGGTGTCCTTTGAGTCCTTACAATCCCCAGTGGTGTTTCTGTATCCGGATAGATTGCAAGGTGCCCCTCGGTTCGACTTGGTGGTGTTTCGTATCCAGGCCGGAACCCAGGAACTATCCAGCGACTTTATCATCCCATATCTCCCAATCCACAAATTCTTTCGTCCCCAAATTTCACCCACACCATCCTACACGGGTTGAGTCCAGTACCACCAAATTTCAGCTCAATCCAAGAAGTATCCCGTCCTCGGCACCAAAAACAAACAAAGGACCTCATCCTGGACAGCCGCCCAGCGTGACTTTCTGTTTGGCTTTGGTTCAAGGTGATCCCGACCTTGGATGCTTCCCATATTTTTACGAGCCCTTCCTAACATCCCAAATAACCTTCCCTCCAATTTTTAGCCAAAACCAAGAACATTTAACCCTCCTTTCACCCTTTTCCCCAGCACCCGCACCTGCAGACCCTATTCTGTCCGGTTGCATTTTCTTGGGTTTTTCCTTCTTCTTTTGCTTCCGCTCCCACTACACATCGGAGCTGCTGAAAAAGTATAAACTTCAAGATGCAAAGCATGCAGCAACACCTATGAGCAGTAGCTTGAAACCGGACTCGGACGATAAAGGTAAAGCAATAGATCGAAACTCTATCGAGGTATGATTGGATCTTTGCTATATCTTACTTCCAGTAGACTAGATATAATGTTTAATGTCTGCTTATGCGCAAGATTTCAAGCTAATCCAAAAGAATCACATCTCACTGCGGTGAAGAGAATATTCAAATATCTTGCAGGGACTCAAAATTTAGGTCTATGGTACTCCGGAGACTCAAACCGACTCTCACCGGATACTTAGATGCTGATTACGCTGGATACAAAGTTGATAGAAAAAGCACTTCAGGGACGTGCCAATTTCTGGGTCGATCCCTAATATCTTGGCACTCAAAGAAGCAAAACTCAGTAGCTCTATCAACTGCCAAGGCTGAGTATATTGCATCCGGAGCATGTTGTGCTCGGATTTTATGGATAAAACAACACTTGAAAGATCCGGGACTCTCTTTCAAATCAGTTCCAATCAAGTGTGATAATTAGAGTGCAATCAGCATCACCAAAAACCTAGTCGAGCACTCAAAAACGAAACATATTGAGGTCGGTATCATTTCTTAAGAGACCATTATGAGAAAGGTGACATTGTACTCGAATTCATTCCTACTAATCTTCAATTAGCTGATATCTTTACTAAACCACTTAGTGAGGATCAGCTTTGCTTCATTAGGAATGAGCTTGGTATGCTAAATGCATAATTATGTGCTTTCTATGTGAAAACCTCATTGCATGATTATGTGTTATGTGTTTACAATTCGTTAATAACCATTAGTTCAGTTGACTTAGTGATACTCGAGCCGATAGTTATTATTTGTTTCCAGCTTCTGAGTCACTCGTAAACCGAGCTGAGTCGGACTCGGACTTTGAGAAAAATGGACATCAAACTTCGAAATCATCTCTAGATAAGTGGAGAATTTCGGAATGTGTTTTCAAAATTTTTTTTCTTCTCCTTTTCTCTCTTACGCGCCTTGATCGGACAACTAGCCGTTGAGAGACAAACCACTGGAATTCTAACCGTTGAGGAGAGAACCGTCACACCTGGTCGAGGTGACTCGCTGAGAGAGCCGAGTCGAACGGATACTCGAAGGTCGTTTATTTTCTTATAAATAGCACATATTCTCCTTCATTTCTTTACTTTACTCCTCGCGTACTCTCTCTCTCTCTCTCTCTCTCTCAATCAAATTCTCGTGAACAAGTGCTCCGTGATTAAAGCAACACCCTGTGCTCTCAAGCTTCGTGAAGATCATCTCAAGTAAGCTCCATCGCTCTCAAACTCACTTCTCCTCTACTTTTTCTTTTTATCTTTCACTCTCTTCGAGTCTTCTTCTCTTCTACTCTCTCTCAAGTTTACCTTCTCTCTTTTCACATCAACTATGCCGAAAAGAGGTTCTCATCCTCGACTTTCTTGGCTCTGCCACAAAGAAACCCCGAACCAAAAGCCAAGAAGGCCCCTCAAATTCCAAACCCCTTGTCACCCAACGATCTTACGCTGGATGATAAGTTCTTTCCAACCACCAAATTTTCGTGGTTGCCTCACATCCAATCAACTGGGGTTTATAATTTTCTTTGTTTCAGTGAGTTCATCTACCCCGAACTCATCTCTGAGTTTTATACTCATCTCACCAGCTCCGAAGGTGTTCTAACCACCAGGAGCGTTCGGAACATAACAGTTCGCATAAATTCTTGTCTTCTTCATCGTTTGTTCAAGGTCTCTTCTCTCTTCTTGAACAAGCAATCCAATCCCCTTCACCGAGGTCGCTGATGACTTCTTTGAAAAGTATGCCAAAGAGTTCCCTAGGTCACGCAAAAACTTTTCGATGACTTCTGAACAACAATCCAATCAACTAAAGTCGAAGCTCGTCTTCCGTGCTTCTTGCTGATGAGAACCTTCTTCTCACAACACTCGTAGCAAGGAGAACCCCAACTCCAAGCACCTCAAAGCACTTTTTGACATTCTAGAGGGCTACGAAGTAGACCTCTTTCCTGCTATAATTGAGCAAATGGCCGCTGTGCCAGCTCAGTCTCGTAACAAGAAGAACACCCCTCTTCCTTTCGGTGCTCTTCTTCACCCTTGTTTTCAAACAATTCAAGGTTCCTCTTCCCTCGGATCGACCGCAGTTTCGAGGCTGCCATCGTAGTTGGCAAAAGGAACTTCGGGATACGGATACCAGGAAACCAAACCTGGTGTCTAGGTTCACAGCTCGTAGCCGAGGCCACCTTCTCCACCTCGGACTTAGAAAGACACCCCTCTTTCTCTTCCCGCTCCACCTGGTGGTGCTTCCACCTCAGGTGATTCTAAGACTCTCTCTTCCATTTTGTCCACTGCTTTCATGGACAAAATCTCCTCTGTGGCCTTGGAACTCAAGGACCTCCTCCGGTCATTCAAGACTGTCTTCCAGCCTATGACCATCCACCGTAAAACCACCCAATCTCAACTCCGAGAGCAACAGGACGTGCTTCTCGAGATGAAGGCTCTAGTGGAGCGAGAGGGAGCCGATCGAGCTTCTTCAGGAGAGACGATCCAAAGCAGCTCAGGATCAAGACGACTCGGACACTTACGAGGAATCCTCGAGCCTCGCCAAGTCCTCCTCGGACAGAGGAGAGGGTGAAGAAGAAGATCAAGAAGAAGCGAAGTGCTCGCGGCCGATGCAGCCTCTTTCCGAGCCCGGTGAGCCGAAGGCAAGGAAGACCAAGAAGGACAAGGAGCAATAGCTGAGGGTCAAAGTGCTCCTAAAGCTCAACCGGAAGTGATCAGCTCAAACAGCTAGTCCGAGTGGGTTAGAAGACCTTGCTGAACAAGGACAGTCCGTAGCAGGTCAACCCGAGCACACCTCTCCAGTAGTTCAGGACGAACCTCCGGATCCCCTCGTTCGGGTCAGCCCACTCGAACCGGGCCTTTTCCAGAGATCCTTGTCCTACCTCCGCCGCGCTCAAGCACATCGTCAAGATCTTATCAGCGCCGGCGCTCCACTCGTCCTTCCTCCTCAACTCGGATAAACCCATCTCCTCCTTAATTTCTTAGTCTTTTTATTTTTTTTTGTCCAGACATCATGTACTTCTTGTTGTATTCTTCCCATATTTTTTTGTTGTTTTTGCTTGAAAGGCAAGGGGGAGAATAGATACAAAATTAGATGTCTTGTTTAGGGGAGTCTCTCTCTCTCTCTCTTTGTAAATATTTTATGTGAAGTCAATGAGAATGCATTTCGTTTCAATGTTTCGAGTTCATTGCTTAACGCAAGTATTTATGAGTTTCCATCCAATATGTCTTTTTGCTCAGCATTGTCATTAAAATCAATGCATTTCATTAATAATTATTGTCTATCTGGTTTTATGTCTTTTCTTGCTCTTTGAACTATGAAATCTTAAGTTTCTTTTCCGAGCAAGTTTACAAATTCAATCTCTTATCACTAACAAAGTTTCTGTCTAAGTATGGAATGCCTTTCATCAAAAAGGGGAGATTGAAGACTCGGACTTTTAGTTAGCCGTTTCGAGTTCCATCACGGAATCAGGTATAAGACTTCATCTCTTATAGGGTTTTGACTTCAAGTCATTCCATGCCTCTTAGAAACTTTTATGTGTGATATAACATTTCTTCGAGTGTTATAGAAACTATTATGTTGTTTTTGCTCGACTCGATTGACTCGGAAAGCATACTTCTATATGCTACTTCTCACTCAGCTTCGAGTCAATCAACACTCGGATATATCGCATGATTCAAACACTATCTTTTCCGCGCTCAAACTCAAGTCCGACTTCATTATTCGAGAATTATATTGTCCTAAGTCAGCATATTTAGTTGGAATTTTTGTTTAGTCTATATCAAGTCTGTTTACTCCGATATTCTTTATCCGACTTGATTGCCTTCTAGACTCGACTAAGATGGAATTTGAGTCTCATGGATATTAGACTCAGAAAATTCCTTCTCTTTTCCGACCCGGATAATTAGTCACTTAATTATCTTAATTATATTATTATCTCGTGTCTAATCTTGGACCAAAGTATTTTATACTTTGAGAACCAAATTGGTTTACTTTTGTAGGTTATTCAAACGAGGCTATCCTAAATTTCAATTACAAAAGTAACCGGCTTCAAAATGTCAAATCACCAGCAGACAAGGCTTTTTCCACTTCCGACCTAGCCCCGCACATCGTGTCAAGGTTGTCTGTTTCCAAAACTGGAAATCTGCGACACTAAGCTCAACGGTGGTTTCCACCTTATTTTTCAAGACACCACCAAGTGGTTTTGGGACGTCCAAAGGAGTCAAGAACCATTGTCCAACGTTCATATCTCAACGAATACTTTCCGAGTGACTCGGAAAATCATCTACAACGGTCTCAAAGGATTTCCAGTCGAAGATGGACACAACGGTTATGTCTGCTTGGTCCTCTATAGATAGAAGCCAACTTTCAAGACTTGAAGATTGCCGAATCTATTGTTAATATACATACTTGATCAAAAGTCATTGTATTCATTCTCAATCTTCTACTTACAACTCTGTATTTCATAATTTTCCGAGTTGTAAGGTCTTGTACTCGATTACAAACACTTTCTTACTTATTCTCTAAGTAAGGTCACTTGACTCGAGCTGTAAGGGTTAACTCATCTCGCTTGTCCCTAACTGTAAGGGTGATCTCAATTAGGAAGTACTAGATCGGATAAGGAAATTTCGAGTCTAGGAAAATCTTGTAAGAAGTTGTTTAAGGGAGCAACTTGGGTCAAGTCAGTCTACTGTATTTTGTGGACTCAAAATAGTGGATTTGCTAAGAAAAAGGTAGAACCATAAATACTATCTCGAAATAGTGAAGGGTGCTTGACTTCGTGCTTGGATTAGCACGGTTCGTGGTTTTCTGCCCCGGGAGGGTTTCCACGTACTTTCGTGTTATTAATTTTCCGAGTGCATTCTAGACTCGGACGGTTTCGGTTTAATCTGTTCTTCACTCTTCACTCGAATTCCGAGTTTGTGCTTTTCCGAGCTCATCACCGACTCTCGCTCACCTCAAATTCTCATCTATATTAAATTTCAAGCAAATTTCATCATCACCCTATTCACCCCCCTCTAGGGTGACTTTGCCTCTCCCCGAGCAAACCTTCACTTCATGTTGATTGACACAAAGTAAGCTAATCACCATATTGGTTTTCTTGTATACTTGTCCTTGGTTTATAAAAAATTGTGCAGCTAACATACGGATAGATCGTTGGGCTCTAGGTGTGGAGTCCGGTGAGTATTCTTGGCTTTCTAAGTATCGATAGATGTCATGGTACCAGCTAGTTTGGTAGGTACTGGACACTTCTAACGCGTATATGAGCGCGAGGCACACTCCTCCATTCTATATCAATGGGCATTGAATGAATACCACTAGGAATATTGATCATGGATGATAATTTAGCTAACACATCCACAAACTAAATGTCATCACTAGGAAGGTAGGTGTATGATATGTTGTCGAAATGTTTTCTTAACTCCATTTCGTGAAAGCCGATTGATGATCGGATTTGAGTCACCGCAGACCTTGATATTCTTGGCTCCTATCTCTATAGCAGACTTGTGGTCTAGTAATACACGCCTCATATTTTGAAGCGTTCTTGGTGACTTCGAAGTCCAATTTGACTAAAATGGGAGTATGTGCTCGCTCTAACGAGACTAAAAGGATTCCTACTCCAAAGCCCTTTTGATTGGAAGCGTCATCAAAGTACATCGTCCATATGTCAATTTCTACTTGTAAGATGCCCGGATCTAGAAAATCAAAATGATTCGGTTGTGCTTTGGTCATCGGTAGATCAACTAGGAATGCTGATACTACCCTTCGCTTAATTGTGTTTTGTGGGACATACTTGAGTTCAAACTCGATAACATGACCGTCCATCTAACTATATTATTACCGATAGTTGGTTGTTGCAGAATGTACTTGATGGGGTCCATTAGCACTACTACTTGTACTGTGTGGACTAACATGTAGTGTCTAAACTTCTTGGTGGCGCAGACTAAAGCCAATGATATTTTCTCTAAAGGAGTATATCGAGTCTCGTAATCTAAGAATTTCTTTCTTTGATAATACACCGCGTGCTCCTTTTTTCCGTCTTGTTCAACTAACATGGCTCCCACTACAGTCTCTATTGTGGCGAGGTATAAGAGCAATCTGTTTTTTTTTTATTGTGGTGGAATTAGAACTGGTGGATTTGCCAGGTATTCATTAACCTTCTCGAATGTTGTTTGGCAGTCTTCTTCCCAAATATAGCTAGCTCCCTTTATGAGCTTCTTGAAAATGGGTTCACAAAGCATAGTCAGTTTTGATATGAAACGACTAATATACTGCAAACGTCCCCAAAAACCCCGTATTTCCTTCTCTGTCATTGCTGATGATATTTCCTGGATGGCTTTCTATCTTTGATGGATCAACTTCAATACCTCTAAGACTAACCGCATAGCTTAACAGTTTGCTTGAGGTTACCCCAAAGGCACGATTATGTAGGTTAGTAGTTTTGCGATATCATTTTTCTTTTCTTTTAATGGTTTTATCCAAAAAGGTATCCAAGACTTCTAAAATTTATTTTGAAAATAAAATAATTCACAAAAGCGCCAATCAACTTTTTCAAAATCTCTTTCATAAGCCTTATTAAAATTATCTTGCTAAGAGATACCTGCACGTAAAGCCGACATTCGTGAAAAGGCACAATCCACCCCATAGGAGGAGTCGTGGCTCCTACACCTCCCCGCCCCAACAAGAAAAGGAAGCCATCTTAAAAAGTTTGTTCTAAATTCTACGAGACAAAATTGATCGCTTGCGAACGTAATAATAGGGAGTGTAGCAACTATAGTTAAAATGAAATTTGAAATTCAAATAGAATTTGTTAAGTATGAAGAGTGGCAGTCTGGCAGATGTTAAAGTACAGGAAACGCTGATTCTTAAGGCTTGGGTTGAAAATTAAAACAAAATATTTAGATTTATATTCATATTTTTCATTTCACTTCTCTTTCTTTCTTTAGCACATAAATTAACATAATACACAAATTAATAAAGATATTGGGTTATTAAATAGATCATTGAGGAGCCACCCCGACTCGAATTATTAATTTACTCCAAATAGGTCACTCTGTAAATAACTTTCCTATAATTCATCCTAGTTAAATGGGAGATCCATACAAACTAATAGGCACCCTCTACCAAACCCAATGCCCACCACTTGTCCGAACAAACCAAATGATCGTCTTCCAAATTTACTAGCTAATAGTCATACCATAACTTTAGATTTGTAGATCTAATATTGTGGCATCATTTTCCGGTCTTTTTGTTGCTTGTCAATGGCCCCCAAAACAATTTTTTTTTTTCAAATTCTGTAGATCATTTATGGATGATAATCTCAACATATAATAACTTGTTCTTTCATTGATAGAAGTTTATACCTTAGTGACAGTTGCTTATTTCTTTTTAAGACTGAAACTTACAGTTTACTTTTTCAATAAAAGGGAACCTTGGTAAATACAATGTAGTAATCAACTTTAGCTGAATCACAATAAATATATTACTAGGCGAGCGCGAAACATGAAAAAGATTACTCACAAGTTGTCACTTAGATAAGTGTGAAAGGAGATGCTTAGCTCTAATACATAAAAGTTACATAATTAAATACAATACACAGTAACAGATACGGTAACAAAGCAGTTAAGTTTTAATTTTTATACCACATGAGTAAAGTAATAAAAATTTTGAACCCTAAAAGTCCTGATGAAAATAATTCTATCCGTTAAAACTAAATTTTCATAATACAATGTATTTATGAACAATATCCAATGATTTAACAAGGCTTCTTAGGATACTGTCAATGTACATAGAGAGTGGAACCCACTCGATAATATCCAACTTTTATATCTTCATTCTATGAAAACCTTTGAATAATGCAGTCTCACTAAACACAACTGTGAGGTAAATTAATTAATTGTATACATATACAACACACACTGAAAAAAATTCTAAAAAACGAAAGAAAAGGAAAAACTTAAGTAGAGGAGAGAGAAAATCAATCAGTAAGGCCTCTGTCCAACGGTATTACCATGCGGATTGTATTCACAAACAACAAAAGTATCCCCAGTAACACATTTCACCTTTGCACATCCAACTTCCTTTGTGATTCTCCACACAAGCTGTGTATAATGCCAGCAATCCTTCCCCGGCAAACACGAGTTGGTCTTGTACTTATAGTAAGCCTCTTGGGAAGCCCACGCCCCCACGGCATCGGTTGGCTTCCAGTTGCTCCCTTGCCCCCAAAATATGTTCTCCCCATACTCTCCGGTGGAGTGGATCAATGCACAGTCTCTCCTCCTTTGATTCGCGTACCACTTGGCGTAGCTGGCCAGCTTGGCACTCCACCGGAGGGTTGGGAGCCGGTGGCGGGTTCTCACCACATTGTGCGCATATAAAAACTGTGCCACCGTGTCAGCCACCTGAGTCATCGAGGTTGGGACCAATGTTGATTGAGTGGGGGAGAGGAGGAAAAGGAGGAAGAGAAATGCTATGAATAGAAATGGAAGGAGCTTCTTCATAGTGCCCATTTCTTTTTTGTGGGTATAAAATGGGTTTAGTAATCTTAGATGTGGATCTATTTTTAAAAGGCACTTGAGGTTCCTAAGGACGGGAGCGGGTATTTATATAGTACCAAATAGAAGGGTTCAAATTTTTTTGGGGTTTTTTTTTATCAAGTTGTCTGGTTGGAAGTATTTTTGTCAGGAGATGTCACATGGGGTTAGTATGGAAGGCTAGTAATTGTAATAAAAGTTGAGCAATGTTTTATTCTCTTTCAGTCTTTAATAGGGTCCATGTTATTAAGTTATCAACTGGTTTGTGGTAGGTGATGCAAATTAAATGTTGATTGGCTTATATCGAGATTATTAAAAAACCAAGTCAAGTAACTATTGGGTGGATGGTATGATTATTAGGGTTCCTAAATTGGTGGCTGATATATGCATGATTAGGTTTCAGGTGCGGCTCTGTAACATGCAAGCTAATTATTTATGCGATGATTTTCAAACCTAGAGTTGTTTTTATGATCAAAGCAAGGAATGTAAATGTCAAAATCATTGTGGCATGTGGATGATAAAAAGGCACAAATGCATTCCATATTTGACACTTTTAGTCCAAAGGCCATGTATTCCGTATTTGAGTTCCAGACTGTTTGTGCTTGACCACTTTTTTTGGGGGATATAAACAAATGTTTTTTACAAAGGTAAACGCGGACTATTGAACTGGGCCTCTATTTAATGATAATTTTATCATCTCCTTATTTGTTCATAACTCATCCCAACTCCCTTATTACAATTTGTAAGGAAATTATTTCATATAAAGTTTGAATCCTAATGTAAATGATGAAAGTGTGGAATGTTTGCTACTAAATCAATATTAACTTGATAAATAAATATTATTGCATTTAAAGTCCTCTTACAATCCATCGGTCCTCCTCGTACAATTGAAAGGATGGACTTAATAATATTATTGACATTTGGGTCTTCCAAACCCCACTCATGTGAACTACATATTGGCCATAGACCAAATAAATACTAATCTTGATCTTCAAGTAATGTAAGTTTTTGTATGAAAGTCGCAATTTTGAGATTAGAGCCCCCTTGTTTGCCATGCTTCTTTTTCTCTTGTTGAAGGAATGGAACTCTCTAATGACACAACAACAAAATAAGTTGGTATGGAGAAAGTGGTTTCACAATAAGCACATATAAAAGCCTTATTTGTGTGATTGTAAATGTATAATTGTCATCAATTGTATTGGAAAATTAAGGACTGACCTTAGGACGAAGTGATCGGATCGATTGTTGTCCGGTAGCCCATGAAAGAATTCCCTAGTCACGAGACATTCCTATCTAGTTGTAAGTTCAAGTTGCGAATTTGCAATCAAACACCATTATAGAGTACTCGGATACTATCGGACTCGCCGTAAAAAGTCACTAAGCAAACTCAAAGAAATCTAGGATGACTGGTTGTGCATGAGAAAGAATGGAGAGAGTAGTATGTATTTGGTGTATTACAATTGACTATGGATTACTTCAACAGAGAACCCTCATATCTCTACTTAAACAAAGGAGAACCAATCCACAATTAAATTACTAAATTAATGTGATTTATTTTCTTAATCAACTCTCTTGTAACTGCAAATTAATTCTCGTAATCAATTCTACTCATTCGATGTAGCTATTGCCAAAGATCGTTCAACAGCTCCCACTCGGCCACATAAGCCATATGTTACATATCTCACTACCAACACATCTCTTCACGTTTCATATTGGGAATGACACATAAAAGTAACTAATCGTGCTATATTAAGTCACCCTCTAACTAACACAACACTTTCACATAAAACGATACCATGAATTCTCCAAAGATCATTTGAAGCATACATTGTCCCTTTATGTTTATCGGGTATGTCATATGATTACATTCTGAATATAATTGCCCAGTGCTGTTAGGATTAAGATGAAAAAAATTCTTCTTAGGCACTCATGATATTACATCTTAGTTTGGCTGCTTGCCTAATGTGGTCCATTGAGCTGCAAACATCTTGGCCGTGGGAAATCACATTAAAGTAGTGAAACTAAAACTTTGACTTCATGTCATACTTCTCGATCTAAGGGTTTTGTGCTTTTAAACAAGCGAGTCCACAAGGATCACTGCTTGACAAAAGAAGAGATCCAATTGTAAATCCTCTAAAAGTTGACAAAGCACACGAGTGTATGATATGTATGTCATGGTATAGCTCCCACTAAGCTGAGCTTGTCACTCTCTTATAGCATGCAAATCACTAACCCAAACTTTTCTTAAAAGTCTAATATGAGACACTAGATTGACGTCCAAATGTTAATCTTGACATTCAAGATTTAGTTATTTTGGCTTCAATATGAAATCAAGGTATTTCATATATCAATTTTATACAGTCTCATCTTAAGCTTACTAAGGCGACTATAAGAAATTATAGTTTATATTCATAGTACACAAGTATAAAGGTCATATAACATTACATACACTTAGTATTAATATTTTTCAGTCTCATCCTACTCGCTAATCAAACGTTAAGTTGATTACTAATGTGATAGGATCAATTATAAGCCTAGTGACATTTCAACGTGCCTATTCGCACGGTTATAAGAACCCGATGCCTTACCACTTGGCCACGCCCATTCGCGCGGAAATTGATTATGTATAAGCATATGAAAAAAGAACATCATTTTTTAATAAAAGTTTTATACAAAACAAACATGTCCATCACAAAAACAAGATTCATCCATAAGATAAAAACTTGTTTCTTGAACTAGATAGCAACAAGCAACAAATTTTGCTCATGCAATTATGCTTTCAATTGCATCCTAATATAACGTGTTCACTACGGATGAAAAAAATATTATGAGTCTGGACGTCATAGGCTCGTCTAGGTTGCACCCAAAGTCAACAATGGAGTATCATTTTATTGTTAAGGTGGCATGAAAACAAAAAACAATTAGATTACTCATACTATGAAGGTAATGCAAAAATTATCTTAACAACTTGCTAACAAGGAGATTTAAAAAAATAATTATTGTCATAATTTCTTACAAAAGAATGACACCATGTAAATGTTAAGCGATATACACAACGTGTTAAACGAGTTAAGTATTCTATGTAGTAAAATAGACTATCTATTCATCGTTTTAAAGGCACTTGAGTAAGGCTCGAGGTTAGACCTTTATCAACTGGAGCGTCAATGGGTTCGGAATAACATACTAGAGAACGTTAAAGATTTCTTGTATATGTACAAACTTAGCAACATCCCAGGACCTTCTTAGGACCATTTTTGTTATTCCCATGAGTAGGACATATATAGCTTCACAAGTGTCTTCCATCACAAAATTGAAAACAACCACTACTTAGTGGCTTCAAACATCGCTAAGTTATTCCCTGCCAACAATGTGTCGTACAAAAAACTGAGAAATATAATCTCTCTTGTTATTCTTGATACACTCATAGTCATAGTATCCGATATATAATGACTTGGAAGATTTCTCAAATCATTGTATGGACTTTTCAAGATGACACATTTTATCCTCTTGACTTTATTATACAAAAACAATAGTCGAATCCATATAAATCTCTCCCTTAATATCGTAATTTGAGGAAAAATAATCTAGTTGTCTATTTGAACTTACCATATAGTCTAAATGCGCAACTAGATATGGAAGTAGTGATGTAACACCCCAAAACCCACCCTAGGAGTATTACATCGCCAAAGTTCCTCACAAGGAACTCCCAAGGCTCATTCAGGTGTCGGCTTGACTTTCTAATTCTAACTTAAGGTAATCAAGGTAATTTTCCAAAAGAGTTTGAAAATTTTCTAAAAATTTCAGCAGAGTTCCGTTTGTAATATGGTATATCTCCAAGTCTTAATAAAGCCCTAAACCCTTCATAAAAATCATAATACAACTCAACGAGCCACACGCTTGGAGTATACAACTCAACGACCACAAGTCGGAGTCCAACTAATCATGCATTAAAACTTAAAACATTCTAAATAGTTATGATACATCCGATACAAACTATATGAACTAAATTACAAACTATAATACTTAGAAACATAAGAAATGCACGTCTGTCACTTGAATCACTTAGCAAACAACAAACAACAATCGGCAGGAGCCCAAAATATGCTAAGTACCGCACACATCTCCCGAGAGTGTACCTACAACACTGGGGAGGGGAAAAGGGGGATTTTGTGGGGTGAGCAAACCACGGGCTCACCGGAGAATCTTACACTCATAAAATGGAAATTCTTTACACATACTACTCATAATACGAAAATCGGTGAAAGTATAATATGTAACACAAATCTAGATACTTTTCAATAAAATCCTTTGAAATCATTTGCCACATATAGATCACAACACTTCAATCATTTAAAGGCACGATTTGCAGGCATTAAGAACTCTTTTGAAACTTAGTCATCTTTAAATAAGGTAGGGCAACCACCTATGCTTTCTTTCAAATGCTTTCGGTCGAAACTCGAATATCTTTCCACGGAAAGCCCTTGCAGCTTATCTTTATTTCAATCTTCAAACAGGGTTTCAAAACTCATTGGATCCGAATCAACTTTCCAGGCTCTATGGACTTGAGCTAGCACTTCATAATTTCTAGGGCACGACCACGAAAAAGGCTTCTAGGACCTATCTTCTAGGAAGTCTCGGATCGGGCATCCTGATACACCAGGACCCCTATTAGACCCTTCCCTCGAAGTTTCTCGTCGGGCATCCTCACGCTTGAGGATCCCTATTAGAACCCTTTGCTATGCTAAACAATCCTAGCCAAGTCGATTCAAAACAATTTGCACATAATCATTCATCATGTTTGCTTCAAACAGACTTTCTTAAATCAGTTTAACACCATGGAAGGCATGACACCGTATGTCACCCTTATAAATTCACTTTCTAAAATCCGATTCACTTTTTCAAATAAGTTTCGCTTCTTTAGAACACATTTCAAGTTTGAAAGGCATTTATCAAGAATCATACTCAAGTAGCGTTTTGCATAACATTTGAACTCTGTTCAAAACTAACTTTGAGTACTATTCTCAAGTCACTTCAAGAGTCAAGCATCTCTATACTAAGACTTAGCATCCCAAGCTAAGATATTCTATTCAAGCATCTACTCTTATTCATCCATATTCTATTCAAGCATGAGTCTCCTATTCCCATATATGTAATTCTCGTCTTACTTCGTTTTCAAGCCGCGAGATCAATCCACATAGACATGTACTCCCTTGATAGTCCAATCTTCTGTTCCTCTTACGTACTCCAAAGTCCATTTCCCTTACCTTAATTCACATTCAAGCCTAATGAGTTTAGGAACTAAAACTTCTCCGAGCCACAATAACCACAAGTAATCACCACTTAACTCCAACGGCCCACTTCTCACAATTTTCCATCTTTACCTCAAACTCTCATATTATGTTTCTACCTTATTAATCAACTCTTTCTCACCAATACTTAATCATAGAACTCTTAATCTCCTTTCAACACTCAAATTCCTCTAGCTCCGCTTATCTTCAAGTTTAGTTCAATCTCAAGGATTTAAATATATTTTGAACTCAATTATCCTAACAATCACCCACTTCTCACTCCCATGACTCAATTGTGCATCAATCAGTATGAACTCATACTCCCCTTTATACTTCAACTCATTATTTCCCAATATTAGCACTTATTTTGCAATACCGCAATTCAAGAAATCTCTAAGTAATTCACACCCAAATCGCAACTTCTTTGTCCTTAATTGCTAATTGAAACTTCAATATTATTCCTTAGACCTACACAATCTCCAGTTTTCCAATTCAGCCTTAACACTTAATTAGATTCTCTTAAGTTGTAATTCAACCATAACTACTTTTTATAGCACAATCATTCGAGTATTCACAACAAACATTCAATATTCACAATAAATCCAGTTGGGTTTTGAAATTACTAATAGTTTAGAGTATAAGACTATCCACCTCGAATTAGGGATTGAAGGTTGAGAATTTCGGATTAGACTAGGTCGGTTTCGTCCTTTCTTTCCTCTTCCTCTACTGCCAACCGTTGTCTAGCCCCGGTTTCGTTGCCTTCCTCTATGCCCAACGCTTGCTCTGGCTGTGGTCTTGCTCGCCGGCCACCGCTCTCTCTCGCCGGCCACTACTCCTTCGCTCACTCGGTCGCCGCCTCCTCTTCTTTCTTTCTTTCTCTCGCTCGAGCCCTCAGCCCTCTTACGCTTTCCTCCTCTCGCTCCATTCGGGTCCGGTCTTCTCCCTCCCTGTGCTCACTTGGCTGTGACATTCTCGCCGTTCGAGGCCAGCCACGAGTCACTGGCCTCCTGGCTCTCGTGCTCTCTCCCTCTCTCTCTGCTTCTCTCGCCCGATCCTCTCTCTCGTTTCCCCTCTTCGTTCGGTTTTTCTCTGTTTCTGCTCTTTCTTTTAACCCGACCTTGTTCTTTTCTTTTCCCTTTAATACCTTTCCTTCTTTTTTTTGTTGTGGCTCCTTCACAATTTGCCAGGACACCTCTTCCTAACACTAATCTCTTTTCTAGACTTAACACCTAATTGCCCCTCTTAATAGTCCTTATTACATTCCTCTTCCCTTTTTCTTTTGTTAACCCTCATAATAATTAAACCCACATACATAGCATAAGTGGTCTCGGGTTTTATTCGGCTAGTCCAGGCGGAAAATTAGAAGGAAGGAATTAATACACTTCACTAATAATAATTTGCCAAAATAAATTTACGAATATATACCCGCGTATATATATTTTAGTTATTCGACCTAATTTAATTAATTAAGGCCAAATGATTAGTTCAACTCATATAACTACCTAACCCAAAATTATGGGTCTTACAAGTGAATAAAAACATATCTCACCATATGAGGTAAAGTATCTACATAGTCTCCCCTTCAAAATATTTTGAGCTCATTTTACCCCTTAAAATATTTTCTCCACTTCTTGTTTGATGAATCATTGACCTCTACAAAAGTGGTAAATATTTCTATTTTCAAAGGATTTCATAAAGGATTCATTCCCCTTTCTAGAATCCCGATATTTAGAGAATCACTTGCACTATCCCTTGAATGTGTAGAATCTTTAGTGTGCCGACTATCCTCATATTAAAAGGTAGAGATTGAGAACAAAACTAATTACGAAAGATGATTCACCTAATCGGATGAAATTCCAACATCTAGAATAATAGGACTTCCCTCACTATCTCTTTCATTTGGAAGAAATATATTATCCTTGATGACTTGGTGAGTGCATAAATGTGAAATATAAGCAAGTGATCAAATATATAAATAACAACCAAGTTAAGAAAATTATTCAATTAATTTTTCCGATGAGTCATGGCCAAAAGACACATTGCCATGTTAAAAGAAAAAAAAACAAAGACTATTGTCGTTCCAAAAAACTAAGTTTCAACAAGTACGTAGAGAGCAATAGAAAGAAGCAACACATTTTCTTCATATTATCTTTGAATTATGTGCTTACGAGTTCCTGATTTGACTTGTGTTCATATTGGTAGAAGAAAACGTCCTTACACGTTCTTCTTCCATCTCGAGCCACCTCCGAATCTGTTTGAAGGTTTTCGGATGGTCATTATCGGTTATAATGAGTTTAACCTTCTTCTAATGCACATTATGATTAGGAAGAGCCTGAATCACATTCAGGACTTATTCCTCTGTGGAGATTTTTCGCCCAACGACTTTTAAGATCTTGAACCACTATACTCATAATTCGTGGATGCTCAACTATACTGCTACTCGGAATCCGTTTGGCACTACATCCACTTCATATTCAATATAGTCATGATACAAATGTCTAGTCAAATCTAATTTTATGTTTGTCCCACATGTCCTTACTAGTGAGACAATCTTCAAACTCTTCAATCGGATCGTTGTGCATGTTATGAAACATAAACGTGTCACGCATTATAATCTATTTTGTTCCAGGCATTATATGCCTTAAGATCCTATCGATATTGATTATTAGCGGTATTTACAGGCTTAGCCACAATAGTTGTTACGGTTTCCAAAACCTTATGCTCATTGGATCCGAATCAACTTTCCGAGGCTCTATTAGCGGTATTTACAATCTATTTTGTTCCGGGCATCATATGCCTTAAGATCTCTATGTACCGGATGTTGTAATTAGTACCATTGAGCATCTCATTAGTGGACAGACCACCTATAATGTTATTTGTTTCCATGTCTACAAATAAAATAAAGATATTATGCACACTCATATAACTAATTTATTTAAAACTCCATCATCCATATCATACGTTAGAAAATTGTGTTGGGCTCATAATCATGCTTGACAGAGATTTAAAATATCAAAGAGATATTCAAAAATGTTATGTGAAACAAATTCACATAATGTTATATTAAATGAATTAATATAATAATTGATTACGTAAAATTAATTTACATAATCACTGGGGATTATGTAAAAGAAAATTTATATACTATTATAAAAACCAAAAAGATATAAATTAATTTAATTGTGACTAGATAAAATTTCACTATTACATATATGACTTTTGATTACGGTTAAAAGGACAAACCATCATGAAAAATGGACCGCTAGCATTTTTATAAATAAGCGGCATTGTGTCTTGCTATAACCTTTGACGACGGTTCCTTGAAAGAAGCTGTTGTTATAGGTAACATTTGATGACGGTTCTTTCATTGAACTGTCGTCAAATGTCTCTCCGGATACAATCTAAAAACCCGAGAATTGATATTTTCTATTTCCACACCCACTTACATCTACTCTCTACTCTCGGTCTTATTGCACTTCGAGTTCCTCTCTTCCACTATTACCTCGGATCTAGAACTCGTACTGTTGTTTCCTCGCCGTTCGACTTGAGCTGGTAAGCTATCCTCACCATTGTAGCTGTCCTCTCGCTTAATCTTTCCTTTCGCTCATAGTTTCCTCTCGTCTCTTTTAAGTGTAGATCTCCTCTTGCTCATTCTCGCTGTCAAGCCTCTCCCTCGCCCTCGTCTGTGTTCATAGGCCTTACGGTATAAATCTCTATCCTTTCTTATTTTTCGCTTTAAGTTATTTATAAAATTTAGATAGTTACTTGTTGAATGTATTTGCGGTAATTATGTGAATGTTGAGAATATGGGTAATGTTTGAGATTGTTGAAATATTGGATCTTTATTGAAACGTTAAATATTGAGAATATGGGTAACATTTGTTTAGTTTATTGAGTTGAAAATTCATGAAATGTTTGAGATTTTGAGAAATGGGTTTAGGAGTTTAGGATTTAATTGTAGAGAAAGAGAATGATAGTTAAGGATGGTAAATCGAAAGAGTGCATCCAAATTTGTTAGGGTTTTACGGAAATAGAAAGATAATTTGGATATAGGTAAATTTGTATGCAAATTTGTTTATTTTGATAAGGTGATGTTAGGGTGGACTCATTTATTCAATTATCGAAGTTGGCATCTAAATATATTTAGAGTTTAGAGAAATAAAAATATTTATGGTTTAGGGTTTGGGGAAATAGAAAAATTTGTGGTTTACGGTGTAATGATCAAAAGGGAGAAAATATAGAGGTGAAACTGCAAAAATTGGAAAGGTATTTGGACATGGGGATCTCTCCAAATACTTGTCATAAAGCTAAATTTGTTATCAAATTTGTTTATTTGATGAATTGATGTTGGGGTGGACTAATTTATCCAATTATCTAAATTTTCAGTTTCCTTTTTGGTTTCAATTTTGTTGTATTATACATGATCATAAACTAGAGTACATGATTTTTTTGAAGTTTACGTAATGCATAAGACAATAATTAATATCAATAAAATGTTGAGGCCATCCATTTAGTTTGATTTAACTAATGCAAGACATAATTAGAACCGAAGTTCCCATAATCCTTGTTGACTTTAGTAATGATGTCGGATTCACTAGGTAAGACATAAAGTGTATGTACAACGTGGGTCGGTCCACGAAGACAGAGAAAAGGGATAAAGGATTTATTGGAGAAAAAGGTGATAAACAATAGGGAATTATTACTAGTTTTGTGATTGCTTACCACCTTTTTCTCCTATAATCCTTTATCCCTTTTCCCTTTCTTCGTATACTCGACCCACGCTGCACATAAACTCTATGTCTTGTCTTGTGAACCCGATCTCATTGTTAAAGGCAACAAACATTATAGGAACTCTGGTTGTGGTTATCTCTTGGGATAGTTAAAGCGAATTAAACGGATTGCCTCAACATTTTATTCATATTAATTGTGTTGTGCATTATGTAAAACTTAAAAAAAAATCATGTCTATTTTATGATAATGTATAATACATCAAAATTGGAAACAAAACGGAAACCATATATATATATATATATATATATATATATATATATATATATATATATATATATATATATATATATATATATATATATTAGAAAAAGAGAAATTTAACCATACTATAAAGAGTAAGAACTTATAACCTTTTTTTGGATATATGAATCTCCCCAAACACTTGTCAATTATAAAGATAAATTTGTTATCAAATTTGTGTATTTTGATGAGGTGATGTTGGGGTGGACTAATTTATTCAATCATCTAAATTTCTAGTTTCCTTTTTGGTTACGAGTTTGTTGTATTATACATGATCGTAAACTAGAGGTTATGATTTTGTTGAAATTTACGTAATTCATAAGACAATATAATGAAATATGAATGAAATGTTGAGACCTCCTTTTAATTTGCTTTAACGATCGAAGACCGTAACGCCCCCAAACCCCATAATCACGAGGTTAATCATAAGGACTGATTAACTAGTAATTAGCGCAGCAGAAATATACGTTAGAGGTGTTACCGCCGTTCCAAACAAGGAACAAGGCAGCATTCGGATAGATTACGTGCAATACTTGATAAGGTCCGAATTCGAAAGTAAAACGTCCGACGAAAACAACATAAGTAGAGAAAATAAAATACATGCTTGTCAGGGTAATGACTTAAAACACAACCAAAATAACTCAAGACACGACAGCTCACCATCACTATGAGCCCCTAAGACACTTCGGCCAGTAGACAACCTACTTCTTGCTCCCTTCGGAGTAGCTTTACCTAAAATAAAACAGATAAAACATTTCGAAATAATGAGCCAAAGCTCAATACGCTTATCCTTGTACTGTAAATAATTAGGTAGAAATATATGATTTGAGTGCATGCATTTCAATTCATTTATAGATCGGACATGAAGAAGATAGTAAAACAATTATTCATTTATTATTTGAGTGGCTCCTTACGATCATCGGTTTCCCTAAATATGCGCATACCCGGATCGATCGGCAAAGTCCGGTTGGTAATGGCCAAATATATATATGATATGATATGATCATGATATAACATGACTAATATGGGGCGGGCCACATAATCACCCTCTAAAGAAGAATCATCCCTCGGAGTCTTCTAGCTCTTTTGACTCTAAGTCGGAGGAGAAGAAGAAGAAGAAGTTGGAGCGAGGCCAAGCTGAAGGGCAAGGAGTAATATAACCTGAGGTAATCTCCTCAAAGCACACCGAGTATGCCTTAGAAAAGGTTGGGGATGTTGGTCAATCCCAACCTCAACCTTCGTCACAGCCATCTCAAGTCGAAAAGAGGAAATAGAGGAAGCGGGACCTCTAATTCGAAGGTATGCACTTCAAGCCCAAGAACTACCTCTCCTCTTGCCACCTCTTCCTCACCCAACAATTTCAACTCAAGGCTGCTATCACAGAAGAAGGGGTCCTCGTTCTTCCTCCTCCACTCACCCTACTCCACCCTCTCCTAATTTTTAAATTTTTCTGTTGTCCAACATTTACGTATCTCTTTTTCCTCCCTCCTCGGTTTATTTTGATGAAATGCATAGGGGGATAGAAAGAAAAAATAGATAGATGATTGGTTTAGGAGTTCATTTTATGTATTTGTATTTATCTTCTAAGTAATGAAATTTTGCTATTTCGAGCATCGTTAACTTATGTTATTCATATCTCTTCTTTTTTTGCTCTAATTTTATGCTCCGATACTTGATCATATCTACTTCATTTACTCCGATAAGTACTCGATATATATCTTATCTCGGATAATTTTGCATCAATTTTCTCTAATAACTAACTTTGACTTATTTTCACTACTAATATCTTATAATCATTCATTTCGAGCCATGAAAACTTAACTATCTCGAACTTCTAGTTCTTATTCTAAGTGTTGAATGCCTTTCATCAAAAAGGGGAGATTAAAGAATCATGTATGACCCTCTATCTCTCTATGGTTTTGAATTGAAGTCACTCTCACTCTTTAAGAAGCTCGTCTTTAAGTTCTCAATGCTATCCGACCTACTCGGAAAGCATTTCTTGAGTAAACACACATAACACCGGGTTTCGACCCACTTAGATGCAACTCGAGACAGTTATCATGAGTAAATAACTTCATGAGCACATATTATTCTGTGCATTGAGTTTATCTCGTTAACTAGAAATGAATTACTACATTATTCCTATTTCTAAGTTAGTAAGAAATTATTTACTTATCTTATTTTTCTAGTATCGCCTCGGATGTCAAGTAATTTAAGATATCCAGAATAGTCGTTATAATGGCTAGTGAAGACTTCAGTCCGAAACAAGCCTTAACGGTCAATCTCCTTGGGTGTCGATAAATAGAAGCCACTTTGCAAGACTTGAAGGTTGTAGGAATTATTGTTGAACCTATTATTGGATTTATTCTTACTCAATCTTCCACTTACAACTCCAATTTTGTATATAATATTCTCCGAGTTGTAAAGAAAGTCTTATAATCAATTACGTACTTCTCTTGCTTTCTTAGTAAGTCCCTTAATTGAGCTATAAGAGTTAACTCAACACAGCTTGTCCCTTATTGCAAAGGTTACCTCAGCAAGGAAGTACTAGATCAAAATAAGGGAACTTCGAGTCTAGGAAAACATTGTAAGGACTTGTTTAAGGGAGCAATTATGGTTGAGTCAATCCTTTGTATTTTGTGGATTCAAAATAGTGGATTTGACTTGGTGCTTAGCACTGTTTGTGATTTTCTCGCCCGGGAGGGTTTCCATGTATATATGTGTTATTGCCTTTCGAGTCCATTCTAGACTCAAAATCTGTTTTTAGTTTGTATTGATGCAAAAATTGTTTAATTTTCTTCATCACCCTATTCACCCCCTTCAAGGGTGACTTAGACTCTCCAAGAGCAAACCTTCAATTGGTATTAGAGCATGCCTTTTCCAAAAGGATTTAACCATCCAAAGGTGTAAAGATCATATGGCTCGGACCAATGGAGAGTTCGATGAAGGAAGATCATCCACTGGACCACCAAAGTTTAAAGGGTCAAACTTTGCACATTGGAAGAAGATGGTGGAGTGTTTCCTGATGGACAACGATGAAGATGTTTGGAACATCATTCAAGTAGGCAACTACATTCCAATGAAGACGGAGAATGGAACCGGTATGTTTAAAGCCAAATCCGAGTTCACCATCGAAGAAATTGATAAGTTCGAAAGAACTTCAAAGCTATGGACATACTGATGTGTGCCATTAGCACGGAAGAATACAACAGAGTCTCAGCTTGTGATATAACCAAAGAGGTGTGGGACACTCTTGTCAACACCTATGAAGGAACAAGCTAAGTGAACCGAGCGAAGATAAGTCAATATCTTCATAAGTATGAGGTGTTCAAGATGGAAGCATAAGAAAACATCACTCGGATGTATGTTCGGTTCACAACGATTACTAATAATCTCAAATCTCTGGGTAGAAAGATCTCTCACGAAGAAATGTCTAGAAAGATTTTGAGAAGTCTGCCGAAGAAGAGATGGGGTCCTAAGGTGACAACCATTAAAAAGCTCAGAACCTCTCTCAACTCGGAACAAACGAGCTTATTGGGAAATTACTTACCCATCAGATTCATGTGGAAGAAGAAGATGCTGAGTTCAGCACCAAAAGGAACATAGCGCTGTAGGCATCGGACAGCAGACGTGAAAGTCCGAGCTCCTCAAAATCGGAAGAGGATCCTATGGTAGCCATAGATCGCGGCTTCAAGAGAATGATGAAATACAAGGATTGGGAAAAGAGGCCAAAGGATGAGTTCTAGAAAAAGGATAAGAAGGACAGAAAAGGTAAATATTCATCTCCTTCAAAGTTGTCTTTATCTAACTCTGGTTGCTTTGAATGCGACAGCAAGGAGCACATAGTCAAAGATTGTCCCAAAAGAAAGAAGGAGAGACGAAGAAGACTATGATGGCTACCTGGAGTGATGACGACCCGAAGATGATTTTGACGACTCAAAGTGTCTTATGGCACTTACAGATTCGAAGATGAATCTGAGTCGGACAATGACAGACTCGGATATTTAGGAGGTAATTAAATATTTTCTCAAATTCTCCAAAGTTGACTTAGCTAGATATATTTATACTTTGGAAGAAAAGTCCAATTCTGACTCTTCACTATTCAAAGAAAAACTTAAGTCTCTTACTACCGAGAGCAATGTTTTGTAAAATGAGTTAGAAAACCCGAAACAAAATCGAAAGTACTTAAGACCAGTACTCAAGAAAATGAGACCGAGTCCGAGTCACTCAAAACAGAGAATGAGTAATCGAAAAGGAAGCTCAATGAGTCTCAAGAGCTTGTTTTGAAACTCGCTCAAGGTAAGAAAAACCTTGATCTTTTACTCGGTTCTCGGTGTGTCTCATTCGAAAAGAAGGACTTGGCTATAATGAAGAAGAGGAATCTAATTTCTATTCAAATCTTTTTCAAAATTGATTCCAGAACTGTAAAGTTTAGGAAGGCCCAACATGGTCCCATTTATAAGAATGAAAAGAGGACTGAGCCTGGACCAGTTTACAAGAAAAAGCCTTCTCCACCTATTTACAAAAGAAAAGATTTTCAAAAGAAGGAGACACACACTCGGTTTTTTATAAGGAAGACTATCAAGAAACTTGCATCTCATGGATTGGTTAGGGGATTACCTAACTGTGCATTTAAGAAAGATAAAATCTGTGAGGCATGCACAAAAGGCAAGCAAGTCAGGTCCTCTTTCAAACCACTCAAAACCGTATCTACATCCAAAGCGCTTGAATCAGTTCATATGGATTTGTGTGGTGAAATTCTTGTGAAAAGCCCCGGAGGTAAATCTTATGTACTTATCGTTGTTGATTATTTCTCACGATTTACTTGGGTATGTTTTCTCAAAAACAAGAATGAAGCCTTCAAAGAGTTCACTAAGCTCTACGAAAAACAGCTCCTTGTTTAGTAAGTCCCTTGACTCACTGTAAGGGTTAACTCAGCTTAGTCATCCCTTATTGTAAAGGTTACCTCAGTCAAGAAGTAATAGATCGGATAAGGGAACTTTTGAGTCTAGAAAAACATTGTAAGGAATTGTTTAAAAGAGCAATTCTGGTTAAGTCAGTCTTTTATATTTTGTGGATTCAAAATAGTGGATTTGACTTGGTGCTTGGATTAACACTATCCGTGGTTTTCTACCCATGGAGGATTTCCACGTATATTTGTGTTATTGCCTTTTTGAGTCCATTCTAGACTCAAAATCTACTTTTAGTTTGTATTGCTGCAAAAATTGTTTAATTTTCTTCATCACCCTATTCACCCCCGTCTAGGGTGACTTAGACTCTCTAAGAGCAAACATTCATAGTAAAAAAAAAATAGTCGGGAGGCGGATCTAGAAGAAATAAATTAAAAGGGAGTCACCAGTTAGTTTTCAAGAAAGAAAAACTAACAAAAACAAAATAAATGCTCTCTCAATCTTAGTATGGGAAAATTAAGACTAAAAGACGCTAAAAATGACTCCATGGTCTTTGAACCGAGAATCGGATTCGGGGCAAGTGTAACACCCCAAAATACCCCCGGGTGTATTACATCGCCGGACTTCCTTAAAGGAACTCCCAAGGCTCTTTTCGGTGTTGGTTTGGCTGTCTAAACTCAACTTAAAGGTAATACCGGTGGTTTTCCCAAAAGAATCCGAGATTCTCTCGAAAATTTCGGCAGAGTTCTGTTTGTAACATGGACTAACCCATATGCTTAAAGCCTTAAAACCCTGCATAAAAAGCATAATATAACTCAATGAGCCACCCGTTCGGAGTATACAACTCCACGGCCACACGCCGGAGTCCAACCAATCATACTATAAAGCTGGAAACAATTTAAATGGTTTAGAGTACATCGGGTATAACTACATGAACTAAATTACAATACAACATTTAAACACATAAGAATGCAAGCAAGCCACTTGAGTCACTTGAGTCACTGCACTAGTCAACCATCTCGTAGTCGGCTAGAGTCCGGAGTATGTTAAGCGTCGATTAAGCCTCCGAAAGTGTACCGCAACACCTGGGGAGGGAAAGGGGGAATTTGTGGGGGTGAGCAATAAACCACGGGCTCACCAGAGTCTTATACCCTTAAAATGAAAATTCTTTACACATAATACTCATAATAATGAAATTCGCGAAAGCATAATAGTTTAATAGAAATCTATATACTTTTCACTGAAATCTCTTGCAATGAAAAAGATCATGACTCTTCAACCACTTAAAAACACAGTTTCGCATTCATAAACATACTTTTGGGGTTGAATCAACTTTTCCGGGCCTTCGAGGATTCGAACTAGAACTTCTTTAATTCGGGCGCGACCCCGGCAAAAAGGCTCCGGGACCTATCTTCGGAAGTCTCGGAGCGGGCATCCCGCCTCTGCAGGACCCCTATTAGAACCCTTCCCTCGAAGTTTCTAGCTGAGCGTCCCTAGTTCAAACCCTTCGGTATGCTAAACAATCCGTAGCCTGTCGATTCAAAACTCTTTGCACATACTCATTCATCACATTCACTTCACAACTTTCTCAATCGATTTGGTATCAAGGAAGGCATGACACCATCTCGTCACCCTTATAAATTAACTTTCTCAAATCAGCTTTGCTTCTTTAGAATAGAATCACATTTGAAAGACATTTCACAGAAATTGCATTCAAGGATCATTTCACGTAAACTACAAAACTCCTTTCAAAACTACTTTTGAGCATCACGTAAAGCAATCACATAGCACGAATAATAACCATTCAATGCAAGCAATCATTCTCAACTCTTTTCCAACTATGCCTTTCTTAATTCATCAATTTAGTACGATTGGTTTCATTCTCCGAGCCACAATAACCACAAGTAGATATTACTTAATTCACGTTCTCGCTTTTCACAATTCATTGTCTTTGCTTCAATTCCTCATTTCTTAACTTCACTTTATAAACCAACCTCTTTTGCCCTCATTCAACCGTATATTCTTATACTTACTTTACCGAGTTTCTCTCTCTCCATACATCTTTTAATTCGATTCATTCTCAAAGGTCTTAGACATGACTTGGCTGAGTTCAACCTTACCGTCCCCAGACTTGCTATTTCCCACCTTAATTTCCCATTTAATATCTCTCACCTTCTTAATCGATTCTTGTTGGCCCATCCTTAGTTATATACCTCTTAATTACTTTTCATTATTCGAGTTCCCAATAGCTTTACTTAATTTCACGCTCGGTTCAACCTCGAGGATTTAATTACCTTTTGAACTCAATTAATCCGACAATCACCCGTTTTTCACTCCCGTGCCTCAATTGTGCAACATTTGCTATGAACTCACACTCCTCTTTTATGCTTAATTCGCTATTTCCCGATATTAACAATCGTCACTTAATGTCGTAAATTCAATAAATCTCTAAGAGTCAATCCGAAATATCAATTTCATAACTTATGCCCGAACCACATGTGCTTATCCCCGTCCCCAACCGACCGGATTCCCGATACTACTCCTTATACCCAAGCAACCCAACTTCGTTTGAATTCCCGGTTTCCAATTCAGGCCTAGACAACTACCAATTCCCTTCACAACTCCTAATTCAACTTTCAAGCAACTACTACACTCATTCAATAGCATACCTGTTCAATACTCACAATCACATTCAACAATCACGATAAACTCATTTGGATTTCGAAATTACTAATAGTTTAGAGTATAAGACTACCCATCTCGATTCGAGGATTGACGGTTTGTTGCGGTTCGGGTTTCCTGGGTTGGTTCCTCCCTTCCTTTCTCTTCCCGAGTCCCGGTTCCGCCGCCTTCCCTGTGTCCGCCGCGTCACCGGTTGTGGTCCCGCGTCCCCGGTTGCCTCTAGTTCCCGTTCCTCACTTCCTCTGTTTTTGGTTCGTTGTTCTTGGCCTCGGCTACCTCTCGACCAGGGCCCTCGCGCTCGCCGCCGGTCTTCCTCCCTTCTCGCGCCGCCTTTCCTAGTGTCCGGCCTCTCGGTCCTCGCGTCTGTCCCTACCTCGAGTCCTGCTTCGCCTTCTCTCTCGCCCTGGTCTCTCGCTCTCTCTTCCTCTTTGCTCGCGCCTACTCGCGTAGCCAACCGCCGCCTCCAGTCCTACGGTGGTCGCCGGTCCTCCCCTCGGTCTCCTCCGCCCGCGCGCTCACCTTCTCCCTCTCTCCCTCTCTCCCTCTCTCTTTTCCCGTTCGGTGCTCCTTTCCCCTCCCCTGTTCCGCTTCTGCGGTTCTACTTCTTCTTTCTTTGTTTTTCCCGTGTCCCCCTCCCCTTCGATCCTCCTTTCTTTTATTTCCTTATATTATCTCTCCACCGCTTAACAAAACTTGCCTCTTGCTTCTATTGGACCTTCATTGCACTCCTTTGTCTCTTCCACATAAAACAAGCCTATGCCTTTCCCTTCTTTCATCCTCTTATGTCTTGTTTCCTAATTGATTTTGATGCACTAATTACGACACCGCTTAGCCGCACCGAGGTTCACCTCAAATAAGAAGGGAGGCAATTTCCTTGATTTAATTTATTCAACACCAGCCTCGAAAGGGATACTCATGTAATATGTCCGATCGTAAATAAAATCGAGTCACTCAACCCCCAACTGCAGGGATAATAATCAATAATTCAATGCTTTACAGCTACTTTTCATTAAAATTCCGGATATTACAGCAAGGGTACGAAACGTAGGGATAAACCCTTCCGTTCCGACCGTCCAAAGACGACCATTACCAGTTCGAGTAGTGAATTAAAATAATGCGAAAAACACAAGTATGCAACAACATGCTAAGTGAAAATTAACGCAACTAGAACAATAATAAAGGAAAGCGATAAAAGTGAAAGTAAAGAAATGCGGTAAAGAAAGTGAAAAAGAAAAACGAAATGAAAAGCGGAAACCGAAAAGATTACATTGGGCGGGAGGAATTAAAAGCGATACATCATTTGCTCCAAAACACGGAAAGTGATAAAATAAGCAGAAAAGTAATATAAACTATTCCGAGGATTGAGTATGTGCCCTCGAGGTTGTCCCACTTGATCATCCGGATCTCGGATCTTAATCTCTTGATGTTACGGTGATGAATTGAAAGGGATTTGTAAGTATTTTGTGGAGATAAGTAGGTAGATGTGTGACTGATTGAGTTATGGGTTTGGATGTGATGAGATTGGAGAATAGAATGGGAAGAGGCTGAAAAGGGGCCAAGAGATTAGAATATAGAATGGAGTATTCGAGTAGCTCTTAGGCGAATTTCGATGAGAGTAACATTGAGGGATGAGCCATTGTGTGAATGAGATCCAAGGCCCTCTATTTATAGGGAGAGATTAGGTCAAGGAAAGACCTATGTTTATGCTCGACAAGCCGTCTAGAATAGGGTACCACACCGGGCATGATATTGTGAAGATTGAACCGGATAGAACCGGGATAAAGAAGGGATAACGAGTCGATTCACTGCGCCAGCTGCAAAGGGATTTCTATGGTTGTGTGCCCTAGCGTGCTTCCAAGGGAGTCTCCGGGGCAAAACACAACATTCCACTTAAAATTTAGGGGTGGCGATCGCCGACTATAGGAACATCCCAAAAATGGAAAGTTTTCATTTTCGGCAGGTTTCCATTTTTAACATGTTTCATTTTTGGTGCGGGATGTGTGCTCCTAGTCTCGGGTGTTTTGTCTTGGAGCCAAAATGCAACACTTTGATGCTTGTGATCATGAAATGCAGCATGTAACGTCGTCTTAAGGTCTTCCGCTCCTTGTCTAGTTAGGCTGAAGTGAAACGCAGATGTTCTAAGCCCGGAATTACCCGGTTCACAGCACTGGACGCTGTTGTCTCTGAAGGCTTGGCCCGGTTCTTGGATCCTCTCGAATAAAAAGGGGATTTTTAATCGACCTAAGGCAAAAGGCTATTTATGTGGTGCTGGGGTTCTTTGTGGTTTACTCGTCTACCGTCGCACCATCAAACACAGTCCGAGATCCAAATCCTCAAACAGGACTCGAGATTTCATCATGGGACCAACAAACTAAAAACAGAGAAAAGAACAACACTTTATTGGCATCTATTGTTAGCCCCCACTTCGATCGAGTATGAAAGATAAAGGTTAAAGTAGACACTAAAAAGGTACTTTCCTGGTGTTGTGTAAGATGCTAATTAGAATTTACATGTTTGCAATCGAGTATCTTTTATCTTCAACTTTAATAAGAGAGGCTTGGAGTTGACCGGCGGAGTCCGAAGTCCGAGTTGTTAATTCCTGAACTTGGATGCTTATAGACCTGAAGTTTGGATTGGTGTGCCTAAACTTGACCATGTAGTCCGAAGCTTGGCGAGGGAGCTTGAACTTGACTCGGCTAGTAAAGTCTTAAGTCTAGCTGGGGTGCCTGAACTTGACGCTTCTTGGATCCGAAGTTCGGCTGGGTGTGCCTAAACTTGACCTTTATTGGTCCGAAGCTTGGTTGAAATTGTCCGCACTAATAGTTTTGTTACCTAATAATCGAATATAAATGGTTTCAAGTGTTACTTCAAGATAATTTTTAATCGGATCATGTTCAAATGTGGTTCCTTGATTTGGCCATGGAGTGGTCCTGAAGTCTTGGTGTGGTGCCTAAACCTTGACCGCTGCTGGGCTCGAATTTCGTAGAGGGACGTCCGAACCTTGACCACAGCTGGCGCCGAACCTCAATGGAGATGATGTCCGAACTTTGACCATCGGTGGTCCTAAAGCTCGACTAGGGTGTGTCCGAACCTTTACCACCTGTTGGGCCTTAGACTCGACTGAATTGTGTCCGCACCTTAACCGTTGTTGGGCCTAAAGCTCGACTTCTATCCATTTTCGTCGAAATAGGGACGGATATTTATCTTTATGTAGAAATTCTTGCCTAGACTTGATCCTTGGATGACCTAAAGTCCAGTTGCTTGAAAATATGATGTTCCATGAGGTGATGTGTCGCATTCGAAATTTGAGCTGTTAGTTTGTGTGCTAATAGCTCCTTTGTAAGGTAGACGATTTGTGTCTTCCCCGAGGATTCTTGGAGTTGTTGTGGTTGTCTAACCCTTTCGATCTTGAGCCCCCATGTTCTTCCCGGATGCTTGTGTCTAGCTCTTCTTGAATGTTGGAGACTCACTTTGATTAATTGATGGCATGGAAGATTCTCTTTGAAGATGACGGTGTTGGTGACCTCCCGATGCTAACTTAATGCTTGATGCTCGCTTGTTTGAATAATTCTTTTTTATTAATTTTTGTGTTCTTAGGAGTTTGATTCATGCAAAGGAGATGATGAATGCAAGACTCTATTATAAAAACAACTCGTATTCCTTTTATTAAGATGATACAAAAAGTTCAAAAAGACAAAGATAAAATTGCACATGGGCTCCGCTCCCTAAAGTAGAGCCTAAAGAATGTGTATGTGCTTGAACGATGTTGTACTACTACCGGCGGTGGACCGTGATCCTTGTTGTTGAATCATACCGGCATGCTTCTCAATTGATTTCTACTCCTCCGGATAAGGCAAAGTGGCTTTGATTTTTAAGAATTGGAAATTGGGAAAAAGATTAGGATTGGGGTCGAACCGCATGGGCTTCCTACGTATCTACTATAGCGAAAATTAGGCCTTCGTAGTTCAAAAAGGAAATGATTTTGGTTGAATTTTTTATTTTATTGGAAGACAGGAAAAGGAAATAGACATTGCATTGGATATGAAAAAGGAGAATAGACAAAGAACAAACGTGAAAGGGAAATGTGCTCTTTTATTGGCTCCTTGATGAGTAGTGGGATCATTGGATGACTTCTAGTAAGATGTTCGCTCTTCTTCTATGAGCATACCAAGCATCTCTAAGTGTTTTGATGTCCATGATGGGTAAGAACTTCAGTGCTGATGATAAGCGAGTTAGAGATTCTTGATGATGATCCCGACCCGATCCTTTTCGGATGGCCGATTAGTCATGTAGGCGGTTGTCGCCCTCCAACAAGTAAGGAAGTCGATACGACCTTCATTGTCTCCTTGCTTGATCAATTCTAGATCCTGAAGTGTGACTGGTAGATTAGTATTGTAGGAGTATTGTTGTAAAATCTCCCGGCAAAGATCCTTCTAGTTTGTGACCTTGTGTGGGTCGATAGCGTTGTACCGCTTCATGACATATGTGCTAAATGTCCATGGAAAAATGACATGGTATGTGTCCTCTGGTACATTATTCAAAGTCATTGCCCCCACAAAGTTTCTCACGTGATGGTAAGGGTTCTCGGTTCCATGAAACTTGCTGTTAGGCGTGATAAGCTTAGGGGGTAACTTGCCTTTAGGGATTAAAGTGAATCCCTTGCCGGATAGTGGTGATTGAACATTGAGGACTCCCACAACAGCTTCTCTATCCGATTTATTCTTGGATCGGATTAAGGCTTGGGTTGAGGTTCGGGGTGAGATCCTTCTCCTTCTTTTTCTTTCCCTTTGGACTTTGATTTCTTCTCTAGTTCTTTGTGTATGATACTAAGGGTTTCAGCTATTGATTCAATCTTCTTATCCCGAGCCTCAATCCTAGCTTCTACTTTAGCAACAAACTCTTTGAATAGGGTCATGATGGGGGTTTGCTATGGCCGATTGGCCATTTTTGGTGGAAGATTATGTTTAGACCTTGGACAACGCACCAGTGTTACTAGTAAAGGTGCGGGACGTACTCGTTGTGGTACGTACTAATGTGGGACGTATCGGTGTTGACCATGTTGGTGTTGAAGTAGATTTCTTACTTCCTAAACACTTCGTCCTAGGATTCCCGACTTGCATAAGATTTCCTATCCTATATCCCAAAAGAGTACGCTCAAGACTAACTCGTGGAAGAAACTTCTAAGAGAGATGGGGCTCAAGTGTTTGACCCGAGGAACGATTGATCCTATGATAAAAGAAAAATGATATGCTCTTTATTTGGATGCGAGATAAAGGAATGCAAAACAAATGAAATGGAATGTATGCAGCGATGTGCATGACTTAATCCGGGATGATTATATGATTTGGCTAGTGTAGAACTGAAATGCATATATGATTATTCCTAATGGAAGATGAATTTGTTTTAGCTAAATGAGAAATGAAAGACTCTCCTAATTAGAGATGAATTTTAATTTTGACTAATGCAAAAATAAAATGGATAGACTCACCTAAACCGAGATGAATTGGACTTTTGGCTAATGCAAAAGTGAAATGTAAAATTTGGACTCACCTAATTTGAGATGAAATTTATTTTTGGCTAATGCAAAAATAAAATGCAGACTCACCTTAATTGAGATGAAATTTATTTTGGCTAATGCAAAAATGAAATGCGGACTCACCATAATTGAGATAAAATTTATTGTGGCTAATGCAAAATGAAATGCAAATATGGACTCACCTATTTGAGATAAAATCTATTTTTGGCTAATGAAAGAATGAATTCACCTATTTGAGATGATTTTGACTTTGGCTAAATGCAAATATAGACTCACTTAATATGATATGAATTTGATTTGCTAATGCAAAAACGAATGGACTTACCCTAATTAGGATGATTGTAATTTTGGACTTTTTGGCTAAAATGCACAAATTAGACTCGACTCAAAGTTTAATTTTTTATTTATTTTTGCACCCATGCAAGGATTATTCAGACGTTCCTCACCTATTCCTAAAGCCTCACAAGTAGAAGATTAAATCTAAAATAAACACACTCATTCAAGCATGCAAATGAAGGGGGACCACCTAATAGTCAAAAGATCTATGGTCAAAGAAAGTTAAGGCACGGTGGGATACATGGTGACTCATAGTCCGAGGATTTGGTCCTCCATGTGGGGCACGGCAAGAGAAAAGGTCGGAATCCTCGGTGCCTCTCGAGTGAACCAAGCGAGTTTGACCAAAGAGCAGGTGGTACGAGGGATGAGGTACCGTTTCCTTGGGTAAGCAAGCCTAGTTGGGCCCGCCTAAGATTCAGTTGGAGCCTCATTCCGTAAAGGGTAAACAGGGGGTAAAATAAATTTTTCCTAGGGGTCCAAAATAATATTTAAACTATGTTCAAAGGTCGCTAAAAGCGGGATGTCTAATGCAAGCACATTATTAAAACACACTACTCAAATTTTTAACTTTCACCTTCCTAATAAAAAATTGTCCCTAGTGGAGTCGCCACTCGTAGGAACCATGATCGGTGGACCGAACCGAGCTTCCCCACGAATGTTTGACGTTGGATTTTAGAACACTTTAAAGAATGATTTTAGAGTTTTTGAAGATATGGTTTTGAAAGTGGGGATGAACCTTTTATTAAGATTTAGAATTTTATTAAATCTGATTTAAAGTGAATTAGGCAAAGTTTAAATGGCGGTTTTATTAATTATTTTATTTTAGCAATTATTTTCGTAAAGGTCCTGCGATATTATCTATAAACCGAAAAACAAAGAAACCTAGAATTTTATTTCTACCATGAGGCTTTAGGGCCAAACTGGTGTGAAAACATTGATTTGGACCCAAGCCTTGCCTACCGACCACTCGGTGCAAGCGGCAACCTCGCACCCGGTGGTGCCGGTGTCGGCCGGAGGCCCCAGCTGAGGAATTCAGCCTCGACTTCTAGCTTGGCTAACGGATCCAGAATTTAATTTTCTACTTGTTCGATCAAAAATAGCCGGGAGCGAGATCTATAAGAAATAAATTAAAAAGGAGTCGCCAATTAGTTTTTAGGAAAGAAAAACTAAGTAAAATAAAATAAATGCTCTCTCAATGTTAGTATGGGAAAACTAAGATTGAAAGAGGCTAAATATGACTCTATCGGTCTTTGAACCGAGAATTGGATTCGGGCGAGGGTACGAAACGTAGGGATAAACCCTTCCGTTCCGCCCATCCAAAGAGGACCATTTCTAGTTCGAGTAGTGAATTAAAATAATATGAAAAACACAAGCATACAACAACATGCTAAGTGAAAATTAAAGCATCCAAAACAATAATAAAGGAAAGCGATAAAAGCGAAAGTAAAGGAAAGCGGTAAAGAAAACGAAAAGGCAAAACGAAAAAAAAGAGGAAACTAAAAAGATTACATCGGATGCGGAGGAATTAAAAGCGATACATCATTTGCTCCAACATACGGAAAGTAATAAAGAAAGCATAAAAGTAATATAAACTGTTGTGAGGATTGAATTTGTGCCCTCGAGGTTATCCAACCTATTGATCCGGATCTCGGATCCGGATCTCTTGATGTGACGGTGGTGAATTGAAAATGATTTTTGTAAGTATATTGTGGACATAAGTAGGTAGATGTGTGACTCGATTGAGTTATGGGTTCGGATGTGGTGAGATTGGAGAATAGAAAGGGAAGAGGTTGAAAAGGGGCCAAGAGATCGAATACAAAATGGAGTATTCGGTAGCTCTTAGGCGAATTTCGATGAGAGTAACATTGAGGGATGAGCCATTGTGTGAATGAGAGCGAAGGCCCTCTATTTATAAGGAGATGTTAGGTCAAGGAAAGACCTAGGTTTATGCTCGGCCAGCCGTCCAAAATAGGGTACAAAACCGGGCATGATATTGTGAAGATTGAACCGGATAGAAGCGAGGATAAAGAAGGGATAAGACCCGTTCACGAGCACCTAGCAGCAAAGGGATTTTTAGGGTTACGTGCCCTAGTGTGCTTCCAAGATAGTCTTCGGGGAAAAACACAGCGTTCCACTTAAAATTTAAGGGTGGAAGGTGCTGACCATAGTAACATTCCAAAAATGGAAAGTTTTCATTTTCTCGTGGTTTCCATTTTTAACATGTTTCATTTTTGGTGTGGGATGCGTGCTCCTAGTCTCGGGGTAGACTATCTTGCAGCCAAAGCACAACATTTTGATGCCTATGATCATGAAATGCAACATCTAACATCGTCTTGAGGTCTTCGACTCCTTGTCCGGTTGGACTGATGTAAAACACAGTGTTCTAAGCTTGGAATTACCCGATACGCGAGTACTAGACTCTGTTGTCTCCGATAGCTTGGTCCGGTTCTTGGATCGTCTAAAAGAAAAAAAGGGGATTTTGGATTAACCCAAGGCAAAAGGCTATTTATGTGGTGCTTGGGGGTTCTTTGTGGTTTATCGGCTTCCGTCACACCAATCAAACACGATCCGAGATCAAAGTTCTCAAATAGGACTTGGGATTTCATCAACGGACCAACAAATAAAAAACAGAGAAAAGGACGACACTTTTTTGGTGTCTACAGACTCTATAATTTGCTGAAGCTTGACCTTTCTTGATCCGAAGCGTGGCTAAAAATTCTACTATACTAACATTCTATCAATAAATAATAGATATACAAAGTTCAATATTTTACCGGAATAATTCAAGCAAGGAATACCGAAAAGAAAAACTGAAAAAAGCTAAAATGGTGGGCACTATGATCCTGTTTTCTTGCACGGCCTGTACGAGATGTCGACCACACATCTTGTAATGATACCACCTGCCACCTACGACTAAACCAAGTCAGGCTTTGGAACACGGTGTCGGCTATGTCTTGGGCAATGCATGGTTGGAGAGCGTATATCCGACCAATCTTCACAACTCCTCTTCTTGGAAGCTCATTTCTTGGAAGCTAAAATGGTGGGCCCTATGGTTAAAAAGCTTGATTTTTGCTATATTCATCAAATGTCGACCGATTTGCCTATAAAGGAGGGGACTTGGAAGCTCATTTTGCACATCTTCACAACTCCTCTTCTTGCTTCCTTTTGCTTACTCTTGAGCTTGGTTTCTTACTTCTTGGGAAAACTATTGTGGTTTCCTTAAAAATACTCAAAGTATGTCTCAAAGACGTCCTCATCCCGAGAGAAGGACAAGGGCCGAAAGCTTACCATAAGATTTGTTCCTAGAGAGGGAATGACACCCTCACCATGAATGGAATCCGAGTGACCTCTTCATGGAGGTCGAAGGCCATGTCTCTTCATTGGCAATGTCCACTATGGTAAATGTCTTGACTTGAACTTCTTCTATTTCATACTAGTGTGGCACTTTAATTAAAACATTTCAAAACTTCATTCTTCATAAGGGACATTATCCAGGGTAGCGAGGATATCAAAACGTTATTTGTCACCTTTAGAGAGCGGAACTATCCACTGGAGTAAACTTTAACTAATGTCGAGTTTGGTTTACTCGTATACCACTTTAAGTCATTTGTGTGATCGCACCGATCGGGGTATCACTTGAGCTATTAGAGAATGATTCCGGGATACCATCAACACTTTTGATCTCCCATTTGGGGAAATGACTATCACTCCTTTAGGCTTTGTTGTCCTCATGGGTTTGGATTTCTCGGGTGAACCTTTAGTGGACAACCAAAATTTGTACCAAAATCGTGACTATTTACATCATCATTTTGGTCTGGTTGCTCTTTAATTTCCCCAAGCCAACTATTTTGTGTAATCCATTCTTCTTTCTGCTTTCATCGATGCCGAGTTGTGGGCTTGACACAACCCACAACAACAAACTCGTATTGTGATTGCCCTTAGATTGTGCATATCTATCTTTTCTAACCAAGGGTCTAACCAAGGGTCTAAGGTCTATGTTCACTATCTAGCCAACTTGATAGACTTGGATCGAATAAAGTACCTTAACTAGGGTGTGCCCATATATACTACTTAATACGAGGTTTACGCATTGGGGCTTGCCGTATTACTCCCCAAGAAGGATTCGGATAGCTTCATGCCTTTGTGCGGCATATGGAGGATTATTGAGGTATGCTCTATTCCTCTTAGCCTTTGACGTTTCCTTTTTATGAATTCAAAATTTACTTATGTGGTAAATTTGCATTCATGGTTGTATGAATACTTTCCCCAATTTTCACTTGGCTCGAAGGTTCACCCATCATTTTCGACAGCGTAGCATGGGCGAAGGTCCACCTTACACAACTAAAGGCAATTAGGCTTGCATTTTTACATCCTGCTCTCAACAAAGTGGTCATCGTATACTTCTTTAGAAATTTTTAAATTTTAGGCTAGTATGGTCCAAAATATTAATTTGCCAATTCTTAATTTTGCCCTGACCCACGGTCCGGTATGGACCATAGTCTAGGTTGTGGTGAACCCAAGCACCGGCTACGAGCCATGCCTGGTCACCTCTACTTGGCTAGCCAAGCTTAACATCCTTTCCTTAATGCTCATGGAATAAATTTTTATGTTTTGGAGCAGGCTAACTTTCATCCTTGGTCCCGAAGTCAACTTCCTTCACAACTCGAGTTGTAAGGGACTAAAGTGAGAGACAGAT
The DNA here is from genome assembly GCA_021018815.1 of Talinum fruticosum. Classification (NCBI taxonomy): domain Eukaryota; kingdom Viridiplantae; phylum Streptophyta; class Magnoliopsida; order Caryophyllales; family Talinaceae; genus Talinum; species Talinum fruticosum. Next base: position 1,850,689 of record JAITYX010000012.1, read on the forward strand.
TCTCTTGGAAGGCCCACTTGGTTTCTACTGGTACCTTGGTGAGCAGATTATACCCCAAATTCACCATAACACATGGCCACCTTTCAGTTCGAAGGATCCACCGGAGACCATGTTTTATCTTTGTTCGATTACTCCGAAAGAACATGTGGAAATGACAACTAGGTATCCTTGCACATTTTTCCTGGATGCAACTTTGACCTATCCTTAATACTTGGGAAGGATTATGATCCAAATGGTAAGCTCAAGTTGGTTGTTATTTGGTTTTATTTCTAGTATGAAAATTAACCTTTGTGGTACTACACACATTCTCGAGCAACATTCATATTCCAAGCCTTGAAGTTGATGTATCCCCGCCTAGAGAGCCCCCGCATATTGTTCAAATTCAGAGATTCTAAAGTCCAAAATGTGTAGGGCATTCGTTCCCAAGGAATTGGAAAGGGAGTAAGAGTGTTGTGCTCTTTTTTTAGTTGTATGCTAAAATGTTTTCTTAACATGATGAAATTATAGTATGACCGGAAGCAATCTTGAAGGATGCCCATTGGATTCCATCTCGTCCTCCGAGTGTTGAGAGACTTGTTTACTGGTCGTGCATTTTGATCATTTCTAGTAAGTCCAGTTAGTTGAAATGCTAGTCTTGAGTTCTTAGTGCGTGTGCTAATTACTCTTTTGTCTCCTCGGGGTCATCGCTCTAGGTCTTCCTTTTCAGGAGGCTTCCTTGGTGGTTCTAGGATTCGTGCGAGACATCCGGCCAACCTTAAATGCCATCTAGTAGCACTGCTTGAGCTGACACTCCTCGGCGTTCATCTCGAAGTACTTCGAAGCCGGACTAAGCTCATCCGGACTCGGGCCTAGTTCATTTGGAGTTGGGCCTAGCATATCCGCTTTCGGTATCTATATTATTCCTTTGCAAGTCCGTATGGCAAGCCGTACGATTTTCATCGAGCTTCTTATAACGAGCCTTATCATATGGCCTCACAATCAACTTGGGACTCGCGGAGCTAGTTCTTCCAACATGGTGACGGATAGGCGAATGTCTATTACAGAGGACATAGGCAACTATCTCTTCGGAGATGCCGATGACAATGATGATGAAGATTATTGAATAACCTCTTGTTGGGTGCTTTTGTTAGTATTTGTGTACTTTGCATCATGATTAAACTTTATGTAAGAAGATGAATGCAAAACTTGATCTAAAATGCTTTCTTTATTTATATGATGTAAAAAATTTCAAAGACAAAATTCCAAAAAAAATTACACTAGTCCCCATTCCCCCAAAAGAAAATAATAAAAAAGAGAAACGAAAATGATTAGTAAAAAGCACGGTCCCAAGTAACAAGAGTGAAAACTATAAATAAAATGGGCCGAAAATAATAACAAGGCCCAACTGTAGGTGTTGCCACTAGGCGGGCTGGCGAACCAATCAACCAGACCGGCGCCGGTCAACGAGCCGTGCCCGAAGGGTTTGACGCTAGCGGTGATAGTGAACCGAGGTTAGAGTCCTAGAAACTCTATGAATAACGCTAGAGCGACCTCCAAATAGAACACAACCGAAAACTTAATAGGAGTTCCCTAAAACAGATCACATATTTCCCAGAAATTTCCACATCCATTCCAAAAATGAACTCCATGGTTGAGTTTACTCAATAGATGCACGATATTGGGGATTTAGGAAAGGTAGGATGAGATGTCTATGGACTAAACACATTATTCATCATTAGATGAGTGAAGATCCATTGGACACTTCGAGGGTTGTGATGTCCTACTAGGATCCCGCGATGCATGTCTTCGAATTTGGAGATAGGGAATTATGCCCACTCCCGAGGAATTCGATGCTATACCTGTAGTAATCACTATCGAACAAAGCCGAGTGGTTCCCACGTTATTTAGCAACATGACAAGGACCAACATGTAACCGTTAAGCATGAGTAAAAGGGATATGGAGTTGATCTCGATTAGGGACGAGGTAAACCTAGGGAACCTAGTGCTTCACTTTCGTCTTATATACTGAGGCGAGTCCGGCGCGCATCCGGAAGCGTCGAGCCATCATTACGTGTCCGGTGGTGGCTTCCTGCCGGTGGGAGGCCATAGGGATAGAGTGTCTGTCACACTACTGAATGTGGTAAAGAAGTTGGGAGATTATCACTTCCTAACCCCGTTGATCCTTGCTGAAACATTCCCGGGGTTAAACCGAATTTCGATGAATAGGAATGAAAACTTCATCGGCAGCCCCTTCTACTATAGGTAACTAATGACTGAAGTAGCCATCTCGAACCCAACTGGCGCTGGCTAAGCCTGCTATTTTTTTTATTTTACTCTAGTTGGGTCGTGAACTAGGACTAGCTAAGCCATGGGATACGTAACTTTTCTAACTTTTTGCATTTATGATATACATATCTAGCCGATTGAGCACTTGGGGTTGGTGTTAGAGCCTGCAAAGATTGATGCATACTTGGCGTCCCAATTCTATCAAAGGCCTCGACATGCCGTGCTAACCGAGAGATCTACTCGCTGGGTGGAAGGCATGGTTGGATGCCACTCCTCTATGATATGGTACGTCAAGCACCGGCGTATGCCCCAATTTAGGACACATTCGATAAGGTACCCTTACGTACGATCGCTAGGGATTTGAATACAACACGCACTACTTGCCTAACCGTGTTATGCGGCAAATGGGTTGGGTACAAGATATCCCCTATATGGATTATATACCACCATCATCATTTGGCAAGCCTAATAGCGCGAGGCAAGTCCATTCTTGGAGTGAGTACTTGATGAACTTATCGCGATTGGGAAAGCCTAGGGAGGCACAATCTGAAGTTATCTCCGAGTTTTATTTGGAGTGGGTAAGGGAGTCTGATCCTATGATGCATAGGACACTAAGGAATCGAGAACAAATGAGGGATGCTCCTGCTACTACACCCGTATAGATCCGTGAAGTAGCCCCTCAAGCCGATGAGCGGGATTGTAGGAGAGACGTAGAGGCTAAGGAAAAAGAAGAAATGAAGGCTCACGGGATTGGGGAAGTGAAAAGGTGAACCCAAGAGGACGCGGCTAAATCCAAGTGACCCAAAAGAAAAGAAAATTAAGAAGGACTAGGGCCTAGAATTTAGGAATAAGAAAGACTATTTCTATTGGATTTTTGTTTTGCCTCCGTAGGATTATATTTTCCAAGTGATGTCCTTTTGATTTTTGCTTTTTAACTATCTACTCGGATAAGTAATAGGCTTATCGCTATTATTAATAAAGTTAAAAGCAAGAATTATGCTTACTCTTATGCTTTATTTAATTCTTAATCGCTCACCGGAATTAAGTGCATTGTTTCTAAATATAACTACAAGTAATAGATCATCTGAAATGGACTGCCCCTAAAAAATAGTCAAACATAGGAAATGAAAGGCGGGCCGCCTGAACTAGGTTAGGATGTTTTCCTATTGACAGGCGCCGACTAAAGTCGTGGCCTGATGTGGGCCTAACTCAATTTTCTCCTAAATTGTTTAGTTTAATGCTAAACATAATACTTTTTCAACTAGTCCAAATTCGTATACTCGAAATAATTCTTCACCATCTAAATCTACCAACTTTATTGCTCCTCCCGGCGGAATTTGATAGAGGATGTAAGTTCCTTCCCATTTGGGCTCGAATTTCCCTCTCGGATCTTAGATAGGTGCTCTAATTTCCTTAAGGACCATGTCGCCAACTTGTAAATGACGAGTTCTACCTTTTTGTTAAATGCCCTTGATATACGTGATCTGTTATATTTGGACATTATCTAGAGCACATAAACACCTCTCATCCAATAAAACTAACTCTTCATATTGTGCTTTAGCCTAGTCTCGCTTCTAGGATCTGATTTTCAGCTATAATCCTTAATGAGGGGATGACAATCTCTATTGGAAGGACTCGCTTCCATGCCATAAACTAGGGAGTAGGGAATTGCTCCGATAGATGACCTAATTAAAGTCCGATAACCCCATAAGACAAAAGGTAATTTATCAGGCCAATCTTTATAGCTAATAGTCATCTTTTCTATTATCTTCCCGATATTATTATTGGCCGCCTTGACCGCTCCGTATCTAAGGGCAATTGGGTCAAGACTTGTGATGCTGGATTTTATACTTCTCCAATAAATCTACTACCTCCTACTTAAAGTGACTGCATTCACCGATCAACTCATGCAGTACTCCATAATGGTAGACGATGTTTTGAGTCGAAACTTTGATATGTGTTTCAATGTAATGGTTGCGTAGGATACAACTTCAACCCACTTGGTGAAGTAGTCAATTGCTACAAGGACAAATTTGTGACCTCCCGTTCCTTTAGGAGTCACCTTACCAATGATCTCTATTCCCCAAGCTAAGAACGACCAAGGTGATGCAAGTGTAGTTAGAAAAGAAGGTCGTTAGTGTTGTAGATTCGTGTATATTTGGCACTTATGACATCTTTTGACAAACTCAAAGAAATATGTTGCCATAGTTGACCAATTATACCCTAATCTCTAGATTTTCTAAACCAACATTCTTCCATTCATGTGAGGTTCACATTCCCCACCATGAACTTTAGACATCATACCCTCTCGCTTCATATTGGTTGACGCCAAGTAAGCTAACACCTATGTTGGTTTTCTTGTATAGTTGTCCCTTATTTAGAAAATATTTGGTAGCTAAATATGAATTGCTCACTAGGCTCTAGAAGTGGAGTCCAATGGTTATTATTGGCTATCTACATATCAGTAAATATCATAGTACTAATTAGTTTGGTTGGTACTGAACACTTCTAGCATGTAGACGTGAGTAAGTCGACTTCTCCATTTTATACTAATAGGCATTAAGTGAATGTCACTAGGAATGTTGATCATAGATGCTAGTTTAGTTAAGGTATATGCAAACCGATTATCATCTTTAGGAAGCTATGTATATGAAATATTGTCAAACTGCTTTGCTAATTCCAAGTAAATGCGCTAGGTAAGGTGCCAAGGCCTCGCTTCGTACATTCCATTTTTAAAAGATCCGATTAATGATTAGACTCAAGTCGCCATAAACTATCATGTTTTTGGCTTCTATTTCTATTGCAGCCTTCTAGTCCTGTTGATGATGACATGAAGATGATGGAGCTGGTAATAGAGAGGTAAGGTACCGAGGGATAGGTGGTGACGTCCCCTCCCCCTTCCTTCTTCCAAGTCTCCTCCTTTTAATGTAACTTCTAAGGAGGAGTCCTAAAATTTAGCAGTGGATTATTTCTTTTCCTTGTCGCCCAAGCCTTTTCAAGATAGGACTTCCTAAAATGAATCCTCATAAAATAAATACTTTATAAATCATTATTTTTGGATCGACTTCAAATATTATCTTGAAGCTTGGTAATAAAAATCCCTCATTTTACGTCTTTTCTTCTCTTTTTCACCTTATTCGATAATTACCTAAAAATAGAAACAATTGGATAAATTAGATATAAAATATATAATATAGATTAATTAACTACTAAAAATACATATAAAATACGACTTAACGAATTCCCCTACACTAAGACTTTGGATATCCTCATGCAAAGAAATCAAGGACTCAACCTAAAAGTATATTTGCTCATAAAAACACACATAAAACATAAATTATACTCTAAGGTTGCCTTGATTTGAAAATAGCTTGATTGAAAATTATTTAGTCTTTTCCAAGCAAGCGAAAAATTAAACATTACATTGTCATCGGAGAGTTTATTCATCGAGTCTCACAATATCTCTTCCAATTAAGCAACAAAATCAAAAATTATCCATCATATTCAACATGCATTTACCGATAAAGAGGTCTAAAAAGTTTTAAGACTTGAAAAATTAAGGTGCAGTATGGTTATAAAGACAACTGAATTAGCAAAGATAACTTACTAAAAATTGATAAACTTGTCTTACAAACTTTTATTTCAACTTATTTTATTTCTTTTTGTTCAAATTTTTTTATTTTTTTCAAAACTCCATTCAAGCACATGTTCGAGGCCCATATAGGGTCTTAGAAATACAACACTCCCTATCTCGCAATTACTCAAATAGAGGTGTTGGAGTTAATACTTTATCCCTTTTTTTCTTTTTCTCTCTTAGTAGGTTCAAGTCATTGATTGGCCCACAAGGGGCATGACTCTCCTAGCATGGGTTACTCCATTCATAAAGGCTCAACTTGAGACCTAAACTTAAGGAGAAATGGTGCCGACCCACCAACTCCTACCCATGTTGGTGGACTAACTTATTTATTTATTTTTTCTTTTTGATTTTTGTTTCTATTATTGTTGGCATGTTTTGAGTTGTAAACAGCCCTAAACGGGGTTAACTCTTCCATCACAGGTCTTTTCCATTCAAAAGTCGCTTAAGGGAGCAATTGTCATACCACTTAAACCAACTTGTGTTGGTAAACCAACATATTCTAAATTTTAGTAGGCAAGACAAGAAAAATAACAATTTTGATGAGTTATTCGGCTAGATTCAATACTTTAGGTAAACAGTTAAAGTTATTTTATTGCCTCTATCACGGTCATATAACATGATCAAATAAAAATGAAAAACCATGATTGTCACTAATTGAAGAGATACATGAGGATTAACTCAAACAACTCTGAAAGAAAATTAACATGCTCAAAATTTCTCACTTATAAAGGGAAAAAAACTATAAACAGAAAAATTTAAGCAAGTTAACCTAGCATATATTCATGTTCATGCATTACTTAATATGGGACACTAAAAAAATTTTTTAAGAAAAAGACAATAAAATTAAATGCATATACTTTAATGCAAGATGCACTCCCCACAATTAATTTATGCATTGTCCCTAATGCATGCAAAATAAAATAATAAAAATAAACTATAAAAACTTCCTTGAAAAATGTTGGGTGCCTCCCATTCAACGCCTTTGTTTATTATCTTTGACTCGACACATCTGTAGCTCAAGGATCATTTAATTGGATTTCCCACACTAAATAGATTTGGTCTCCTGCATACTTGTAGTTAGGGGAAATTTATTTTGGAAAAGAGCAAATGCATTCTCCCCCACACTTACCTTTTTTGTTCCTTTTCAATTTTTAATAGTTATTTAAGGAACTTAGTATAATGAGGCTCTTTTTTATGGTATACAGAAGAGGAATGTTGATTTCTACCTTCCTAAATGTTTCTAAGATATCTTGTTTTTTCTTATTTAACTTAGGAGTTGTGCTTATCAATCTACTAGGAAATAGGCTTGTAAAGATCTTTCTTATTTTCACCTATTTCCTTAGCATTAGAGGTGTTATCTTTGTTTTGGTCAGGTTCAGATTTCTTGACCTCTAATTCTAGCTCTACCTCTATGTTTTTCCTAGGTTCCTCTAATTCTTTCCTAATTTGAGGTGTTATGACACTCTCATTCTCTTTTGGATCAAGGAAAGGTTGAGATTGCATTTGGGCTTGGAGGTTGCTAATTATGGTATCATTGGCAGTCTATCTCTCTTGAATCTACTTAATGGTCATCTCTAAATTTTGAAACCTAAGGTCAGTTTCCTTTTTCTAGTCATCCATCTTCTTAATTATTTATTCTAAAAGATAATTAGTTCTATCATGAGCAACATATTAATCAAATTATAGGGGATTTTCTTCAAATCCATACCTAAGGTTAGAGTAGTCACTCTATTCTTTATAAGTGTTGGAGAATGAGTCGTAGTTCATTTGACCTTGGATGGAAAAAATAGCATTCACATACCCCCTTTGTTGAGTAGGGTATACATTAGCAATGTGACCCTCTAAAGAGCAAATACTAAAAGCTACTGTTTCTTCTCTATTGACTAATTTGTTTAGCATAACAGTTATTTGGGACAATTGAATCTCTACAGATGGACCTAAATTGAACTCATTAACTCTACTAAACTAGGTATCTCCAATTCCAGATTGTTGAGTATTTTGGGCCATAATATTAAATAGTTCGATATCCTAAGCTAGAGTCTTATTAAATAGGGTCCATCCACTAGCAACATCTACCATATTTTTATCTATTGACAATAAACCTTCATAAAAATATTGAATCAATAAGTACTCGAAATTTGATGTTGGGGACAACTAGCACATAATTTATTAAAACGTTTCTAATATTCATAAAAAGTCTCCCCAGTCATTTGTTTAATGCTACAAATTTCTTTTCTACCAGGTCCAATCCTAGATGCAGAAAAAAATTTCATTAAAAATGTTTCATGAATTGGAGTCCATTTAGTGAGTATTGCGGGGGTAGCTAATAGAATCAATCTTTAGCCTTATGCTAAAGTGAAAAGGGAAATGCTCTCAACTTAATTTGGTCTTGAGTGATTCCCTCAGGTTGCATGGTGGAACATGTAATAATAAACTCATTGATATGACGATATAGATCTTGATCGAGCAATCCATGCAATTTAGGTAACAAATTTAAAAATCTAGAGTTCGGTTTCAGTGGTCGGTCCACCTGCAGGATATGAGATAGGTAGAACTTGTGTATCCAAGTTAGGTGTAACAAATTCACTTAAATTAGTCATCTCAATAATTTCGAACTTACAAAAATTGAGTTAGAATCACTTACTTGGCTTTCAACTTCTTCAAATGTATGCTCCTTGTCAAAATAAATAAAAAAAGACACTAAAACAAACTACAAAATTAAACTATTAAAGTCACAATGAAGTAATAAAAGTAGTCCATTATTCTTAAAAAAATTAATAAAAGTAGTAAATCTAAATTAAATAAAAATTAACAACTATTATTTTCTTTCCCAAGCAAAAACACCAAAATTTGTTAAGCTTATCATACAGTCATAAGTTAATCCACTAATTAGGCTTATAATTAAAAATATAACATAGGGAAGTAGGGATCAAATCACGAGAAAAGATATAATTATATGCAAGCTTTAATCTAATTAAATTTACCACTCGTTTACAACAAAACAGAAAATATGAATTAGAAAATAATAACTAAAAAATAGAAAATTACCTAACTACTAAATAAATAATTTACACATAATATAAAAATTCTAATAACCCAGTAAATTTTTTTATATTTTTTAAATAATTAAAACAGAAAACTAAGGTAGTAAAATAAACAGATTCTCAAACAGTAAAATAAAATAAATAATAAACTGATCTAAATTAATTACGAAAATAAATAATAAAATTTCCCATAATATTAAGAATAATTTTCTAAACGTAAAAAAACCTAAAAATAAAAAAATAAATTAAAAACTGAATTACTGATTTATTTAACTAAAAAACTGCAGTAATTAAATTCAAGAATTAAATCGAAAAAACATCAAATCAATTCTGAAACTTCTAAAATTTAATCACAGTAAACTAGGACTCTATCTAAACTCTATAATGAATAAAACAAAAATAATAATAATAGACACTATTTTTAAACTAATTTCTAACGGATTGACTCAAAAATAACAAATATTGATAGAAAAATAATCTGAAAAATTAAAATATAAAAAGACACAAAATTAAATTAAATTAAAATTAGTAAAAATAACCTAAGGTAATGATATTTGGGGGGGATAAACGAAATTAATAATAAAAGATTATAAATTTGTAAATTAAAATTGACAAACTAAAAAAATAACTAAAAAACAAATAAATATATTCAAAGATATCAAATTTATAAAAATTAGTTAGTATAATCAACTAGAAAATTGATTTAAAAATATCATTTAGCACCTAATAACCAATCTACTAACAAATTGATTTAAAAAGGATATATGATAATTTCCTAATTAAAAGAGGTGGGTATGAGTCATCCATGATTAAATAAGGTGATAGATACGTCTAAAAGATCGAGCGATTACGTACTTAAGTCCTTTAAATTATCATATGAATTTATATAAAACTAAGTAGCATTCACTTTAATTAATTAGATATAAAATCATAAACGTTAAATGAAAACTCATATATAACTCTCTATCTCTCTATGGTTTTGATTTCAAGTCATTTTAAGCATTTAAGAAGCTTATCTTTAAGTTTTCAATTTTGTCCGACCCACTCGAAACCATCTACTGAGTATAATGGTCTTAACTGGGTTTCTAACCCACTCGGACATAACTCGGAAAGATGACATGAGTAAATAATTTCACAAAAACTTCATAATGAGCATTGACATAATGTTCTAGCTGAAAATGAATTAGTGCATTAATTCCTCTTTCTAAGTCAGTTTATTGAATGAAATTATTTACCCGATCAAGTTTATGCATTCTGATTTTTTCAATTTTAATAACTTGATCATTTAAAGGATTGACTCAAGATGCAATTTGAACCTAATGAATATTAGACTCAAAAATTCCCTTCTTTCAGTCGAAGATAATTACGCACTTCATTATTATGAATTAATTATAATCTTTACCTAATTTTGGACCAAAGTATTTTTATACTTGTGAGTACCACTTTGATTTGCTTTTGTAGGTTGATTAAAGTATTTTAATCTTATTTTGAAAAGCAAAAGCAACTGGCTTCCTACCGTTAAATACCAACAAACAGAAAAACACCTTTTCTGGACAAGTCGTGGTTGTTTGTTACCAAATCCGATAAACTTTAACTTTGAGTCTAACGGTTATTTCCACCCCGCATTTCAATCACAACCGGTGGAATGGACTACTTGTCGAGCCAAGGACCAAAGCACAATGTTCACATTGTAACGGCTCCTTTTCCGAGTGACTCGGACTAGTCGTTGCAACGGCTAATGAAGCTCACATGTCCGGAACAAATTTTAACGAATACTCTACGCTGCCGAGTATAAATAGAAGCTTTCCTACAAGACTTGTAGACTGAGAACACATTGCTAATCACTTACTCAGTGAATACTCACTCAATCTTCTAGCTTACAACTCTAGTTCTTAAGTTCTTACTTTCTTAGTTGTAAAGAGAAAGTCTTGTAATCACTTCTACACTTTCAATTCTTTGTTAAGTCCCTTGACCGAGCTATAAGGATTAATTCAGCTCGGTTGTGCCTAACTCGTAAAGGTTACCTTAGTTACGAAGTACTAAATCAAATAAAGTAATTTTTAATGAAGACTCGGACACTCGCTCAACGCATTTCGAGTTACATTACATGAATCATTAATAACCATCTCGTATTTATAGAGTTTTGATTCCAAGGCATTCTCTCGTGTTTTAGAAACTTTTCGAATAAAATGGTATCCTCTCTAAGTACTACAGACTTGCACTTCATGTGTTTATTGCGCTTCTTTAAGTGACTCGTAAAACGGATTCTTTGTTCCGAGTCCAACGATCACTCGATTTATCGCAGATTGAGTGAACTAGTGTTTCACCTTCTCTCACTCGAAACCGGCTTCGATTATAAGCTCAATTTCATTAGAGTCGGTACCTCTAGTCCTGTTTCATACTTAGTCTATATCAAGTTATCTCACTCGATATTCTTTACTTATCTTGATCTATCGCTTAGACTAAGTCGGATGGAATTTTGAGTTATATAGTTATTAGACTCGAAAATTCCACTTCTCTTCGACTCGGATAATTAGTTGATTAATTATCATAATTATTTTATTATTCGTGTCTAATTTTGGACCAAAGTATTTTATACTTTGAGAACCAAAATTGATTTACTTTTGTTGGTTATTCAATCAAGGATACACTTTTCAAACTACAAAAGTAACCTGGCTTCGTAACGTCAAATCACTAGCGGACATGACTTTTCACCTTCTCTCGCTCCAGTCCCGGAAGATTCCGTCAGGACTATCTCGTTTCCAAATCTGGAAAATTGGAACGCTAAGCTTAACGGTGGTTTCCACCTTATCTTTCAAGACACCACCAATGGTTTTGGGACTTCCAAGAGAGTTAAACCGTTGTCCAACGTTCACATTACAACGGATACTTTCGAGTGACTCGTAAAGCTTCTATCAACGGTCATAGAGGACTCTCGGTCAGCAGATGAAGATAACGGTACTCTGCCTGGTCATCTATAAATAGAAGCCACTTCACAAGACTTGAAGATTGCCGAACATATTGTTAATACACATACTTGCTCAAAGTATTTATATACATTCTCAATCTTCTACTTACAACTCCTACTCGTAATTTATTACTTTCCGAGTTGTAAGGTCTTGTACTTAATTACAAACTCTTTCTTACTTTCTCTGTAAGGTCCCTTGACTAAGCCGTAAGGGTTAACTCAGCTTAGTTGTCCCTAGCTGTAAGGGTTATCTCGGTTAGGAAGTACTAGATCGGATAAGGGAATTTCGAGTCTAGGAAAACTTGTATAGAGTTGTCTAAGGGAGCAACTCGGGTTCGGTCAGTTCACGGTATTTTGTGGACTCAAAATAGTGGATTTGACTTCGTGCTTGGACTAGCATGGTCCGTGGTTTTCTCGCCCAGGAGGGTTTCCACGTAATTTCTAAGTTTTATCTTTCCGAGTTCATTCTAGACTCGGACAGTCATATTACTCCTGCTTGACTTGCCTGTTTATTCGTGATAGCATTTCTAAGTCCAAGCTTTTCGACCCTGCTGTTTGACTCGTAACCTGTCTCTGTCTCTTCGTTAACAAAAGAGCTAACGTTTCCAGGAAAAACTTCTATCACCCTATTCACCCCCTCTAGGGTGACTCAAACTCTCCCCGAGCAAACCTTCAATTGGTATCGAGCCTAGCCTTTTAGAAAGGATCTAACAATCCAAAGGTCTCAAGATCAAATGGCTCGTAACACCGGAGAGTTCGACGAAGGAAGATCTTCCAACAGGCCACCAAAATTCAAAGGATCAAACTTTGGGCACTCGGAAGAAGCTTATGGAATGTTTCCTCATGGATCATGATGAAGATGTATGGGAAATCATACAAAATGGAAACTACGTCCCTATGAAATCGAAGAGTTCAAACTCGTTCCTAAGACAAAGGCTAAGTTCACACCAGGAGAAGCAGAGAAGTTCGGAAAGAACTTCAAAGCAATGAACATCCTTATGTGTGCCATAAGCTCGGAAGAATATAATCGAGTCTCCGCTCGTGACTCGCCAAAGAGGTGTGGGATACTTTAGTCAACACCTACGAAGGTACAAGTCGAGTAAGACAAGCGAAGATCGCTTAGTATCTTCATAAATATGAGCTTTTCAAAATGGAGCCAGAGGAGAACATTACTCGGATGTTCATTCGCTTCACCGAGATTACCAATAATCTCAAATATCCGGGACTTCCCATGAAGAAATGTGCCGAAAAATTCTCGAAGCCTACCCAAGAGACGATGGGGTCCAAAAGTAACCGCCATAGAGGAGGCTCGGAATCTTGCACAGCTGAAACCAGACGAGCCGATAGGAAAACTTCTTACTCACGAAATCCACCTAGAAGAGGAAGATGCTGAGGCAAGCACAAAAAGAAATATAGCACTAAAAGCCTCGGAATCTAAAGAAGCAAATCCGAGCTCATCTGACTCGTAAGACGATCCCATGGCACTCATTGCAAGAGGCTTCAAGAGAATAATGAAGCACAAAAGATGGGATAAAAGGCCAAAGGAAGAATTCTACAAGAAAGACAAGAGGAACAGAAAAGGTAAGTATTCCTCACCCTCAAAGTTATCTTTATCTAAGAATTCTGGATGTTTTGAGTGTGGCAGCAAAGACCACATAGTCAAAGACTCGTCCGAAAAGAAAAAGGGACAGAAAGAAGAAGAAGGCCATGATGGTAACATGGAGCGATGAAGACTCATCGAAGATGACGATGACTCGGACGACTCAAAGTGTCTCGATGGCAATCTCCGACTTAGAAGCCGAAGGAAAGTCGGACTCGAGACTCGAACAATGAGGAAACTAATCCTCAAGAGGTAATTGATTATTTCCTCAAATTCTCCAAAGTCGATTTAGCTAAGTACATTTTTACTTTGGAAGAAAAGTCCAATTCGATTCTTCTCAATTCAAAGAACAACTTGAGTTAATTACTTCGAGAGCACTTCTTTGAAAAATGAATTAGAAAAACCGAGACTCTCATTCGGAGAACTCAAGACTAGTGCTCAATCTAATGAGACCGAGTCCGAGTTACTCGAGAAAGAAAATGAGGAGCTAAAGCGTAAGCTCACCGAGTCTCAAGATCTGGTTTTAAAGTTTACTCAAGGTCGAAAAACCTTGACATGCTCTTAGGATCACAATGTGTCTCCTTTCGAAAAGAAGGTCTTGGTTTCAACAAAGAAGAGGAATCCAATTCCTACTCGGATTTATTCAAAAAGGATTTCAGAACCGTGAAGTTCAGGAAAGCCGAGCACTGGTCGCATTCACGTAAATAAAGGGAGGACTAAGCCCGAACTCGTTTACAAAAGGAAAACATTCTCTCATGTTTCAAAAGGAAAGGTTTTTAAAAAGAAAGAGACACGGACTCGGTTCTCCGAGAGGAAGACTCGGAATCGGACAAAACCCAAAGTCATTCAAATCTGGGTTCCGAAACACCTTCTTCCTCGAAAAGGACCATAGTAAGGAATGTTACTGGGTTCGTTAGAGGAAGTGAGAAGGGTTAAATTCTCTCTGTTTTGCAGTGTCACTCGAAAAGATCAAAAGGACACCGGTACCTTGACAAGTGGATGTTCCCGCCATATGTCGGGAGATGCGGGACTCTTTTCTCGAGTTGGAAAACATAAAGGAGGAAAGGTCACATTTGGAGATGATAGTAAAGGCAAGATAGTGGGGATTGGCAAGATTGGAAAAGGAAGCAATTTGGTCGATCCAGTCTACCTTGTCAAAGGTTTAAAGTACAATCTGCTCAAGCATCTCTCAACTATGTGATAAAGGTCAAGAGGTAAGATTCACTCGCACCAACCGCTACATTTCGATGTCAATACCAAAGAGACCAAGCTGTCAGGTAAAAGATCAGGTAACACTTATATCATTCCTCTCTCGACTCGAGTCGAATCTATCTTGCTTAAAAGCATCTCTTCATGATGATTCATGGTCTTGGCATCGTAGATTAGGGCATATTAGCATGCATACTATCAAAAAGTCGGCATCTCATGGTCTCGGTTAGGGGTTTACCTAACCGTGTTTTTGAGAAAGATAAAGTATGTGACGCATGCACCAGAGGGAAACAAGTCAAATCTTCATTCAAATCTCTCGAAGACAGTTTCCACATCCAAAGTGCTTGAGCTACTACATATGGATTTATGTGGCGAAATCCTCGTTAAGAGTCTCGGAGGTAAATCTTACATATTCGTTATTATTGATGATTATTCTCGATTTACCTGGGTGTGTTTTCTTAAGCACAAGAATGAAGCTTTCAAGGAGTTCAGCAAGCTCTGCAGAAAAATCCAAGTTGAGTCTCGGACTCGGATCCGGAGGATTCGAACCGACCATGGAAGGGAGTTTGACTACTCGGAATTCTCGGAGTTTTGTGACAAAAATGGAATCTCTCACAACTTCTTAGCACCCGTAACTCCTCAACAGAATGGAGTAGTAGAGAGAAAGAACAGAACCCTTCAAGAAATAGCAAGGACGATGATGATTGAGCACAACTTGCCTTACTATTTCTCGGGCAGAGGCAATCAACACAGCCCAACTACACTCGAATAGATGCCTCATCGGACCCATTATGAAGAAAACACCTTATGAGCTCTATAAAGGGAAGAAGCCAAATATTTCCTATTTCGGACCATTCGGATGTAAATACTTCATTCACAACAACGGTAAGGATCACCTGACCAAGTTTGATGCTCGGTCGACGAAGGTATTTTTCTAGGTTACTCCTTTCATAGCAAAGCTTATCGCATTTTTAATAAGTGAACTAACAAAGTAGAAGAAAGCATCCACGTAGTGTTTGATGAGCTTGAACAGGAGAAGCCAAGTGAGTCGTCATACTCGTAACCGAAGCTCAGTAGAGATGACGACGAAGTCGAGCCTACAAAGGCTCGGACTCAACCTCGCTCAAAATGAGGTCATTCGTAACGAAGTGACTCGTAATGAGGCAACTCAAGAGCTCACTCGTAATGAACAAGCCAATGAAGAAGATCACTCGTAACAAGCTTCAAGATCAAGCGGCTCAGCCCACAAATCTCGTGGAATCGGAGAACTGGTCAAGCATTCAAATTTACTTCCAGTCATCCCCAAGAAAACATAATTTCGGATATCAATAGTGGGGTAAGAACTCGTTCCTCTCTACATAATCTATGTGCATTCACCGCATTCATTTCATTAAACGAACCCAAAAATGCACTAGAGGCCCTTAATGAACCTGAATGGGTAGAGGCCATGCAAGAGGAACTCAATCAATTCGAGAGAAACCAAGTCCGGACTCGACCAACCGACCTTCCGACCACCCAGCTATAGGAACCAAATGGGTTTTCAAGAACAAACTGGATGAGGGTGGAGTGGTAGTCGAAACAAGGCTAGACTTGTGGCTCAAGGTTACAATCAAGAAGAAGGAATCAATTGTGGGGAAACCTTTGCACTCGTAGCCGTAATTGAAGCTATCATAATATCGTTGGCATTTGCATCCAAGCATGCATATTAAATTATATCAAATGGATGTTAAGTGTGCATTTCTCAATGGTTTTATTGAAGAAGAAGTCTATGTCGAACAGCCTCCCGGTTTTGAAGACTCAGTAATTTCCAAATCATGTTTTCAAACTTCAAAAGGCTCTCCATGGTTTTAAACAAGCACCTCGAGCTTGGTATGAAAGACTCGAGTAGCTTCTTGGTTCTAAATGATTTTAAAAGAGGTCAGATCGACAAGACTCTCTTCATAAAAACTAAGGGGAAAGATTTCCTTATTGTTCAAATCTATGTTGATGATATTATCTTCGGTGCTACTAATGAATTTCTCGTGCCGAGAATTTTCTGGGTTGATGAGTCAAGAGTTCCAAATGAGTATGATGGGAGAACTCAACTTCTTCCTTGGGTTACAAATCAAACAAGATAAAGATGGAATCTATGTCCATTAATCAAAGTACACCAAGGAACTACCGAAGAAATACAAACTCCAAGATGCAAAACATGCATCTACTCCCATGAGCAAGCAAGTATAAAGCTTGACTCGTACGAGAAAGGTAAAGCAATAGATCGAAACTTTATCGAGGTATGATTGGATCTTTGCTATATCTTACTTCCAGCAGGCCGGATATAATGTTCAGTGTTTGCCTATGCGCAAGATTTCAAGCTAACCCAAAAGAATCACATCTCATCTGCGGTGAAAAGAATATTCGTATATCTTGCAGTGCACTCGTAATTTAGGTCTATGGTATTCCGTAGACTCGTAACCGACTCTTACCGGATACTCGGACGCAGACTCACGCAGGATACAAAGTTGATCGAAAGAGCACATTTGGAGCTTGCCAATTTCTGGGTCAATCCCTAATATCTTGGCACTCAAAGAAGCGTAACTCGCGAGCTCTATCAACCGCCGACGCTAAATATATTGCAGCTGGAGCTTGTTGCGCTCGTATTCTATGGATTAAGTAACACTTGAAGGATCTTGGACTATTCCTCAACTCAATTCCAATCAAGTGAGACAACCAAAGCGCAATCAGCATCACCAAGAATCCTGTCCAAAGACTCGAAAACAAAGCATATCGAGGTCGATATCACTTCTACGTGATCACTCGTAAAAGGTGATATTAAACTTGAGTTCATTCCTACTAATCTTCAATTAGCTGATATTTTTACTAAGCCTCTTGGAGAAGATCAGCTTTGCTTTATTCGGAATGAGCTTGGTATGTTAAATGCTTAATTATGTGCTATTCTTATTCATTGCATAATTCCGTGTTATGTGTTTTCCCTTTAATAACCATTAGCTCAGCTTGATTCAGTGATACTCGGGTTAATAGTTATTTTGTGTTTCGAGTCACTCGAAACCTATCTCGAGTCAAACTCGTACGTAGAGAAACTTGGACTTCAAATTTTCTCGAAGCTATCTCTAGATCAGTGGAGAGCTTCTGATTATATTTTCAAAATCTTTTCTCTCTTTCTCTCGAGCGCCGTGATCGGCCGATAGCCGTGGATCTCTAACCGCTGAAATCTTAACCGTTGAAGAGAACCGTCACACCGATCTTCGATGACCGATGGACAAGCCGAGTCGAACGGAGTTATATTTAACGTATAGTTGACGGGCGCGCTTATTTTCTATAAATAGCATCTATTCATCTTCGTCTCGGTACTTTACATTCCATCTCTCTCAAACGAAACTTTTCGCGGAAGATTTCTACGTGAACAAGTGATCTTTGAAGTTCTTCAAGCATCGTAAAGGCCATCTCTCGTAAGTTTCGATCGCTCTCATCTCTTTTTCTACATCTTTTCTGTTCTTCTCTTCTACCTCTCCTTCTCTTCTCTACTCAAAAGTTTCATCTTTCCTTCCATCGTTCAAAATGCCTAAAAGAGGAAACCATCCCGACTTCCAGATCTCTTCTTCCTCCAAAAAGCCTCGCACCAAAACGCTAGAAAGCTCAACCCCTCCAAACCCATTGTCACCCAAAGCACCTTGCGCTGGACGACAAGTTCTTTCCTACAACCAAATTTTCTTGGTTGACTCACATTCAAACCACCGGAGCATATAACTTTATGTGCTTCAGCGAAGTTCATCTATCCCGAACTCGTTTCGAGTTCTACACTCACCTTACCCACTCGTAAAATGTTCTAACCTCCAGGGTTCGTAACATCACCGTTCGCATCAACACCTCTCTCCTCCACCGCTTGTTCAAGGTCCGTCTCTCTTCTTGAACAGCAACCCCATTCCGTTCACCGAAGTCGCCGACGACTTCTTTGACAAGTTCGCCAAAGAGTTTCCTAAGTCCCGAAAAACTTTTCGTGACTCGCTTGAAGTCGAAGCTCGCCTTCAGTGCTTTCGCCGATGAGAACTTTTTCTCACAAGCATTCCAACAAGGAGAACCCCAACTCCAAGCACCTCAAAGCTCTCTTTGACATTCTTGAGGGCTACGAAGTAGACCTCTTCCCCTCCATCATTGAGCAAATGGTCGCCGTGCCAGCTCAACTTCAATCAAAGAAGACCACCTCACTTCCTTTTGGTGCTCTTCTCACCCTCGTCTTCAAACAATTCCAAGTTCCTCTCCCTCGGACCCAAATGCCGTAGTCCGAGGCCGCCGTTGTTGTCGGCAAAAGGAACTGCAGGGTACGGATACCAGGAAACTAACCCCGGTGTATGGGTTCATAACTCGAACCAAGGCCTCCCTCTCCGCCTCGGACTCGAAATCAACCCTCTCTCTCTTCCCTCTCCACCTGGTGGTGCTTCCACCTCCGGTGCCTCCAAATCTCTCTCTGCTCTCTTGTCCCCGTTTTTATGGACAAGATCAGCTCTGTGTCCTCTCGCTTCCAGGACACACTCCGGTCTTTCAAGCATGTCCTCCAACATCTCGACCATCAACCAAAAGACGAGTCAATCCCAAATCCGAGAGCAGCAGCCTCTCATTCTTGAGATGAGGGCACTAGTCAAGGAGCAGTATGAGCCGGTCGAGCTCCTCGGAGAGAGAAGGTCCAAGGCGGCCTAGGATCATGGTGACTCGGACGCGTCTCGAAGCGTCTTCGAGCCCAGCCTCGACCTCCTCGGACAACGGGGCTGAAGAAGAAGTTGCAGATGCGTAAGCAGCAGACGCCGAGGAGCTCGCGGCCGAGGCAGCTCCATCCGGGCCAGGGAGGAACACAAAGAAGAAGCAGTGGGAACTGCTGAGGGCCGATCGCTCCAAGAGCTCATGTGGCGAGACTCAGCTCGGACAGCAGCCTCGGGCGGGTCGAAGACCTCGCTACTCCGGAGGTCCCAAGGGAAGAACCTCTCGATCCACTCCCTCCGGTCGCCCACTCGTAGTCGAGCCCCTAACGATCATACCGGTTCTCCCTCCGCCGCGCTCAAGCACATCGTCAAGATCATACCAGCGACGGCGCACCTCTACTCCCTCCGCTACTACACCAACAACCCCCTCCCTCGTCGGCGCCATACACCGTGGCACAATTCCAAAGTCTCGCAGATTCTTCCTCTTTCGAAAGATTTTCTCTCCTTTGTTTTGTCCAGACATCTTCCTTGTATTTTTTTCATTGTTTTTGCTGAAAGGCAAGGGGGAGAAATAGAGTCGAAAACTTATTGTCTAGTTTAGGGGAGCCTTCCTCTCAATCTATGTAATTTTGTTAAGTTCAATGAAGTAATGCTTTCTCTTCTATAACTTCGTGTTCACAATCTTTCTTAGTTAACATTATTTCATTAATTAGCATATTTTTGCTTTATGCTCGATCTGTTTTCGTTATGCTCGATACACTAAGTATACTTTACTTAATTTCTTTTATGAGCAACTATTCAGAGTCGATTCTTTCACTAACAAAGTTTCTGTCTAAGCATGGAATGCCTTTCATCAAAAAGGGGAGATTGAAGACTCGGACACTCGCTCAACGCATTTCGAGTTACATTTCATGAATCAGGAATAACCGTCTCGTATTTATAGAGTTTTGATTCCAAGGCATTCTCTCGTGTTTTAGAAATTTTTCTGAATAAAATGGTATCCTCTCTAAGTACTATAGCTTGCACTTCATGTGTTTATTGCGCTTCTTTAAGTGACTCGTAAAACCGATTCTTTGTTCCGAGTCCAAGATCACTCGATTTATCACAGATTGAGTGAACTAGTGTTTCACCTTCTCTCACTTAGAAACCGGCTTCGATTATAAGCTCAATTTCATTAGAGTCAGTACCTCTAGTCTGTTTCATACTTAGTCTATATCAAGTTATCTCACTCGATATTCTTTACTTATCTTGATCTATCACTTAGACTAAGTCGATGGAATTTTGAGTTATATAGTTATTAGACTCGTAAAATTCCACTTCTCTTCCGACTCGGATAATTAGTTGATTAATTATCATAATTATTTTATTATCTCGTGTTTAATCTTGGACCAAGTATTTTATACTTTGAGAACCAAAATTGATTTACTTTTGTAGGTTATTCAATCGAGGATACACTTTTCAAACTACAAAAGTAACCGGCTTCGAAACGTCAAATCACCAAGCAGACATGGCTTTTCACCTTCTCTCGCTCCAGTCCTAGATGATTGTGTCGGAGCCGCTCTGTTTCCAAATCTGGAAAACTGAACGCTAAGCTTAACGGTGGTTTCCACCTTATTTTTCAAGACACCACCAATGGTTTTGGGACTTCCAAGAGAGTTAAACCGTTGTCCAACGTTCACATTACAATGGATACTTTCTGAGTGACTCGTAAAGCTTCTATCAACGGTCATAGAGGACTCTCAGTCAGCAGATGAAGATAACGGTACTCTGCCCGGTCATCTATAAATAGAAGCCACTTCACAAGACTTGAAGATTGCCGAACATATTGTTAATACACATACTTGCTCAAAGTCTTTGTATACATTCTCAATCTTCTACTTACAACTCCTACTCTGTAATTTATTACTTTCCGAGTTGTAAGGTCTTGTACTTAGTTACAAACTCTTTCGCACTTTCTCTGTGAGGTTCCTTGACTAAGCCGTAAGGGTTAACTCAGCTTAGTTGTCCCTAACTCGTAAGGGTTATCTCAGCTAGGAAGTACTAGATCGGATAAGAGAATTTTTAAGTCTAGGAAAACTTGTATAGAGTTGTCTAAGGGAGCAACTCGGGTTCGGTCAGTTCACGGTATTTTGTGGACTCAAAATAGTGGATTTGACTTCGTGCTTGGACTAGCACGGTCCGTGGTTTTCTCGCCCCAGGAGGGTTTCCACATAATTTCTAAGTTTTATCTTTCCGAGTTCATTCTAGACTCGGACAGTAATATTACTCCTGCTTGACTTGCTCGTTTATTCGTGATAGCATTTATGAGTCCAAGCTTTTCTAACCTCGCTGTTTGACTCGGAACCTGTCTCTGTCTCTTCGTTAACAAAAGAGCTAACGTTTCCAGGAAAAACTTTTATCACCCTATTCACCCCCTCTAGGGTGACTCGGACTCTCCCCGAGCAAACCTTCATTTAAGTCTTGGAAAAACTTGTAAGTGAATTGTCTAAGGGAGCAATTCAGTAAAGAGTCAGTCCTTGTAATTTTTAGGATTCAAAATAGTGGATTTGACTTGGTGCTTTGACTAGCACTATCCGTGGTTTTCTGCCCCGGGAGGATTTCCGCGTAACTTTTGTGTTATCCGTTTCGAGTCCAATGTAGACTCGGAATTGTTGTCTAAGTCTTTGCTGTGCAAAATACTTTGTTAATTCACAAAAATCTTCCATCACCCTATTCACCCCCAGGGTGACTTTAGTTCTCCAAGAGCAAACCTTCATTAAAAACAAATTATCATAGAATCATAAATAGAATCAATAAGACAATAAAGATCAAAACTTTATTTCAAAATAAATAATTTAAGATGGTTTCAAATAGATTATACTAAGTATAAGAAACTACTCAAATATAATATAATCTAAAACACATAAACTAAATAAAAATAACATCTTTAACATTAAACTAAAAATAAAAATCTCATCTTTACTACTAAAAATTATAATACTAATTAATACTACCGATATAATGTTCGGATGTGGAATGGGTGACAAACGATGACGTTGATGATGATTGATGATGGACGGTGACTGGCCGAAGAGGGGCTGACCGAATCTCTCTTTCCCTCTCTATCCTCTATCCTCGCCTCCTTCTACTCTCTCTTTCACCTCAACGTCGTCATCATCGCTACTTCTTGTCATTCTCTTGCTATCCCAAGCAAAAGGTGGCAGTGATTGAAGGAAAGACGTGAGGATCATTGGAGGTGAGAGAGTGTAATGATGATGAAATGAAGATGATAAAGATGGTAATAGAGAGGTGAGGCAGTGAGAGAAGTGGCATGAGGATGAGGGATAAGCGGTAGCGTCGCCCTCCTCCTTTATTCTTGTCTTCCAAGTCTCCTCCTTTTAACTTCTAAGGAGGAGTCCTAGGGTTAAGACTGGATTATTTCTTTTCCTTACCGCCCAAGCCTCTTCAAAATAGGAAATCCTAAAATAAATCCTCATAAAATAAATGCTTTATAAGTCATTAGTTTTTGATCGACTTCAAATATTATCTTGAAACTTGTCGGTAATAAAAAATCCCCTTTTTATGTCTTTTCTTCTCTTTTTCACCTTATTCGACAATTACCTAAAAATAGACAAAATAGGATAAATTCGATAAATAAACTATACAATATAAATTAATTAACTACTAAAAATATGTATAAAATACGACTTAACACCTGTTATGCACGCTTCGTACTCTGCAACATTATTGGTGACCTCGAAATCTAGCTTAACCAAGATAGGAGTATGTGCTCTTTCTAGAGAGACTAAGAGAATTCCTAACCTAAAGCCCTTTTGATAGGAAGCACTATCGAAGTACATTGTCCACATATCGATTTTGACTTGTTGAATCTCCTACTCTAGAAAATCAAATTGTTCTAATTGCACTTTGGTGGTCGGTACATCGACCAAGAATTTTGACACGACTCTCCCTCGTATCACCTTTTGTTGGATGTACTTGAATTCGAATTTTGATGACATGACCGTCCATCAAGCTATGTAACTCGCTGACAAATGGTTGTTCCGGATAAACTTGATGGAGTCCATTGGCACTACTACTAGTATCGAATAAGTTAACATGTAGTGTCTCGAGCTTTTTAATGGCCCAAACTAAAGCCAAAGATGTTTTCTCTAGGGTAGTACACCAAGTTTCATACTCTAAGAATTTCTTGCTTAGGTAGTACATGACATGTTCTTCTTTTTCATCTCATTGAGCTACCATCGCTCCGATTGCAATCTCCGTAGTGGCAAGATATGAAAGCAATGGTTTTTCAGGTTGTGGCGGAACTAAAAATAGTCGGATTGGCTAAGTACATCTTAACCTTTTCAACTGCTATTTAGCACTCATTGTCCCGGATAGGCTTGGCTCCCTTCTTGAGCTTCTTGAAGATCGATTCACATAACATAGTCAATTT
Organism: Talinum fruticosum; assembly: GCA_021018815.1. NCBI lineage: Eukaryota > Viridiplantae > Streptophyta > Magnoliopsida > Caryophyllales > Talinaceae > Talinum > Talinum fruticosum. The sequence goes on from JAITYX010000012.1 coordinate 1,874,538, forward strand.
TGATATAAAACGATTAATCTATTGTAGAAGCCTAAGAAACCTTGTACTTCCTTTTTGGTCTTCGACGGTGGCATCTCTTGGATGGATCAACCTTGATTCCTCTAAGAATGACCATATAACCTAACAACTTTCCTAAGGTTACCCCAAAGGCACACTTCGAGGGTTAAGGTGCATGTTGTACTTCCATTGTCTCGCAAAGAATATCTTAAGGCTAGTATGTGTCCGGCCCTGTCTTTGGACATGATAATCATGTCATCGACATAGACCTCAACTTCCTTACGGATCATATCATGGAGCAAAGTCATGGTCATTCTTTGATTTGTGGCTCAATTATTCTTCAATCCAAACGACATTACTATGTAACAATATATCCCCTATTGAGTAATGAAGGTTGTTTTCTCTATGTTTTCCTCTCGCCATATATAGGAACCACGGGACCCCCACTGGAGACCAAGCTTCCCCACGAATTGGCAAGATTTTCTTTTTTGAAGATGGAAATGATTTGAGTTTTCAAGATTGATTTTTTTGAAAGTGGAGATGAATCTCTTCTTAAGATTTCCGAGTTTGATCATCCGATTTAAAATAAATTAAGTAAAATTGAATGGCGATTTTATTCATCATTTTATTTTAGGAATTATTTTCAAAAATATCAGGATATTATTTCACAACTAAAAATAAAACAAATTAGAGTTTATTTGATTTTTTCGTAGGGCTTTTGGGCCAAACCAGGTGTGAAAACACCGACTTGGATCGAAGCCCTACCCATTGATCGTCCGAGCGCTAGCGAAGGCCATCGCCGTAAGGTGGGCAAGCATCGGTCAAGGGTTGTTACTCGAGGTAATCGGTCTCGGCCTCCGGCTTGGCTGTCACATCTAAAAACCTTTTTTTTTAATTTTCAATCGAAGAGTTGAGAAGTAAATTAAGAGAAATAAATTAAAAACAGAGTCACTAGTAAGTTTTAAGAACAAAATCTAACAAAAATAAAATAAAGAAATAATCTTCTAATCTTAGTATAGGAAAACTAAGCTTGGAAGAGGCTTAAAATTGACTTCATCGGTCTAGAACCGAAAACCCAGATTCGGGAGTGAGGGTACAAAACGTAGGGATGAGCCCTTCTATTTCGCCCACCAAAAAACGACATTTACTAGTTTGAGAGGTGAGTTTGGAGAACGCATTAAAAATAGGCTCACAACATAATAAGATATGAAATTAAAAGCATTCACAGCATGCTAATGGAAAGCAATAAAACCAGTTATGAAAAGTAATAAACGAAAGCAAGAAATAACGAAAAGAAAAACAGAAAGAAACTAAAACGAAAATAAAAATATTACAACGGGCGAAGAGGAATTTAAATGTGATTACATCTTTTCTTCCACAATATCATAACAAAAATAATGAAATCAATAAATAAATCGTTGTTTGAAGGCTGAATTGGTGCCCTCAAGTTGTCCCACCAATTGATCTCGGATCTTTAAAGTGGATCCGAGAGAGTGACGGTGGAGAATTGAAAGGGACTTTTATGAATTTTTGTAAAGCTGAGTAGAAAGTTGTGTGACTGATGTGTAGGTAGGATTAGTTGAAGGGAGACCAAGAGATCGGAATAAGCGAATATTCAATAGCCCTTAATCATACTTTAGCAAAGATAACGCCTAGGAAAAATTCGTTTGCAAATGAGAGCCTAAGCTCTCTATTTATAGGAGAGGATTAGGTCACAAATGACCTAGGTTAAAGCTTAAGCATCCATCCAAAAATGAGTAGAAATTGGCTGAGAAAATCACAAAAAGGGACCAAAAACAAGATTGAATTGGATCCCGAGATTCAAGCCGTGGTGCGCAGCTGTCGTACTTTCCTTCAGCTCCTTTTGTATTGCAACTAAAATCTGAGCAAAACATAACATTTCGGGTGCAGTTAGGCCTTGTACGTGGCACCGGACATAAGCGACGTCATTTTGTAAAAGCAAACTTCGTGTCTCGGTTGGATACTTGGAGCAAAACGCAGCGTTTTGGTGATTTTGATCATGAAACGCAGCGTCGGCCTCGACGAAGTCGTACGGATGATTTAAGTTTCATGTCTTCATTGGATGCCGATGACGAAACGCGGTGTTTTGAGCGTAGCAAAGCGTTGTACATGACGCCGACCACCGTTGACTCGGATGGTTGACCTGAGCTTAGACAGTCCGAAAGAAAAGGATTTTTGGACCGACCCAAGGCAAAAGGTTATTTATTTGGTGCTAAAGGGTTTTTTATGGTTTACTAGCTTCCGTCACGCTAATCGGATACCGTTCGTGATCTAAATCCACAAATAGAACTAGGATTTCATCACCGAGCCGACAAAATAAAACACTCGGAATAAAAGAGATACGGATGACACACATTAGGTGTCTACAGGTAGCCCCACTTTGACCGAGTCCGAAAGACGAAGGGTCAAAGTAGATACTAAAGGATACTTATCTCGCTTTTTGCGTTGTTTCGAGGGATGACTATTTTGTGGTGTCCGGAATTGGTTGTTATCGAACCCGAACATTGAGACAGGGCCTGGACTTGATCGCTTCGCGTGCGTTTTGAAGTGCGGTAAGAGAATCCCGAGCTTGGCGTGATCAAACCCTAAAGCTCGTGAATTTTTATGCTGAAACCTCGATTGTTCTTTAATCTGAAGTTTAGCCTCGATAGTCCGTTGTACTAACATGCTTGTTTGTAGATAATCATATTTATGAAAATTCAGTACTTTACTCGAATAATTCAGTTGAAAATAGATTGAAAAACCGATCTAAAAAGCCGACTTGGTAGGCCCAAGCATCCACTTGCATGGACATGGTTCCAAGAACCCACTTTCCACATTTGATTGGACATCAACAGCTAGCCACCAGCTAAGGCTACAAAGCTTCCGCCGATGGGACGCCATCGGACCTCGTGGCCGATGCCGGCCAGCCTTTGGCAGTCTGTGTCCCGTGTGCTACCGAATTCCTTCTTGGTCTCCTCTTGCTTTTTTTAATTTTGTCTTGTGTGCTTGTCATGCCTTAGTCGAATTTGTCTATAAAAGGAGGGGTTAGTGTGTTCATTTTGCACACTTCACTTATTACTCTCTTTCTTCCTCTAGCCTTACTCTTATTTTGCTCTTTCTTGTCTTGGGAAAACTAGTTGGTTTTCACAAACACAACTCTTCAAATATGTTTAGGAGAAAGGCTCATCCCATTGGAAGGATAAGGGTGGAGAAGTTAGTTCATGACAACTTCCTAGAATGAGAGTAGCGTCCTCATGATGAATGGAGCCCAAACGATCTCTTGGTGGAATTCGAGAACCACATGTCTTCACTTGTCATTTCTCCATCGATAAGCTTGTTGGTTTAAAATTCTTTCTTGCTTACTTGGAGTAATGCTTCGCTAAATTTTGTTGGATTTTCATTTTGTAGAAGGGTTCTATTCGAGTAGCTGGGCTATCCCAAAATTCATGGATACGTGTAAAGAAAGGGACTACCCTCTTGAGGACATCATGAATAGTATCGGGTTTGGTTCCCTTTATATCGCTTTAAACCATTTGTGTGATAAGAAAGAGCGTGATCTCATTCGAGCCATTAGTGAGCGCTTTTGGGATACCACTAACAAGTTTCATCTTCCTTTTGGAGAGATGACTATTACTCCTTTTGACTTTGCCGTCCATGCGGGTTTGGGCTTCTCGAGGGAGCCTCTAATCTGTGACCAAAACTTATACAAGAACAATGACTATTTCCATCACCTCTTTAGTCCCGTGGCTAATAGGTTTCCTCAGGAAAATTTCTTTAAATATACCCTCATTTTTAAGGCTTTTGAGAATGTTGAGTTTTGGGCTCAACATACCCCTCAACAACAAGTCCGAGTTGTGCTTACTCTCTTGCTAAGCACATCAATTTTCTCTTACCAAGCTTCAAAGGTGTATGTTCATTATTTGGTGAACGTAGTGGATTTATACGAGGTTAGAGATCTTAATTGGGGTGCGCCTGTTTATGCTTGCCTCATAAGGGGTTTACGCTCCGGTGTGATGCATACAAAGTCCGAGAGGGATTTGACGAACTATCTTCCCTTATGTGGCTTGTGGAAGATCATCGAGGTATGCTCCATTTCTTATTTTATTGCCACAATACTTTATCTTATATGGATAAAGGTCTCACTTGTCTTGCAAAATTATAGCCGTGGCTATATGAGTATTTTCCTCGCCTTTTACTCGGTTCAAGGAATCACCCTTCATTCCCGGCCTCGATGTAATGGGCCAAGATCCACCTTCAATGACCCAAAGCTTATGATCTAGGCTTTTTGAGGTTCGACCTTAATCATGTGACTTCGGTATGTCACTTTCAAGCTTTAAATTTGAGTGAAAATACACCTAGAAAATTTTCTTCTTCACCGCCCGACCTGCTATCCTAGCCGAGGGCCTATGGTGGACCTGTGGGCACGGCCATGGTGGCCGACGCCGACCAGAAAGCTAGGTGTTTGCTGCCTAATTTTTGCCATTTTGTCTTGTCTCCTTATGGGTCCCGTGTGTGCAGGCCAAATTCCATCCATGGGCCCAACTCCAACTCCCTCCAAGCGTAGGTGTTGCGCGAGAATCGAGGCAGAGGAGGATCTTATTTGAAGGTCATTTCGAGTTTTGTTGGTATCTTGTTGAATGGGTCAAGCCTCAAATCCGTTACAACACGTGGCCTCCATTCGTTCCTTATGATCCACCACAAACCATGTTTTATTTTCGTTCCCTTACTCAACAGGAGTAGGAAGAAGTAACTACAAGGTATCCTTATACCCAGCTTTTAAACCTATATTCATCTTATGCGTATCATTTGGGGCGGATTATGATCCGATTGGTGAGCTTTCATCTTTTTCTCCTTTTGGTATAGTTGAACTTCTCGTGTGGAAATTAACTTCATCTTTTGTAGCTCATCCCGGAGGACATCCATATCCCGAGCCTTGATGTTGAGTGTCCCAACCTAGGGAATCCCCATATTACGTGAGAACTCCATAAATTCCCGAAAAGAGGAGTGTGTGGGCCACCCTATGCCTAAGAGATAGCAAGGGGTAAGAGTTTTATGCTCTTTACTTTTAATTATATGCTAAAAGTGTCTTGCTAACACCATAAATCTTGCAAGACAACAGAGAACAATCCCGAACTATGTCTATTAGGTTCCAGCCGCCCTTAGAGGCATCAAGCATTTATCCACTGGAAAAAGTTCCAAACATTTCGAGAACTCTTAATTAGTGTAAGTGCTAACTTTACTGAGCTTTTAATAAATGTGCTAATTACTCCATCATTTTGTAGAGTCATCGATCAATCGTCTTCATCAAGAGGCTTCCTTAGTGACTCTGGGACTCAAACATGCACATCTAGCCAACAAATGTCATCTCGATGGTGAGGCTGGAGCAGGCACCTCTCGATGCTCTTCACGGCGTGCACACCATCGTAGGGCTTCCGAGCGGGGCCTAACACATCCGGGTCCAGGCCTAGTTCTTCCGGTGTTGGGCCTAGCTTTTCCGAGGATTGTATAGACATCCTACCTCTCCAAGCACTTGATCGTCACGATAACCTCGATTTATTTCTACCGGATGTCATATAGCGAACCCTCTCATGGAGCTTCTCAATCTCCTTGGGGCCACAGGCTAGCTCTTCATAAGTTGGTAGGGACGAACGATTTTCCACATCCATCCCGGAGGACTTCAAGAATTACCTCTTTGATGACATCTCCGATGATGAAGATTGATCTTGACCTTGTAGGGCGTTTTTGTTTAATGTTTAATGTTTTGTAATATTTTGACTCCATGCAGATGGGATGAATGCAGAGACTCAATTCTAAAAATCATTTCTTTTATTAAGATGATGCGAAAAAATTCTAAGGAAATTTACAAAGACAAATAAAAAAAATTGCCCAAGAGCCCTCATTTCCCCAAAAGAAAATAATAAAATGGAAAATAGGAAATTATAAGTGCACGGTCCAAAAATAATAAGGCTTTGCCAAAATGGGCCTGAAATAGAAACAAAAATTGGCACAAGGAGCTCTTGGGCCAAAAGAAATCGGACCGACGGGTCCGGCCTGCGTCGGCCAAGCGGGCAGCCGAGAGCTCTAGCGACTTCAGTGGCGTGGCGTGGCGTGGCAGGACTCGAACCCGGAGACTCGCTATAAATTAGACCCTCGCCTAGATACCAAAAATTACACCTTCTAAACCTTCTTTTGCAATTCCTTCGAAAAACAATTCCTAAGAAATTGCCTCGGTGCTTTGGATTTCCTTTTTACTATGAAAATGAATTATATGACTAAATTGTCCCATTGGATGCACAAGATGACAGATGTTGATAGTGTATGATTGTCCCAATATGGACTCAATACCTTATTCAACATTCGACAAGTGAAAGTCTATTGGACTTTCTTAAGAGCCGTTGTGGCCTTTTTGAATCCACACTATCACGTTTTTAGATTTAGGGATAAGGAATTATGTCCTCTTCCCAAAGAGTTTGATGCCATTATGAACACTCAACGTCGTTCTAAACATGTAATGTCGAAGCTTTCCACCAATATGCATGAAACCTACAAGCGGCTGCTGAAGCTAACAAATAGGAATCTAAGTTGGATTCTTATTAGGGATGAGGTGCACTTAATGAACCTCGTTGAAGCACTATTATCCCATGTGCTCCTTAGGGCCTCGGCCACTTTCGGAGACGTTGGGCCATAATCGCTTATCTAATAGGTGGTTTCCTATTAGTAGGAGGCCACGGGGATATGACTCATGTTATGTTACTAAGCTTCATGGAGCAATTGGAAGATCACTACTTTCTAACTCCTCTTATCGTTGTTGAGACTATTATAGGGATAGACCGGGTCGAAGCAAATCCAGATGAAGACTTCGTTGGCAGCCCCTATTATTGTAGATAAGCGTAAACCAACATCCGAGAAAACAAAACGGCGAGTCTAGGTAGGTGACGCAGGCCAAGGGGTGGCAATCCGCGCTGCCGAGGCTAAAAAGCCTCCGATTTTGCCCGAAGTCTCGCCTTTTTGTTTTCATCGTTTTTTATTTATTTTTGCTCCTGTTAGGCCATAAATAAGGTTGAATTCGACCGTGCAGGACACTAATGATTTTTCTATCTATTGTCCGAAGATTTGGTTAATGGACCACCTTAGTTGATTCAAGCTCCTGCGGATGTGGACGTATACCTAGCTACGCAATTTAGCCAGCAGAAATGAAAAAGCGTGGTTACCGATCATCCCGCTTCTTGGCGGAGGCCCGGTTCGAATCGATAATCCCATCGAATGGTACATCATACACTCGGAAAGTGTTCCAATTTAGGACACAGATCGAACAAGCATTCTTTTATACGTTTACTACGCCTAAAACCAGTACGTATTACTTTCCTAACCGCTTATTGCGGCAAATGGGACGAGAATAGGCGATCCCTTATTTGGATTGTGTCCGGCTTGCTACCTTCGAACTATTTGTAGGTTTCAATAGCTCAAGGCAGGTTTCGACATAGCTTGAGTATTGGATGAACTTGTCGAGGTTGCTGAAACCGATAGATAAACGTACTACTATAGTTTCCGGATATTATTTGGAATGGATAACAAAAAGTAGACTCTAAGCGTCGCAAGGCACCGAGGACTCGAGAACGGGATCCGAGAGGAATTGTTCTTGCTACAAGCACCACTTCGCATTCACGAATTAAACCCCTAAATTAATGAGTGAGCTCGTAAGAAAGAGGCCGAGGCTAAAGAAGTCGAAGAGAGGAGGGGCCGCAGGATTGAAGAGCTAAATAAATGCACCCGGGAGGATGCAACTGAGTCTAGCGAGTCCAAAAGGAAAAAAAAGTAAAGATCGATTAGGGCTGAATTTTAGGAAGAATTCAGGAAGACATAAAAATTTAGGAATTTTAGTTTTGCCTCTTTAGAACAGACTTATTTTCCAACTAGTATGCTTATTTATTTCCGTTTTATTAGCTAAGTATTCGGGTAAGTAGTAGGGTTACTTTTTTATTAATTAAAGTAAGTTTTATGCTCACTTTTATGGTTTACGTATTTTATCGCTCACCTAGAGGAGTAGATAATAAATTTGGACTACCTAATTGGACCTCCAAAATAGAAAAATTAATTAAAAAATTAATTAAACAAGTGGACCGTCCGATTGGAGCGTCAAAATAGAATAATAATTAAAGAATTAATTACATAGGTGGACCGTCCGATTGGACCGCCAAAATAACAATTAAATACAAAATATGTCAGGAGGAATCGCTTTGCCCGGCCAGTCTGCCGTTGTCCGGACGGTGGCCGACACCGCCTACAACCCAGCCTTGTTGGGTTGGGTTTAACTCATTATGGGGATTGCTTAGTGTTATGCTAAACGTAGTATTTCTTTAGTTGATCCAAATTTGTATACTAAAAATCTCTTCACCGTCAAAATCGAGCCAACTTAATCGCTCCTCCCGGAAATATTTGACTAAGTACAAATGGGCATTTCCAATTGGGCCTAAACTTTTCTCGAAGATCCTGAATTGGTGCTCTAATCTACTTAAGGACCAAATCCCTAACCTATAGATTAGGAGGCTTCACTTTCTTATTAAATGCCCTTGATATACGTGTCCGGTATATTTGGACATTATGCAAGGTATTCAAGCGTCTTTCATCCAAGTAATACTCACTCTTCATAGTGTGTCTTAGCCCATTTTGCTTCGGGAATCGACTTTTTGCAATGATCTCGCAATGAAGGAATGGTGATTTCTATTGGAAAGACTGCTTCCATGCCATACACTAGGGAGTAGGGTGTTGCTCCCGTGGAGGTTCTAATGGAGGTTTGATAGCCCTATAAGGAGAAGGCCAATTTGTCAAGCCAATCCTTATAGTTGACAGCCATCTTCTCCACTATTTTACGAATATTTTTGTTGGCGGCCTTGAATGCTCCATTAGTCCGAGGGAAGTAAGGAGAAGATTTGTGATGTTTAATCTTGTATTTGTTCGATAAATCGGCTATTTCCTTCTTAAAGTGACTACCATGGTCACTAATCAATTCATGGGACACCCCATATTGACACATGATATTCCAAGTGATGAACTTGGCTACGTGTTTTGACGTTAAGGTTACATAGGAGGCTGCGTCTAACCACTTAGTAAAGTAGTCAATTGCAACTAACACGGTTTCGTGACCACCCGTTCCTTTAGGGGTCACTTTATCATTAATGTTAATTCCCTAAACCGAGAATGGCCAAGGCCTTGCAAGTGTCGTAAGAAAAGACTGGTTGATAAGTGCATAAAATGCATTAGATTCTTAGGCGTTTTGATACTTTTCTTTGGGAAAAATTGGTTAATAGGAGTGTGTTTATGCTCCATTTTCGGTTTTACGCTTGTGTTTTGGTGTTTTGAGATGTTTTTGCAGATTTGATCACCAATACCGAGTATTCCCGAGATTAGTGAGTGTTCCGAGCCTTAAGAAGACTAACACGGTCCATCTTTGCGGTCAAAACGGCCCGTGTTGAAGGTGAGCCTGCCCAGGAGTATTTACATCGAGAACGGGCAGCCCGTGTCGGAGGACACGACCTGTTTTCAACGTCCCCGTCCAGGTTTGACGTGCCAAGCATCCAACACGGGCAGCCCGTGTCGGAGGACATGGCCCGTGTTGGAGGTAAAATATGCCGAGACGATTCGGTTTTGACGGTTTTAGCTCTTGATTGTTTCTTAATGGCTTATTTAAGATGATTTACGGCCATTGCTCGCAGAGAATCCAGTCCAGAATCATCCATAGTTCATCCTCTATTTTTCCTTCCTCCATTCCTTTACATCAAACCAAAAACTTTGAAGAGTGAAGAAGAAGATTGAAGCAGTTGTGGGGTTCCATTTGAAGTCGAGAGATTCAAGTGGAACACTTCAAGCCTAATCATCTCCATGTTCATTTCTTGCTGTTTGAGGTTTGATTTCAATGTATTGGATTTTATTTAAACTTTCAATAAACGTGTGAGTAGTTTAGTTTTTCTAGGGATTTGTAATCCGAAACGATGTAGTTTGATTAGTTTTCCATGATTTGTGCTTGAATTCTGATTTTGATCAATAGAAGGTTGTGTTTATCATGTTCATGAGTGTTTTGAAGGCCTAGGATACTTGTGTTTAGAGATTAATCTATCATGTACTAAAAGGTGAAATAGAATAATCCGACAACCAACTTTTCTACCTAGTTTATGAAATTTAAGAAAAGAATAGTAAATTAGGGGATCACTTTGATAATTTGAAATCTTTAACTTTAATTAACTTAAAAGGCATACGAAAGTTGTTTGATAGGTTAATTAGAGCAATTCTATTAAGCATCGAAAGAGTGGTAGAATTTTATGATTATCGATCCTTGATTTATATGAAAGAATGATTGCACAAATTATGTTTAAAATAATCAAACTCATCGTTAGGAAAGCAAATCCCTAGATATTTTTATCCGTTGATTTAAGTCTAGATTAATTTTCTAATTTTAATAGTTAGAACTAGTTTAAAAAGAACAACTCCAAAATATGATTTTCTTAGCAATTGAGTAGAGGGCTAGTTTAGTGCGTTGCTAGATCGAGTCCTTGTGGGATTGACCTTGACTAGCTACAACTTATATATAGTGCGCTTGCGGCCTATCAGGTTTTTGGCGCCGTTGCTCGGGACTCGTATTTTTAGTAGCCATTAGACGAATACTCTCAAATTGACTAAGTGTTTATTTTCTTTTTCTATTTTGATTGCATTGGTAGTTTTGTTTTTGTTCTTGCTAGGTATTCTCTCTTTACATGCAAAAAGCTCAATTGTTCGAATTTGATCCAGAAATAGAGCGCACCTTCCGCTCTAGACGGAAGAAGCAAAGGCTAGAGAAGGCTAGGAAGAAGCAAGAAGAAAGCTCCAAGCAAAAGCCCAAGATGGCCGGTGAAGAAAGAAGAACTTTTGGGCAATATGTGACACCCAATGTCACTAATCCACCGTCGGCCATCAATGTCCCGAGTGTAGCGGCGAATGACTTTGAGTTGAAGAATTCGCTCATTAACTTGGTAAGGGCCACTCCTTTCCATGGTCTCCCAATGAACACCCCAACCGGCAACTCCGCATTTTTCGCTAAGCATGTGATACTTTCAAGGCGAACGGGGCTTCACCGTATGCAATCAATCTGCGATTGTTTCCGTTCTCTCTTGAAGGAAGGGCATGGGAGTGGCTAGATTCTCGTTCCGGCGAACTCCATCAGCACATTTAATCAACTTGCAAGTGCCTTCTTGGCAAAATACTTCCCACCAAGCAAGTTGACCAGTTTGAGGAATCAAATTTCCAACTTCGTCCAAGAGCCGGATGAGACGTTATATGAAGCATGGGAAAGGTTCAAGGATCTCCTTCGCCAATGCCCACAACATGGATTTGAGCCATGGGTCCCCATTCAAGCTTTCTACAACAGGGTCGATGATCACTTGAGAGCCACCATTCTTGCAGCGGCGGGAGGAAACATCATGAGCAAGTCCGTCGATGAGCTCGAACACCTTAATTGAGCAGATGGCCCTCAACAGCTTTCAATGGTCCAAGCCCCGTTCCAAGAGAACGGGATGTAAGCTTGATGTTGATGTAGTTTCTGTCCTTTCTGTTAAGATAGATGCTATAACTCAAAAAATGGACCGTCTAAATGTGAATGTTGCCCCTCCCCTTCCAAGTGCTTCTTGCAATTCATATGAGCATGAGACCTTGTTTTGTCCTGTGGGTATGGCTAGTAATGAACCAACCGACTCAAGCCAATTTTATTGGCAACCCGAACCCAAGGCCAAACTTTGACTCATTCTCCAATTTCTACAACCCGGGATTGAGGTATCACCCTAATTTTTCCTATCGAAACAACAATCCTATGGGTCCACAACAAGTGCCAAGACCACCCGCCCCTGGATTCCAAAGACCTACCCAACCCCAAGTGCCCCAAAAGTCTAACTTGGAGGTCATGATGGAAAGCATGCTTTTGGCTCAACAAAAGCAAGATGAGATTATCAAGCAATTGGCTTCTAAAGTTGAAATCTTAGCCACTCACAATAAGATGCTTGAAACTCAAATTGCTAGCCAAGCAAGCTCTTCCTCTAGCCCTTCGGGTAAGCTTCCTAGCTAACCGGTGCCTAACCCTAGGGACCAATGTAATGCCATAACTTTAAGGAGTGGGACACAATTGGCGGGGCCTAAGGGTGCTAGTAGTGATCATGTGGTCATTGAGGTGCAATCTGAAAATGTTATTGAGAATGTTGAGACCGATGAGAATGAGTTGCATGATGTTGTGAATGAGGAGGTGTCTTTACCCTCCAAAGAGTCTTTGGTCGATGTTATTATGCAGAATGCGAGTGAGCCTTCCAATGACCAAACGAAAATTCCCCAAAGAATCTATACTCCACCTTTGCCTTTCCCACAAAGATTAGCAAAGTCAAAAAATGATAAACAATTTGGGAAGTTTTTAGAGGTCCTTAAGAAGCTCCACATTAATATTCCCTTCACCGATGCCTTGTCTCAAATGCCTTCTTATGCTAAGTTCTTGAAAGAAATTTTGTCCAACAAATGAAAGTTAGAAGAGCATGAGATCGTAGCTTTGACTGAATAGTGTAGTGTCGTTCTCCAAAACAAGCTTCCCCTAAGCTTAAGGACCCCGATAGTTTCACTATTCCATGTGAGGTGGGGAAGATTTCCATAGACCGTGCTTTGTGTGATTTAGGCTCAAGTGTGAACCTAATGCCCCTCTCTTTGTCCCAAAAGCTTGGTATGGGTGGGCTGAAACCCACAACCATTTCCCTTCAATTGGCCGATCGTTCGGTCAAGTTCCCCATTGGAATATTAGAGGATGTCCCCATTAAGTTAGGAGGTTTCTTTGTACCTATTGACTGATGGAAAGTGGACCACCTTAGACTTTGAGCTGAAAGCTATTCATTTGGAAGGTTCAAACTCGCCCGGACTCAACCAAAATTACTTGAGTTTGTCTTAATTATTTTTGATCTCGGAGGATAGAGAGCCAAGGGTTTGACCTTTTTATGACTTCATGTTCATAAATAAATATGCAAGGAGACTAGTCAAGAAAAATCAAGACAAACACCTCCATGTTAAAGGAAGGCACAAATTCGGCCATGGCAAACCGTGAAGATTCGAGTCTTTTGCACATAAATAACTCGGGCGCATGTGCTGGTCGGTCCAAGGAGCATAAAATCACATGCCTAAGGAGAACACTCAAAGGAGCCTAAGGAAGAGCATTCTAGAAGGCACTCACTATGGTGGAAGAGGTTTGTTAGAAGCTTGCCAAAGAGGAAACCAACCATAGCCACATGTTCCCATTTTGACAAATACTTGGCTAGAATTTGTCCTAGCTTAACTTGGAGGAGGGGAAAGAATCTTGTTAGTTTTCATTATCATTTTGCTTTATTTTCCAGCTTAGTTTCAGCTTGTAAAATGCCAATGTGAGGCATTATATATTCAGCTAGCATAGCTCTTGTAAAAAGGAACTTTTGATGAATATATGAACTTTGAGCTTTGCTCTTTTGAGATGGATTTCTCAACCTCTTGAATTCTCATTGCTGTATCCGAGCCTTGGCAAGCTTGGTGGTGTCCTTTGTGTCCTTACAATCCCCGGTGGTGTTTCTGTATCCGGTTAGATTGCAAGGTGCCCCTCGGTTCAGCTTGGTGGTGTTTCTGTATCCAGGCCAGAACCCAGGAACTATCCAGCGACTTCATCAATCCATATCTCCCAATCCACAAATCATTTCGTCCCCAAATTTCACCCACACCATCCTACACGGGTTGAGTCCAGTCCCACCAAATTTCAGCTCAATCCAAGGAGTATTCCATCCCCAGCACCAAAAACAAACAAAGAACCTCATCCTGGACAGCAGCCCAGCGTGACTTTCTGTTTGGCTTTGGTTCAAGGTGATCCTGACCTTGGATGCTGCCCATATTTTTACCAGCCCTTCCTAACATCCCAAATAACCTTCCCTCCAAATTTCAGCCAAATCCAAGAACATTTGCCCCTCCTTTCACCCTTTTCCCCAGAACCGCACCTGCAGGTCCTAATCTGACCGGGCTGCTTGTTCACGGTTTTGCTTATCTTTTGCTTCCGCTCCCACTACACATCAACTTTGGTATCAGAGCAAGTTCTGATCCTTGGTGGATTGTATCTATCCCATCAACCCAAAAACACAAAAATAGCCAGCTCTACAAAAAACCCAAAGACTAAAACACAAAAAATTTTTCCGCCCATTTTTTTCTCCACCACCGTACCCTTCACATTTGAGATTTGAGTGCTGAAATGGCTCCATCTAATTTTGAGTTGGTCTATCTATTGGTGCCTAAATTTTATGGCCAACAAGAATTATTTTCTAGTTGGTTTATTAAAGTTGAAGAAGCCTTGGACAGCTTGAGATTAGAAGAGCATGAGAAGGTTGTGATTGTTGAGTCTAAGTTGAGGAGTCATGCCCTCACTTGGTGGAATGCCTATAAGTTGAAAAGGAAGAAGAGAGGCAAGAAGAAGGTGAATACATGGAGTAAGTTGAGAGGAAAGTTGCTAAGAAAATTTTGTCCATTTGCTTACAAACTTCCTCCCATCGAGAGCAAACAAGGTAACAAGGGGAGTTCATCTTCCTTTTCCCCTAAACTTTCAGCCCCCTCTTTTTCTCCTTCCATAAACCCAAATGTCCAGCTCCACTCACCTCCACAAAATGCCCCAACACACCACAAAAACAGCCCCCACATTTCCCTCCAAAGCCAACCAACCAGCCCCTATTACCTCCATAAAGACCCACACTCCCTACCAAAAGAATCCCCAAATACCCTCACCGAAACTTGGTGAATGTCCTTCCCTTCCACCACAAAATTTTCCCACCTCACAACCCACAAACCTTCTTGAACCAAGGCTGAATGCCATGATTTCTCATTGCCAAGAGATGGGTTATGAGAATGAACCCCACTTTACCTTGTATCCCAAGTATGATGAGTATGTTGTGAACAATTTGGAGGATAAGTGCCAACCAAGTGAGATTGAGTTGCCTCCAATGTTTGATGAGATGCTTGAGGAACAAGATGCGCAAGAGGAACTTGAGGCTAGCATTGACATAGTGGAACCGATGAGCCTACAAGTTTCAGCCACCCTTCACCCATTTGATTACCAATGGTCTTGGCTAGCTCCTTCGGACAGCCCTTATTCTATTTCTTTGGATGAAGGCCGCATGCCATTTGATCCTCCACATGGGGTGACACAAATTATGGCTGCATGTTTTGAGAAGGTGCCGTGGTATGGACATTTTCCAAGAGGTAATCACCTTGCACCAATAGCTTGTGACTACTTGAAATGGCACAATTCCAAAAAGGGGTACATGCTTATATCTCATTTGGAAATTTGTGAAATTAATTTTGGGCTATTGACAATTTTGTGCATCTTTGCCAAACATGTGAGGAGTATTTTTATTCTTGTGCCAAAGAAGTTGTGCCATGGCATTGGTGAGTCCATCAAATTTGATTATGGAGAAAACTATGGACAGCACACTAGGCACCGCATCTCCTACATTCTGCCCCCAAACAAATGCCCACAAACCCCTGTCTCCTAAGCCCACATTCTGTCCAGAATCTGCCCGGAACAAACCCCACATTCCACCACCCTCAAAACCTACCCATGACTAATTTGAACCCCATCCTTACCCCTCCACTTAAACCACCTTTACCCCAAATTCTTTCCCTTGAGTTGTGGCCTAGGAGAGGCGTTTTCTCTCCAAATATTCCCCAAAAGATTCTGCCCAAGTCCAACTGTCCACAATTACAGAATTTATTCATGATTACTTGGCTACTTGTATTGGTTACTTGGCTAAGCATTTTGGAAAGTTGTTGCAAATTTTCCAAAGAGGAACACATGAGTTTCTAGCCCAAGAACAGTCCATATTCATGAGGACTTTATCGTGGCTTAAGAAACATTTTATGAGCCTAAGTAGAGAGCAAGCATTCAGCAAATTTGGTCTTAACACATGCTGCCAAAAAGAGGGTCCTATACCCGGAAGTTTTGAGTGGATACGAACAAAGTTAAAATGGCCACCATCTATGGGTTGGCCCAAGCTCATGCCAAGCAAGAAGTGTTACTACTCTCCATTTTTCTTATTCACACCTCGCAAATTTGAGGACAAATTTTTTCTACAAGGGGAGAGTGATGGAAAGTGGACCACCTTAGACTTTGAGCTGAAAGCTATTCATTTGGAAGGTTCAAACCTGCCCGGACTCAACCAAAATTACTTGAGTTTGTCTTAATTATTTTTTATCTCGGAGGATAGAGAGCCAAGAGTTTGACCTTTTTTATGACTTCATGTTCATAAATAAATATGCAAGGAGACTAGTCAAGAAAAATCAAGACAAACACCTCCATGTTAAAGGAAGGCACAAATTCGGCCATGGCAAACCGTGAAGATTCGAGTCTTTTGCACATAAATAGCTTGGCGCATGTGCTGGTCGGTCCAAGGAGCATAAAATCACACGCCTAAGGAGAACACTCAAAGGAGCCTAAGGAAGAGCATTCTAGAAGGCACTCACTATGGTGGAAGAGGTTTGTTAGAAGCTTGCCAAAGAGGAAACCAACCATAGCCACATGTTCCCATTTTGACAAATACTTGGCTAGAATTTGTCCTAGCTTAACTTGGAGGAGGGGAAAGAATCTTGTTAGTTTTCATTATCATTTTGCTTTATTTTCCAGCTTAGTTTCAGCTTGTAAAATGCCAATGTGAGGCATTATATATTCAGCTAGCATAGCTCTTGTAAAAAGGAACTTTTGATGAATATATGAACTTTGAGCTTTGCTCTTTTGAGATGGATTTCTCAACCTCTTGAATTCTCATTGCTGTATCCGAGCCTTGGCAAGCTTGGTGGTGTCCTTTGTGTCCTTACAATCCCCGGTGGTGTTTCTGTATCCGGTTAGATTGCAAGGTGCCCCTCGGTTCAGCTTGGTGGTGTTTCTGTATCCAGGCCAGAACCCAGGAACTATCCAGCGACTTCATCAATCCATATCTCCCAATCCACAAATCATTTCGTCCCCAAATTTCACCCACACCATCCTACACGGGTTGAGTCCAGTCCCACCAAATTTCAGCTCAATCCAAGGAGTATTCCATCCCCAGCACCAAAAACAAACAAAGAACCTCATCCTGGACAGCAGCCCAGCGTGACTTTCTGTTTGGCTTTGGTTCAAGGTGATCCTGACCTTGGATGCTGCCCATATTTTTACCAGCCCTTCCTAACATCCCAAATAACCTTCCCTCCAAATTTCAGCCAAATCCAAGAACATTTGCCCCTCCTTTCACCCTTTTCCCCAGAACCGCACCTGCAGGTCCTAATCTGACCGGGCTGCTTGTTCACGGTTTTGCTTATCTTTTGCTTCCGCTCCCACTACACATCAACTTTGGTATCAGAGCAAGTTCTGATCCTTGGTGGATTGTATCTATCCCATCAACCCAAAAACACAAAAATAGCCAGCTCTACAAAAAACCCAAAGACTAAAACACAAAAAATTTTTCCGCCCATTTTTTTCTCCACCACCGTACCCTTCACATTTGAGATTTGAGTGCTGAAATGGCTCCATCTAATTTTGAGTTGGTCTATCTATTGGTGCCTAAATTTTATGGCCAACAAGAATTATTTTCTAGTTGGTTTATTAAAGTTGAAGAAGCCTTGGACAGCTTGAGATTAGAAGAGCATGAGAAGGTTGTGATTGTTGAGTCTAAGTTGAGGAGTCATGCCCTCACTTGGTGGAATGCCTATAAGTTGAAAAGGAAGAAGAGAGGCAAGAAGAAGGTGAATACATGGAGTAAGTTGAGAGGAAAGTTGCTAAGAAAATTTTGTCCATTTGCTTACAAACTTCCTCCCATCGAGAGCAAACAAGGTAACAAGGGGAGTTCATCTTCCTTTTCCCCTAAACTTTCAGCCCCCTCTTTTTCTCCTTCCATAAACCCAAATGTCCAGCTCCACTCACCTCCACAAAATGCCCCAACACACCACAAAAACAGCCCCCACATTTCCCTCCAAAGCCAACCAACCAGCCCCTATTACCTCCATAAAGACCCACACTCCCCTACCAAAAGAATCCCCAAATACCCTCACCGAAACTTGGTGAATGTCCTTCCCTTCCACCACAAAATTTTCCCACCTCACAACCCACAAACCTTCTTGAACCAAGGCTGAATGCCATGATTTCTCATTGCCAAGAGATGGGTTATGAGAATGAACCCCACTTTACCTTGTATCCCAAGTATGATGAGTATGTTGTGAACAATTTGGAGGATAAGTGCCAACCAAGTGAGATTGAGTTGCCTCCAATGTTTGATGAGATGCTTGAGGAACAAGATGCGCAAGAGGAACTTGAGGCTAGCATTGACATAGTGGAACCGATGAGCCTACAAGTTTCAGCCACCCTTCACCCATTTGATTACCAATGGTCTTGGCTAGCTCCTTCGGACAGCCCTTATTCTATTCCTTTGGATGAAGGCCGCATGCCATTTGATCCTCCACATGGGGTGACACAAATTATGGCTGCATGTTTTGAGAAGGTGCCGTGGTATGGACATTTTCCAAGAGGTAATCACCTTGCACCAATAGCTTGTGACTACTTGAAATGGCACAATTCCAAAAAGGGGTACATGCTTATATCTCATTTGGAAATTTGTGAAATTAATTTTGGGCTATTGACAATTTTGTGCATCTTTGCCAAACATGTGAGGAGTATTTTTATTCTTGTGCCAAAGAAGTTGTGCCATGGCATTGGTGAGTCCATCAAATTTGATTATGGAGAAAACTATGGACAGCACACTAGGCACCGCATCTCCTACATTCTGCCCCCCAAACAAATGCCCACAAACCCCTGTCTCCTAAGCCCACATTCTGTCCAGAATCTGCCCGGAACAAACCCCACATTCCACCACCCTCAAAACCTACCCATGACTACTTTGAACCCCATCCTTACCCCTCCACTTAAACCACCTTTACCCCAAATTCTTTCCCTTGAGTTGTGGCCTAGGAGAGGCGTTTTCTCTCCAAATATTCCCCAAAAGATTCTGCCCAAGTCCAACTGTCCACAATTACAGAATTTATTCATGATTACTTGGCTACTTGTATTGGTTACTTGGCTAAGCATTTTGGAAAGTTGTTGCAAATTTTCCAAAGAGGAACACATGAGTTTCTAGCCCAAGAACAGTCCATATTCATGAGGACTTTATCGTGGCTTAAGAAACATTTTATGAGCCTAAGTAGAGAGCAAGCATTCAGCAAATTTGGTCTTAACACATGCTGCCAAAAAGAGGGTCCTATACCCGGAAGTTTTGAGTGGATACGAACAAAGTTAAAATGGCCACCATCTATGGGTTGGCCCAAGCTCATGCCAAGCAAGAAGTGTTACTACTCTCCATTTTTCTTATTCACACCTCGCAAATTTGAGGACAAATTTTTTCTACAAGGGGAGAGTGATGGAAAGTGGACCACCTTAGACTTTGAGCTGAAAGCTATTCATTTGGAGGTTCAAACCTGCCCGGACTCAACCAAAATTACTTGAGTTTGTCTTAATTATTTTTGATCTCGGAGGATAGAGAGCCAAGGGTTTGACCTTTTTTATGACTTCATGTTCATAAATAAATATGCAAGGAGACTAGTCAAGAAAAATCAAGACAAACACCTCCATGTTAAAGGAAGGCACAAATTCGGCCATGGCAAACCGTGAAGATTCGAGTCTTTTGCACATAAATAACTTGGCGCATGTGCTGGTCGGTCCAAGGAGCATAAAATCACACGCCTAAGGAGAACACTCAAAGGAGCCTAAGGAAGAGCATTCTAGAAGGCACTCACTATGGTGGAAGAGGTTTGTTAGAAGCTTGCCAAAGAGGAAACCAACCATAGCCACATGTTCCCATTTTGACAAATACTTGGCTAGAATTTGTCCTAGCTTAACTTGGAGGAGGGGAAAGAATCTTGTTAGTTTTCATTATCATTTTGCTTTATTTTCCAGCTTAGTTTCAGCTTGTAAAATGCCAATGTGAGGCATTATATATTCAGCTAGCATAGCTCTTGTAAAAAGGAACTTTTGATGAATATATGAACTTTGAGCTTTGCTCTTTTGAGATGGATTTCTCAACCTCTTGAATTCTCATTGCTGTATCCGAGCCTTGGCAAGCTTGGTGGTGTCCTTTGTGTCCTTACAATCCCCGGTGGTGTTTCTGTATCCGGTTAGATTGCAAGGTGCCCCTCGGTTCAGCTTGGTGGTGTTTCTGTATCCAGGCCAGAACCCAGGAACTATCCAGCGACTTCATCAATCCATATCTCCCAATCCACAAATCATTTCGTCCCCAAATTTCACCCACACCATCCTACACGGGTTGAGTCCAGTCCCACCAAATTTCAGCTCAATCCAAGGAGTATTCCATCCCCAGCACCAAAAACAAACAAAGAACCTCATCCTGGACAGCAGCCCAGCGTGACTTTCTGTTTGGCTTTGGTTCAAGGTGATCCTGACCTTGGATGCTGCCCATATTTTTACCAGCCCTTCCTAACATCCCAAATAACCTTCCCTCCAAATTTCAGCCAAATCCAAGAACATTTGCCCCTCCTTTCACCCTTTTCCCCAGAACCGCACCTGCAGGTCCTAATCTGACCGGGCTGCTTGTTCACGGTTTTGCTTATCTTTTGCTTCCGCTCCCACTACACATCAACTTTGGTATCAGAGCAAGTTCTGATCCTTGGTGGATTGTATCTATCCCATCAACCCAAAAACACAAAAATAGCCAGCTCTACAAAAAACCCAAAGACTAAAACACAAAAAATTTTTCCGCCCATTTTTTCTCCACCACCGTACCCTTCACATTTGAGATTTGAGTGCTGAAATGGCTCCATCTAATTTTGAGTTGGTCTATCTATTGGTGCCTAAATTTTATGGCCAACAAGAATTATTTTCTAGTTGGTTTATTAAAGTTGAAGAAGCCTTGGACAGCTTGAGATTAGAAGAGCATGAGAAGGTTGTGATTGTTGAGTCTAAGTTGAGGAGTCATGCCCTCACTTGGTGGAATGCCTATAAGTTGAAAAGGAAGAAGAGAGGCAAGAAGAAGGTGAATACATGGAGTAAGTTGAGAGGAAAGTTGCTAAGAAAATTTTGTCCATTTGCTTACAAACTTCCTCCCATCGAGAGCAAACAAGGTAACAAGGGGAGTTCATCTTCCTTTTCCCCTAAACTTTCAGCCCCCTCTTTTTCTCCTTCCATAAACCCAAATGTCCAGCTCCACTCACCTCCACAAAATGCCCCAACACACCACAAAAACAGCCCCCACATTTCCCTCCAAAGCCAACCAACCAGCCCCTATTACCTCCATAAAGACCCACACTCCCCTACCAAAAGAATCCCCAAATACCCTCACCGAAACTTGGTGAATGTCCTTCCCTTCCACCACAAAATTTTCCCACCTCACAACCCACAAACCTTCTTGAACCAAGGCTGAATGCCATGATTTCTCATTGCCAAGAGATGGGTTATGAGAATGAACCCCACTTTACCTTGTATCCCAAGTATGATGAGTATGTTGTGAACAATTTGGAGGATAAGTGCCAACCAAGTGAGATTGAGTTGCCTCCAATGTTTGATGAGATGCTTGAGGAACAAGATGCGCAAGAGGAACTTGAGGCTAGCATTGACATAGTGGAACCGATGAGCCTACAAGTTTCAGCCACCCTTCACCCATTTGATTACCAATGGTCTTGGCTAGCTCCTTCGGACAGCCCTTATTCTATTCCTTTGGATGAAGGCCGCATGCCATTTGATCCTCCACATGGGGTGACACAAATTATGGCTGCATGTTTTGAGAAGGTGCCGTGGTATGGACATTTTCCAAGAGGTAATCACCTTGCACCAATAGCTTGTGACTACTTGAAATGGCACAATTCCAAAAAGGGGTACATGCTTATATCTCATTTGGAAATTTGTGAAATTAATTTTGGGCTATTGACAATTTTGTGCATCTTTGCCAAACATGTGAGGAGTATTTTTATTCTTGTGCCAAAGAAGTTGTGCCATGGCATTGGTGAGTCCATCAAATTTGATTATGGAGAAAACTATGGACAGCACACTAGGCACCGCATCTCCTACATTCTGCCCCCAAACAAATGCCCACAAACCCCTGTCTCCTAAGCCCACATTCTGTCCAGAATCTGCCCGGAACAAACCCCACATTCCACCACCCTCAAAACCTACCCATGACTAATTTGAACCCCATCCTTACCCCTCCACTTAAACCACCTTTACCCCAAATTCTTTCCCTTGAGTTGTGGCCTAGGAGAGGCGTTTTCTCTCCAAATATTCCCCAAAAGATTCTGCCCAAGTCCAACTGTCCACAATTACAGAATTTATTCATGATTACTTGGCTACTTGTATTGGTTACTTGGCTAAGCATTTTGGAAAGTTGTTGCAAATTTTCCAAAGAGGAACACATGAGTTTCTAGCCCAAGAACAGTCCATATTCATGAGGACTTTATCGTGGCTTAAGAAACATTTTATGAGCCTAAGTAGAGAGCAAGCATTCAGCAAATTTGGTCTTAACACATGCTGCCAAAAAGAGGGTCCTATACCCGGAAGTTTTGAGTGGATACGAACAAAGTTAAAATGGCCACCATCTATGGGTTGGCCCAAGCTCATGCCAAGCAAGAAGTGTTACTACTCTCCATTTTTCTTATTCACACCTCGCAAATTTGAGGACAAATTTTTTCTACAAGGGGAGAGTGATGGAAAGTGGACCACCTTAGACTTTGAGCTGAAAGCTATTCATTTGGAGGTTCAAACCTGCCCGGACTCAACCAAAATTACTTGAGTTTGTCTTAATTATTTTTGATCTCGGAGGATAGAGAGCCAAGGGTTTGACCTTTTTATGACTTCATGTTCATAAATAAATATGCAAGGAGACTAGTCAAGAAAAATCAAGACAAACACCTCCATGTTAAAGGAAGGCACAAATTCGGCCATGGCAAACCGTGAAGATTCGAGTCTTTTGCACATAAATAACTTGGCGCATGTGCTGGTCGGTCCAAGGAGCATAAAATCACACGCCTAAGGAGAACACTCAAAGGAGCCTAAGGAAGAGCATTCTAGAAGGCACTCACTATGGTGGAAGAGGTTTGTTAGAAGCTTGCCAAAGAGGAAACCAACCATAGCCACATGTTCCCATTTTGACAAATACTTGGCTAGAATTTGTCCTAGCTTAACTTGGAGGAGGGGAAAGAATCTTGTTAGTTTTCATTATCATTTTGCTTTATTTTCCAGCTTAGTTTCAGCTTGTAAAATGCCAATGTGAGGCATTATATATTCAGCTAGCATAGCTCTTGTAAAAAGGAACTTTTGATGAATATATGAACTTTGAGCTTTGCTCTTTTGAGATGGATTTCTCAACCTCTTGAATTCTCATTGCTGTATCCGAGCCTTGGCAAGCTTGGTGGTGTCCTTTGTGTCCTTACAATCCCCGGTGGTGTTTCTGTATCCGGTTAGATTGCAAGGTGCCCCTCGGTTCAGCTTGGTGGTGTTTCTGTATCCAGGCCAGAACCCAGGAACTATCCAGCGACTTCATCAATCCATATCTCCCAATCCACAAATCATTTCGTCCCCAAATTTCACCCACACCATCCTACACGGGTTGAGTCCAGTCCCACCAAATTTCAGCTCAATCCAAGGAGTATTCCATCCCCAGCACCAAAAACAAACAAAGAACCTCATCCTGGACAGCAGCCCAGCGTGACTTTCTGTTTGGCTTTGGTTCAAGGTGATCCCGACCTTGGATGCTGCCCATATTTTTACCAGCCCTTCCTAACATCCCAAATAACCTTCCCTCCAAATTTCAGCCAAATCCAAGAACATTTGCCCCTCCTTTCACCCTTTTCCCCAGAACCGCACCTGCAGGTCCTAATCTGACCGGGCTGCTTGTTCACGGTTTTGCTTATCTTTTGCTTCCGCTCCCACTACACATCAACTTTGGTATCAGAGCAAGTTCTGATCCTTGGTGGATTGTATCTATCCCATCAACCCAAAAACACAAAAATAGCCAGCTCTACAAAAAACCCAAAGACTAAAACACAAAAATTTTTCCGCCCATTTTTTCTCCACCACCGTACCCTTCACATTTGAGATTTGAGTGCTGAAATGGCTCCATCTAATTTTGAGTTGGTCTATCTATTGGTGCCTAAATTTTATGGCCAACAAGAATTATTTTCTAGTTGGTTTATTAAAGTTGAAGAAGCCTTGGACAGCTTGAGATTAGAAGAGCATGAGAAGGTTGTGATTGTTGAGTCTAAGTTGAGGAGTCATGCCCTCACTTGGTGGAATGCCTATAAGTTGAAAAGGAAGAAGAGAGGCAAGAAGAAGGTGAATACATGGAGTAAGTTGAGAGGAAAGTTGCTAAGAAAATTTTGTCCATTTGCTTACAAACTTCCTCCCATCGAGAGCAAACAAGGTAACAAGGGGAGTTCATCTTCCTTTTCCCCTAAACTTTCAGCCCCCTCTTTTTCTCCTTCCATAAACCCAAATGTCCAGCTCCACTCACCTCCACAAAATGCCCCAACACACCACAAAAACAGCCCCCACATTTCCCTCCAAAGCCAACCAACCAGCCCCTATTACCTCCATAAAGACCCACACTCCCCTACCAAAAGAATCCCCAAATACCCTCACCGAAACTTGGTGAATGTCCTTCCCTTCCACCACAAAATTTTCCCACCTCACAACCCACAAACCTTCTTGAACCAAGGCTGAATGCCATGATTTCTCATTGCCAAGAGATGGGTTATGAGAATGAACCCCACTTTACCTTGTATCCCAAGTATGATGAGTATGTTGTGAACAATTTGGAGGATAAGTGCCAACCAAGTGAGATTGAGTTGCCTCCAATGTTTGATGAGATGCTTGAGGAACAAGATGCGCAAGAGGAACTTGAGGCTAGCATTGACATAGTGGAACCGATGAGCCTACAAGTTTCAGCCACCCTTCACCCATTTGATTACCAATGGTCTTGGCTAGCTCCTTCGGACAGCCCTTATTCTATTCCTTTGGATGAAGGCCGCATGCCATTTGATCCTCCACATGGGGTGACACAAATTATGGCTGCATGTTTTGAGAAGGTGCCGTGGTATGGACATTTTCCAAGAGGTAATCACCTTGCACCAATAGCTTGTGACTACTTGAAATGGCACAATTCCAAAAAGGGGTACATGCTTATATCTCATTTGGAAATTTGTGAAATTAATTTTGGGCTATTGACAATTTTGTGCATCTTTGCCAAACATGTGAGGAGTATTTTTATTCTTGTGCCAAAGAAGTTGTGCCATGGCATTGGTGAGTCCATCAAATTTGATTATGGAGAAAACTATGGACAGCACACTAGGCACCGCATCTCCTACATTCTGCCCCCAAACAAATGCCCACAAACCCCTGTCTCCTAAGCCCACATTCTGTCCAGAATCTGCCCGGAACAAACCCCACATTCCACCACCCTCAAAACCTACCCATGACTAATTTGAACCCCATCCTTACCCCTCCACTTAAACCACCTTTACCCCAAATTCTTTCCCTTGAGTTGTGGCCTAGAGAGGCGTTTTCTCTCCAAATATTCCCCAAAAGATTCTGCCCAAGTCCAACTGTCCACAATTACAGAATTTATTCATGATTACTTGGCTACTTGTATTGGTTACTTGGCTAAGCATTTTGGAAAGTTGTTGCAAATTTTCCAAAGAGGAACACATGAGTTTCTAGCCCAAGAACAGTCCATATTCATGAGGACTTTATCGTGGCTTAAGAAACATTTTATGAGCCTAAGTAGAGAGCAAGCATTCAGCAAATTTGGTCTTAACACATGCTGCCAAAAAGAGGGTCCTATACCCGGAAGTTTTGAGTGGATACGAACAAAGTTAAAATGGCCACCATCTATGGGTTGGCCCAAGCTCATGCCAAGCAAGAAGTGTTACTACTCTCCATTTTTCTTATTCACACCTCGCAAATTTGAGGACAAATTTTTTCTACAAGGGGAGAGTGATGGAAAGTGGACCACCTTAGACTTTGAGCTGAAAGCTATTCATTTGGAGGTTCAAACCTGCCCGGGACTCAACCAAAATTACTTGAGTTTGTCTTAATTATTTTTGATCTCGGAGGATAGAGAGCCAAGGGTTTGACCTTTTTTATGACTTCATGTTCATAAATAAATATGCAAGGAGACTAGTCAAGAAAAATCAAGACAAACACCTCCATGTTAAAGGAAGGCACAAATTCGGCCATGGCAAACCGTGAAGATTCGAGTCTTTTGCACATAAATAACTTGGCGCATGTGCTGGTCGGTCCAAGGAGCATAAAATCACACGCCTAAGGAGAACACTCAAAGGAGCCTAAGGAAGAGCATTCTAGAAGGCACTCACTATGGTGGAAGAGGTTTGTTAGAAGCTTGCCAAAGAGGAAACCAACCATAGCCACATGTTCCCATTTTGACAAATACTTGGCTAGAATTTGTCCTAGCTTAACTTGGAGGAGGGGAAAGAATCTTGTTAGTTTTCATTATCATTTTGCTTTATTTTCCAGCTTAGTTTCAGCTTGTAAAATGCCAATGTGAGGCATTATATATTCAGCTAGCATAGCTCTTGTAAAAAGGAACTTTTGATGAATATATGAACTTTGAGCTTTGCTCTTTTGAGATGGATTTCTCAACCTCTTGAATTCTCATTGCTGTATCCGAGCCTTGGCAAGCTTGGTGGTGTCCTTTGTGTCCTTACAATCCCCGGTGGTGTTTCTGTATCCGGTTAGATTGCAAGGTGCCCCTCGGTTCAGCTTGGTGGTGTTTCTGTATCCAGGCCAGAACCCAGGAACTATCCAGCGACTTCATCAATCCATATCTCCCAATCCACAAATCATTTCGTCCCCAAATTTCACCCACACCATCCTACACGGGTTGAGTCCAGTCCCACCAAATTTCAGCTCAATCCAAGGAGTATTCCATCCCCAGCACCAAAAACAAACAAAGAACCTCATCCTGGACAGCAGCCCAGCGTGACTTTCTGTTTGGCTTTGGTTCAAGGTGATCCCGACCTTGGATGCTGCCCATATTTTTACCAGCCCTTCCTAACATCCCAAATAACCTTCCCTCCAAATTTCAGCCAAATCCAAGAACATTTGCCCCTCCTTTCACCCTTTTCCCCAGAACCGCACCTGCAGGTCCTAATCTGACCGGGCTGCTTGTTCACGGTTTTGCTTATCTTTTGCTTCCGCTCCCACTACACATCAACTTTGGTATCAGAGCAAGTTCTGATCCTTGGTGGATTGTATCTATCCCATCAACCCAAAAACACAAAAATAGCCAGCTCTACAAAAAACCCAAAGACTAAAACACAAAAAATTTTTCCGCCCATTTTTTCTCCACCACCGTACCCTTCACATTTGAGATTTGAGTGCTGAAATGGCTCCATCTAATTTTGAGTTGGTCTATCTATTGGTGCCTAAATTTTATGGCCAACAAGAATTATTTTCTAGTTGGTTTATTAAAGTTGAAGAAGCCTTGGACAGCTTGAGATTAGAAGAGCATGAGAAGGTTGTGATTGTTGAGTCTAAGTTGAGGAGTCATGCCCTCACTTGGTGGAATGCCTATAAGTTGAAAAGGAAGAAGAGAGGCAAGAAGAAGGTGAATACATGGAGTAAGTTGAGAGGAAAGTTGCTAAGAAAATTTTGTCCATTTGCTTACAAACTTCCTCCCATCGAGAGCAAACAAGGTAACAAGGGGAGTTCATCTTCCTTTTCCCCTAAACTTTCAGCCCCCTCTTTTTCTCCTTCCATAAACCCAAATGTCCAGCTCCACTCACCTCCACAAAATGCCCCAACACACCACAAAAACAGCCCCCACATTTCCCTCCAAAGCCAACCAACCAGCCCCTATTACCTCCATAAAGACCCACACTCCCCTACCAAAAGAATCCCCAAATACCCTCACCGAAACTTGGTGAATGTCCTTCCCTTCCACCACAAAATTTTCCCACCTCACAACCCACAAACCTTCTTGAACCAAGGCTGAATGCCATGATTTCTCATTGCCAAGAGATGGGTTATGAGAATGAACCCCACTTTACCTTGTATCCCAAGTATGATGAGTATGTTGTGAACAATTTGGAGGATAAGTGCCAACCAAGTGAGATTGAGTTGCCTCCAATGTTTGATGAGATGCTTGAGGAACAAGATGCGCAAGAGGAACTTGAGGCTAGCATTGACATAGTGGAACCGATGAGCCTACAAGTTTCAGCCACCCTTCACCCATTTGATTACCAATGGTCTTGGCTAGCTCCTTCGGACAGCCCTTATTCTATTCCTTTGGATGAAGGCCGCATGCCATTTGATCCTCCACATGGGGTGACACAAATTATGGCTGCATGTTTTGAGAAGGTGCCGTGGTATGGACATTTTCCAAGAGGTAATCACCTTGCACCAATAGCTTGTGACTACTTGAAATGGCACAATTCCAAAAAGGGGTACATGCTTATATCTCATTTGGAAATTTGTGAAATTAATTTTGGGCTATTGACAATTTTGTGCATCTTTGCCAAACATGTGAGGAGTATTTTTATTCTTGTGCCAAAGAAGTTGTGCCATGGCATTGGTGAGTCCATCAAATTTGATTATGGAGAAAACTATGGACAGCACACTAGGCACCGCATCTCCTACATTCTGCCCCCAAACAAATGCCCACAAACCCCTGTCTCCTAAGCCCACATTCTGTCCAGAATCTGCCCGGAACAAACCCCACATTCCACCACCCTCAAAACCTACCCATGACTAATTTGAACCCCATCCTTACCCCTCCACTTAAACCACCTTTACCCCAAATTCTTTCCCTTGAGTTGTGGCCTAGGAGAGGCGTTTTTCTCTCCAAATATTCCCCAAAAGATTCTGCCCAAGTCCAACTGTCCACAATTACAGAATTTATTCATGATTACTTGGCTACTTGTATTGGTTACTTGGCTAAGCATTTTGGAAAGTTGTTGCAAATTTTCCAAAGAGGAACACATGAGTTTCTAGCCCAAGAACAGTCCATATTCATGAGGACTTTATCGTGGCTTAAGAAACATTTTATGAGCCTAAGTAGAGAGCAAGCATTCAGCAAATTTGGTCTTAACACATGCTGCCAAAAAGAGGGTCCTATACCCGGAAGTTTTGAGTGGATACGAACAAAGTTAAAATGGCCACCATCTATGGGTTGGCCCAAGCTCATGCCAAGCAAGAAGTGTTACTACTCTCCATTTTTCTTATTCACACCTCGCAAATTTGAGGACAAATTTTTTCTACAAGGGGAGAGTGATGGAAAGTGGACCACCTTAGACTTTGAGCTGAAAGCTATTCATTTGGAGGTTCAAACCTGCCCGGACTCAACCAAAATTACTTGAGTTTGTCTTAATTATTTTTGATCTCGGAGGATAGAGAGCCAAGGGTTTGACCTTTTTATGACTTCATGTTCATAAATAAATATGCAAGGAGACTAGTCAAGAAAAATCAAGACAAACACCTCCATGTTAAAGGAAGGCACAAATTCGGCCATGGCAAACCGTGAAGATTCGAGTCTTTTGCACATAAATAACTTGGCGCATGTGCTGGTCGGTCCAAGGAGCATAAAATCACACGCCTAAGGAGAACACTCAAAGGAGCCTAAGGAAGAGCATTCTAGAAGGCACTCACTATGGTGGAAGAGGTTTGTTAGAAGCTTGCCAAAGAGGAAACCAACCATAGCCACATGTTCCCATTTTGACAAATACTTGGCTAGAATTTGTCCTAGCTTAACTTGGAGGAGGGGAAAGAATCTTGTTAGTTTTCATTATCATTTTGCTTTATTTTCCAGCTTAGTTTCAGCTTGTAAAATGCCAATGTGAGGCATTATATATTCAGCTAGCATAGCTCTTGTAAAAAGGAACTTTTGATGAATATATGAACTTTGAGCTTTGCTCTTTTGAGATGGATTTCTCAACCTCTTGAATTCTCATTGCTGTATCCGAGCCTTGGCAAGCTTGGTGGTGTCCTTTGTGTCCTTACAATCCCCGGTGGTGTTTCTGTATCCGGTTAGATTGCAAGGTGCCCCTCGGTTCAGCTTGGTGGTGTTTCTGTATCCAGGCCAGAACCCAGGAACTATCCAGCGACTTCATCAATCCATATCTCCCAATCCACAAATCATTTCGTCCCCAAATTTCACCCACACCATCCTACACGGGTTGAGTCCAGTCCCACCAAATTTCAGCTCAATCCAAGGAGTATTCCATCCCCAGCACCAAAAACAAACAAAGAACCTCATCCTGGACAGCAGCCCAGCGTGACTTTCTGTTTGGCTTTGGTTCAAGGTGATCCCGACCTTGGATGCTGCCCATATTTTTACCAGCCCTTCCTAACATCCCAAATAACCTTCCCTCCAAATTTCAGCCAAATCCAAGAACATTTGCCCCTCCTTTCACCCTTTTCCCCAGAACCGCACCTGCAGGTCCTAATCTGACCGGGCTGCTTGTTCACGGTTTTGCTTATCTTTTGCTTCCGCTCCCACTACACATCAACTTTGGTATCAGAGCAAGTTCTGATCCTTGGTGGATTGTATCTATCCCATCAACCCAAAAACACAAAAATAGCCAGCTCTACAAAAAACCCAAAGACTAAAACACAAAAATTTTTCCGCCCATTTTTTCTCCACCACCGTACCCTTCACATTTGAGATTTGAGTGCTGAAATGGCTCCATCTAATTTTGAGTTGGTCTATCTATTGGTGCCTAAATTTTATGGCCAACAAGAATTATTTTCTAGTTGGTTTATTAAAGTTGAAGAAGCCTTGGACAGCTTGAGATTAGAAGAGCATGAGAAGGTTGTGATTGTTGAGTCTAAGTTGAGGAGTCATGCCCTCACTTGGTGGAATGCCTATAAGTTGAAAAGGAAGAAGAGAGGCAAGAAGAAGGTGAATACATGGAGTAAGTTGAGAGGAAAGTTGCTAAGAAAATTTTGTCCATTTGCTTACAAACTTCCTCCCATCGAGAGCAAACAAGGTAACAAGGGGAGTTCATCTTCCTTTTCCCCTAAACTTTCAGCCCCCTCTTTTTCTCCTTCCATAAACCCAAATGTCCAGCTCCACTCACCTCCACAAAATGCCCCAACACACCACAAAAACAGCCCCCACATTTCCCTCCAAAGCCAACCAACCAGCCCCTATTACCTCCATAAAGACCCACACTCCCCTACCAAAAGAATCCCCAAATACCCTCACCGAAACTTGGTGAATGTCCTTCCCTTCCACCACAAAATTTTCCCACCTCACAACCCACAAACCTTCTTGAACCAAGGCTGAATGCCATGATTTCTCATTGCCAAGAGATGGGTTATGAGAATGAACCCCACTTTACCTTGTATCCCAAGTATGATGAGTATGTTGTGAACAATTTGGAGGATAAGTGCCAACCAAGTGAGATTGAGTTGCCTCCAATGTTTGATGAGATGCTTGAGGAACAAGATGCGCAAGAGGAACTTGAGGCTAGCATTGACATAGTGGAACCGATGAGCCTACAAGTTTCAGCCACCCTTCACCCATTTGATTACCAATGGTCTTGGCTAGCTCCTTCGGACAGCCCTTATTCTATTCCTTTGGATGAAGGCCGCATGCCATTTGATCCTCCACATGGGGTGACACAAATTATGGCTGCATGTTTTGAGAAGGTGCCGTGGTATGGACATTTTCCAAGAGGTAATCACCTTGCACCAATAGCTTGTGACTACTTGAAATGGCACAATTCCAAAAAGGGGTACATGCTTATATCTCATTTGGAAATTTGTGAAATTAATTTTGGGCTATTGACAATTTTGTGCATCTTTGCCAAACATGTGAGGAGTATTTTTATTCTTGTGCCAAAGAAGTTGTGCCATGGCATTGGTGAGTCCATCAAATTTGATTATGGAGAAAACTATGGACAGCACACTAGGCACCGCATCTCCTACATTCTGCCCCCAAACAAATGCCCACAAACCCCTGTCTCCTAAGCCCACATTCTGTCCAGAATCTGCCCGGAACAAACCCCACATTCCACCACCCTCAAAACCTACCCATGACTAATTTGAACCCCATCCTTACCCCTCCACTTAAACCACCTTTACCCCAAATTCTTTCCCTTGAGTTGTGGCCTAGAGAGGCGTTTTCTCTCCAAATATTCCCCAAAAGATTCTGCCCAAGTCCAACTGTCCACAATTACAGAATTTATTCATGATTACTTGGCTACTTGTATTGGTTACTTGGCTAAGCATTTTGGAAAGTTGTTGCAAATTTTCCAAAGAGGAACACATGAGTTTCTAGCCCAAGAACAGTCCATATTCATGAGGACTTTATCGTGGCTTAAGAAACATTTTATGAGCCTAAGTAGAGAGCAAGCATTCAGCAAATTTGGTCTTAACACATGCTGCCAAAAAGAGGGTCCTATACCCGGAAGTTTTGAGTGGATACGAACAAAGTTAAAATGGCCACCATCTATGGGTTGGCCCAAGCTCATGCCAAGCAAGAAGTGTTACTACTCTCCATTTTTCTTATTCACACCTCGCAAATTTGAGGACAAATTTTTTCTACAAGGGGAGAGTGATGGAAAGTGGACCACCTTAGACTTTGAGCTGAAAGCTATTCATTTGGAGGTTCAAACCTGCCCGGGACTCAACCAAAATTACTTGAGTTTGTCTTAATTATTTTTGATCTCGGAGGATAGAGAGCCAAGGGTTTGACCTTTTTATGACTTCATGTTCATAAATAAATATGCAAGGAGACTAGTCAAGAAAAATCAAGACAAACACCTCCATGTTAAAGGAAGGCACAAATTCGGCCATGGCAAACCGTGAAGATTCGAGTCTTTTGCACATAAATAACTTGGCGCATGTGCTGGTCGGTCCAAGGAGCATAAAATCACACGCCTAAGGAGAACACTCAAAGGAGCCTAAGGAAGAGCATTCTAGAAGGCACTCACTATGGTGGAAGAGGTTTGTTAGAAGCTTGCCAAAGAGGAAACCAACCATAGCCACATGTTCCCATTTTGACAAATACTTGGCTAGAATTTGTCCTAGCTTAACTTGGAGGAGGGGAAAGAATCTTGTTAGTTTTCATTATCATTTTGCTTTATTTTCCAGCTTAGTTTCAGCTTGTAAAATGCCAATGTGAGGCATTATATATTCAGCTAGCATAGCTCTTGTAAAAAGGAACTTTTGATGAATATATGAACTTTGAGCTTTGCTCTTTTGAGATGGATTTCTCAACCTCTTGAATTCTCATTGCTGTATCCGAGCCTTGGCAAGCTTGGTGGTGTCCTTTGTGTCCTTACAATCCCCGGTGGTGTTTCTGTATCCGGTTAGATTGCAAGGTGCCCCTCGGTTCAGCTTGGTGGTGTTTCTGTATCCAGGCCAGAACCCAGGAACTATCCAGCGACTTCATCAATCCATATCTCCCAATCCACAAATCATTTCGTCCCCAAATTTCACCCACACCATCCTACACGGGTTGAGTCCAATCCCACCAAATTTCAGCTCAATCCAAGGAGTATTCCATCCCCAGCACCAAAAACAAACAAAGAACCTCATCCTGGACAGCAGCCCAGCGTGACTTTCTGTTTGGCTTTGGTTCAAGGTGATCCCGACCTTGGATGCTGCCCATATTTTTACCAGCCCTTCCTAACATCCCAAATAACCTTCCCTCCAAATTTCAGCCAAATCCAAGAACATTTGCCCCTCCTTTCACCCTTTTCCCCAGAACCGCACCTGCAGGTCCTAATCTGACCGGGCTGCTTGTTCACGGTTTTACTTATCTTTTGCTTCTGCTCCCACTACACATCATTGACTTTGTGATTTTATAGATGGAGTAAGACACCCGTACCCCCATTATTCTTGGGAGGCTTTTCATGGCTACTGCTGGGTGTTGCATTGATGTGAAAAATGGGAGAATGTCCTTTTGTATAGGAGATAAAAGAGCTGAGTTTAATTTGTTTGAAGCTACTAAATTCCCTTCCTTTTTTGATGATTGTTTTAGAGTGGATATCATTGATTCCATTTTAAGGGAAGATAGTACTAATTTGAGCTCTAATGATCCTCTTGAGTTTTGCTTGTTGAATAATAGTACAACTAGGGATATTGATCTCGAAGTTGCCATTTGTGCTCAATTCTTGGAGGTGTCTCCAAAAGTCCCACCACGACTAGCCACGGTGGAGAAGTTGATGAATGGAAGCAAATGTGAGTTATCTATTGTTGGAAATGAAGCTCCAAAGGTTGAATTGAAACCTCTCCCTTCCTCCCTAAGGTATGAATTTCTTGGCCCAAATTCCTCTTATCCTGTGATTGAAGCTTTGTTGAGAGTCCTTAGATTGCATCATAAGGCTATTGGCTATACCATAGATGACCTTAAGGGCATTCATCCTTCAGTTTGCATGCATAGGATTTTAATGGGGGATAACTATAAACCCACCATTGAACATCAAAGAAGGTTAAATCCTAACATGAAAGAGGTGGTAAAGAAAGAAATTTTGAAATTGCTTGAGGCAGGTATCATTTATCCTATTTCTGATAGTGATTGGGTGAGCCCGGTTCATGTTGTGCCTAAGAAAGGGGGATGACTATTGTAAGAAATGAGAACAATGAATTGATTCCCACTAGGACCGTTATGGGTTGGAGGATGTGCATTGATTATCGCAAGTTGAATATCGCCACCCGTAAAGACCATTTCCCTCGTCCCTTCATTGACCAAATGCTTGAAAGACTTGCAAAGAATTCATATTTTTGTTATCTTGATGGGTATTCTGGATTTTTCCAAATCCCTATCCACCCTAGTGACCAAGAGAAGACCACCTTTACTTATCCTTATGGAACATTTGCTTATAGGAGAATGCCTTTTGGGTTATGTAATGCACCCGCTACTTTTCAACGTTGCATGATGGCTATTTTCTCTGATTTTATTGAGGATATTATGGAGGTCTTTATGGATGATTTTTCTGTCTATGGTTCTACCTTTGATCAATGTTTGAAAAATCTTTCTAAGGTGTTGTCTAGATGTGAGGATGTGAATTTGGTCTTGAATTGGGAAAAGTGTTATTTTATGGTACAAGAGAGAGTTGTCCTAGGTCATGTGGTTTCCAATAAAGGCATTGAAGTTGACAAAGCTAAGGTAGAGGTAATTGAGAAATTACCTCCACCTACGTCTGTTAAGGGTGTGAGGAGTTTTCTTGGACATGTGGGTTTTTACCGACGGTTCATTAAAGTTTTTTGAAAATTACAAGGCCTCTCACCCAATTGCTTGTCAAAGATATGCCTTTTATATTTGATGATGTGTACTTGAGTGCTTTCAACAGGTTAAGAGAAGCTTCGATTACAGCTCCTATTATGCAAGCCCCGGATTGGAGTCTTCCATTTGAAGTAATGTGTGATGCAAGTGACTTTGCATTGGGGGCCGTTTTGGGGCAAAGGAAGGATGGCAAGCCCTATGCTATACATTATGCGAGCCGAACTCTGGATGAGGCTTAAGTTAACTATGCCACCACGGAGATGGAATTTTTGGCGGTTGTGTTTGCCTTGGAGAAGTTCCGTTCTTACTTGATTAACTCCATGGTGATAGTTTTTACTGATCATGCTGCCATCAAGCATCTTATGAGGAAATCGGATTCTAAGCCTCGCCTTATCCGATGGGTGCTTTTACTTCAAGAGTTCGATATGGAGATCCGGGACAAGCCTGGATTGCAAAATGTGGTTGCCGATCATCTTTCTCGGTTGGAAGATTTGCCCAAGGAAGCTATCCCCATTGATGATTCATTTCCGGAAGAGCAACTCATGGCTGTTTCGCATACTTCCACTCCATTGATGTGTAGTGGCGGAAGCAAAAAAAGATGGAAAAACCGCAAAACACACAACCGGGCAGATTAGGACCTGCAGGTGCGGTTCTGGGGAAAAGGGTGAAAAGAGGGGTAAATGTTCTTGGATTTGGACGAAACTTGGAGGGGAGTGAGGTAACTGATGGAGGAAGGTTGTGGCCAAGTTTCGTGAATTTTGGATAAGGGGAACTACCTGAACAAATAGCCAGAAGTTGGTGCTGCTGGCTGGACGTACAGGTTGATACCCTTTGTTTGGTTTTGATGTGGAGGACGGAAGGGTTCTTGGATGGGGCTGAAATTTGGAGGAATGGAAGTAGATGGACTGGAAGGATTGTGGTTAAAATTTGGCGAAAAATGGCTAAGGGAATTGGGAGATATGGAATGGCAAAGTTGCTGGATAGTACCTTGACTCGGCTCGGATACGTAAACACCACCGAGTGAATCAAGGGGCGCACCTAAGCGATCCGGATACAGAAACACCACCGGGACTTAAGTGACTCAAAGGACACCACCTAGATGCCAACCTAGGATACAGCTTTGAGGATTTAGAGGCTCGAGAAATCCATCCCGAAAAGAGTATAACACTCAAGGTTTGTATATTCATCAAAAAGTGTGTTTACAAGGAGTGTGCATGCTGAATATATAGACCCGCCATTACAACTAACCATGCTGAAAATTGAAATTAACAAAGCTGAAAATAAAGCTGAAAATTAAAGCTAAAATGAAAATAAAACTAATTAGATTATTTCCCTCCTCCAAGCTAAGCTAGGAGAAATTCTAGCCAAGTATTTGAACTTTTGGGAACATGTGGATGTGGTTGAATTTCCCCTTTGCCAAGCATCCTTCTAACCAACTCCCACTAAGGTGAGTGCTTCTAGAATTCTCCTTCATATGTGTCATTGGCTGCTGGATATTAGATGCTTGACTTCGGTCATGTTGACCCTTGGTCCGACCCTCTTGATTATTTATGAACAAGGGAAAATTAGCAACTCTTGAAACAAGTCATGGCCGGACTTCTCTTTGCCTTGACATGGAGGGATTTAGGCGTGGCTGATTTGAAACTCTTCTTGACTAATCTTCTTTAACACTTATTTATGCACATAAGATCATAAGGATGACTTCCAAGCGGTTAAACCTTAAGTATCTCCGGTTGCTCATAGAATAGTCAAGCTTTTCCGGTTGAACTTTAAGCACACATGACTTTTCAGAATGAACATTTATTCAGCTCAAATCACAAGGCCGGTCACTTTCCATCATTCTCCCCTTGTAAGGAAGAATTTGCCCTCAAATTCGCACAAAATTTATTTCTCATGTGTGGGAAATATGTGGCATGGTGGAGTTTGCGGTGAGGTTGAGGATGAAAGGACCCTTTTGTGTGTGCACAACCGATTGTTTGTGGAGAAAAGTGCTGGGCAGTCAGCCAGAATGAAGGCTCCGTGAGTAAGCTCATGGTATGATGGTAGACTTGACCAAACAATTCTTCTTTGATCACCCCTTTGGAAAAGCAATCCAAGTACACCACAATGAGAACTCAAAATCCGGGTACCCTTAGGAAGAAAGTTATCCTCCCATGGTACAAAAAGGTTTGTTTCTACCCTTGGAGTCTCTTGTTTCTCTCCTCGGCATTCTGTCCACACTTCTTCATCACAATCTGGTTGGTGGATGGGGCTGGCTGTTGGGCTGGAAATCTTATGGTATTGCAAGGTTCTTTGTGGAGACAAATTAGGAGGGATTTGATTTGGAAGGGCGGGGAAAATTTTGGTTTGTGGTGCTTTGGCAAGGGGCTGGAAATTTTGTGGAAGGAGATCAAAGGTGTTTTTATTCGGGAAGGTATGGCCAGATTCTGGTGGAGAAAATGTCGAGAGATAAACTCCTCTACATGGCCATAATTCAAGGGAAAAAATTGGAGTAAAGGTGGTTTAAATGGAGGGGTAAGGATGGGGTCCAAATCAACTAAAGGAAGGCTTTGATGGTGGTGGTATGTGGGCTGATTTGGTTCATGGAGTTTCGGTGGAGGGTAGACTTGAAAGTTCTCTTGTGGACTTGTTGTTGTGAGTTGCCGGAAGTGTTCCTCTTCTCTTTGGTTACTTGCCACAATGTTACCAAAGTGTATGTCCACAAACTTCTTGGAGTTGACTTGAACATTTCCCTTCTCATTCGGCCATAAGGAGTGCTTCCTTAGCATTGCCATAATTATGCCAAAATGTTCAGCCATACCCTCATGGTACACTTCTCGGCTAGGCAACTCCTGTATGCTACAATGAGAATTCAAGAACCGGGTGTCCTCAAGAAGGGAATCAATCCTCCTTGGCACAAAAAATATGACTCCATATATGGACTCTCTCCTTTCTCTTCTAGCGTGCTCATGATGTTGTAAAAGCAATCTTGACTAGCCCAAGTTCCATGATATAACATACAACACCAAGTGCTTTTGGTAAGGAAGTCATCTTCCTTTGGCACCAAAAGAATAGGCTCCACATACTCCTTCACAATGCCTAGAGCTTTTATGGTTTCTCCAAGTACTTGGGCAGCAAGAGTATTCACACTCCACCCAAGTCTAGAAGATTCAAGCCAAAACAGATTGGCTTCCATCATTCTCTTCTCGGTTGTAGCTCCTTGGACAGATTTGGTGTGGTATGGAATTTTTGGGGCAAAGTGGTGGAGTTTGGCTAAGGTCTCTTTAATGGTGGAAGGAGTATTTTGAGGAGGACTTTCAGCTTCGGGTTTTGTTACCATGGCTAGCTTTTGTGAGGAAAGTGGGGGCTGGTCGGTTGGGATGGACTCATTCGGTTTAGGTCTTGAAATTTGGCCAGGTGACAAGGGAACCAATGTGATCCTCTTGCCATCTTTGGTAAAAGTATAAGTGTTCAAGAACCCATCATGTATGACTCTCCTATCAAAGAGCCATGGTCTCCCAAGCAACATATGACAAGCATCCATGGGAACAATGTCACACCATATCTCATCATGATAACTTTTGCCAATACTAAATGAAATGAGACATCTAGAGTTGACATGGAGATTTTCACCTGGATCTAACCATTGAAGGTTATAAGGATGAGGGTGGGGTGAAACATGAAGTCCAAGTTTCTCTACCATTGTTGATGAGGCCATGTTCATACAACTACCACCATTAATAGTGATAGAACACACCTTGTTAAGCACAGTACCCCTTGTGTAAAAGATGTTCTCACGTTGCTCTTCATCTAGCTCATTAAAACCGCACAAAGACCTTCTCAAAAATAAGTTTGCATTCATGGCTGGGAATTTTTGTGGCTGGCTATTTTTGTGGTTTTTGATTTTTGTGGAAATGAACACAATCACCCAAGGTTCAGAACTTGCTCTGATACCAAAAATGATGTGTAGTGGCGGAAGCAAAGAAAAAGATGGAAAAACCGCAAAACACACAACCGGGCAGATTAGGACCTGCAGGTGCGGTTCTAGGGAAAAGGGTGAAAAGAGGGGTAAATGTTCTTGGATTTGGACGAAACTTGGAGGGGAGTGAGGTAACTGATGGAGGAAGGTTGTGGCCAAGTTTCGTGAATTTTGGATAAGGGGAACTACCTGAACAAATAGCCAGAAGTTGGTGCTGCTGGCTGGACGTACAGGTTGATACCCTTTGTTTGGTTTTGATGTGGAGGACGGAAGGGTTCTTGGATGGGGCTGAAATTTGGAGGAATGGAAGTAGATGGACTGGAAGGATTGTGGTTAAAATTTGGCGAAAAATGGCTGAGGGAATTGGGAGATATGGAATGGCAAAGTTGCTGGATAGTACCTTGACTCGGCTCGGATACGTAAACACCACCGAGTGAATCAAGGGGCGCACCTAAGCGATCCGGATACAGAAACACCACCGGGACTTAAGTGACTCAAAGGACAACACCTAGATGCCAACCTAGGATACAGCTTTGAGGATTTAGAGGCTCGAGAAATGATGGAAAGTGGCCAGCCATGGGTAAAAAGACAGAAAATGTTCAGCTCAACGTGCATGCAAAACAACCGGGAATGCTTGTATTTTTCGTGCACATAATGTCGTTTGAGCCGGAGGATGATCATTGATTATTTGTTCATAAATAAATCAAGGTGTTAAGGAAGATAGTTGAGAAATCAAGCTCACCAAAATTCCATGGTTAAGCAAGAGAAGATCGGCCAAGTACAAAGCAAGCAATGTTACAAGTATTATTATCTTAAGTGCTTTGAACATAAATAAATTCATTTCATGATGGGTCGGTCCAAGGGAGGGCCGAAGGACTTATGATCATGCATCACATGGAGCAGCCAAGAACACCAAGCTAGGAGCATTCTAGAAGGCACTACCACTAGTGGAAGGTGGTTAGAAGAGAGCTTGGAGAAGGGGCAACAAATCTTGGCCACATGTTCCCTATCAAACAAGTACTTGGCTAGAAATTCTTCAAGCTTAACTTGGAGAGGAGGAAAGCATCTAATTAGTTAGCATTTTGTTTTGCTTTAATTTTCAGCTTTGTTAATTTCAATTTCCAGCAAGGTTAGTTGTATTGGCGGGTCTATATATTCAGCATGCACACTCCTTGTAAAGACACTTTTTGATGAATATACAAACCTTGAGTGTTATACTCTTTTCGGGATGGATTTCTCGAGCCTCTAAATCCTCAAAGCTGTATCCTAGGTTGGCATCTAGGTGGTATCCTTTGAGTCTCCCAAACCCCGGTGGTGTTTCTGTATCCGGACCGTTTGAGAGCGCCCCTTGATTCAGCTTGGTGGTGTTTCTGTATCCAAGCCAGAATCCAGGTTCTATCCAGCGACTTCCATCAACCATATCTCCCAATCCACGAATCATCTCTTTCCCAAATTTCACACACTTCATCATACATGAGTTGAGTCCATTTCCACCAAATCTCAGCTTAAACCAAGAACCCCTCCGTCCTCCACATCAAAACCAAACAAAGGGTATCAATCTGTACATCCAGCCAGCAGCATCAACTTCTGGCTATCTGTTCAGGTAGTTCCCCTTATCCAAAATTCACGAAACTTGGCCACAACCTTCCTCCATCAGTTACCTCACTCCCTCCAAGTTTCGTCCAAATCCAAGATCATTTACCCTTCCTTTCACCCTTTTCCCCAGAACCGCACCTGCAGGTCCTATTCTGCCCGGTTGTGTGTTTTGCGGTTTTTCCATCTTTTTCTTTGCTTCCGCCACTACACATCAAGAAATCCATCCCGAAAAGAGTATAACACTCAAGGTTTGTATATTCATCAAAAAGTGTGTTTACAAGGAGTGTGCATGCTGAATATATAGACCCGCCATTACAACTAACCATGCTGAAAATTGAAATTAACAAAGCTGAAAATTAAAGCTAAAATGAAAATAAAACTAATTAGATTCTTTCCCTCCTCCAAGCTAAGCTAGGAGAAATTCTAGCCAAGTATTTGAACTTTTGGGAACATGTGGATGTGGTTGAATTTCCCCTTTGCCAAGCATCCTTCTAACCAACTCCCACTAAGGTGAGTGCTTCTAGAATTCTCCTTCATATGTGTCATTGGCTGCTGGATATTAGATGCTTGACTTCGGTCATGTTGACCCTTGGTCCGACCCTCTTGATTATTTATGAACAAGGGAAAATTAGCAACTCTTGAAACAAGTCATGGCCGGACTTCTCTTTGCCTTGACATGGAGGGATTTAGGCGTGGCTGATTTGAAACTCTTCTTGACTAATCTTCTTTAACACTTATTTATGCACATAAGATCATAAGGATGACTTCCAAGCGGTTAAACCTTAAGTATCTCCGGTTGCTCATAGAATAGTCAAGCTTTTCCAGTTGAACTTTAAGCACACATGACTTTTCGGAATGAACATTTATTCAGCTCAAATCACAAGGCCGGTCACTTTCCATCATTCATGGTATGCTGACTTTGTGAATTATATTATTTGTGGCATCTTTCTAACAAAGGAAGCGGTTCTTGTTTGAGGTAAAAAGTTATGTGTGGGAAGAGCCTCTCCTTTACAAGTTGTGTGCAGATGGGGTATATCGAAGATGTATTCCGGAAGATGAGGTTCAAAGTATGCTCCATCACTGTCATTCCACTACTTATGGTGGACATTTTGGCCCCGATAAAACCGCCTCCAAGGTCTTACAAGCTGGTTTCTACTAGCCAACTCTCACCAAAGATGCACGGAATTTTGTGGTAGCTTATGACCGATGCCAAAGGATGGGCACTATTTGCAAGAGGCATGAGATGCCCCAATATGGGATTTTAGAGGTTGAGCTCTTTGATGTATGGGGAAAATTGACTTTATGGGTCCTTTTCCTCCCTCTCACAAGAACCTCTACATCCTAGTCGCTGTTGATTACGTGTCAAAATGGGTGCAAGACATTGCCTCTCCCACCAACGATTCCAAGGTTGTCATGAAGTTCCTAAAGAAGAATAGTTTTGCTCGATTTGGCACTCCAAGGGCTTTATTAAGTGACAATGGGAGTCATTTTTGCAACCGACCACTTGAGGTTCTATTGAAGAAATATGGAGTATTTCATAAGGTAGCCACGCCTTATCATCCTCAAACAAGTGGTCAAGTTGAGTTGTCTAACCGGGAGTTGAAAAATATTCTTGAGAAGACGGTGGATCGATCCCGAAAAGACCGGTCTTTGAAGCTTGATGATGCACTATGGGCATACCGCACTCGCTTACAAGACTCCCCTTGGCACTACTCCCTTCCGGTTAGTGTATGGGAAGCCTTGTCATTTGCCCGTAGAGATGGAACATAAATCTTTCTAGGCGATCCGGACCCTGAATTTTGATGCTAAGGCGGTTGGTGAAAAGCGAGTTCTCCAATTGTAAGAACTTGAGGAGTTGCGATTGCAAACTTATGAGAGTTCCCGAATTTACAAGGAGAGAACCAAGTGGTGGCATGACAAACATATTCTCGCACGGGGGTTTGAAGAAGGTGACATGGTCCTTTTGTTCAACTCAAGATTGAAGTTGTTTCCGAGAAAACCGAGATCCCGATGGTCCGGGCCATTTGAAGTCACCAAGGTATTTCTTTGTGGCGCGGTTGAGGTGTGGAGTGAGTCCACGGGTTCCTTCAAGGTCAATGGTCAACGGCTTAAGCCTTACATTGTGGGGCATTCTGACGTGAAGACCATTTATTATGTTCTTACCTACCCGGGTAAGCCATGAGGAATGAATTGTGTATGGTCAAGCTAATGACTTAAAACAAGCGCTTCTTGGGAGGCAACCCAAGCCGTTTATCATGTTAAAAAAAAACCAAAAAAAAAACGAGCGAGGCAGCGAACCAAAATGGGCTACCCGTTTCCACCGAAACGGCCCGAGTTGGGTGCTATCTCCAACTTAGCGAGCAGCGCACCCGTTTTCATTGAAAACGAGCTGACTTTGGGCGCAGATGTTCAGTGGCGAGCATCCAAACAGGTGCCCGTTTCCTAGGAAACGGCCCGTGTTGGATGTAATGTTTTCGCGGGCTGGTTTTTAGCCCGATTTCTTGTCTCTCTCCTCATTTTGCCCTGCCTCTTCTTCTTCTTGCTCTCTTTCTACCCTTGCATCCTCCATAGCAATACCTCCAACTCCATTCTCTTCTTCCATCTCAAATCACTCCTAAACTCCAAATTTTACACCACATTAAGCCAATCTATTCTTATTCTTCTTAAATTTTCCCTCCCTCTACGCGGGTTTTACGTCTCTCTCCACGACTAATCCGCCGGCGTCCCTCTCGCTACTCGCCGGCTACCACCGTCTTCTAATCACCAATGTCTTGTTCCGTTTCTCCTTCACTCGCCTTTCTCTCCCTCTCCGCGAAGTTCTGCGTTCCTATCTCTACCGGAACCGGCGCTTCGCTCGATCTGTTCATGCCGACGTCCACCTCTGCTGCTCCAGCTTCTAATCGCTCGGTGCTCGATCGTTCACGCCGGCACTGCCGTCGTCGCCGCCCCCGGTTCGTCGACCATTCAAATTCACCTCTACACCCCCTCCTCTTCCTTCTCCCATAAAAATCACCTCTTTTCTTGCCCACTCTTCTCCTCAAAATTTTGTTTCTTCATTTGGTTTACGTTCTCAAATTTGCTCCAATGGCGCCCAAACGGCGAAGTTTACTCAAGGGGAGTCCTCCCGAACAACCTCCACAACCCGGACCCGATCCACTCGTCCACCACCCCGAAATGTCCGTATTTCGCGAAACAGAGGTAATTCAAACAACCCTCTTAACTTGCCTCATCCTCGAACATATTGAGCGCTACAATTCATTACTTAATCGTGAAATTGTTGCCACCTGTTATTGTGATGAGATTAGTTTAGAAAGGTTGGGTTTGCTTGAGGATTTTCTTTGGAGGGTTGAACGGTGTGGTTTGTTAAATTTTGTGAATATTCGATTAGGGACCTATAGAAGCCTAACTTTGGAATTTCTAAGCATATTAACTGTTGATATTGGGCGTGGTTCTCATGCCGAGCATGGCTTAGTTTCCTTTCGCTCGTCAGGGAGATACCATGAACTCACTCTTAGTGAGTTTAATGCTTTATTTTCCCTCCCTCGCGACCTTGGACTTGGACACCGTATAGTTCCCGATTGTTTCAATTCGACACAATTTTGGCATTCTATTTCGGTGAGCAGGACTATCATCCTAGTTCGACTAAGGTGATCACTGTTAGGAACCCTTGTATTCGGTATATTCATCGAGTTTTGGGTC
Source organism: Talinum fruticosum (assembly GCA_021018815.1). NCBI lineage: Eukaryota > Viridiplantae > Streptophyta > Magnoliopsida > Caryophyllales > Talinaceae > Talinum > Talinum fruticosum. The sequence goes on from JAITYX010000012.1 coordinate 1,919,064, forward strand.
ATGGTCTGTTTGGGAGGGATGACAGTGGCAATAATATGCGTCTCTACGAATTGTTTTGTTTATATGTGATGTGGACGGGAGATGTGTCCGAGTTTAATCCCGGGGCTTATTTAGCCCGTCAATTTGCCACTCGCTGCTACTAGTTCCCGGGGTCGAATTGTTATTGGGGGTTTGGTTACTGCCATTGTCTGTAGCGTTAGGTTGGAATCCCGATGACCACCATGATGATAGAGTGCGTGGGTCCGAGCGTATCGATATTGAGGCTTTGCGGGCTATGGGCATGTGTCGCACAATTTCGGAGAGTTACATTGGTTATATCCTAATAACCGTATGTTGCGTCTCCCTTGTCTTGAGCGCATATCCCTTAGAGATGCGGCCAATCTCGATTTTTGCCCGGTGAGGATGAAATCCTCGCCCTCCGCCTCATACTCGATGTGGGTGCCTCTACCTCTTTTCTTCCCCACCCCCGAGCATAATGAGCGTAATGCGCCTAATGCCGATGCTTCGTGCATTCACTTCTCACTGCCATTCATCAAGAGCAGCTCTCCTTCAGGGAGTATGTGCATTCCGAGCACGCTGCTTTTCGCTCCGAGCGAGCCTCAGTTAGGGAGTACCTCCACTCTGAACAAGCCTCTCTTCTAGATTATGTTCATTCGGAGTGTGAGACTATACAAAATGCCCAACTTGAACTTCATGACATGCTTGCTAATCAAAACCATTATATGCATATGATGAGTGAATGTTTAACTACTTGGCATGATTGGCATATTTCCCAGGGAAATTCTAATCCTCCTCCTCCTCCCCCTCCATTTCGAGTGATGTTTTGTTCTTCCCCATCTCCTTTTTCCTAATTGTGCTTGCATTGTGGACAATGCTGTGTCCAAGCATGGGGGGGATAGTTCCTACTTAGGGTGCCATTGATGAATAATGTACAGTTGCATTTAATTTAGGTTAGGATTGCATTTAGAGCATTTAGGTAGCATCATATAGAATTTAAAAAATAAAAAATAAAAAAAAGAAAAGAAAAAAACTAAAAAAAAAAAAGATGAACCTCCATTGATGATTCCTTTTAGGCCAAATACATTTTCCATGGAGAACGATTTCAATGAATAGCCTTAAGTGCAAAAATATTTGAAAATCAGTTTTTGAACTTCAAGATTTTGGCCATATTTGATGGATGAAAGTTGATTGCCCTTGATTCCTTGACAATAGTGTTGGCATGTGAAATTCTTTGAGCTAGTTGAGATTGTGGTAGAAACCATGTGAAACTTTTGAGCCTTTAATAGACTAAACATTACAATTAGTCTCATGTTTTTCTTCATGTGTGATTCTCATCCATGATTGCATCTCTAGAACTTGTTTGAATTCTCTTCAAAATCACATATGTGCATGCTTTATGACAATATGATTGAGGCATTCTTTGATTTTTGAGCTACATTAGCCAAATTGTCACCCTTTTACATGTTCTTGACCCTTGATAGCCCTTTGAGCCTAATTGCTTGATTCATTTGTTTGGAACCCTCCTAACTAGCCCTTGGCCAAACACATATTCTAATATCTAAGCCAAGTCTAGGGGAGCTTCTTACACATGTTATTGGATCATTTGGAGTCTTTGATGTGTTGGTGATAATTTGGATTCTTTTGTTGAGATTAAGGGGTAATATGTATGTATTGAGCATGAGATGATTTTCCCCTCTTGGTTGTAAAGGTGTATTTTGATGTTACATGAGCTTTTTGATTTGTTAGAAGTTCCTAATGCCAAGCATAGAAAAAAAAATCAAAAAGTTTTGAAAAAAGAAAAAAAAGTAAGAGGGAAAAAAATCAATAAAATGTTTGGCATTTCTGGAATATTCAGTTTGATCTTTATTAGTAAAGCTCATTTTCTAAAGTACTTGTTGGAGTTAGAGGTTAGGTGTAATGAGTTGTATTGTGTGATTTGTTGGTTAGAATGTAGGAGGCTCTTCGCTAATTGGCTTTTAGCTCCTCATTTTTCCCAAAATGTGCAATATCCCTTTCTTACCCAATGCCTAAGCCCCGTTATAACCATATGAAGTCCTCTTGATTGTCATGTTGCATGTTACACTTTAGTGGTGGCGAATAGAGAATTCTACCAAGCATATGGTAGTGATGGAGAGTGGACAGCCTTGTGTTTTGAGCTAGAGGACATTTGCTTCAAAGAGCCAAACATGCCTAAGGATAACCAGGATTACTTGAAAAATCCTTTAAACATCAGCCCGGTGCAAGTTGACTCCGGAGGCTAGAAGGCCAAGAATGTCATCCTTATGATCTTATGTGCATAAATAAGTGTTCAAGAAAGAAGAGCTTATTCAGCCATGCCTAAAATCTTCCTTGTTAAAGCTATGTTGAACTCGGCCATGTCAAGACGTGTGGAATGTTTCAAGCGCTACATTTTATTTCCCTTGCATATAAATAAATCAAGGCGGACCAAGGGACCAAGGCTTATAATCATGTGTATAATAGAAGACCAAGAGTAGCCTAAATGAAGAGCATTCTAGAACCACTAACTATAGTGGAGGAAAGGTGGTTGCTAGATGCTTGCCCAAGGGGAAATCAAACAATGGCCACATGTTCCCAATTCCCAAATACTTGGCTATAATTTATCCTAGCTTAACTTGGAAGAGGGGAAAGAATCTTGTTAGTTTTATTATCTTTTTACTTTATTTTCCAGCTTTGTTTCAGCCATGTAAAATGCCCATATGAGGCATTATATATTCAGCTCTCATGCTCATTGTAAAGACACTTTTTGAATGAATATATTTGAGTTTATACTCTTGAGCTGGATTGCTCGTTCTTAAATCCTTAAAGCTGTATCCGTGCTTGGCCTCACGGTGGTGTCCTTTGAGTCTCTTGAGTCCCGGTGGTGTTGCTGTATCCGGATCGCTTAAGAGCGCCCCTTGATTCACTCGGTGGTGTTGCTGTATCCGAGCCCGGGTCAAGGTTCTATCCCTTCACTTTGCCATCCCATACCTCACAAACTACTCAGCCATTTTTCTCCAAATTTTAACCACCTTCTTTCCAGTCCATCTACTTCCATTCCTCCAAATTTCAGCCGCATCCAAGAACTTCTCCGCCCTCCACATTAAAACCAAACAAAGGGTGTCAAACTGTACATCCAGCCGGTTACATCAACTTCTGGCTATTTGTTCAGGGAGTTCCCCTTTACCAAAAATTACGAAATTTGGTCACAACCTTCCCTCACCTGTTACCTCACCCCCACCAAATTTCAGCCAAAACCAAGCTCATTTACCCTTCCATTTCCCCGATCTGCCAAGATTGCGCAAGCAGGCCTTGTTCTGCCCGGTTGTGTTTCTTGCGGTTTTTCCTTCCGATTTTGCTTCCGCCCCACTACACATCAGGTAGTTTGCATCATTGTGAGAGAGATTGAGTGAACCATGTATGAACCTAAACACATGAGCGGAATGTTTTCACATTTCCAAAGTGAGGTTCTACCGACCTTTCTAGCTCCACTGTTCTACATGTGCTAACATAAATTGTTTAAGTGATGATTTGGGTGATTGATCTAGTTTGTCTTTATGGTCTTTAATGTGGTTTTTGAAAAAAATTTTCCATCTGATTGTCGAAAGATTTGGTGTGCTTATGGGCTGTTGTTGAATGGTTTTTCCTTGTGAAACGTAAGGTTGTTTAGCCTCGAGGAGGTTGTGATTCTTTCGCTGGATTTCATCTTTTGCTTTTTGGCCTTACTTGAGGGCAAGCAAGGTTTAAGCATGGGTGAATTTGATAAGTGCATAAAATGCATTAGATTCTTAGGCATTTTGATACTTTTCTTTTGGAAAAATTGGTTAATAGGATTGTGTTTATGCTCCATTTTCGGTTTTACGCTTGTGTTTTGAGATGTTTTTGTAGATTTGATCACCAATACCAAGTATTCCCGAGATTAGTGAGTGTTCCGAGCCTTAAAAAGCCAACACGGTCCATCTTTGCAGTCAAAACGGCCGTTCCCTTGATTTCGTAAAGTTTGTCCTTCCAAGCAACCAACACGGGTAGCCCATTTCCACCGAAATGGCCCGTGTTGAAGGTGAGCCTGCCCAGGAGTATTTACATCGAGAACAGGCAGCTCGTGTCAAAGGACACGACCCATTTTCAGCGTCCCCGTCCAATTTTGACGTGCCAACACCCAACATGGGCAGCCCATGTCGGAGGACACGGCCCTTGTTGGAGGTAAAATATGCCGAGACGATTTGGTTTTGACGGTTTTAGCTCTTGATTGTTTCTTAATGGTTATTTAAGATGATTTACGACCATTGCTTGTAGGGAATCCAGTCCAGAATCATCCATAGTTCATCCTCCATTTTTCCTTCCTCCATTCCTTCACATTAAACCAAAAACTTTGAAGATCGAAGAAGACGTTTGAAGCGGTTGTGGGGTTCCATTTGAAGTCGAGATTTTCAAGTGGAGCACTTCAAGCCTAATCATCTACTTGTTCATTTTTTGCTGTTTGAGGTTTGATTTCAATGTATTGGATTTTATTTAAGCTTTCAATAAACGTGTGAGTAGTTTAGTTTTTCTAGGGATTTGTAATCCGAAACAATGTAGTTTGATTAGCTTTCCATGATTTGTTCTTGAATTCTGATTTTGATCAATAGAAGATTGTGTTTATCATGTTCATGAGTGTTTTGAAGGCCTAGAATACTTGCGTTTAGAGATTAATCTATCATGTACTCGAAAGGTGAAATAGAATAATACGACAACTAACTTTTCTACCTAGTTTATAAAATTTGAGAAAAGAATAGTAAATTAGGGGATCACTTTGATAATTTGAAATTTTTAACTTTAATTAATTTAAAAGGCATACGAAAGTTGTTTGATAGGTTAATTAGAGCAATTCTATTAAGCATCGAAAGAGCGGTAGAATTTTATGATTATCGATCCTTGATTTATTTGAAAGAATGATTGCACAAATTATGTTTAAAATAATCAAACTCATCGTTAGGAAAGCAAATCCCTAGATATTTTTATCCATTGATTTAAGTCTAGATTAATTTTCTAATTTTAATAGTTAGAACTAGTTTAGAAAGAACAAACTCCAAAAATATGATTTTCTTAGCAATTGAGTAGAGGGCTAGTTTAGTGCTTTGCTAGATCGAGTTTTTGTGGGATCGACCTTGACTAGCTACAACTTATATACCGTGCGTTTGCGGCCTGTCAACGGTAGTTGGTGTTGTACGTTTACGTACACTTCACGCTTGTGGCACTTCTTGACAAATTCATAGCAGTCCGCTACCATGGTCAACCAGTAGTATCCTAATCTATGAATTTTCTGAAGCTAACATTCTTCCATTCATATGGGGTCCACATTCCCCACCATGAATTTCGGTCATGATGCACTCCGCTTCGTGTTGATTGACACAAAGTAAGCTAATTCTTGTGTTGGTTTTCTTATACAACCTGTCTTGGTTGATGAAGAATTGAGTTGCTAGTGTCCTAATGGCTCGTTGGGCTCTAGGTGTAGAGTCCGAAGGATATTCTTGGTTTTCTAGATATTGATACTAGTACCAACTGGTTTGGTTAGTACTAAACACTTCAAGTGCGTATATTTGAGCAGAGTTAATTTCGTAGTTCTATATGGATAGGCATTGAATGAATGTCGCTAAGGATATTAATCATGAATGCCAATTTAGCTAAAGCATCGGCGAATTGGTTGTCATCCCTAGGAAGGTAGGTATATGAAATGCTTTCAAAGGGTTTTGTTAATTCTATCAAATGTGTCTCGTTAGGGTGCCAATGCTTAACTACATACCTTTCACCTCTGTGAGATCCGATCAATGATCAAACTGGAGTCACCGAAAACCTTGATGTTCTTAGCTTCGATCTCTATGGCAGCTCGAAGTCCCGTGATGCATGCTTCATATTCCACAGCGTTGTTGGTGACCTTAAAATATTGCTTCACCGAAATGGGAGCATGTGCTCCCTCCGGTGTGTAACACCCCCAATCACCATTACCCAAGCACCATTACCTAAGAATAGGATCGGGCTAAGTAAACGAAATAAAAATGAAATACAATTCGCATATCTAAATGTTACATGTGGGTTGGGTCCTTATGTTGATAACTACTTAACACCCAAATGGCTAAGGCACACATAGTGTTTAAATGGGACCCGAAATATAACTTAGAGGCTTGCTTGCATATATTTCAATACAATCTCATATACTACTTTATCGTGAGAACTTACGCAACCTCTAATAATCTTCAAAATTAGTCCCAAGCCACAATTGAGGTGAAATCATTGTGAGCATCTATACACCAGCGGAACCACAAATGCAACATGTCCAGCAATATTTTCCCTTCGTCAATCTTGGTAGGTAATTTACTATTCAACAATGCTTTTCCTAAAACAAAAAACAGTAAAATATTTTGAAAAGTGAGTCGAAACTCAGTATGAACATTCCTGCACAATCAAATTGCTTTGAAAACATTTTAATTGAGCACGCGCATTTCAATTCATTTTAGTTCGAAATTAGAGGGGAGATAATATGAGTCACACTTGCTTGTCGGTTATTATCCGAAGTGGAGCCCCTTGTATAATTGATGCGATCTTTGAATAAGGTGCACACCTCCCGGCCGACCGAGAACTCGAGTTGAAGTTGCGCGGGTGAAATTGAAGGGCGTAAGCCCCGATAATTGATAATTGATAATTGATCGGGGACCAATTAATTAGGTGACAAAACTTGATTTGCAAATGATTCATTATTAGTTATATATAAGAAATGTTGAGATTTGTTGAAATATGTGAATTTTCGAAAGATACAGGCAATGAACATACCTGAATTTAAAATATTTTCCTCCCCTTTTATGAAATATTGATTTAGCGGCTCGTCGACGACAATAGTGGCTTCACTCGTTGTTTCACATAGGTCTTTATTGTTAATAATGTTTAAATTTAAGTTTTATTTTAATATCATCGATAATTAAATTCGCATAAATACTTATAACTTCATAAAAATTAGTTAAGCTAGTTTCATTGATTTTCACATAATTGTAATATGTTAATTTACTCGAACGAAAATATTTTTTTATTTTAAAATTTTGTTCGTACTTTAGCCATTGCAACTTGTTTAGCATATTAAAAAAATATGAATCTAACAATTGTTATCACTACTATTACTACTACCACTATGATTATTATTATTATTATTATTTACTTATTAACTACCATTAAACTCGACTAACCATATCAAACCTAAATATTGCTTTCAATCCTTATCATTAAGTCATCATCATTCATCTCGTTAACTATCCACCGATTAATTAACTTACTCAAATTATACACATCACACAACACCTTAATTCAAATTTATATACATCTTTTCCCAACAAAAACCATATCCATATATATAGAATTAGGCACTCTAATGCTCAAATTTTTTCCATGCCTCTAAGCTTACTTATTACCTAACCTCAAGCTCTACACAACTTCTCTTTCTTTTGCTCAATTATATCCAATTCCAAAATGTAATGAAAACCATTGACATCAAAATATCCCCAATCAAATTTGCTAAATGATCATCTCACAAGCACAATCGCAATTATTCATTTTCACAACACAATCGTTTCACTAAAGTACCAAATCACATCCAAAATAACTAGGGACAACTAAATTTATATAAAATTATAGAACACCTCAAATTTACGTCTCTAAATCTCAATTAATAATCCAAACACAATCACATAATCCCAATTTACAATCCTTTCACCAAGAATAACAGCCCACACCTATTCACAACAATTCAATTTTCATAATCAACCTTTAAATTGACATCATAAAGATCTTTTTAAACTCATATAATTCAAGTATTAGCTAAACCAACTACAAAATAATTGAAAGAGATGAAAATAAGGTTTTAGGGTTTCCACCTTCACTCTCAATTTATGGAGTACAACAAGGGGTGGAGGGCTAGTGGTGCAAGTTTGATGTTCTGGCGGCGCCGGCGTCGGTTTCCGGTCGTAGTTGATGGCGGCCGGTGGCTGACTTTGCTGCTGGCTGGTGGCTGGCCAGAAAGTGGGCCGTAGCAGGGCGAGAGCTGCAGCAGGTGCGCGCACGGGAAGAAGAGAGAGAGAGTGAGAGACCAGCGCCGGCGTTGGTGGCATCCAGTGGCTCGGACCATGTGGCGGCAGCAAGCGAGCGAAGCAAGGAGGGGGAGCAGAGAGCACGGGAGAGAAAGAGGAGGAAGTGTGAGGGAAATGAATTAACTCGAAGCTATATGATTCTTTTTATTTTTATTTTTATTTTATTTTCCATTTTTTGGATAATTCCGAAGCCATTTCTGGATTTTTCTCCTAAAAATCAACTTTATTTTATTTTTATTTTTATTTTTATTTTACTTTATTTTGTTTTACTTAGGCCATTATTAAAAAAATACACACTAATAACATCACAACTATCTTTCCCAACTAATACATTACTCCTTTTATTTTATTTAAATTTATCATTCCCTTTCTTTTTTTTAAAATTACTTAATTTTGTTTTAATAATATTGTATATAAGTTATACTATCTACTTTAAATATAATGGTTTTCTTGAAATATAATATCAATAACCTTATAACCATATACGTTCACATTTATATTCATTATATGTTAATATAAATTTCTAAATTTTTATTTTAAACATAGGCGTCAATTTACAATCATCGTTATGAAATTTTCGTTGGAGGCCACTTCGTCGGCTTAGCCGCATAGCTCAATAGAACAATAATTTAAATGTCGAATTGAAGTGCGCGCGCTCAACTTTATAAATTGTGATTAGCGAAAATAAATAATATAGATTAGGGTCGGATCTACATGACCTTCCCCCTTAAAATAAGTTTCGTCCCCGAAACTTGTAAGTTTGGAAATAAGATTTTAGGCTTACCTTAAAACAAGTGGGGATATTTATTGCTTATATCTTCCTCGGTTTCCCATGTAGTTTTCCATGAAATTTCTTGTAAGACCCGTAATTTTGGGTTAGGTAATGATACGAGTTAAGTTAGTTATTTAGCCTTAATTAAATTAAGTAGGTCGAATGACCAAGTTTTATACGTGGTTAGATACTCGTAAATTTATTTGAGCGAATTATTATTAGTTCGCAAAATTATTATTAGTGAAGTGTACTAATTCCTTCCTCCGAATTTTCCACCCGGCCTAATAAATAAAAACCCGAGATCGCTTATATTATGTATGTGGGTTTAATCAATATGAGGATTAACAAAAGAAAAGAAAAAGGGAAATAAGAAGGGAGTTAAGCGTTAAATTGGGAACGTGATTAGTGTGAATTAGAGTGGTGTGCTGGCAACATTTAGTAAAGCTACACAAGGAAAGAAAGAGGGAATTAAGTGAAAAGAAGGAAAGAGGGCTCGATGGAGCCCTAGCAGCACTGAAGGACCGAGCAGGAGAAACGAGAGGGGGAGAGAGAGAGAACGCGCGGGAGCCGAAGCGAGAGGGCCGGTGGCCTCCCGGCAGCCGGTGGGCGAAGGGAGAACGAGGGCTTGGGAAGGCGAGAAGGAAAAGAGTGAAGGAAGAAGGGAAGAGGGAGGACCGAGCACGAGAGAGAGAGAGAAGGCGAGCGGTGCGAAGGTCGAGGAGACAGAGCGGTGGCCGGCGATCACCGCAGACCCGAAGCGATGGCCGGCGATGCAAGTAGGCGGCGAGCAAGGGAATAAAGCGAGAGAGTGGGGCGGAGCGAGGGGCGGAGGAGAGACCCGAAATAGAGACAGACGGGCGAGAGCTCGGAAGGCCGAACCGGGAAAAGGAACGGTGACAAGGGAGGAGGACCGGCGGCGAGCACGCGAGGACCCGACCGAGGGGTAGTGGGAACCAGAAACACTAAACCGAAGCAAGAGGAAGCGAGAGTCCCCGAAACGGAACGCGGAACATAGATAGCAAGTAATTCAATCAATTCCAAACCCTAGAATTCGAGGTGGGTAGTCTTATACTCTAAACTATTAGTAATTTTGAAACCCAAATGTATTTATTATGAATATTGAATGTTTGTTGTGAATATTAAATTTGTCGTGAATTTGGAGTATCTATATCGCAGTAACGGACCTAGTAGTTGTTTAAGATTGAAATAAGAGCTCAGAATGGATTTAGGGAATTGTTAGGGATGAATCGGGACATAAGAGGAGTTACTTGGGTTAAATAGTAGAATTGAATTGGGAACTTTGAAGAAATTTAGTAGTTACTTAAAGTTGAATTGGAAACCCGGTGATTCCGATGAAGTTCGATTGCATAGGTCGGATGAGTAGTATTGAAGTTTCGATTAGCCATTAAGGATGAAGGAGTTGGGACATGGATACGAGTTATGAGTTAATTAAGCCTTAGAGATGTCTTGAACCTGTGGTATTGAGAGCTAATTACGAATATTGGGAAACGATAATTTGAAGTATAAAGAGCAGTATGAATTCATAATGATTGATGCACAGTTGAGGCATGGGAGTGAGAAGTGGGTGATGGTTACGTTAATGGAGTTCAAAATATGTTTAAATCCTCGAGGTTGAGCTAAACGTGAAGGTAAGCGAAGCTAGTGGAAATTAAGTGATGAAAAGTGATTAAGAACTATATAACTAAGGATGGACGAACAAGAGTTGATTAATAAGGTAGCGACATACAATGGGAGTTTAAGGCAGGGAATTGTAAGGTAAAGTTGAGTTTAGAATGTATCTAAGTCCTTGAGATGAAATTAAGTTGGAAGATGAACTTAGCAAGAAAAACTTAAGAGATAAAGAAAGATTAGGAGTTATAAGGCTGAGTATGAGCAAAGGAAGTTAATTTATAAAGTAGAGACCTAGAATGAGGAGTTGGAGTAAAGACAAGGAGTTGTGAGAAGTTGAGACGTGAGCAAAAGAAGTGGACTCATAAAGTAGAGATATAGAATGAGGAATTGAAGTAAAGACAAAGAATTGTGAGAAGTTGAGACGTTGAATTAAGTGGTATCCGCTTGTGATTATTGTGGCTCAGAAAATAGAATTAATCTTACTAAATTGATGAGTTGAGAAAGGCAAAGTTGGAAAGGAGCTGAGAATGACTGCTTGCATTGAATGGTGGCTATTCGTGTTAAGTGATTGCTTTACGTGATGTTCAAAAGTAGTTTGAAAGGAGTTTTGTATTTCACGTGAAATGATCCTTGAATGCAACTTCTTGTGAAGTGCCTTTCAAACGTGAATGTGTTTTAAAGAAGCAAAACTTATTTGAGAAAGTGAATTGATAAGGGTGACACGTGGTGGCATGCCTTCCTTGATGTTAAATCGATTTGAGAAAGCTATTGAAGTGAATGTGATGAATGATTATGTGCAAATTGTTTTGAATCGACTGGTTATGGATTATTTAGCATACCGAAGGGTTCGAATCGGGGACACCCAGCTAGAAACTTTGAGGGAAGGGTTCTAACAGGGGTCCTGCGGTGGTAGGATGCCCGATCCGAGACTTCCTAGAAGATAGGTCCCGGAGCCTTTTATTCGGGGTCGCGCCCTATAATTAAGAAGTGCTAGTTCGAATCCTCGGAAGGCCTAGAAAGTTGATTCAGTTGGAAAAAGAGAATTGTGATGAATGTGAAATCGTGCTTTTAAATGATTAAAGAGTTCCGATCTTTACGTTACAAGAGATTTCATTGAAAGTATATAGATTTGTATTATGTTATTATGTTTTCACCAATTTCATTATTATGAGTAGTATGTGTAAAGAATTTCCATTTTAAGGGTATAAGACTCCGGTGAGCCCGTGGTTTATTGCTCACCCCCACAAATTTCCCCTTTTTCCCCGAGTGTTGTAGGTGCACTCTCGGGAGATGTGTGCTTATTTTGGACTCCGTTGATTGTTGTTTGCTGGTTGGTGAGCGATTCAAATCGCGAATATGCATTTCTTATGTTTCTAAGTATTGTACTTGTAATTTAGTTCATGTAGTTTGTACCAGATGTATAGCAAACCATTTAGATCATTTTAAGTTTTATCGCATGATTGGTTCGACTCCTGCGTGTGGTCGTTGAGTTGTATACTCGAACGTGTGGCTCGTTGAGTTATGTTATGCTTTTATGCAGGGTTTTAGGGCTTTAAGCCTAAGGGATAGTCCACATTACAAACAGAACTCTGCCAAAATTTTTAGGAAATCTCATATTCTTTTGGAAAACCACCTTTATTATCTTGAAGTTGAGTTTAGACAGCCAAACCGACAGCAGAAAGAGCCTTGGGAGTTCCTTGAAGGAACTCCGGCGATGTAATACTCCTAGGGGTGTTTTGGGGTGTTACATTTCTGATGAGGTATGGTTAGCCCACCAAACTTTAATCAAAGCAATACTCTTGTTGCGGAGTTTCTTGACCTTATAATCTAATGTTTGCACCGACCGCTTCTCATATATTGAATTCTCAGCAATTTCTAGAAGCTCTGTTACAATAGTATAGCTTGGGTCGGACACATACTCCATGAGTTGTGAAATATGAAATAAGTTGTGCACATGGTTGAGTTAAAACGACAAGGCTAACCTATAACCCACTATATTTAACTTCTCTATAATTTCAAATAGCCCAATATATCTAGAGCTTAATTTTCCCTTATAATTGAATTGTCCGACCCCTTCTACTGGGGACACTTTGGAAACTACTTTATCTCATATTTCAAATCACAATGGTCTTCTTCTTTATTTGCATAGCTCTTTTGTCAACTCTGATTTTTCTTGATGTGTTCTTGAATCTTCCTAACCTTTTCAGTTGTTTCTTGGATTAACTCCGGGTCTACAATCAATGTTTCGCGTTTCCCTTCATCCAAAGCTCTAAATGGAGCCATTTTAATGGTGGCATGATAACTGTTATTATAAGAGAACTCCATCAAGGTAAATCATTTTCCCATTTCCCCGAAAGTCAAGTACACATGCTCTCATCATATCTTCCAATATTTGATTCACTCTTTTAGTTTGCCCATATGTTTCTAGGTGATACGAACTACTAAAACTCGGTTTAGTCCCAAAAGCTTGCTATAGAGCTTGCCAGAAATGCACTTGAAACCTCTTGTTGCTATTAGTTATGATGTCCTTAGGTGCTTCATGTAACCTAACGACTTCTTTAATGTATAATTGTGTCAGTCTCTCTACATTCCATGTGTTAATGTATTGGTGTAAAATGTGCGGATTTAATAAGTCGCTCAACAATCACCTATATAGCCCTTTATTTTATTTTATTTTTTATTCTATTTTATTTGTAAGAGGTAATCTCATGATGAAGTCCATTGAAATTAAATCTCATTTTCAAGTAGGAATCTCTAAAGGTCTTAACTCACCTACAAGACATTCATGTTCGACCATTACCATTTGACAAGTCAAACACTTTTTACATATTCTGCGATATCTCTTTTCATATTATTCTACTAGAAATATTATATATTTCGTTCCTCCTGGATATACCAAGTATCGCTTATTGTGTGTTTCCTCAGGAATTTTCCTTTTCAATTCCTCTTTCTTTAGTACACCAAAACTGATTCTTAAACCTTAAGGTTCCATCCTCATGTATTCCTCGAAACCAGGAGATTTTTCCGTTTTTAATATTCTCGCTTAATCCTTTCTAACCTGACTTCATCGTTTTAGCCTAACTGGATTTTCTTTCATTATAATAGGTTGTACCTCTGTTGCTGCTAGAAATCCACTTGTTTGTCCCCGTGAGACTAATTCACTACCCATGTTGTGGAAGTCTCATAGAACAACAAGTTGGGTTATCGTTATTGCATTCAAACTATGTTTCGTTTGCCTACTCAATGCATTTGTCATGACATTTGCTTTCACTGAGTGATATTGTATTTGTGAGTCATCATCCTTAAGTAATTCTAACCAGCGGGGTTGCCTCATATTGATCTTCTTTTGGGTAAGAATGTACTTCAAACTCTAATGGTCGATATAAATCTTACATGTCGCCCCATATAAGTAATATCTCCACATATTTAAAGCAAATACAACATCAGCCAATTCTAAATCGTGAGTAAAATAAGTGTTTTCATATGGTTTGAGTTGTTGGGATGCATAAGCTACGACCTTGTCATCCTGCATTAACATGCATCCTAACCCTTTTTCGAGGCATCACTATAGATGGTATACTCTCTACCTTCTATTAATAAGGTAAGAATAGGGGTTGTGGTTAACCTTTTCTTCAACTCCTGAAAACCTCCTCGCATTTATCTGGCCACTTAAATTTTGTTGTTTTCTTTAACTAATCGGTTAATGGTGATGCTATTTTTCAAAAATCATGTACAAAGCTCCAATAATAACTTGCCAATCCTAAGAAAACTCTTCACTTCTATAACATTAGTTGCTCTAGCCATTTAATCACTAGTTTTACCTTATAAAGACAACCTTTAATCTCTTCCTTAAAAACAATATGCCATAAAAATACCACTTCTTCCAGCCAAAATTCAGACTCTTATAATTTGGCATGCGATTGATGTTCTCTTAATATTTGTAGTGCTATTCTCATATACTCGGCATGTTGTCCCTTATCTTTAGAGTATATAAGAATGTCATTAATAAATACCATCACGAACTTATCCAAGTAAGTCCTAAACATTTTGTTTCGAGGTCCATGAATGCAGCAGGTGCATTGCTAAGTCTAGAGGGCATTTTCATAAATTCATAATGCCCATATCTGATTCTAAACGCAATTTTGAGAATATCCTCTTGTTCAATTCTAAATTGGTAAAACATGCTAAATCCTTGTATCGATCAAACCAATCATCAATTCAAAATAGAGGATACTTACTCTTGACAGTCATCTTGTTTACCTGGCTATAAGTCATATAAAGTCTCAAAGTGCAATCCTTCTTCTTCACAAAGAAGACCGAGGCTCCCTAGGATGACACATTTGACTTAATAACTCCTTTTTGTAATAACTTATCAAGCTAACCTTTAGTTCTCTTTAAGTTCACTTGGGGTCATCCTATATGGCACTTTAGAAATAGGTTTTGCACCAGGAATTACTTCAAATTTTAAAATGAATCTTCCTTTGAAGAAGTAGGCCAGGTAAATCGTCAGGAATTACTTTTGGAAATTCACATACCACAAGTATATCATCTATATCTATTCTTTCTTTTACGTCCTTAGTAACATAAGCACCCTTTACAACTCTATCTTAATAACTTGCTAGCCTTCATGACTGAAATTCGGAATACTCCTTTATATCTTTTTCACAACAAAACACATTGTTTTCCTTCTCCGGCTTTTTTAAAATAACCTTTCAACCTCTACAATCTCCGTTCGCCTCATGAGTTATCAATCAATTCATTCCTAACATTACATCAAATTCCAACAGATTAAATTGGATTAAACCTATGGAAATAACTTCCCACATCACATATGACCTTGGCACATGCCGATAAAGAATTAGGCCTTTTACCACTTTTCCATTTGGCAACTCGATTTGGTACTCTATTCAACCTTATGATCTTCCGAATTTAATTGAGGAAACTTGAGTAAATATAAATGAATGGGTGGTGCATGAATCAAATAAAACATAAAATACTTTGAGTTTAGAAAAAGATTACCAATGACAACCGTCCCGTCCCTAAAATTGCGGCTTTTTTTTTTTGTTTGGTTTATCACGTATGCTCATCCTATAGTCATAGATTTGGAAGATGGTGTGGGTCTTTGATGAGGTGCCATCAGGGCTTCACAACTCCCTTCTTTACAATTTTATGTCTTCTTGGGCAAGCGTTGACTAAATGGTTAAGGCTACTCGAAGACTCGGACACCACACAACACTTTACGAGTTGTATGAATGGAATCGGTATAACAATTTCTTACTTATAGAGTTTTGATTCTAAGGCATTCTCTCGAATCTTAGAAACTTTTCTAAGTGATATGGTATCTTATCTAAGTGATACAACATTTACTTCATGTATTTCTTGCTTATTCTTGAATGACTCGGAAAACGGATTTGAGTGTCTCACTCGCTTCCGAGTCCCTCATTGCTTAGATTTATCGCATACCGATTAGACTAATTTTCCGCTCGGATCCGACTTCATGTTATTTGTTCTATCTTGCTGAAGTCAGTGCTTCTAGTCTGAATCATGTTTAGTCTATATCAAGTTATTTCACTCGATATTCTTTACGTTACTTGATACTTCGCTTAGACTAACTCGGATGAAATTTTGAGTTATATGGATATTAGACTCGGAAAATCCCATTCTCTTTCCGACTCGGATAATTACCAACTTAATTATCTTAATTATTTTATTATCTCGTGTCTAATCTAGGACCAAAGTATTTTATAATTTGAGAACCAAAATTGATTTACTTTTGTAGGTTATTCAAACGAGGATACACTTTTCAAACTACAAAAGTAACCGGCTTCAAAACGTCAAATCACTAGCAGACATGGCTTTTCATCTTCTCTATGTCGGTTCCAGAAGATTGTGTAAGGGCTGTCTGTTTTCATATCTGGAAAACTGGAACGCTAAGCTTAACGGTGGTTTCCACCTTATCCTTCAAGACACCGCCAATGGTTTTGGGACTTCCAAGAGAGTTAAACCGTTGTCCAACGTTCATATCACAACGGATACTTTCGAGCGACTCGTAAAGCTTTTGTCAACGGTCACAAAGGACTCTCGGACAGCTGTTGAAGATAACGGCTACTCTGCCTGGTTATCTATAAATAGAAGCCAACTAACAAGACTTGAAGATTGCCGAAATTATTGTTAATACACGTACTTGAGCTAAGTCATTGTATTTACTCTCAATCTTCTACTTACAACTCCCACTCGTATTCAATTACTTTCCGAGTTGTAAGGTCTTGTACTTAGTTACAAACACTTTCTTACTTTCTCTGTAAGGTCCCTTGACTAAGTCTGTAAAGGTTAACTCAGCTTAGTTGTCCCTAGCTGTAAGGGTTATCTCGGTTAAGAAGTACTAGATCGGATAAGGGAATTTCGAGTCTAGGAAAACTTGTAAAGAGTTGTCTAAGGGAGCAACTCAGGTTCGATCAGTTCACGGTATTTTGTCTCGAAATAGTGGATTTGACTTCGTGCTTGGATTAGCACGGTTCGTGGTTTTCTGCCCCAAGAGGGTTTCCACGTAATCTTTAAGTGTTTACTTTCCGAGTTCATTCTAGACTCGGACTGTCTCAACGCCTTTGTTTACTTTGCCATTTTACTCTAAGCAGACTTTTCGATTCTATTCTTTTCGACTACGATTTTGACTCGGAATCCATTTCGTATCTTATTTGGCAAAAGAGGTTGAACTTCTACGAAAATCCTTCATCACCCTATTCACCCCCTTAGGGTGACTCGGACTCTCCCCGAGCAAACCTTCACTACCGCACCATATACATTTATTACTACTCATTCGACAATCTAGTGTGCTATGATTTGTTCGGCCATATTTCCTACAGGGTTCAGAAGTATTCCATGAGAGACCCTTGTTTAAACTAGTAACATGTTTATTTTGAACTACACTATCACTTATATTATTCCACTTCTTTTTGAGTTTTCGGGATTTAGGGCCCTTAGTTCACTCTTTACTCGTTCCACTTCGTTACTCTCTCATTCAATTTTTGATAATCTTTGATAGGTTGGCCAAGGGGTTAATGTCGAATGTAATAAGCCAAGCCCTCCTCAAACCTTATCATTTTCATCCTATCAGTAGCGACAAAGTCCGGGCAAATCTAGATAGCTCCATAAATTTACTAGCATACTACATTACCATCATGTTGTTGTCTATTTTCAATTCTAAAAACTATTTTTCTTTTTGTCGCCGAACTGTAGTTGAGTAAAATTTAGTTGTAAGCTCTTCTAAAAATTTCCCCAAGTGAACTCACAACCTCAAAATTTGTTTTTCATCGCGCTCCATCAAATGTCCGCTTCACCAGTTACATAATATGTCCCTATGTTCGCCTTTTTTTCTTTAGGTACCTCACAACTAAAATATATTTTTCATTCCCCTAATCTATTCTTCAAATTCCATTAGATCAACCTTTTCAACGTAAGTCTTAAGATTACGATGAGTCACTCTGTCGGCTAACTTGTTAGGCTTATAAGTGGATTCAGTAGGTGTAGGAGGAATCCTTTTTCATTAACTCTGCCACCAAATTCTTCCAATAGTTTGGGTTCATGGTATCGGTGAAAATCTGTAAGGGTATAAATTGGGTTTCGTTAAGGATTTGTTTTGAGTTGGGAGGAGTTTTTAATGCCTATTCGGCAAATCCTCAATCATTACCCAACTCTACAGCTTACATTCGAAATTACGTTATTACTTTCTATCCGAGACATGTTGCATCATAGAAATATAAATTTTCTTAATTAATTTCTTTTCCCTCTCCTACGAAACAAATTGCTAACAACTTCTAATATAAAACAAACTTAGTTAACTCCTACTTTTATTGCGTTTATATAATAAGTAATACCAAATTGTATGTTAAATTATCATTCTGGAAATTTTCATAGGTTGAGAAATCCTCAATTAAAGGAACACCTAGGCTCATTCAGGCGTCGGTTTTGCTTTCTAATTTCAACTTAAAGATAATAAAGGAAATTTTCTAAAAGAGTTTGATATTTTCTAAAAATTTTGGTAGAGTTCCGTTTGTAATATGGTTTATCCCATAGGCTTCAAGCCTTAAAACCCTACATAAAGACCACAATATCACTCAACGAGCCACACGCTTGGAGTAGACAACTCAACGGCCACACGCCGGAGTCCAACTAATATACATTAAGGCTTAAAACAACTTAAATGGTTCATGATACATATGATACAAACTATATGAACTTAATTACAAGTTACAACACTTAGAAGCATATGGAATGCACGTCAGCAACTTGAGTCATAATGTACATCATTTATACTAGTATACCCGAAAGTATATATATCAATCCAACATTAACTACACTATATCAACAAGTCCCAAAACGACAACTTGAGGAAATAATAGCCGCGTAATTTTCCTAAAGGTCACTAATGCTCAAATTTTTCCATGGCTCTAAGCTTACTTATTACCTAACCTCAATCTCTACACAACTTCTCTTTCTTTTACTCAATTATATCCAATTCCAAAATGCAATGAAAACCATCAATTAACTCTAAATTTACATCAAAATATCCCCAATCAAATTCGCTGAATGACCATCTCACAAGAACAATCGCAATGATTCATTTTCACAACACAATCGTTTCACTAAAGTACCAAATCACATCCAAAATAAATAGGGACAACTAAATTTATATAAAATTATAGAACATCTCAAATTTACGTCTCTAAATCTCAATTAATAATCCAAACACAATCACATACTCCCAATTTACAATCCTTTCACCAAGAATAACAACCCACACCTATTCACAACAATTCAATTTTCCTAATCAACCTTTAAATTGACATCATAAAGATCTTTTTAAAC
Organism: Talinum fruticosum; assembly: GCA_021018815.1. NCBI lineage: Eukaryota > Viridiplantae > Streptophyta > Magnoliopsida > Caryophyllales > Talinaceae > Talinum > Talinum fruticosum. The sequence goes on from JAITYX010000012.1 coordinate 1,938,441, forward strand.
TCATATAATTCAAGTATTAGCTAAACCAACTAGAAAATAATTGAAAGAGATGAAAATAAGGTTTTAGGGTTTTCACCTTCACTCTCAATTTATGGAGTAGAACAAGGGGTTGAGGGCTGGTGGTGAAAGTTTGATGTTCGGCGGCATCGGCGTCGGTTTCGGTCGAAGTTGATGGCGACCGGTGGCTAACTTTGCTGCTAGCTGGCCAAAAAGTGGGCCGCAGCAAGGGCGAGAGCCGTAGCAGGTGCACGCACGGGAGGAAGAGAGAGAGAGAGAGAGAGACCGGCGCCGGCATTGGTGGCGTCCGGTGGCTCGACCATGGGGCGGCAGCAAGTAGGCAAAGCAAGGGAGGGGAGCAGAGAAACGAAGAGTGTGAGGGAATTGAATTAACTGGAAGCTATATGATTCTTTTTATTTTATTTTTATTTTATTTTCCTTTTTTTGGATAATTCCAGAAGCTATTTCTTGATTTTTCTCCTCAAAAATCAGCTTTTTTTATTTTTATTTTTATTTTACTTTATTTGTTTCACTTAGGCCATTATTAAAAAAAATATACACTAAAAATATCACAACTATCTTTCCCAACTAATAACTTACTCCTTTTATTTTATTTAAATTTATCATTCTCTTTCTTTCTTTTTTTTAAATTACTTAATTTTATTTTAATAATATTGTATATGTCGTACGATCTCGCTTTAAATATAATGGTTTGCTTAAAATATAATATCAATAACCTTATAACCATATACCTTCACATTTATATTCATTATATATTAATATGAATTTCTAAATTTTTATTTTAAATATATGCGTAAATTTACAGTCATCGTTATGAAATTTTCGTTGGAGGCCACTTCATTGTCTTAGTCGCATAGCACAACGTAACAATAATTTAAATGTCGAATTGCAGTGTGCGCGCTCAACTTTATAAATTGTGATTAGTGAAAATAAATAATATAGATTAGGGTCGGATCTGTTACATGGTGAGACTAGAAGGATCCCTACACCAAAACCCTTCCGATTGGAAGCGCCGTCAAAGTACCAGGTCCACATATCCACCTCTAATTGCAAGACGTTATGGCTGCAGTGGAATGTAACAATTAGAGACGTTACCGTCGTCCTAAGAATAGGACCAAGCTAAGTAAACGAAATAAAAATGAAATACAATTTGCATATCTAATGTTACATGTGGGTTGGGTCCTTATGATGATAACTACTTACAACCCAAGTGGTTAAGGCACACATAGTGTTTAAACGGGACTCAAAATATAACTTAGAGGCTTGCTTACATATATTTCAATACAATCTCATATACTTCTTTATCGTGAGAACTTACGCAACCTCTAATGATCTTCAAAATTAGTCCCAAGCCACAATTGAGGTGAATCACTGTGAGCATCTATACGCCATCGGAACCACAAATGCAACATGTCAATCTATATTTTGCCTTCGTCAATCTTGGTAGGTAATTTACTTGTTCAACAATGCTTTTCCTAAAACAAAAACAATAAAATATTTCGAAAAGTGAGTCGAAACTCGGTTCGAACATTCCTGCACGATAAAATTGCTTTGCAAAAATTTTAATTGAGAGCACGCATTTCAATTCATTTTAGTTCGAAATTAGAGGGGAGAGAATATGAGTCAAACTTGCTTGTCGGTTATTATTTGAAGTGGAGCCCCTTGTATAATTGATGCGATCTTTGAATAAGGTGCACACCTGCCGGGCCGACCGAGAACCCAAGTTGAAGCCGCGCGGGTGAAATTGAAGGGCGTAAGCCCTTATAATTGATAATTGATAATTGATCGGAGACCACTTAATTAGGTGACAAAACTTGATTTACAAATGATTCATCATTAGTTACATATAAAAAATATTGAGATTTGCTTGAAATATGTGAATTTTCGAAAGGTACGAGCAATGAACATACCTCAATTTAAAATATTTTCCTCCCCTTTTATAAAATATTGATTTAGCAGCTCAGTCGACTACAATAGTTGCCTCGCTACTTGTTTCACATAGGTCTTTATTGTTAATAATGTTTAAATTTAAGTTTTATTATAACATCATTGATAATTAAATTCGCATAAATGCTTATAACTTCATAAAAATTGGTTAAGCTAGTTTCATTGATTTTCACATAATTGTAATATGTTAATTTACTCGAACCAAAATATTTTTTATTTTAAAATTTGTTCGTACTTTAGCCATTGCAACTTGTTTAGCATATTAAAAAATATGAATCTAACAAGTGTTATCGCTACTACTACTACTACCACTATGATTATTATTATTATTATTATTATTTACTTGTTAACTACCATTAAACTCGACTAACCATATCAAACCTAAATATTGCTTTCAATCCTTATCATTAAGTCATCATTCATCTCGTTAACTATCCACCGATTAATTAACTTACTCAAATTATACACATCACACAACACCTTAATTCAAATTTATATACATCTTTTCCCAACAAAAACCATATCCATATATATATACATCTAAGAAGTCGAGGTGTTCGGGTTGCGAATCGATTACTGGGGTGATTAGCTAGGAATTCCGACACTACCCTTCCATTGATTGCTTGAGTTCAAACTCGATAGCATGACTATCCATCCGGCTATCTTGCTGCTGATGGTAGGTTGCTCAAGAATGTACTTAATGGGATTCATCGGTGCTACTATGTGTACCGTGCGGGTCAACGTGTAGTGCCTCGAGCTTCTTGGTGGCCCGGACTAATGCCAATGATGTCTTTTCTAATGGCATATATCTAATCTTGTAATCTAAGAATTTCTTACTTAGATAATATACTGCATACTCTTCCTTTCCATCTCATTGAGCTAGCATGGCTCCCATCGTCGTTCTGTTGTAGTAGGGTATAGGAGTAAGGGCTTCCCTAGTTGGGGCGGAACTAACACTCGGTGGATTGGCCAAATACTCCTTAACCTTTTTCAAATGCTTTTGGCACTCATCATCCCAAACATGCTTAAACCCTTTCTTCGACTTTTTGAAAATGGATTAACAGACTATAATCGGTTTTGATATGAAACAAATAATGTACTATAAACGTCCTATGAAGCCTCGTATCTCCTTCTCCGTCTTTTGTGGCAGAATCTCTTGGATGGATCAACTCCAATTCCTCTAAGACTGAGCACATAGCCTAACAGTTTGCCTAAGGTTACCCCAAATGCATACTTTTGAGGGTTAAAGCGCATGTTGTACTTTCTTAGTCTTTCGAAGAATTTTCTAAGGCTAGGTAAGTGTCCTGCCTATCCTTGGACTTAATGATCGTGTCGTCCATGTAGACCTCAGCTTCCTTGTGGATCATGTCGTGCAATAATATTATGGTCTTTCTCCGATATGTAGTTCCTACATTCTTAAGCCCAAACGACATCACCACATAGCAGATACGTCCCCTATTGAGTGATGAAGGTCATCTTCTCCATGTTTTCCTCAACCATTTTCACTTGATTGTACCTAGCATAGCCGTCCATGAACAATAGTAAGGTGTGCCCTGTTGTATTATCTATGAGGATGTCGATATGGGGCAGCAGGAAATCATCTTTAGGGCTTGCCTTGTTTGAATCCCCGAAGTCAACACACATTCGGACCATGTTGTCCTTCTTCGAAACTAAGACTATGTTTGCTACCCACTAAGGGAAGTGGACCACTTTGATGAACCCGACTTCTAACTGCTTTTGGACCTCTTCCTTAATTTTCGGTGCCCATTCAGATTTCATCCTCCTAAGCTTCTACTTTACTCGCTTAGCATCTTTGTAAAGTGGAATTCTATGTTCCGCTATACTTGGGTCTATCCCCAGCATGTCTTTGAAAGACCATACAAAGACATCTATGAATTGGGTAAGAAGCGAAGTGAATTGCTTCTACTCTTCTAGATTCGAGTTTTCCTAATTTTGACCTCTTCGAATTGATCAACTGATCCTAGATTAATTGTTATTGTTTCCTCTATTATTGGTGAGTGATTTTCATGATCTTCCATATCTTTTATTAATTCTTTAGGGATTTCTTGTTCATCATTAGAGGCAAAACAATTAAAAATAGGAAAAGGCAAAGAGTAAGTAGAAAGGTTCATCTTATTGAATGAGGAAATCAGTACATTAGACTCAGAAACGAAATTACGGAATCAAAAACAGCAGAACTAGAAGATGAACTAACGAAACGAGGAACATAAATAAAAGCCCTAGTGCTAGACTCGGGAATGGGATGCTCTCCTAAGCTAATAGCAAATTCTTGGCCCTCCTTAGCATCAATCCAAGTAATATGCTTGGACCCTTCGGTGTCGATGTCAGTGATGAATCTAGATGGATCAAACTACAAATGCGACATGGCTCAAGACAGTGCTTGAAACCTAATTCCCCTCTAAGTTCTTCTCTTGTCCGAACAAGCAGACCGAAGATATTGCTCCCAACCATATTGGTCCGATCCGGTGTGGACAGTTCCTCTTTGAGAAGGTAGGGTGTCTCCTTTTCTAGTATGTAACATTCATTAAAGACCTCTAAGCCAAGTACCAGGATGCCCTTCTCCTTGAGGTAATAAGGCTCGGGTGTCCCCTTCTTTTAGGAATTGCCCATTAAGGTTATGAGGAAAAGGCTTGATGGAATGAACTCGTGTATGGTGGAGTCCTCCTAGTTTGAACTTCCCACTTAGCTTGAGCTACTTCCTTAGCAGTAGGTTGATAGCCTAGCCCAAACTTATAATTGTTGGTGGGTTCAAGGGGTGAAAAAATTGGGTTGTGTGCTCTCCGCTCGCATTTAGGCCAGGAAAATACCCTTTCTTCCTTAGCATCAAGTGGACACTAGAGTTACCATAAAGATTGAAGTTGAAAGGTTCTTCATCCTTGTTCAAAGTAGTGACAGTCTCAAACCCATAAAGTTCCTCATCATCAACGTTGTGTTCAATTTTCCGCAAATACCATCATGCACAGGGAAACGACACCGAGCAATGTTGGACGTTCAAGAATAAGATGGAGAGCATGTTCCGTAATGGTCAACTCCCTCTCCCTAAGGCTGCCTAGAAGCCAAGCAACAACAAAAATCCATTCAGCGGTAGCTTCGCCATATTCTCTCGAACCCATTCTAGGTTAGTGGGACCTATCTCGTCTACATTCAAGACATCAATGAGTCCAAACCCACTTCCTATGTTGCCTCCCTAGACCCGAAGTCCATGGATTGTGGGTAAGTGATGAAGAAGACATGTATCAAACCAAAGATAACAGATGATGATAACTTCGGGGCATACCACCCTTAGAAGAAGAAGACTTTTGGGGAGAACCAAAGAGTCCAGAAATACAATTCCTTACTAAATTTGGATGGCATAATACACTTATGGGTCCACAACGGACTCAAGAAGCCCCAAAAGAGCCTGAAGTCGCTAAAGAAGAAGACCCAATCCTAAAACAACTTCAAAAACATAAAGCCGATATCTCTACATGGCAACTCATGTATGCTTCCCAAAAGCATAGGCATGCCTTAATTGACGCACTTAGTAAAATTTAGGTCTCTCCCGAAACCACGCCTAAGGAAGTAATAGGATTGGTTAATAATGGGGACGGAACCATTACCTTTGACAAGAAAGATTTCCCTGAAGAAGGTATTTCACACAACAATGCACTTCACTTAATTGTAACTTGTATTAACAAGTTCATTCCCTTAACCTTAGTTGACAATGGATCTCGCTATGAACATTTGTCCTTGGAGGACCGTCAAAAGGTTGGATATTAGAGAGAAACGACTCTCTAAACAGATCTGTTCATCTCCAAGCATATGATAATTCTAAAAGGATAGTCTTAGGAACGGTGACCTTACCAATTAATATGGACCAATAGTGAAAAACATTTACTTCCAAATGCTAGACATTCCAGCTACCTTTAATTTGCTTCTAGGACGCCCTTAGTTACATGACCATCAGGAAATGCCATCTACACTGCACCGGAAAGTGAAGGGCTTGATGTCAATGCCCTTAACAGTACAATGACTACACTTCAATTGATACCACATATGCTCAAGCCCTTAACCTCCTGTTGGCTAAAGGGAAACTAGAATTGCCACTTATAAGAACAGAATCGAAACCGCAAAACAATCTAAAAACTAGGATGCAATAAAATTTTGCAAATACCATCACGCACGGGGACACGACACCGAGCAATGTTGGACGTGCAAGAATAAGATGGAGAGCATGTTCCGTAATGGTTAACTCCCTCTCCCTAAGTGCATACTTACTCAATCTTCGATTATAACTCTAATTCTTAAGCTTCTACTTTCCGAGTTATAAAAAGAAAGTCTTATAATCACTTCTACACTTTCTATTCTCTCGTAAGTCCCTTGACCAAGCTGTAAGGGTTAACTCATCTTAGTTGTGCCTAGTTGTAAAGGTTACCTCGGTTAGGAAGTATTAGATCGGATAAGGGAATTTCTAAGTTTAGGAAAAACTTGTAAGTAAATTGTCTAAGGGAGCAATTCTATAAAGAGTCGATCCTTGTATTTTGTGGATTCAAAATAGTGGATTTGACTTGGTGCTTGGATTAGCACCATCCGTGGTTTTCTCGCCCTAGGAGGTTTTGAAGACTCGGATTCTAACTATAAGCCATTCTGGGTACTACATGAAGATTCGGGTATAAATTGAGCATATGTGGTATCAACCGAAGTGTAGTCATTGTACCTGTTAAGGGCATTGACATATGCACCCTGCTAGTATTGCCTTAGTTAGAGGTTTTCTTGTGTTCTAGTTTTTAGATCTGTTTCGCAGTTTCTAATTCTGCTCTTATAAGTGGTAATTCTAGTTTCCCTTTATCCAACAGGAGGTCAAGGGCTTGAGCATATGTGGTATCAATTGAAGTGTAGTCATTGTACTTGTTAAGGGCATTGACATATGCACCCCTACGATTATTGCCTTAGTTAGAGGTTTTCTTGTCCTTAAACCGATAATTACCTCTATATCCAATGAACAACTTTTGTGGTCGTGATAGATAGTTCTTCTTCTATCAAAATAGTGACATCTCTAAGGGCTGAGAAACTCATGAATGGAAGGAATTTGAGGTGTTAATTGTAGGCGAGCGAAAGGTTCTTCATAATGATTTGTACTTGATCCCTCTCGGAAGGTCGAGTCTACCATGTATGCTCGTAAATATGAACATTTCATTAAGGTTAAAGAAACATTACACAATGAGTAGAAAAAAACTTTAACATACGTAAAACTAATAAACTCTCTCGAACCAAACATCTCTATCTTTTCTCTCCCCTATGCATTTCATCAAATTAAATAAAATGGAGGATGAACAATAAAGTATAAAGATGTTGGACAAAAAAATTGAAATCAAGAGGGAGGGGTAGTTCGAGTGGAGGCATAAAAACGAAGACCACACCTACGCCCGTACCTCGAGTTGATGCAACTGGGCGAGGAGGCAATAGTAGAGGCAGATCAAGAAATTGAATGACACATCTACGAGATAGATGAAGTTCTTCCTCTAGTTCCTCTTCTTCGAGCCCTCGACCACTTCAGCTGGTGGTCGTTGAACCGATGAAGGGGCCTTAGATCGGCCTCGTATCATCAACCTCTTCGATGCAGATCGGGTGTGATCCGAGGAGATCACCTCAGGTTCTTTGTTGGCTTGTCCCTCAGCTGGGGATGCTCCAATTTCTTTTTCTTCTTCTCCTTCTTCGTCTTACGCTTCTTCTAACTTGGACTCAAAAGAGCTTGAGGACTCGTGAAGGTTGTAATTCTTTAAAGGGTTTTGAGTCCTCAGCAGCCTTGGATCATCTCTCCTAGAGGTGGCGAATCCGATCTTGTTTACGCCTGATTACCTCCTTGAGTTTAGCAATTAAGGCTTGACTTTAATCAATCTATGTCCGAGCCTTGTTCGGAACCGAGTCGAATAGGCATGAAAGCCCGAAAGGCTCCTAGAGTTGATTGTAACTCTTTGGCCGGAGCGAAAAATTGAGTAGCCACCTTCCGAAGGAGTTCAATAGAAGGGGCAAGTTGAGAAGACAAAGGTCCAAGTAATGAGAAGAGGGACCTCGGAATCTTTCCGAGTTTAAGGTGGAGGAGGAGGAGCGAGTTCGAAGTGTGAGCCTGGACACTAGTTGTTATTTCCTGGTATCCTAGGCCAATGAGTTCGCCTTTGTCGAAACAAACGGCAGGGGTCTAAGCATTTGTTTGGATCGAAGGGAGAGCCACTTCGAATTGAGCGAAGACAACCGAAAGAAGAGCTCCAAAAGGATAAGGAAGCTTCTTCAGGTCGGAAGGAACGAAGCAATCTGTTCCAGAATGAAAGGGAAGAGGTTAACCTCATACCCTTCTAAGATATCGTAGAGAACCTTAAGCACTTTGCTATTAGGGTTCTCTTTGGATGGATAGTAAGAAAAGAAAGTTTGCATTAGAATGAAGCAAAGCAGTCTTGCTTCGAGATGTCATCTAAGTCACAAAAAATCTTTCCGGATCGAGGGATTTCTTTTGCATATTTATCAAAGAAGTCATCGACGACTTCATTGAAGGGGATAGAATTGGAATTGAGAAAGAGACACTTTACATCAAAGAGCTTGTGAAGTAGAGAGAGGTAGATATGAATAACCTTTTGATGTGTAGTGGCGGAAGCAAAGAAAAAGAAGTGGAAACCGCAAGAAGCACAACCGGCGGAATGCAGCCTGCTTGCGCAATCTTGGCAGATTGGGGAAATGGAGGGGCAAAACTGCTTGGTCTTGGCTGAAATTTGGTGGGAAGGATGGTAACTAGTAATGGTTGATTGTGACCAAGTTTCGTGAATTTTGGATAAGAGGAAGGCCTTGATCTGCACGCCTGAAGTGAACAGCGCTGGACTGGACGTACAGGCTGATATCTTCTGTTTGGATCAAGGGTGGAGGACGGAGGGTTTCTTGGATGGAGCTGAAAATTGGAGGAATGGAAGTAGATGGACTGGAAGGATTGTGGTTAAAATTTGGAGTGAAATGGCTGGGTAGATTGTGAGTTATGGGATGGCAAAGTCGCTGGATAGTACCTTGATCCAAGCTCGGATACGTAAACACCACCGAGTGAATCAAGGGGCGCTCTCAAACTGTCCGGATACAGAAACACCACCGGGGTTTGGGAGACTCAAAGGACACCACCTAGATGCCAACCTAGGATACAGCTTTGAGGATTTAGAGGCTCGAGAAATCCATCCCGAAAAGAGTATAACACTCAAGGTTTGTATATTCATCAAAAAGTGTCTTTACAATGAAGCATATGAGCTGAATTTATAATGCCTTGCCTTGGAATTTTACATAACCGAAAATCATGCTGAAAATAATGCAAAAATGAAAATGAAACTAATTAGATTCTTTCCTCCTCTCCAAGTTAAGCTTGGATAAATTCTAGCCAAGTATTTGGGAATTGGGAACATGTGGCTATGGTGCAATTTCCCCTTTGCCAAGCTTTCTTCCAACCAACTCCCACTATGGTTAGTGCTTCTAGAATGCTCCTTGAAATATGTCTTTGGATGCTTCCCTTAAGTGCATGGACATTCATCTTAGCCCTTGGACCGACCCTTGGTCATTATTTATGGACATGGCAAAAATAGTAGCACTTGAAGTAACTCTCGGCCAGGTTCATCCTTGCTCAAGCATGAAAGGACTTTTGGTGACTAACTTGTAACTTTACTAACTCTCGTTCATGTCTCCATTGATGAACATTTATTTATAAACAAGAACATAAGGATTTTGATCTCCTTATCTAATCAACCTCCGGGATCCATCATCAAAAGGCTTGAAACCATGGATATATCAAATATTCCCGGTTCTTCCTTAATCATGCAAAACTCTTTAGGAGGGATATTTCTTAGCTCAAAATGATGGGCAGTCCACTTTCCATCATTCTCCCCTTGTAGGAGAGAATTTGCCCTCAAATTCGCACAAACATCACTTGCCGGTTGTGAAAAAAATTTTGCCGAGTTGAAACTCATGTTGTAGGGGCTGCCTTGATCTTCACACATTTCACAATGAAGCACACACAACCGCATGTACTTAGGAAAATAAACAATTCCCTTTGGTACCACAAGATTTGGCACGGTACATGCTAAGACCCCTTTTTCCATGCTCGGGTACAAATAATATGGCCTCAAAATGCCAACAGAATCTGTCAAGTCTGTTATTGTTCTTCCAAAAAGAACATTTGGTCACGCCACAATTTGGACTCAAGAACCAAGTATCAAGAAAGAAGTCGTCCTTCTTTGGTATGCAAAAATCTGAATCTGCCCAAGGAGTTTCTTGCTCTCCTTCTCGGGTATCTACCCATATCTCAGCACCATTAGGCTCCACAACACATTCTGTCCGGGTAAAACAAATAGCTCTCGGGATAGGAATTTGTGGGCTTGGGAAATGTCTTTGTGGTGGCAAATGGAAAGGAATTTTATGTGGGGGAACAAAGCTAAACTTGTCATGAGGAATGGTGGAGAGAGGGTGAAATTTTGTGGCAACTTCTCGGCTGTGTATGGGAATGAATGGATGTGTTTGTGGTAAGGCTCATACTCTTTTTGTTTGTCTTTGAGAAAAGGTTCTCCAAGCACAAGCAATAGGTTATTTTGTGGGCAGATTCGGTTAGGAGGTAAGGGTGGTTTACATGGAGGGGTAAGGAAGGGGTTCAAATATGCCAAGGGAAGTTGTTGAGGAGGGCTGACTTTGTAGCACCATTTTTGAGTACAAACTTGGTTGGCGGATTGAACATTCTTCCCTCCAAGGCTCTGATACCAAAGTTGATGTGTAGTGGGAGCGGAAGCAAAAGAAGAAGGAAAAACCCAAGAAAATGCAACCGGACAGAATAGGGTCTGCAGGTGCTGGTCTGGGGAAAAGGGTGAAAGGAGGGTCAAATGTTCTTGGTTTTGGCTAAAAATTGGAGGGAAGGTTATTTGGGATGTTAGGAAGGGCTGGTAAAAATATGGGAAGCATCCAAGGTCGGGATCACCTTGAACCAAAGCCAAACAGAAAGTCACGCTGGGCGGCTGTCCAGGATGAGGTCCTTTGTTTGTTTTTGGTGCCGAGGACGGGATACTTCTTGGATTGAGCTGAAATTTGGTGGTACTGGACTCAACCCGTGTAGGATGGTGTGGGTGAAATTTGGGGATGAAAGGATTTGTGGATTGGGAGATATGGATTGATGAAGTCGCTGGATAGTTCCCGGGTTCTGGCCTGGATACAGAAACACCACCAAGCTGAACCGAGGGGCACCTTGCAATCTATCCGGATACAGAAACACCACCGGGGATTGTAAGGACTCAAAGGACACCACCAAGCTTGCCAAGGCTCGGATATAGTAATGAGAATTCAAGGGGTTAAGAAATCCATCTCAAAAGAGCAAAGCTCAAAGTTCATATATTCATCAAAGTTCACAACCACAAACTTCCATGATACACCAAACATGATGTGGTAGAAATGATTTTGGCTAGTCAAAGTTCCATGATAGAGTATACAACACCAAACGCTTTTGGTAAGGAAGTCATCTTCCTTTGGTACCAAAAGAATAGGTTCCACATACTCCTTCACAACACTTAGAGCATTCTCCACCTTGTTCGGCCATAAGGGATGCTCATTCGACATGCTCCAAGTTGTACCAAAATAAGGGCTCCAACACCAAGTGCTCTTAAGAAGGAAGTCGTTCTTACTTGGCATCAAGAAAGTAGATTCTACACAAGGACTTTCCTCTTTCTCACCTTGACCTTTAGCCAATGGTTCAACAACTTGTCTTTGGTCCACTTGAACAATTTTAGGTTCCACTCCATGGGCTGATTCACAATTGATGGCTCTTGGAATGGGGTTGGCAAGATGTTGTGGGGTTCTTTGTGGAGAAGAGCTAGGAGGAGTTTCGTTTGGAGGGACATGGGCATGCAACTCATGGGCTGAACATGATTCATGTTGTGGTGCTTTGGGAAAATTTTCTCCATGAGTTAGGATGGGGATGGTTGGGGTGGAATCATTTGGTTTTGCTTGAGGGATTTGGCTCGGTGACAATGGGACCAATGTGATCCTCTTGCCATTTTTAGTGAAAGTATAGGTGTTCAAAAATCCATCATGCATGACTCTCCTATCAAAGAGCCAAGGTCTCCCTAGCAACAAATGACAAGCATCTATTGGAATGATATCACAACATATCTCATCATAATAATTTTTGCCAATACTAAATGACACAAGGCATCTAGAATTGACTTGGAGTGTTTCACCTTGATGAACCCATTGAAGGTTGTAAGGATGAGGATGGGGTGACACAAGAAGTCCAAGCTTTTCCACCATAGCCAACGAGGGTATATTCATGCAACTACCACCATCTATGATGATTGAGCACACTTTGCTTAGCACGGTTCCTCTTGTATAGAAAATATTTTCTCGTTGCTCTTCACTTGATTCCTTGAATCCACTCAAGGACCTTCTCAAAAATAAATTTACGTTCATGGTCGGGAATTTTTGTAGCTGGCTATTTTTTTGGTTTTTGAATTTTTGGGAAATGGATACACTCACCCAAGGTTCAGAACTTGCTCTGATACCAAAAATGATGTGTAGTGGCGGAAGCAAAGAAAAAGAAGTGGAAACCGCAAGAAGCACAACCGGGCGGAATGCAGCCTGCGTGCGCAATCTTGGCAGATTGGGGAAATGGAGGGGCAAAACTGCTTGGTCTTGGCTGAAATTTGGTGGGAAGGATGGTAACTGGTAATGGTTGATTGTGACCAAGTTTCGTGAATTTTGGATAAGAGGAAGGCCTTGATCTGCACGCCTGAAGTGAACAGCGCTGGACTGGACGTACAGGCTGATATCTTCTGTTTGGATCAAGGGTGGAGGACGGAGGGTTTCTTGGATGGAGCTGAAAATTGGAGGAATGGAAGTAGATGGACTGGAAGGATTGTGGTTAAAATTTGGAGTGAAATGGCTGGGTAGATTGTGAGTTATGGGATGGCAAAGTCGTTGGATAGTACCTTGATCCAAGCTCGGATACGTAAACACCACCGAGTGAATCAAGGGGCGCTCTCAAACTGTCCGGATACAGAAACACCACCGGGGTTTGGGAGACTCAAAGGACACCACCTAGATGCCAACCTAGGATACAGCTTTGAGGATTTAGAGGCTCGAGAAATCCATCCCGAAAAAGAGTATAACACTCAAGGTTTGTATATTCATCAAAAAGTGTCTTTACAATGAAGCATATGAGCTGAATTTATAATGCCTTGCCTTGGAATTTTACATAACCGAAAATCATGCTGAAAATAATGCAAAAATGAAAATGAAACTAATTAGATTCTTTCCTCCTCTCCAAGTTAAGCTTGGATAAATTCTAGCCAAGTATTTGGGAATTGGGAACATGTGGCTATGGTGCAATTTCCCTTTGCCAAGCTTTCTTCCAACCAACTCCCACTATGGTTAGTGCTTCTAGAATGCTCCTTGAAATATGTCTTTGGATGCTTCCCTTAAGTGCATGGACATTCATCTTAGCCCTTGGACCGACCCTTGGTCATTATTTATGGACATGGCAAAAATAGTAGCACTTGAAGTAACTCTCGGCCAGGTTCATCCTTGCTCAAGCATGAAAGGACTTTTGGTGACTAACTTGTAACTTTACTAACTCTCGTTCATGTCTCCATTGATGAACATTTATTTATAAACAAGAACATAAGGATTTTGATCTCCTTATCTAATCAACCTCCAGGATCCATCATCAAAAGGCTTGAAACCATGGATATATCAAATATTCCCGGTTCTTCCTTGATCATGCAAAACTCTTTAGGAGGGATATTTCTTAGCTCAAAATGCTGGGCAGTCCACTTTCCATCACCTTTCCTTGGACAACGAAGAGATCGCATTATCTCTTGTTGTCATATGAGAACAGTAACTCGATGACGAGTTCCGGGTAGATATACTCACAAAAGCATAAGTACTTGAAAGCACCAGTCTGATGGTGGATTTGATCCAATGAAAATGAAGTTTTGGGAAAGACTTTGTCATCTATGAAAAATGTTGAGCCACCATGTGTTTTGGATCATCTAAAGCGAGGGCTTTTCCCTTGTCTTGGGGATTCTCGGAGCGAGTTGTTTTGGTTCCGGCCATCTTTGTGGCCGAACCTCCTTCTATTGCTCAACCTCTTTCGGGCATAGTGAGGAAGAGAGAGTAAGAGAGGTTAAGAGTAAGAGAATGGAGAGTAGAGAGAATAGAGAGACTAGAGTAGATGAACGAGAAACACGAGAGAGAGAGTTAAGTGCGAGAGTGTTTTAGTATGAGAGTAAAGAGAGCAGAGTAAGAGCAATAAATAGCAAAGTGAACAAAAGAAAATGAAGCGGTGCTATTTATAGAGCAAACGCTTTCATTGAACGGTGCCTTTCTAACTCAGCCCTCCAAGCAACGGTTAGCGGATCGTTGAGTCTTCTAGAGTGTAACGGCTAGTCTGTAAATTGCATCCCTCTAACGAGCTAGTTTTCCAGATCGATCATGTAATCTAATGCCCCGACCTAGAATAGCCGATAACGTCACCTCCATGGACGTCCTACTAGGACACCCACAAGGCTATCTTAATTTTTTAACCTTAATTAGTCTCGTTGGTCAACTAGTGCAGCGAAGCTCTTATAAAATTTAATCCAAAGTCGAACGGGGTACTCTAAAGATACAACTTTATTTTATTTTTTTTTGGTGCAGTGAACATACAACTTTATACATATATAAAGTTATATTCATAGCATTTATACAAACTCCAAGCAAAATACATCCATGTTTAACTTTCAAAACCTGAAAAATTGTGAGTTCATGAGTTCCCAGAGCCCAGTGAATAACCCTTACTCTCCCCGTTGTTGCACTTTACATATTAAGTGGTTAACGTATAATCACATAATACACATAAACATATATAACATCCAAAACTGAACCATATGGAAGGTAACATATGAATGCAAATCTTTCTTTGCACGTAATCACATAGATACTCAAGTACTCACGGATAAACAAACCAAATCGCATGCACGTTTATTATAAGACGAGCAATTCGCCTAACTTAGTCATACCTATCCCATTCAAGGTACGATTCACAAACTCTCGATCTCACTCAAGTCCCTAAACAAACTCCGTTATTAGTTTATTCACTAAACTAACCATAGTTGTCTCATACCAACCATGTCCCTTGGGCTCTTAGTCCTCACTCGAGTCCAAAAGAAAGCGAAGTCCACTAAGTTAGACAAATAACTCGACTATAACCACAAATCGTAAATACATAAAAGCAAATACATATATAAAACAGATTTCACAAGCTTGTTCAAATCATAATATATTTGATTACATAAAGTGATAACTATACATATACTTGAAATCAAATATATCATAGTCTCAAAAATATCATAAGTTAGAATCCATATTATAAATCTTTCAAATCCAAATCAAAATCCATACTCATATCATATTCGTAATATTCTTCCATAAACAAAATTACTTAACTTAGGGAAATTAACCCATAACCCACATAAAAACCATCACAACAAAAGAGTGACAAACACATCTTAGAAGCACCAGCCGTAGCTCATTCATATGGTACCAAAAAGTGGACCAACCACAACTCAAACATATGGTACTAACTAGGCACCCTCGCTCTAGAGGATGCGAACTGTCCACATAATAAAAACTATGGAGTCACATTCACATCCTAGCGAATTCGAGGTTAAAACCTTCGTTATCCACCGGGGACTCGCTAACATAGCATTTAGGCTGACAAACATATCCCGAGAGGATAAATTAGAACCTTTCCCATGGGCGACCCCGGGCCGACAAACATATTATAGGAGATCGATTAAACCTTTGCCACTAGGCGACCCAAACATAATGACGAGACACTTCTATGGCCATAGCTCTAGAACACAAAAGTAATAGCCTCGGATAAGACATGAACCTCTTTCCCCAAAACGTAATTTGATAAATATATTCTCAAAATAAAAATATTATTATTTTACGAAAACTCGTATTCATAATTCATGCAAATTCTATTTTGTTAGTATAATAAAATATACATAATTCGAATTGGTATAATTTCCCCCAAAGTTGAGTATATAATATTAGTAAGGTTTATTTATTTCTCAATACAACACTCATCGAACCGATTTGCAACATATTCACAAAACCAATCCTAATTCGTGAAAAAACATGGCAGATTAATTCAAAACTTCATAACTCATAAACTACACATCTAAAATTCACGAAACTTTACAGGAATTTACCAAATATTACACAAAACCTACAGTAACAATTTCAAAATTTTTACCAAGCCAATAATTACAGAAAAATCAATCAGTAACCCAAAACACTATTCATCTAAAATTAATTACCCTTGCCAATTTTATTCTCCTACCCCTAATACTCAAGCAAATTAACCATAATATTATACTTAGTAATTAAATATGCAACATCGTTATCAATCTTATACATGACAGATTCAATCTAAGTATACAACAATCACAAATACATATATGTTAGTGAGTTTCTACTCAATCTAAAATTAGGTTTTCTATTTCATTAAACCCTAAAACATCAATTTCATATATTAAATCTTCCATAAATTTTCGAATTCAAACATAAATTTTTAAACTTAATCTTCCCCTAATAAATTTTAGATTACAAAGAAAGATAAGAGTTACTCACCTAAATCTTGCTTAACTCTTAATTTCTTCTTCATCATCTTCTTCTTCTTTCTTCTTTCTTCTTCTTCTTCTTTCTTCCTTTCTCCCTCTCTTTCTCTTTGATTTTCTTTGTTGTTCGTGTGGCTGGAAACACAGGGCAAGGGCAGCCCCTTATCTTGTCTAATAGCAGAAAAATCAAGGGCTATGGACGTGTCCTTTTCCCCCTTTTTCTATTTTTTTCTTAATTAATTTTTTTACCTATATTTCTTTTTTCATACTCCCAACATATATTTTTTTATACTAATTCTCTTATGGGTATTTACTATTAATTTCATAAAATTAAGATCGCAAAATAAAATTTCTCAATGCAAGACAAATTATGTATTTACACGTAAAGCGCATATTAGTAGGCTAGATTTTGAGGTGTTACCCGTGCCGAGAGAGAAAAAGATATTTTGGAAAACATTTATGAGATTCTCCATTGATCTAGAGATAATCCCAGAATTTTGATGTCCATTTTTCTAATAAACTAAATCGACTCAGTAAGGTGTCCGAGTGACTCAAAACACACTTATAAAATTAATAACTCATAGCTCGGTCTCATTACTGGTTCAACTGATCCATTTGTTATTCACTCAAAGCATATAAGAATCAATCTCATTCATGCATTAAATTAGAGAATCATGCAATTAACATGCTAAGTTCATTCCTAATAAAACAAAATTCATCTTCACTCGAGAGGTTTGGTGAAGATATCGGACAATTGAATTTTGGTATGAGTAAACTCAAGTTCAATATCACCTTTCTCAAAATAGTCTCTCACAAAATGATACCTGACCTCAATGTGTTTCATTTTTTTGTGCTTGAACTAGATTCTTGGTGATGCTGATTGCACTTTAATTGTCACACTTGATTGGGATTAATGTGAATGACATTCCAAGATCCTTCAAGTGTTGCTTGATCCAGAGAATCTGAGCACAACAAGCTCCAGCTGCTATGTACTCAGCCTCAATAGTTGATAAAGCAACCGAGTTTTGCTTCTTGGAGTGCCAGGAGATGAGTGATTGACCCAAAAATTGGCATGCTGTCAATGTGCTCTTTCTATCAACTTTGTATCCAGCATAGTCGGTATCCGAGTATTTAGTGAGGATCAAATTTGAGTCTTTCAAATACCAGAGACCAAGTGTCTAAGTCCTTGTAAGATATCTAAAAATTCTTTTCACCACGGTGAGATGTGATTCCTTAGGATTAGCTTGAAATCTTACACAAAGGCAAACACTAAACATGATATCCGACCTACGAGATGTGAGATAAAGTAGAAATCCAATCATACCTTGGTAGAGTTTCGATCTACGACTTTACCTTTTTCATCCGAGTCCAATTTTGTACATAGGTGTTACTGCATGTTTCACATTTTGTAGCTTGTATTTCTTCAATAACTCCTTGGTGTATTTTGATTAATGAACATAAATGTCATCCTTTTCTTATTTGATTTGCAATCTGGCTTAGTTGATTGATGAACATAACCATTAAGAAATGCATACTTAACATCCATTTGATAAAACTTAATGTTCATGCTAGATGCAAATGCTAAGAGAATTTTGATTGCCTCAATCCTAGCAACATGTGCAAAGGTTTCCCCACAATCAATGATGGACCTAGACCCATGGGCTACAACATACTCCAAGCCCAAAGGCATCCACGATCAAACCGAGTTGGGTAGCACACTTATTTCCCCTTTTCATAAGCTTCGAGTGACTCGGAATTCTCTCGTGTTGTAAGGGTTGGAAGTTCTGCCATTCAGTCACAAACGGCTATGAGTTTGCTTACCAAATTATTCATACAAGTACTTCATGATGTCTTCAAGCTTAAAAACTTATGGGCATCTTGAATAAATGCGGAGATAATAACTGAGGAAGACCTTTGTTAAAACTGGCAGCTTGCTCATCCAGGATGACACCTACACCTTGTTTTGATCATATCTTTAGATCTAGAGCTCCAACATCACCTCATGATGTATGGATGGAAAGCTAACATCCTAAGCTTTCTGACCATATAAAGAACATCTAAATTGGAGTTGGGAATCTCAAGTTATGAGCATTTGAAGTTGACTCGAAACTGGAAGTTGCGCACTCGAATGACGCTTGAAGGTCATCTTCAAAAGGGTGTTCAGTCAACCATGGATTAGATTTTGGTCTCCAATTTTCAAAAGGGTATTCTTGGACATGTCCAGATTAATATCAAGTTATGGGCATTGTCTTTTAGGTTGGAGATAATAAAGAAAATGGTCCGAACATCAAACCGGGTATTTCTACCGACCAGTCTGACCTCTGCTGATTGTTCTGGTCATAACGTTTTTCTCACAGCTTCAAATGGGTCGAGCCACATATGGTTGAAAAGCTTATTCCTCAAGCTTTCCAAGCATATCTTACACGTCACAATTGGAGCTGTAAATCAAGAGATATCACCATTTTAAGTTGGCTCTGCTGTAGGAAGATGCACTGAAAACGACAGCAAGGGGGACCATTTGCGATTGTCCTTTTATTCCGATCATTTCATCTTCATTGGCCACTGTTTTTGTCTTCTTTTATTTTGGCTGAATGTAGTGATAGCCCTAGGATTATGTAAGGCTATTTTCAGCCCTTAGATTGAAGTAGCAACCCTAGTTTTTAGCTCTATATATATGTAGAGTGCTTGCATGTAAAAATCGAGACAAGTTTATCCATGAATGCTAATGCATCAAAGTTGAGCTAAGCTCCTTTATCCTTTTTAAATCTCATTTTGCTTATCCTAGTTTGGCTAACTAGGTGGTGTTCAAAAGAGTCTTAGGCAAGCTTGGTGGTGATATCCGTATCCGAGTGCAAGCCTTTGAGCCCTAGCTAAGCTTGGTGGTGAAATCCGTATCCAAGTGAAGTTAGACTATCCCTTAGTTGTGTGCATCCGTAGTGGATGTTCATAAACATTCTCCATATTTATCTCTCACCATTCTGCCCAAACATGTTCCCCTCATCTTCCTTAACCCCTTAACCATCATCCCACAAAAATCCAGACTTCTTTTGAATCCACCATCTTTATTCCGAAACCGACCATCCGTCGTCCGAGCCACTCGGATTCGGTATTCTAAGTCCTCTGTTCTGGTTTTCGAGTCTAACTTAATACTCGGTTTCAGTTGTCCGAGTTAGTCCGAGTCCCCAATTTTAGTTGTCTAGTTAGTCCGAGCCCTCGGTTCCGGTCGTCCGAGTCCGGCTTAGTCCTCGGTTCCAACTTTACGAGTCGTTACGAGTCCTCGGAACTAGTTATTGAGTCATTCGACCCACTAAGAATTGCGTATAATTTCACTCTGTTTCAGGATCGGTGTAGCCTTACATTTTGGCACATCAATCAATCCCCTCTTCTTGATTATATCCCTAAGCAACTAATCTGGCCTTATTTCGACTACCAACCCTCCCTCATCCAGTTTGTTCTTGAAAACCCATTTGGTTCCTATTACTCGGGTGGTTAGAAGGTCATTTTCTTCTAGTCCGAGACTTGGTTTCTTTCATATTAAGTTAATTCTTCTTGCATGGCCTCTACCTATTCAGGTTCAAGTAGGGCTTCTACTACATTTTTAGGTTCAATTAATGAAATGAATGCTAAAAATGTACATAGATTTTGCAAAGAAGAACGTGTTCTTACCCCACTGTTAATAGCAGAAAGCATATTCTCGGGTGGGTAACTCGGATGCATATTTGAAAGCTCTACCTGTCCTCCGGTTTACCAAGTTTGTTGGTTGAACATGTTGTTCTTCGCTTGGTTTAGTTTCTTGAGCACCTTCGAGCATGATCTTCGATATTTTGAGTTGGCTCTTGAACCGGCTCATTCCGAGTTGGTTCGTCATGGGTTACCTCAATTCTTTTTCCTGGCTCATTCTAAGCTCGGTTTTAGCAGTATCATCTTCATTTGTATTGAGCTTGAGATCCGAGATCCGAGAAAGTGGATTCAATTGTCCTGCTATGATCAATCTCATCAAAGACAATATGGATACTTTCTTCCAATTTGTTAATTCTCTTGTTAAAATTTCTATAAGCTTTACTATAAGATGAGTAACCCAAAAATATACCTTCATCCGACCGTACATCAAACTTAGTTAGATGTTCCCGACCATTGTTATACACATAGCATTTACATCCGAATTGTTTGAAGTATAAAATGTTATGTTTCTTTCCCTTGTACAGTCTCGGAGGGTGTCTTCTTAAGAATGGGCCCGATGACGCATCTATTGAGTGTATAATTTGTTGTGGTGATCGCTTCAGCCAAGAAATAGTAAGGTAGATCATTTTCAATCATCATTGTCCTTCCTATTTCTTTAAGAGTTCTGTTCTTTCTCTCCACTAATCCATTTTGTTGAGGAGTTCTTGGTGCTTGTGAAGTTGTGAGAGATGTCATTCTTATCACGAAGTCTACGAATTCTAAGTAATCAAACTCCCTTCCATGGTCGGTTCGAATCCTCCTGATCCGAGTCTTAGACTCCACTTGAATTTTCTTATAGAGCTTAGTGAAATCTTTGAATGCTTCATTCTTATTTTTCAAAAAACACACCTAGGTAAATCGTGAATAATCATCAACAATAAGTAGCATATATGATTTACCTCCTAAGCTTTTAACAGAATTTGACCACACAAATCCATTTGAATTAATTCAAGCACTTTGGATGTAGATACATTTTTGGGTGGTTTGAAAGATTGAAGACTCGGGTATAACTCTCTATCTCTTTTAGGTTTTGATTATAAGTCATTATGAGCATTATAAAAACTCATAAGTTTCCATCATGCTCGACTCACTCGAAACCAGTCATTCATCATGACATTCTTAACTGTGTTTCTAACCCACTCAAACACAACTCGGAACAAACGCATGAGTCAATAATTTCTCTTAACACTTTTACTATGAGCCCCGACTTGTTGTTTCAAGTGAAAATGAATTATCGCATTAATTCTAATTTCTAAAGTCGGTTTAGTTATCGAGAATTATTTACTTAATCAAGTTTATGAATTCTGATATTTTATTCTTTCTTAATTGATCATTTTAAGGATTGACCCTAGATGGAATTTGCACCTAATGAATATTAGACTCAGAAAACTCCATAATTTTAGGTCGAAGATAATTAAGTGCTTAATTGTTTTGATTTAATTATTATCTTTGCCTAATTCTAGACCAAAGTATTTTTATACTTTGAGTACCACTTTGATTTGCTTTTGTAGGTTGATTAAACAAGTCTAATCTACTTTTGAAATACAAAAGCATTCGGTTTCTAGCCGTTAAACACCGAGTAGACATAAATCACCCATTTCTGGACATGGCTCGAGACATCGTGTCAAGGTTATTTGTTTTCAAAACTAGAAAACTTTAGCTTTAAGTCTAATATTTGTTTTCACCCCAAATTTCAATCACCACTAGAAGGATGGACCATCTTTTGAGCCAAGGATCACTACACAACGTTCACATCTCAACGAATCTTTTTCGAGTGATGCGGACTAGCTATTACAACAGCTATTGAGGCTCACTAGTCCAGAACAAGTCTCAACAGGCATCCTACCTTGGTGCTTATAAATAGAAGCCACTCCACAAGACTTGAAGATTGTCGGTGAACACATTGCTTAACACTTACTTAGTGCATTCTTATTTAATCTTCGACTTACAAATCATAATCTGTATTTTCTTACTTTCCGAGTTGCAAAGAAAGTCTTGTAATCACTCATATTCTTTCTACTTTCTTTGTAAGTCCCTTAACAGAGCTATAAGGGCTAAGTCAGCTCAATTGTCCCCGACTGTAAGGGTTAACTCAGTCGAAAGTACTAGATCGGATAAGGGAAGTTCGAGTCTAGGAAAACTTGTAAAGGAATTGTCTAAGGGAGCAATTGTGGTTAGAGTCAGTCCTTTGTAATTGAGAATTCAATTAGTGAATTAGCACTCGTCCATGGTTTTCCGCCTCGGAGGGTTTCCATGTATTTCGTGTGTACTTAACTTTCGAGTCCAATCTAAACTCACAATTTGTTTCTTAGTCCGTTGCAGTGCAAAAGCAGTTTGATTTTTCTAAAAATCTTTCATCACCCTATTAAACCCTCCCCCTAGGGTGAGTTAACCTCTCCGAAAGCAAACCTTTAATTGGTATCAACACCTAGCCTTTCAAGAGGATCTCATAATCTAAAGATGTAAAGATCAAATGGCTCAAAATGAACAATGGAGAGTTCGATGAAGGAAGATCATCCACCAAACCACCCAAGTTCAAGGGGTCGAACTTTGCACACTAGAAGAAGATGACGGAATGCTTCCTACTGGATAATGATGAAGAAGTATGGAACACAATCAAGAATAGGAACTTTATTCCAATGAAGATGGAAGGAGTCGGATCCGTGCCCAAGGAAAAGTCGAGTACACTACTCGAAGAGAATAAGAAGTTCGTAAAGAACTTCAAAGCTATGAACACTATAATGTGCGCTATTAACTCGGAAGAATACAACAAAGTATCAGCCTATGACACCGCTAAAGAGATGTGGGATACACTTGTCAACACCTATGAAGGA
This sequence comes from Talinum fruticosum, assembly GCA_021018815.1. NCBI lineage: Eukaryota > Viridiplantae > Streptophyta > Magnoliopsida > Caryophyllales > Talinaceae > Talinum > Talinum fruticosum. The sequence goes on from JAITYX010000012.1 coordinate 1,961,626, forward strand.
ACAAGCCAAGTGAAGCAGGTGAAGATAAGTCAATATCTTCACAAGCATGAGCTGTTCAGAATGGAACCCGAGGAGAACATCTCTCGGATGTATGCTCGGTTCACCGAGATGACCAACAATCTCACATCTCTAGGTAAAAAGATATCTCCTGAAGAAATGGTCGAAAAATTCGAGAAGTCTACCAAAGAGAAGATGGGGTCCCAAGGTGACGAGCAATTGAAGAGGCTCGGAATCTCTCTTAATTAAAGCCAAATGAGCTCATTGGGAAGCTACTCACTCATGAGTTGCACCTAGAAGAAGAAGATGCGAAGTCGAGCACCAAAAAGAACGAACACGTCGAAGGCCTCGTAAAGCATACGATAAAGTCCGAGCTCCTCAAACTCGGAAAAGAATCCCATGGCACTCATTGCCCGAGGCTTCAAAAAGATTATGAAGTACAAAAAGTGGCAAGAGAGGCCAAAGGAGGAGTTTTACAAGAAACACGAGAAAAACAAGAAAGGTAAATACTCATCTCCTTTTAAGTTGTCTTTCACTAAGAACTCTGGTTGCTTTGAATGTGGCGAGCAAGGAGCACATAGTCAAGGACTGTCCAAAGAGAAAGAAGGACAGAAAGAAGAAAAAGGCTATGGTGGCTACCTGGAGCAATGATGACTCATCCGAAGATGATGATTCGAGATGATTCAAAGTGTCTAATGGCACCGACGGACTCAAAAGATGGATCCGAGTCAAATAATGACAACTTAGATATCGAGGAAACAAGTCTTCAGGAGGTAATTGAATAATTCCTTAAGTTTTCCAAAGTTGATCTTACTAGATATATCTTTACTTTGGAAGAAAAGTCCAATTCGACTCTTCCGATTTCAAGAAACAACTTGAGTCTCTTGCTGAGACTACTGTTTTAAAAAATGAGTTAGAAAACTTGAGACAAAATCTAAAAGTACTTGAGACTAGTGCTCAAGACAATGAGACCGAGTCCGAGTGCCTCGGAACGGAGAATGCGCAACTAAAAGGAAGCTCAATGAGTCTCAAGAGCTGGTTTTAAAACTCACTCAAGGTCGGAAAAATCTTGATCTTTTACTAGGCTCTTAGTGTGTCTCATTTAGGAAAAAAAGGTCTTGGTTACAATGCTGAAGAGGAATCTAATTCCTACTCAAGTCTTTTCAAAACCGATTCTAGAACTGTAAAGTTCAAGAAGGTTGAGCATGGTCCCATTCATTCGAATGAAAAGAGGACTGAGCACGCACTCAGCTTTACAAGAAAAAGTCTTCCGAACTTGTTTACAAAAAGAAAGGTTTTCAAAGAAAAGAGATAGACACTCGCGTTTTTAAAAGAAAGACTCATAATCAGACCAAACCAAAAATTATTCAAATATGGGTTCTCAAAAGTTCTCTTCCTCGGAGAAATACCATTGTAAAGACAAGTTACTAGGTTTGTGAAAAGGGTTAGTTTGTTTCTATCTTGCAGGTGACTCAAAAACGGAAGGGTCACTGGTACTTAGACAGTGGCTACTCATGCCGTATGTCCGGAGACTCAAAACTCCTCTCGAGTTAGATGACTTGAAGGAAGGAAAAGTCACATTTAGAGATAACAAGCAAAGGCAAGATAGTTGGGATTGGCAAGATTGGTCAAGGAAACAACTCAGGCAGTCCAGTCTACCTTGTCAAAGGGCTTAAGTACAATCTCCTTAGCATATCTTAGCTATGTGACAAAGGCCAAAAGGTAAGGTTCACTCGGACCAACTACTACATTTCCGATGCATCACCAAAGAGACAAAGCTCTCAAGTCCGAGGTCGGGTAACACTTATACCGTTCCTCTTTCGGATTCTAGTTTGAATTTATCTTACTTAAAAGCATCTTTGAATTATGATTCATGGACATGGCATCGTAGACTAGGTCATATTAGCATGCATACCATTAAGAAACTTGCATCTTATGGATTAGTTAGGGATTTACCTAACCGTGAATTTATGAAAGATAAAATCGTGAAGCATACACAAAAGGAAAGCAAGTCATATCATCTTTCAAACCACTCAAAACTGATGGAGAGTTGCTTGTTACATGGACTCCAAAGCCTTGTGTCATCGTTACCATAGTACAAAACGAGTCGCGAGCATATTAACCCATGGGCTGGTGGACGTCCGCACATAAATAATTCAAACTGGTCGGTCCATATTTCTTACCACAAATAAATCAAGCAAGTGAAGGAGCATTCTAGAAGCATACATCATAGTGGAGGAAGGTTGTTAGTGATGTGTAGTGGCGGAAGCAAAGAAAAAGATGGAGAAACCGCAAAACACACAAGCTGGCCAGAATAGGACCTGCAGGTGCGGTTCTGGGGAAAAGGGTGAAAAGAGGGGTAAATGTTCTTGGATTTGGACGAAACTTGGAGGGGAGTGAGGTAACTGATGGAGGAAGGCTGTGGCCAAGTTTCGTTGAATTTGGATAAGGGGAACTCCCTGAACAGATAGCCTGAAGTTGAGGTAACCGGCTGGTGCATGCAGACGGACACCCTCTGTTTGGTTTCGGTGTGGAGGATGGAGATGTTCTTGGATGGAGCTGAAAATTGGAGGAATGGTAGTAGATGGACTGGAAGGAATGTGGTTAAAATTTGGAGTGAAATGGCTGGGAAGTTTGTGAGATATGGATTGATGAAGTGAGGGGATAAAACCAAGGTCCTAGCTCGGATACGTAAACACCACCGAGTAAGAACCGAGGGGCGCCTTCAATCTGTCCGGATACAGCAACACCACCGGGAGATTGGAAGGACTCACAGGACACCACCTAGCTGCCACACTAGGATACAGCAATGAGAGTTCCAAAGGTTGAGAAATCCATCTCAAGAGCAAAGCTCAAATTCATATATTCATCAAGGTTGTGTTTACAAGGAGTGTGCATGCTGAATATATAGGCCTGCCATTACAACTAACCATGCTGAAAATTGAAATTAACAAAGCTGAAAATTAAAGCAAAACAAAATGCTAACTAATTAGATGCTTTCCTCCTCTCCAAGTTAAGCTTTGGATAAATTCTAGCCAAGTATGTGGGAATTGGGAACATGTGGCCATTGTTTGATTTCCCTTTGCCAAGCTTTCTTCAAACCAACTCCCACCATAGTGAATGCTTCTAGAATGCTCCTTAATATGTGCCCTTGGAGGTTTGTCTTTTGGCCCTTGACATAAGCTAGGCGGACCCTTGGACCGTCCCCTTGATTATTTATGGACAACCAAAAATTAATAATACTTGAAGCATTTATTGGTCGAACTTCTCTTGGCTTTAACAAGGAGGGATTCAGGTGGTTCCTTTGATTCTTCTCATCTAACTTTCTTGGCCATAATAGTGAAGAATTATTTATGAACAAAAGCATAAGAACTTAATGTTTTTGACTCATCATCCTCCGAGATCCATTGGCACCATGCGTTTGATCCTTGAACACCTTCGGTTGACCATAGGATACTCAAGCATTTTCGGTTGATCCTTAGGCATACATGGCTTCTCAAGATGGTCATCTTTCAGCTCAAAACACAAGGCTGGTCACTTTCCATCATTCTCCCCTTGTAGGGAAGAATTTGCCCTCAAATTCGCACAAAATTTATTTCCCAAGTGTGGGAAATATGTAGCATATTGGAGTTTGGGGTGAGGTTGAGGATGAAAGGACCCTTTTGTGTGTGCACAACCGGTTGTTTGTGGAGAAAAGGCGGGGCAGTCAGCGAGAATGAATGCTCCATGAGTATGCTCATGGTATGATGGTAGACTTGATCAAACCCCTTGGAAAAACAATCCAAGTACTCCACAATGAGGACTCTATAACCTTGTGTTCTCAAAAAGGAAGTCAACCTTACTTGGCACCAAAAATTTAGGTTCCAAGTCACAATCTGTCCAGCTGGTAAAAATGCTTCTTGTGGAGGTTTTCTTTGAGGATGAGAGATGATTGGTGGTGGTAATTGAGAGGGCATTTTGTGTGGAGGGTTAAGGATAACTTTGGCTGGTGGAGTGAGGGCGAGTGGGTGGAAATTTTGTAGTGGGAGCAATCGGAAGTATTGTTGGCTAGGCTTCAACTCTTGTAGCTTGTCCCCGAGGAGAGGTTCCTCACGCACAAGCAATGGATCATTGTGGGGAGAAGGGCTTTGCGTTTTGGAGTTGAAACATTCGGTTGTGAGTAAGGGTGGTTTAAATGGAGGAGTGAGGAAAGGGTTTAAGTGAACTATGGGTAGGCTTTGCTGGTGGTGGTATGTGGACAGATTTGGATCATGGAGTTTCGGTGGAGAGCAGGCTTGTGTGCTCTTTTGTGGACAGCTCATTATGAATTGGTTGAAAGGCTCCTCTTCCCTTTTGTTATGCACCACAATGTCTTTAAAGTGCACAACCACCAATTTCTTGAAGATGACTTGAACATCCTCTTTGTTTTGCAATAAGGGTTGCTCTTCTAGCATTGTCACAATTATGCTAACATATTCAACCAGACCCCGATGGTGCACTCCTCGGTTAGGCAGCTCTCGTACGCCTTCATTTGAGCTCCAAAACCGAGTGTCCGCAAGGAGAAAATCGTCCTTCCTTAGCATTAAAAAAAATGACTCCATGTACGATCTTTCTCCTTTCTCTTCTAGCATTCTCATGATGGGGCAAAAATGATCTTGGCCAGTTAAAGCTCCATGATAAAATATGCAACCCCATGTGCTTTTGGTAAGGAAGTCATCTTCCTTTGGTACCAAAAGAATAGGCTCCACATATTCCTTCACATTGCCTAGAGTTTTGTTTACCATGTTCGGCCATAAGGGATGCTCATTTGAAAGGCTTATGGTTGTACCAAGATAAGGGCTCCAACACCAAGTGCCCTTAGGAAGGAAGTCATCCTTCCTTAGCACCAAGAAAGTAAGCTCCTCAAATTGACTTTCCTCTTTCTCTCCTAGGCCTTTAGCCAACGGTTCAACTATTTGTCTTTGGTCCACTTGAACACTTCTAGGATCCACTCCATAGGCTGGTTTATAATTGATGGCTCTTGGAATGGGGTTGGCAAAATGTTGTAGGGTTCTTTGTGGTGGAGAGCTAGGAGGAACTTCGTTTGGGAGGTCGTGGACAATCAACTCATGGGTTCGACAACAATCAGGTTGTGTTGCTTTGAAAAATTTTCTCCATGAGATAGGTTGGTTTGGAGTGGAGGCTTTTGTGGAGTAGTTTCCAGAATTTGGCTTGGTGACAAAGGAAGTAGGGTTATCTTTTTGTGATCCTTAACAAAGGTATAAGTGTTTAGGAATCCATCATGCATGACCCTTCTATCAAATAGCCACGGTCTACCAAGCAATAAATGACAAGCGTCCATTGGAACGAAATCACACCATACCTCGTCACAATAATTCTTGCCAATGCTAAATGAAATAAGACACTTAGAATTGACTTGAAAATGTTCACCATGATTTACCCACTGAAGTTTGTATGGCTGAGGGTGGGGTGTTGTGTGAAGCCCAAGCTTTTCCACCATGGTTGTGGAAGCTACATTCGTGCTACAACCACTCGTCAATGATGATGGAGCACACCTTGCTATGCACGGTTCCTCTTGTGTGAAAAACATTTTCACGCTGCTCTTCTTTTGCATTTTGATATCCGCTCAAATACCTTGTCAAAAACAAGTCGACGTTCATGGTCGGGAAATTTTGAGGTGTCTGTTGTTTTTTTTTTTTTTTTTTTTTTTGGATTTTTGATTTTTGTGGAAATGGATACACTCACCTAAGGACCAGAACTTGCTCTGATACCAAAAATGATGTGTAGTGGCGGAAGCAAAGAAAAAGATGGAGAAACCGCAAAACACACAAGTCGGCTGAATAGGACCTGCAGGTGCGGTTCTGGGGAAAAGGGTGAAAAGAGGGGTAAATGTTCTTGGATTTGGACGAAACTTGGAGGGGAGTGAGGTAACTGATGGAGGAAGGCTGTGGCCAAGTTTCGTTGAATTTGGATAAGGGGAACTCCCTGAACAGATAGCCTGAAGTTGAGGTAACCGGCTGGTCTGTACGGACGGACACCCTCTGTTTGGTTTCGGTGTGGAGGATGGAGATGTTCTTGGATGGAGCTGAAAATTGGAGGAATGGTAGTAGATGGACTGGAAGGAATGTGGTTAAAATTTGGAGTGAAATGGCTGGGAAGTTTGTGAGATATGGATTGATGAAGTGAGGGGATAAAACCAAGGTCCTAGCTCGGATACGTAAACACCACCGAGTAAGAACCGAGGGGCGCCTTCAATCTGTCCGGATACAGCAACACCACCGGGAGATTGGAAGGACTCACAGGACACCACCTAGCTGCCACACTAGGATACAGCAATGAGAGTTCCAAAGGTTGAGAAATCCATCTCAAGAGCAAAGCTCAAATTCATATATTCATCAAGGTTGTGTTTACAAGGAGTGTGCATGCTGAATATATAGGCCTGCCATTACAACTAACCATGCTGAAAATTGAAATTAACAAAGCTGAAAATTAAAGCAAAACAAAATGCTAACTAATTAGATGCTTTCCTCCTCTCCAAGTTAAGCTTTGGATAAATTCTAGCCAAGTATGTGGGAATTGGGAACATGTGGCCATTGTTTGATTTCCCCTTTGCCAAGCTTTCTTCAAACCAACTCCCACCATAGTGAATGCTTCTAGAATGCTCCTTAATATGTGCCCTTGGAGGTTTGTCTTTTGGCCCTTGACATAAGCTAGGCGGACCCTTGGACCGTCCCCTTGATTATTTATGGACAACCAAAAATTAATAATACTTGAAGCATTTATTGGTCGAACTTCTCTTGGCTTTAACAAGGAGGGATTCAGGTGGTTCCTTTGATTCTTCTCATCTAACTTTCTTGGCCATAATAGTGAAGAATTATTTATGAACAAAAGCATAAGAACTTAATGTTTTTGACTCATCATCCTCCGAGATCCATTGGCACCATGCGTTTGATCCTTGAACACCTTCGGTTGACCATAGGATACTCAAGCATTTTCGGTTGATCCTTAGGCATACATGGCTTCTCAAGATGGTCATCTTTCAGCTCAAAACACAAGGCTGGTCACTTTCCATCGGTTAGAATCTTGACAAATAGGAGAGCAACCGTGGCCACATGTTCCTTAACCATCAAATGCTTGGCTAGAATTCACCTAGCTTGGCTTGGAGGAAGGGAAAAGAATATTGTTTGTTAGCATTTTGTTTTGCATTATTTTCCAAGCATGAATTCGGTTATGTAAAATGCCAACATGAGGCATTATAAATTCAGCTCACATACTCCATGTAATGACACTTTTGGATGAATATATTTGAGTTAACACTCTTGAGCTGGATTGCTCGTTTTTGAATCCTCAAAGCTGTATCCGTGCTTGGCCTCACGGTGGTGTCCTTTGAGTCTCTTAAGTCCCGGTGGTGTTGCTTGTGTCCGGATCGCTTAGGAGCTTATAGAGTTTTTAACAAAAGCACTAACAAAGTGGAAGAAAGCATCCACGTTGTCTTTGATGAGATTAATCTTGGCGGGATAAGTGAATCTACCTTCGCGGATCTCAAGCTTAACGAGAGATGAAGATGACATTGCTGAAGCTGAACTCGGAAAGAGTCAAAATTGAAGAACTGAGACAACTCGGAATGAGTCAACTCGGAATGATGTTACTCAAAACAAGTTCAAGAGCCAGCTCAAAATGTTGAAGAACAAACCAATGTAGAGGCTCAGTAAGAGCAACCAATTGAAGAACAACATGTTCAACCAACAAACTTGGTAAACCGAGAGGACAGGTAAAGCTTTCAAATATGCATCTAGTCACCCACCTGAGAACATACTTTATAATATCAACAATGGGGTAAGAACTCATTCTTCTTTGTAAAATCTATGTTCATTTTCAGCATTCATATCATTAATTAAACCTAAAAATGTACTAGAATCCTTAACTAAACCTGAATGGGTAGAGGCCATGTAAGAAGAGCTAAATCAATTTGAAAGAAACCAAGTCTAGACTCGACCAAACGACCTTCGACCACCTAGTAATAGGAACCAAATGGGTTTTCAAGAACAAATTGGATGAGAAAGGGTAGGTAGTCGGAAATAAGGCCGGATTAGTTGCTCGGGGTATAACCAAGAAGAGGGAATTGATAGTGGGGAAACTTTTGCACTGTTACTAGGATTGATTCAATCAGAATTTTTTTAACATTTGTATCTAGCATGAACACCAAACTTTATCAAATTGATGTCAAATGTGCATTTCTCAATGGTTATATTCAAGAAGAAGTTTATGTTGAGCAACCCCTGGATTTGAAAACTCATAATTTCCAAATCATGTTTTCAAATTGCAAAAAGCTTTATATGGTTTTAAACAAGCTCCCATAGCTTGGTATGAAAGAATAAGCAGTTTCTTGGTTGAAAATGATTTTAAAAGAGGTTAGATTGACAAAACTCTTTTCACAAAAACCAAGGGGAATGATTTTCTTATCATTCAAATCTATGTTGATGATATTATTTTTGGAGCTACTAATGAAACTATATGCCAAGAGTTTTCTAAGTTAATGAGACAGGAGTTCCAAATGAGCATGATGGGAGAACTCAATTTCTTCCTTGGTCTGCGAATCAAGTAAGAAAAGGATGGAATCGATGTCCATCAATCTAAGTACACCAAGGAGCTATTGAAGAAATACAAGCTACAAGATATAAAGCATGCAGCAACACCTATGAGTAGTAGTTTAAAATTGGACTCGGATGAGAAAGGTAAAGTTATAGATCAAAAACTCTATAGAGGTATGATTGGATCTCTACTTTATCTCACATCTAGTAGGCCGGATATCATGTTTAGTGTCCGCCTTTGTGCAAGATTTCAAGCTAATCTCGAGGAATCACATCTTACTTGCAGTGAAGAGAATCTTTAGATATCTTGCAAGGACTCGGAATCTTGGTCTATAGTTTTGAAAGGACTCAAAGCTGAATATCACTGGATACTCGGATGCTGACTATGCTAGATACAAGGTTGATAGAAATAGCACATCAGGAGCATGCCGGTTTCGGGTCAATTACTCATCTCCTGGCACTCAAAGAAGCGTAACTCGGTTGCTCTATCAACTGCTGAGGCTAAGTACATTGTAGTCGGAGCTTGCTTGTGCTTAGATTCTCTTGATCAAGCAACACCCGAAAGATATTGGATTATCATTCACATCTATTCCAATCAAGTGTGATAACCAAAGTGCAATCTGCATCACTAAGACTCCAGTTCGAACTCAAAGACAAAGCACATTGAAGCCAGGTATCATTTTCCGAGAGACCATTATGAGAAAGGTGATATTGAGCTTGAGTTTATTCCTACAAAATTTCAATTAGCTGATATTTTCACAAAGCCTCCGAGTGAAAATTAGCTTTGGTTTATTAGGAATGAGCTTGGCATGTTAAATGCATGATTATCTAAGTTATTGAATGCATTATTCTACTATGATTAATTGTTATATGCTTTGAGTAGATAACAAATGGATCGATTGACTCATAATGAGACCGAGCTATGAGTTATAATTTTTTGATTGTATTACGAGTTACTCAAACACCTTATCGAGTCGGACTCGGATTTTTAGCAAAATGGACATCAAAATTTTGGAATCATTACTAGATAAATGGAGAATCTCATAAATGTTTTCAAAAACTCTTTCTTCTCTCTCTCTCTCTCTCACGAACAGTCAGTAGAACTAGCCGTTGGAAGAAAGCTATTGAAAAAACTAGCCGTTATGCGCTGAGAGACTCAACGGTCCGATAACTATTGCATGGTAACCGAGTCGGAAAGTCGTTTGGAAGCCTTTTCTCGCTAAAGAACCTCCTCGGTCCCAAAGAACTTTTTGTGACTTAGATGACATCGAAGCCGGGCTTCGTGTTTCATTCTATTGAGGACATTCTTCTCTTATTACCTGTCTAAAAAGAACCCCAACTCCAAAGTTCTAAAGGTTCTCTATGACATTCTCGAGGGCTACAAAGTAGACCTCTTTCCATTCATCTTGGAGCGAGATAGCCTCTATTCCTTTTGAATCTAAGAAGACTCCTTATCCTTTTGGAGCTCTTTTCACTCGCTGTTTTCACTCGGTTTAGGGTCCCTCTACCTTCGACCTAAACTCTTGCTTGAAACTTGTCGTTTGTCTTGGCAGGAATGAACTCATTGGTCTTGGATACCAGGAAATCAAACCCGTGTATGCGGGTTCACTCGTCCGAGTTACCACCTCGTCATCCACCTCATACTCAAACTACTCCAGGAGTCCCACTCCTAACTGTTGGACCTTTTACTTCTCTGCATGCCCTTCCGTCGAGCTTCTTGAAAAGGTGGCCAACAAACTTGCTTCTCTAGCTTTAGAGTTGAAATCAACTCGAGCTCTTTCCGAGCTTTCATCCCAACTCTAACTCGATGCAAAGCCGAGGCTCGGACTCAGCTCAAGTAGAGTCAAGATCTTATTTACGAGCTCAAGGAGGTGATTAAGGAACAACATGATCAAATTCGGTGCCTCCAAGAGAGAAGATCAAAGGCAGCCCGGGACTCGGAATCCTCTAAAAAATTTGAGGAGTCCTCCAACCCTTCTAAGTCTAAATCATAAGAAGTCTGAAGAAGAAGTAGAAGAAGGACACGAAGAGGCTAAAGGAGGAGAAGAAGAAGAAGAATAGGAGGAAGGAGTTGCTCAACCCGAGGACCAAGGAAACAAAGAACCCGAGGTGATCTCTTCCGATCATACTCGAGTGCCTCGAAGAGGCCGATGAAGTTGGCCAGTCTAAGGCCCCTACCTCAAGACCTCAACAAGCAGCAATCTTCAAATAAAAAGAAGAAGAAAAGGAAGATCTCGCTCTGGTTCATAGAACCCGGATCCCTCCACTACTAGATCTACCTATTCCGATGCCACCTCGCCCAGCCTACTTCCACTCAAGCATACGAGCACATGTGCACGGCTCGATCTTCAACTTCACGACAGATCGCCCCTCCTTCCCGATTTCAAACTCAATTTTCTTTATTTTTTTCCAACATCTTATGTATTTACTTGTCTTTCCTCCCTCATTTTGTTATTTTTGCGGAAATGCATCGGGGAGAGAAAAGATAGAAAAATAGATGTTTGGTCTAGGGTGAGTTTTTCCCATTGTTGTCTTCCGAGTTTATCTTACTTTGTTATTGTATAAATGTTTCTTGTAATGAATGAAATTCTCTTATTTACGAGCATATTTGTTTACGAGTATATGTTTTCTATTTACTCGATATTATCTCTTTACTCTTTAACAACCTTGCTCCGATTACTTCAAGAAACATGTTACGAGTTATGTTTTGATCCGAGCTAAGCTGATAAATACTCATTATTATTTTTCTTGCTCCGATTAATATTCTGTGCTACGATCAATTCTCTATGAAAACTTAACTCTCCGAACCGATTAGTTTCTATCTTAAGTATGGAATGCCTTTCATTAAAAAGAGGGAGATTGAAGACTCGGGTATAACTTTCTATCTCTCTTAGGTTTTGATTTTAAGTCATTCCGAGCTTTATAGAAACTCATATATAAGTTTTCATCCTATTCTAACCCACTAAGAAACAATTCATTCAGCATAACATTCTTAATTGTGTTTCTAATCCACTCGGACACAACGCAGAACAATCGCATGAGTAAATAATTTCTCTAACACTTTTACTCCGAGCACTAACTTGTTTCAAGTGGAAATGAATTACTGCATTAATTCTAATTTCTAAAGTCGGTTTATTTACTAAGAATTATTTGCTTGATCAATTTTATGATTTTGATACTTCATTCTTTCTTACTTGATCATTTTAAGGATTGACTCTACATGGAATTTGCACCTCATGAATATTAGACTCAGAAAATTCCATTATTTTAGGCTAAAGATAATTAAGTGCTTAATTACTTTAATTTAATTATTATCTTTGCCTAATTCTACACCGAAGTATTTTTATACTTTGAGTACCACTTTGATTTTCTTTTGGTTGTTGATTAAACAAGCCTAATCTACTTTTGAAATATAAAAGTAGTCGGTTTCTAGCCATTAAACACCGGCAGACATAAATCACCCATTTCTGGACATGGCTCGGACATCGTGTCGGGGTTGTTTGTTTCCAAAATTAGAAAACTTCAGCTTTGAGTCTAACAATTATTTCCACCCCAGGTTTCAATCACCACCGAGAGGGATGGACCATCTTTTGAGCCAAGGATCACTACACAATGTTCACATCTCAATGGATCTTTTTCTAAGTGACTCAAACTAGCCGTTACAATGGCTATTAAGGCTCACCAGTCCGGAACAAGTCTAAACGGTCATTCCGCCTTGGTGCTTATAAATAGAAGCCACTCCACAAGACTTGAAGAGTGCCACTGAACACATTGCTTAACACTTAGTGCATTCTTATTCAATCTTCAACTTACAACTCCTAATTTGTATTTTCTTACTTTTTGAGTTGTAAAGAAAGTCTTGTAATCACTCATATTCTTTCTAATTTCTTTGTAAGTCCCTTGACTGAGCTTTAAGGGATAACCCAACTCAATTGTCCCTAACTATAAGGGTTAACTTAGTTAGCAAGTACTAGATCGGATAAGGGAACTCCTGAGTCTAGGAAAACTTATAAAGGAATTGTCTAAGGAAACAATTCCGGTTAGAGTCGAGTCCTTTGTAATTGAGAATTCAATTAGTGGATTTGACTTGGTGCTTGGATTAGCATTGTCTGTGTTTTTCTACCCTAGGAGGGTTTCCACATATTTCGTGTGTACTTAACTTTACGAGTCCAATTTAGACTCAAAATATGTTTCTTAGTCTATTTTGTGCAAAACAGTTTGATTTTTCTGAAAATTTTTTATTAACCTATTCACCCCCTCCCTCTAGGGTGACTTAACATCTCCAAGAGCAAACCTTCAAAGATGATCATACTTGTTTTCCTTTTGTGCATGTCTCATAGATTTTATTTTTCTTAAATGCACATTTAGGTAAACCCCTAACTAATCCATGAGATGCAAGCTTCTTAATGGTATGCATGCTGATATGGCCTAGTCTATGATGCCATGTCTATGAATCATTATTCAAAGATGCCTTTAAACATGATAAATCTTGACTAGAATCTGAAAGAGGAATAGTATAGGTGTTACTCGACCTCAAACTTGAGAGCTTTGTCTCTTTGGTGACTGCATCGAAATGTAGTTGGCCCGAGTGAATCTTACCTCTTGACCTTTGTCACATAATTGAGAAATGCTCGGAAGTACTTGAGCCCTTTGATAAGGAAGACTGGATTAGTTGAATTGTCTCCCGACCAATCCTTCCAATCCTAACTATCTTGGTGATCGCATCGAAATGTAGTTGGCTCGAGTGAATCTTACCTCTTGACCTTTGTCACATAATTGAGAAATGCTCGGAAGTACTTGAGCCCTTTGATAAGGTAGACTGGATTAGTTGAATTGTCTCCCTGACCAATCCTTCCAATCCTAACTATCTTGGTGATCGCATCGAAATGTAGTTGGCCCGAGTGAATCTTACCTCTTGACCTACATAATTGAGAAATGCTCGAAGTACTTGAGCCCGTTGATAAGGTAGACTCGGATTAGCTGAATTGTCTCCCGACCAATCCTTCCAATCCTAACTATCTTGCCTTTGTTATTGTCTCCAAATGTGACCTTTCCTCCTTTTATTTCTTCTAACTCTAAGAAAAGTCTTGAGTCCCTAGACATATGAAGTGAACACCCACTTGTCCAAGTACCAGTTACCCTTTCGTTTTTGAGTGACTCGCAAAACAGAAACAAACTAACCCTTCTCACTTCCTCTCACAAACCCAAGCAACTATTTTTACTGTGGTCTTTTTCTAAGGAAGAGCACTTTTGAGAACCTAGATTTGAATAATTTTGGGTTTGGTCCGATTTTGAGTCTTCTTTCTAAAAAATTGAGTTTGTGTTTCTTTTCTTTAAAAACCTTTTCTTTTGTAAATAGGTTGAGAAGGTTTTCTCATGCAAGCTGGTATGTGCTCGGTCCCTTTTCTCTGTGAGTGAATGGGACCATGCTTAGCCTTCCTGAACTTAATAGTTACGGAATCGGTTTTGAATAGATTGTTGTAAGAGTTATTCTTCTCTTCGACATTGTAACCAAGACTTTACGTTCGAAATGAGACACAATGAGAGCCAAGTAAAATATCAAGGTTTTTCTAACCTTGAGTGAGTTTTAAAACCAACTCTTGAGACTCATTAAGCTTCTATTTTAGTTACTTATTTTATGTTCTAAGGCACTCAAACTTAGTCTCATTATCTTAAGTACTTGGTCTCAAGCACTTTCGATTTTATCTCAAATTTTCTAATTCCCTTTTTAACATGATGCTCTCGGTAGTAAGAGACTCTGGTTGCTCTTTGAATTTAGAAGAATCGGAATTGGACTTTTCTTTCAATGTAAAGATATATCTTACAAGATCAAGTTTAAAAAACTTAAGGAAATAGTTAATTACCTCCTGGGATTTGTTTCCTCGAGCATCTCGAATCATCATTATCCGACTCAAATCCAACTTCGAGTCTGTTAGTGCCATTAGACACTTTGAGTCATCGAGTCATCATCTTCGGAGGAATCATCATCACTCCAGGTAGCCACCATATTCTTTTTCTTCTTTCTGTCCTTCTTTCTCTTTGGATAGTCTTTGACTATGTGCTCTTTACTACTATACTCAAAACAGACCGGAGTTCATAGTTAAAGAAAAATTAGAAGAGGATGAGTATTTACCTTTCTAGTCTTTCTTGTAGAACTCTTACTTTGGCCTCTTTTGCCACTTTTTATATTTCATCATCTTCTTGAAACCTCGGGAAATGAGTGCCATGGGACCCTCTTCGGAATCCGAGGAGCTTAGACTTTTTGTCCGTCTTCCGAGGCTTTAAGTGCAATGTTTCTCTTGACCTCAACTTCCCCTTCTTGTAGGTGCAGCTCATGAGTGAGTAGCTTTCCAATAAGCTCATCTAGTTTCAGCTTGGAAAGATCTTGAGCTTCTTCGATTGTTGTTACCTTGGGACCTCATCTTTTCTTCGGTAGACTTCTCGGAATTTTTCCGACAACTTTTTGTGAGAGATCTTTCTACCCAGAGATTTGAGATTGTTGACAATCTCGGTGAAGCGAATGTATATCCGAGTGATGTTCTCCTTGGGCTCTATTTTGAGCTGCTCGTAATTGTGAAGAAACCGACTTATCTTTGTTTGCTTCACTTGGCTGGTTCCTTCATAGGTGTTAACCAATGTATCCCATACCTCTTTTGCGAGTGTCACATGCGGACACTCGTTGTATTCTTCCGAGTTGATTGCGCACATCGAGTGTTCATGGCTTTGAAGTTCTTCATGCATTTTTCATTTTCTTCGGTGGTGTACTCGACTTCTCCTTAGGTACAGCTCTTGTTCCTTCCATCTTCATAGGAGTGTAGTTTCCATGTTTGATGATGTTCCGGACATCCTCGGCACGATCCTGGATGAAGCACTCCATTATCTTTTTCCACTATGCGAAGTTTGATCCTTTGAACTTGGGTGGTGCAGTGAAAAATCTTCCTTCATCGAACTCTCCATTGTTTTGACCCATCTGATCTTTAGACCTTTTGATTGTGAGATCCTCTTGAAAGGCTAAGCTCGATATAAATTGAAAGTTTGCTCTTGAAGAGGATAAGTCACCCTAGAGGGAGGTAAATAAGGTGATGGAAGATTTTTGTGAATTAACAAAGAGTTATGCCCGGCAAACACTTAGAAAATAATTTTGAGTCTAGAATGAACTTGGAAACAAGTAAAACACATAAATACGTGGAAACCCTCATGGGGCGAGAAAACCACGGATAGTGCTAATCCAAGCACCAAGTCAAATCCACTATTTTGAATCCACAAAATACAAGGATCGCTCTTTGCAGAATTGCTCCCTTAGACAATTCACATATAAATTTTTCCTAAACTCATAAATTTTCCTATCCGATCTAGTACTTCCTAATTGAGATAACCTTTACGACTAGGTACAACTCAACTGAGTTAACCCTTACAACTCGGTCAAGGGACTTACAAATAATAGAAAGTATAAAAGTGATTATAAGACTTTCTCTTTACAACTCGAAATTAGAAACTTAAGAATTGGAGTTGTAATCCGAAGATTGAGTAAGTACGCACTCGAGTAAGTGTTTTTCAATGTTCGAGCAACAATCTTCAAGCCTTGTAGAAAGGCTTCTATTTATACACGACGAGGCGGATTAGCCACCGAGGCTTGTTCCGGGCTGGTGAGCTTCAATAGCGGTTTTAACGGCTAGTATGAGTTACTCAAAAAGGATTTGTTGTAAAGTGAACATTGTGCGGTAGTTGGCCTGATTAAACCTAGGTTGGCCCGATTGATGGTTGAATCGGGTTACACGAGTCAAACCTAGTATATATTTGAGTAAAAAGAAAAGTCGGTTCAACCCATATTTATAAAAAGAATTATGGCCTTGTGTCAAAAGCCCATCCAAAATCTAATATTTTTAGCTTTTTGTCTCTTGAAACAGTTTCTTTTTCTTTGGGGGCCTCTTGAGTCTGTTGTGTTGGTACATTATGACGTCCAAATCTTGTTAAGAATTTATCTTTAGAGGTTTTTGGTTCTCCTTAAAAGTCATCATGTTCTAAGGGTTGTGTGCCCCGAAGCCATCATCATTGTCATCCTTAGTGGAAGACTCGGATTCTAACTCTAAGTCATTACGAGTACTATATGAAGATTCAGGTATAAATCTCATCTCTCCTAAGTTTTAATTTCAAGTCATTACGAGTGCTATAGAAACTCTTGTATAAGTTTTCATTCGTTTCGATCGACTCGGAAAGTACATTATTGTATATCTTCTACACTAATGTTTCGACTCACTCGGATATCACTCGGAACTTTCGGTTGCTTAAATAATTTCTCTAACATTTTTATTCGAGTACTTGATTGCTTATTTCAACGCAAAGTGAATTATAGTGTTAATTCCTCATTCTAAGTCAATTTATTTCTTTGAGAATTATTTGAACAAATCACGTTGTTAAACTCGATGTTCTATTCTTTTAACTTGATCATCCTTAGGATCGACTTTGATGGAATTTGAGTATATTGAATATTAGACTCACAAAATTCCACTCTTCTAGGCCAAAGATAATTAAGTCCTTAGTTGTCTTAATTTAATTATTATCCGTGCCTAATGTTGGACCAAAGTATTTTATACTTTGAGAACCAAAGTGGTTTACTTTGTAGGTTATTCAAATGAGGCTAACTCATTTTTGAAATACAAAGGTAGCGGGCTTCTAGTCGTCAATCACCAACAGACAAGCTTTATCTACTTCGAACATGGCTTAGACACCATGTCAAGGTTGTCTGTTTCCAAAGCTGGAAAACTCCAACGCTAGGCTCAACGGTGGTTTCCACCTTGCTTTTCGGACAACGCCGGTTGACTCGTAACACATTTTGGAGCCAAAAACGGTTGTACAATGTTCACATCCCAACGGATCTTTTCTCGGTGACTTAGAAGAGTCATTACAACGACCAATGAAGACTTTTGTTCGGAACCAAGACTCAACGGTCACTCTGCTTGGTTGGATATAAATAAAAGCCAACTCATAGGACTAGGAGATTCTCGAACATCATTGCAAAACACATTTGAGCAAAAGTTATTGTTTTCATATTCAATCTTCTAATTACAACTCCCAGTCTGTATTTAATATTTTCTAAGTTGTAAAGTCTTGTAATCAGTCACATTCTTTTCTTATTTTCACGAGTAAGGTCCTCTCGACCGAGTCGTAAGGGTTAACTCAACTCGGTTGTCCCCGATTGTAAAGGTTACCTCGGTCGGGAAGTACTAGATCGAGATAAGGAAACTTCGAGTTTAGGAAAACATTGTAAGGAATTGTTTAAGGGAGCAATTCGGTAGAGTCGAGTCCTTTGTATTTTGAGGATTCAAAATAGTGGATTCGACTTGATGCTTGGATTAGCACCGACCGTGGTTTTACGCCCGAGGAGGGTTTCCACGTATTTTTGAGTGTTTGCATTTCGAGTCCAATCTAAACTCGGAATCGGTTGTTTATCACTTGTCCAAGCAAACAGTGTCTAAGTTCTTTTAAATTCCTTCATCACCTTATTCAGCGCCCCCTCCTCTAGGGTGACTTTAGACTCTCCAAGATCAAACCTTCATTAGTCTCGAAGACATCCTCTTCATCACTTGCTCATAATCCACATATCTCTGGATCATTGGAGGCGAGACGAATCCGTAATTTGGGTTCTTCTATGCCTTAAATAAAGACAAAAAGATCCCACTGACATAGAATGAGTTTAAAAAAGATGGCAAAGGTTTCACTAAATAGGTTTTTTGTTGTTATTTGGCTTCGAGCGGCCTTAGGAAGGGGAAGTCGACCGTTATGGAACATACTCTCTACCTTGTTTTTAAATGTCCAACACTATTCGATGATCGTGTCCTCGTGCATGATGGTATTTGTAAAATTTTCCCACATCCCTATTTTTTTTACTATTTCGCGGTTTATGATTCCGCTCTAGGAGGCGAAGTTCAATTTTACCCTTGGAGAGTAGGCGATCAAGTGCTCGAGCATAAGTGGTGTCTATTGGAGTGTAGTCGGTATACCTATTCATGACATCTCGCACCCCTACTAGTAGTACCCGTATTAGAGGTCTTCTTGTCTTTATTCGATAATTACCTCTATAACTTGCCATGGCTTTTATAGTCGTGGAGAATAATTCTTCTTCAAGTAACATCCCCGCGTTTCGAGGGATGTGAAGTGTATGAAAGGTAAGAACTTTAGAAGTTGATTATAGGTCTGGTTAAAGATTCTTCACAACAATTATGACTTGATCCTTCTCGGAAAGTTGGTCTACCATATGGGCAGCCTTTGCCCTCCACCTAGTAAGAAAGTCGGTGAAATTTTTTTCTTTTCTTGTTTAATCAATCCCAAGTCATGAAGAGTAACGAGTAAGACGGTGTTGTAGGAGTATTAACGTAGGAACTCTTACAAAGATATGTCCATTTAGGTGACCTTGCATGCGTTGTACCATTTCATGATATCTTTATCAAGTGTCCAAAGGAAAATGACATGATAAGTATGTTCAGGTACATTTTTCAAAGTCATTGCTCCTATAAAATTCGAACATGATGGTAGGGATTTCTCATAATTGTAAAATTTTATGTCCGGCTTGGTAAAGGTAGGAGGAAACTTTCCTTTAGGGATTGAAGTGAATCTCGTAAGATCATAAAAATGGCTTTTGAACATGGAGGACTCTCCTGGCATTCTCTCTATATGGTCTATGTGTGGATCGGATCAAAGTTCAGGATTAGTTTATAAGGGAGGTTGGCCATTAGGAGGTGTCTTACTATTAGGTTAATTATTAGGTGATGGTCAATATCCTTCTTCTTCTTCTTCTCCTTCTTTATTTTCCTCATTTTTACGTGAAGTATTATGCATTCTATTTTCTTATCCCGAGCCTCAATCCTGCCTTCCATTTTAGTTGGAGATTCATTGATCAAAATCATGATAGGAGATGGTTGTAGTTTCTCATCCATTGGAGGGGAATTGCTTTTAGGTACTTGTCCGACTGACGAAAAATTGACTAAATCGGTGTTAAGTGCACCGAGATTGGTCACATCGGAGTTGATCGGGGTGGTGTTGAACGAGGAGGTGTTGCACTGCACTCTCTACTCAACCGTTCTAACCTTTTCAAACCCGAATTCCTATGAAACCCAATTGAAGTTGGCTTCCCTATTCTACAGACTTAAAAGGATAAATGTTCATGACCGTGCTAGGGGAAAAAAGCTTTTGGGGAGAAGGGACTCGAGCACTAGACCCGAGGAAGAACTGGCCCTAAAAGAAAAGGAAAAATATGTTCTTTTATTTGGATGCACATAAAAAATGTAGACTAACCAAAATGAACTGAAAAATGCAAATGAAGTTACTTATATTGGGATGAATTTATTTTGGCTAATGCAATAATGGACACATCCTACTCGAGATGAGTTTAGATTTTGGCTAAAAATGCAATAAAAAGACTCATCTAATTTGAGATAAATTTTAGAATTGACTAAAATGCAACAAAAGACTCACTTAATTTGAGATGAATTTAAAGTTGGATAAAAAAAAAAAAAAAGACTCGCCTAATTTGAGATGAATTTAGGATTGGCTAAAATGCAACCAAAGACTTTCCTAATTTGATATGAATTTAAAGTTGGCTAAAAAAACTCACCTAATTTGAGACGAATTTGAAATTGGCTAAAATGCAACCAAAGACTTTCCTAATTTGAGATGAATTTAACCGGGTTAATGCACTTATGCAATAAAAAATACAAGTATGCGGAGAAACAAAAGTTAAAGCCTAAGACCTACTAAAGAAAGGAAGGGATCCACGAAAGACCCACTCGATAAGTGGATGGAAAGCCGGCGCCGATTATGTACTGGCAGCTAGGTATCATCCAAAAAATTTTGATCGAGACTAGAAGGATTTGGAATGATTCGGAAAATGCAACAAATGGACCGATCTTAAAAGGAAAAGGCAAATTTGATTTTTGCTAAAAATGCACATAAAAAGACTGACTCAAGAAGGTTCATTATTATATTCTAATTTACTGTACCCATGCAAGGGTTATTTAGTGAACGTCAACTACCTAACCTAAAATAAAGACTCACAAAAGAAGGTTAAATACTAAAAGCATCCATATTCATCCAAGCATGCAAATGAAAATAGAAACAATATAGATCGCCAAGGTCTTATGGTTCAAAAGATAGGATAAACATGGTGGCTCATAATCTAAAAATTTGGTCCTCTATGGGACGTATAGTGGGACCTGAATTCTCGGTGCCTCTCAATCAAAAGATCAAGAGAGCTTTCTATGAGTTGAGGGTAATCACAACTTAGTGTTAAAGTCGATTGGACCTACCAAGATAATGATCCTCTCCGAAAAAAGTTTCTTAAAGGTCCAAAAAAAGAGATACTATGTTTAAGATTTCCTAAATGCAAAATGTCTAATGCAAAACACAATAAAAGCTCACAATTCAGATTTTCAAGTCTCACCCTCTTAATAAGTAATCTCCTAAGTGGAGTCGTCACTATAGTAGAGGCGATCGGACCGCGTTTTCCCTTGAAGCATCGGCTTTCTCTTATTTATTTTTTGAAAGTTTGATTTTTATTTTGAAAATGGGGGAGGGGGCTCTTATTAAGATAGTTTTAGAATTAGACTTTTTGAAATAGTTTTAGATGAAGATGTGATTGGCGATTTTTATTAATCATTTTATTTTTGAAATTAATTTTAGAGAAGTCTCGGGATGTTATTTCAAAAGGTAAAATTTAGAAAAATAAGGAATGCATCTTGCCGCAAAGCTTCTGGACCAAATAGTAAAAATATGTTTGGGTCAAGAGTTAAGCTTAGTTTCCGGTCGGTACTGTTGACTCCAACACCGACCTAAAGCTGGAGCCAAGCTATATGGTCGAGACTAAGAATTTAGTCTCGGTCGTATAACATCAATTGTCAAAATGAACCAAAATTTTCTACTTTTTAGCACTGAAATGCCGAGAAGCCATTTACGGAATAAAAGCTAAAAATCAAGGAGTCTCCAGTCAGTTTTAAGAAATAAAAACTAACAAAAATACAGAAAATACTTTTCTAAATTAAGTATGGAAAAACTAAACTTAGAAAAGGTTTTAAAAAGAGAATCCATTGGTCTTAAATCGAGAATCCAATGTTCGGGGCAAAGGTACATAATAAACAGAGATGCTCTTCATTACGCACATCGACGGACGACCTTTACTAATTTAAATTGTGAGTAAAAAATGTGTTTAAATCAAGCGGACAACCAACATGCAATTACTGAATTGAAGCACCCAATATGTTTCGAAAATGATTAAATAAAGTAGTAAAGAAAGCAATAATAAAGCGATAAATAAAGTAGAAGTAAATAAAAATTACATCGAGAGGGAGGACTTAAATGTGATACAACTTCAAACCATAATACAGAAGTGATTAAATAACCAAAATTAAAGTAAAAATCGTAAAGGCAAACTCAAAAAGTGAATTTGACACCCTCGGGTTGTCCCACTCGCGATCTTGAATCACGAACAAATTTCGGCAGCGTAAAGGTAAGGCAACGAGCTCAAACGAGGTGCGAAAAAGGTCTTTTGTGTGGGTTAAGACGAGGAGAGTTGAGAAGTGTTAATGAGAGATGGGGAAAAGAGAGTGCGGGAGAGAGTGAGGGAGATAAATTTTCAACATAGGGGTTTTTCCAGCTGAAAATGGTGCACGAAATAAGAGGGGAAAGTCTTCTATCTATAAAAAAAAAAATTAGGTCAAAATTAAACCTTAAAACATTCCAGCCGTCGGGTTCAACTTGAGCCGGTGCCCGAAAATACCGGAATTAGATAATGCGAGAAAACCGGATATTCACTTGGCTGAAAACAATGTCACTTTCATTTCCTAAAAACCGGTGTCGGCTAAAATATCGTCGTACGGACATTTGGGATGCATGTCGCGTTTGGCCGCTGAATAATGGTGAAACATTGATTTTTATGCAAAGGTATCCTAACAGGCGTCGGTTCGGATCCTGGTTAGGAGTCCGAACCTGGCTTGGTTCGGCCGAAGAAAAAGGGTTGTGGGCCGGTCTAAGCAAACATGGGCTGATTTTGTAGTGCTAACGGGTTTTTTGTGATTTATCGGCTTCCGTCACATTGTTTTCAATCGATCATGATTCAAGTTTGCAAATGAAGCTGGGATTTCATCATCGAGCCAACAAAAATAAATAATTCGAATAAAAGATAAGGATGATACGTTTTCGGTGTCTACATTTAGTGATCATGTATTGTACATAAATTACTATTTTGGAACAAATTGACCTAGAATTAACTTGGAATTTTCACAGGGAATTACTTGTGAAAGTCAATACACATCTGTACATTCTTAATAGTTTTACACTAATTAATATGCATTTGTTCATTAATTGAGAAACAATCGTAGCTCCAACTTAAATTGACTCTATCGAAACGAGATACCTTCAAAGTTAGTGTGTATTTGTACATCAATTCTTAAACTTTTGCACACTAATTAATATCCATTTGTAGATCAATTGAGATACACTCAAATATCGAACTTGGATTGACTCGAGCCCAAACCAAGCTTTGACTAAGATGGGCTAAAGGCCTCGACAAGCCAACTAAATGTCATTACAACACTAATTAGTATGAAGCTTGTAATTTTTCAATTATAAAATAACAAGTTCAATACACACATTTAAAAATACACTATTCTATCCCCATTATGCATTAATGAGTATACATAGACTAACAATATGATTTCATTAAAAATATCTAAAGATGTATAGAGTTGAACAAGTCATTATGATAAAATCAATAATATTATAATAGAATCAATTAAGAAAATGAATCTTTGCATCTCATTACTTCTTCCTTCAGCTGCTTCACTTCAAGACCTAATGTACCTAAGATCAAAAAATAACATTTCCTATTGATAAAAAAAATTTAAAAAACACATATTAATCTAGCATGAAATTGAAAATTAATCCGACATGAATAAACTTAATACTATGCTTTTTCCTCCATTTTGTAATGCTATATCATTCTAAAAAATGAATAAAAGAATATCATAATAATTGTTATAGTATTATAATACAAAAACAAAAACATATCAATGCATATTATCTAACTCTAGTTTTATGGATACTATTGCTTCTTCCTAGAACACCTAATAACATGCTAAAAGGTTCGAATGCCGTTGAAATTCTCTGAGGATAATTGTTCAATGTTAATGATGTAGGCTCCATAGTCATTGAACATTAAGTATTAATAGAAGAAGAAAAGGAGAACACATGCTAACGATAGTTGTGATAGCACTTTACTTGAGGTTGTGATACGAGAAAATTTTCTCGGATTTTCGTATCCTTGAATATATACCTCTAGCTTTTTTACTTTCTTCTCTACTATACTCTTCTTTCTCAAATTTTTTCTCCTTTATTCCTTCTTGTAGGAAAATTCTTAATAATTTTTTTGAGAACTCTCACCATGTTCCTCGTCCTCATATAAATACACGGATCCAATTTCTACTTCAATAGCTTTTTCACGTCTATGACAAACTGCTCACAAAATGCCTTTTGTTTTTTAATTCATTTGGCGTGCTAAAAGAAGAGTATCAATTTTATCAAAAATTTGTGCTCTCCAAACAGATGGAGTTACCCTTGATAGTCGAGTTGTACTTCTAGACCAATCTTCTCCTTTTATTTGAGGTCTAACATTCCTCGTTCACCTCTTGATAAAAATACTCTGTAGGGATACTTTGTACACAATTCACATTGTATACTCCTATACAATGACAACATAAGATTCCTACCTCACAATCTTTTTGCAATAATAAGTTATACTCTTATCAACGAGGTTAAACTTCACGCGAAAAGCCCACACTCCTCCATAACGCTTCTCAAATACAAAGTAACAATCCTGCTTACCATATGGAGTCTCAATAGAGCTGACTAACTCTTGCCGACATCCTTCTCCGTTTATATACTTTTCTTCAGCGACTTTATAAAAGTTGATAGTATAAACCTTAACGACTTCTTGTCACACACTTACATGAGGATTATACAACTATGGAAACCCTTGTTTATTTACAACATTATCATCTCTTTCATTCCTTCTTCATTTTGTCATTACTTCTTGAAATATATAATACATATCACATAAGTTTACATTAGCATGATCATATCTAGATAAATAATCATTCCAAGATTCACTCCTCTAAGATGATAGAACTCCTCCGGAGAAATAATCTTTTGAATATGGTGGACACCACTTTTCTTTGATAACATATAGTCTTTTCATCCAAGCATTATCATCACAACCATATTATTTTGCAAAGCGATACAAGAAAAATAACAAAAAGATATCAATGTACAATAGTATGCAAAATGGTGTAAAATGAAGTATTAAACAATAAACAATAACAAAATACTTACTTTTGCCGGACATTATTAAACTTTGAAATTATGCTACACTTTCTAAGCAAAAATTAAAGTTGTATGCAAAACCTTGCTTCATCCTTAAATTATTTATGTACTTCCTTGAGGTCTCTTCAAGATGCCAAGTACATAACCTATGTCTTGATGTAGGAAATACTTGACTAATTGCATTAGCCATTATAGAATCTTGATCCTTCATGATTGTAATTGGTACATGATCATTAATAGATCGAAGGAAAGTCTTAAACAATCAACAAAAACTTTCAATTTTCTCATTAAGAAAAAACCCAACACCAACCAAAAGATTCTTCCCATGATGATTAATACACACAAACAACATGCAAATAAGATTGTATCAATTTGTCCTATGTGTTGTATCAAACACCAATAAATCTCCAAATAAAAGATAACCTCCTCTCATCTGTCCATCTCTCCAAAAAGCTAATTAAACAGCCATCACAATCAAATTATTCAGACATGAAAACAATTTTCTTCAGTGAGTTTTATTTTACTAAAAATCTCAACTAAAGAATTTACATCACCACCTTCGATATTCTTTTTTATTTCTTTTATTGATGCATTATATAGATCCTTCACTATGAATCTTAGAACTCGAGACCCACCTGCCTCATTTCTTATCAATTTATATGCATGGGATAGTTCAATAACATTTTTCCTCATTTTACTGCACATGCATAAGGTGTGCTTTCTCTACTACACGATGTGATTTCTCTAAGTGCACTTCATCTTCTAAGAGAAATTTATAATTATGCTCCATATCATGGGTTGTAACAACCCAATCTCTACTATTGCTAAGCTTCATGATCATCCTTACTTTGCAAGTACATCTTTTATTCTTTTTTCTAAATTGTCTGCATTGCTTTACAGTAGGTCTCTTTACCCCTTCTTTCGTGTAGACATCAAATGTTTCACTTTCACATTTAAACCTTTTACCCTATAATTATGATTATTCAACCTCTTTTACCATTATTTATCACCTACTTTAGGTTGTTCCATGCACATAATTGGACAACTTTGCTCTTGATCATCTTTAGTAACTGGTTCTATAAATTTATGTATTAGTGTATATTAAGATACTTGTTTAATGTACAATAGTGTAATATTTATTGTACAATATAATTTTTTACACATGCATAAGATATGCTTTGTCAAGTACACAATGCAATTTCTCCAAAGCATACAATAGTGTAATCTTTAGTGTATAATAGAAATTAAAAAATTAAAAAATAATTTGAAGACTCAGGTATGACTGACTAACCCATTGGATGTGTTTTGATTTCATGCATTCATCTAAATTTAGGATAAAGCAAGAAGCATCCTAAAAGAAATTCATTTAACTTAGTTATATGCTTTACAATTCATTATTTCAATATGACTTATTCTTGATCGAACTCGGACTTAAGCATATTAAGATTATCCGACTAAGTCGACCCACTAAGTCGGACTCGGACTTAGAAAGTAGAATGCGAGTTAGTTATGACGAGTGAGTAAGTCCGACCCACTAAGATCTAACCTACGAGAACTCAAATTCGACCCACTCGGATTTGACCCACTCAAAACTCAAACTCGGATCTGACCCACTCGGAACCAAATTCGACCCACTTAGAACTCGGATTCTAACCCACTCCGAACTCATATTCGACCCACTTAGTTAGACTCGGACATTTAGTTTGCCTACGCTATTATTTGTTTAATCATGCGTAATTGTAAAATGTCTATATAACTCATGTGCCCAATAAGATTGAATGATTTATTTATGAGTTTTAGCATATCCGGAATACGAGTATATTGAATATTAGACTTGAAAGATTCCAGATTAATAGATTAAGGTAATTAGTCATTAAATGCTTTATTTAAACTAATTCTTATCTAATTATGGACCAAAGTATGATTATACTTTGGGAACCATTGTGTTTAATGTTTTTGCGGGTTTTTCTAATGTCAATTATCCGCAAAAACAAAAGGCTTCGACCAGTTAAAGCACTACCGGACAAAAAGTTGGAATTTCTAGAAAAGCTCATAACTTATCGAGAGCCTTGTGCATTCTTGTTTTGCGTAATATTTTATTTCGAGTCTAACGGTCTTTTCGTTACGCTTTTCGGTTTACAAAAGTTGGAAAAAGAGTTGTTGAAAGCTAGGACCAAGGCACAACGGCTATTTCTAGGTGGTCCAGAAATCGAGTGACTCGGACTATCCGTTACAACGGCTAGTTGACTCGGACGGCTTCAACGAGAAAGATGTTGGAGGCTCAACGGCTATCTCTTCAAGGCGGACTATTTATAGAAGCCTTAGCACAAGATTTCAACCGACCAAGGGAAGAAAAAGAGAGACCATATTGAACATCTTCTCTAGCATACAACTCCCAAACTCGTAATTCTAATATTACGAGTTGTATTCTTCCGAGTCGGTTGTATTGCAATTCTTACTACTCTTCCACTCTTTTCTCTCGACCGAGTTGTAAAGGTTACCTCAACTCGGTTGTCCCAAACTATAAAGGTTACCTCGGTTTGGAAGTACCGAGTTAGATAAGGGAACTTCTAACCACGGGAAAAATTGGAGGATCCCAAGTTGATAAGGTAATTTCAACTTGGAAGTACTAGGTCGATCACATAAGGTAAATTCGAGTCGGGAAAATTGTAATAGATTTGTTTGGGAACAAATGCGGGTAGTCATATTCATTGTAATTGAGGATTCAATTAGTGGATTTGACTCGGTGTGCGGATTGACACTTGTCAGTGGTTTTCTGCCCCGGGACGGTTTCCATGTAAATGCGAGTTCATACTTTTACGAGTCCAATCTAGACTCGGAATGCATTCTGTCTCTATTCACGTGCGAAAGAGATTGATTTTCTCAAAATCTTCCATCACCCTATTCACCCCCTCTAGGGTGACTTAACTTCTCCTAGAGCAAACCTTCATAATTGTATATATTAGTGAAAAATGGCACATAAGTTTTCAATTACCAAATAAATTTCGAA
The DNA here is from genome assembly GCA_021018815.1 of Talinum fruticosum. NCBI lineage: Eukaryota > Viridiplantae > Streptophyta > Magnoliopsida > Caryophyllales > Talinaceae > Talinum > Talinum fruticosum. The sequence continues at coordinate 1,989,571 of JAITYX010000012.1, forward strand.
TCCAAACCTAATTACTCGCATTAATATCTAACATGAGATCCTGAATTGTTCCACTATTGCTAGAATTACGATCCAACCCTAGAATAATTGCCAAATTTAAATATAATATCTCTATAATCGAGAGAAAGTGATCGGCAATAATGAAAGAGAGAGTGATCGGCAACAATGAGTAAGAGAAGGCCGATCAAGAGAAGTGATCATCAACGATGAGCGAGGAAAAGAGTAAAGGGTGGAGCGAGAGAAACAAACGGTAAAGCGTACGGTTTAAATGAGAGGGCATATCACATGAACGAAAGCGAAGCGTAAGAAACCTTTAAATTTAAAATTTAACCTCGGGGAGTAGATGATATTATGTCCTCTCGAAATACATTAGAATTTTAGATTATGCAAAGATCCAAATCCGTGCGAGATTGTGGGCAAGAAAAAGAGCAGGGAAGATCCGTCTTCTTTGTCAAAGTCTCTTGCCCCTTTCTCCACGCTTCTGAGATGGCTTTAACAATTGCAATGGTCACATTTCCTTCATTGTCGAGTTCTCTCTCAAAATTTTCACGCCAACAAAACCTCCCCAACCTCCATTTCTCGTTCAGTCCCAAACACAACTATCAAAAAAACCTCAATTCACCTTCAAGACCCGCAAAGATGTCCCAAATTCTCACTGCTAAGGCATCTCCGAGTGACCTTGAGCGTACGCTTTCCCGGGCAATCAATCTTGTCATGTCAAACCCCACATCCTGGCAATCGGCCATCTTATCGAATGGCGTGATTTTCGTTCTCGGTTATCCGATTTTGGTCACCGGCCTTTCTCTCTCCGGCATTGTTGCCGCCTTCTTATTGGGCACTCTCACTTGGCGCGCTTTTGGCCGCCCTGGCTTTCTTCTCGTCGCTACATACTTTGTTCTTGTAAGTTTTCAACGTCATCACTTATTGAATGGTGGTTCCATTTTAGGTTTAGATTTGATTTTCTGTCGTACCTTATTGATCTGTCTGTGAATTTAATGGGTTTGTCTTATTTATCATTGTAATGGGCATATGATCTTTTGTCTCAACCCATTTGTAGCTGATAGGCAGTGTAAATTTTGCTTGGAGCTTATCGTGCTAGATGTTGTACTGACTATCTATGTACCTTTCATAAAAAAAAAACTATCTATGTAGCTAATATAATTTGGGCGGAATTTTTTTGTTGCATAAATTCATTTTTATTCATGATTTATTGCTTTAATTACTTCATTTGCAATATGATCAATTGATCAATACTTGAACTTTACTATCCTCAAAAATTGCTGCAATATATGAGCAGTATTCATTTGCAACTATAGCTGATCTGGTGAGCTTGATAGAAATCAGGTTGACCACATGTTTAGTATATGTAGGTGTGGGTGCGTGTCTATTTGTGTGCTTCTTGTTCATGCTGGGGCCGTTATTCTGAAAGATAGCCTGTCTTCTCATCTGCCATATCTGATAGTATGTAGCAGATAAAGCAGCATATTTCATTTTTGTATGAATTCCAGAGAGTATTCTACTTTGGTGAATATATTTATGCAGATTGTGAAAACCAGGAGGAGTCACCTTGACCTTGAGCTGATGCACGAATTCGTGCTTAAATACTTGACATCCATTATTAAAAGTCAATATCTCTATTCCTACAAAACATGCAGTTGCTGTCCATCCAGGGCGTAAACTTAATCATCCTACTCTTCACAAAGATTTTCTCATGAATAATCAGCCACCAGAGTAAATCTGCATATATAAATCTATTCCAAACCATTTTAATCCAGTCTGGCTCATATTCATTGCCCAGAAAGCTCATAAAAATGTCGATTTCTTTGATCAAAGTGCCTTAAAGTTTTTGATAAAATTCACTTTTGCCATTGAACTAATTTTTGTTTAAACCTGCCCTTAGTCATTGTAAAACATTGAAATATGGTTGCAGCTCCTTGGAAAGTGTGAGAAACTGGATGCAGTCGGTTACTTGTGGGCCCAGGGGTATATTTGAATGTTTTACGATGACTAAGGGCAGGTTTAACAAAAATTAGTTCAGTTGTGAAAACGAATTTACTGAAAACTTGAAGGGCACTTTCATATGAGAACTTTAAAAATGTCACAGATATAATACTCCTCAGTAGTGGGAACAAAGTTGCTGCAGCAACTGTTTTCACTACCAACGTACTTTAGGCTTGGAGAATATGTCCCTAGTGCTACCGATATCTGCTATGGATCCCTTGAACCCACGTAATGTCTTTTTCTCACACTAACATCCCTAATATGCTTCAAGTTAATGGCTTTGTACCAGCACTCCATGTTATGCCACTAGACCCCCAAATTGCTGTGCTTAACGTATACTATGCCAACCAATAAATTAGATTCTATTGTAATCACTTCCAGATCCCCAAAGGAAATTTCTACATATACTCTGCATTCACATATACTCTGCATTTTTGATTTCCTGCTGCATTAAATATCCTTTTTTTTGTCAAAGAACAATATCCTTGTGCGCAAGAGAGAAACATCCATCGGCGTGAATTCTAGGAAGGAGCCAGCGAATGTAAGAGAGGTGATCTTTTTCTACTAGTTGATCACATTCAGATATTAGGCAATCTGTTGGCAGCAATAGGCACACATATAACAGGATTCATATATGAGAAGCTACCCCTTAGTATGGAGGAGGTCGGTGGAGTTGCCTTGGTGTGGGTGAGTTAGAAGGGAAGACTCTATATGGGATGGCAAAGTGATGGGGTGGACACCACAAACCCGGACCCAACTAAGACCGAGAGCCGAGGCAGAGCGAGTGATAATTCGAGTCCTCCGACTTCATTACGGAACCCTCGAAACCATTGTTGGGTCTTCGTTGATAACGCAGGCATCAAGGGAGTTTTGGCCACACTCAAAAATACTTGTCTGTCTCCTCGGACGGGAGTAAGACAGGAGTAAGGGAGTCGGACAAGTCGAAATATTCGGAGGAAAAATAAGCCAAGAGATCTTTTTACGAGTCCTCGGTTTCGAGCTTAGACCACTTGATCATCATCTAGGCATCTTCGGCGAGCGAGAAAAGGAAAGTTAAGGATCGGAAAGCAAAAGAATTTGGTGACAACGATCTGTAGTCGTCACCGGACTCGAAGCCAGTACTACTTTGTACTACTAATTTTGTGGTCCCCCTCCTTTTCATTTGTCCTTTTCTCGCTGTAATTATTACTCGTTGTCCTTGTTTTTATCCTTTTATTTTGCTTAATACATCACAACCATTGAATGTAAAAGGGGATTTATAACCCTTAGATTAGAGTGATGTACCCTAGCTAAGAGGCCTATAAATATACATGAGCTCTCTCTTTGTAAAGGATGATGATTTTGATATTGGCTATATGCTAAGTAAAGTTGAGCAGCGCTCCTTTCAACCCCAAAATTCTCTTTTGCTTGTCTAATTAGTGGCATAATTAGGTCTGTGTTACGAAGAGTCCGATTATACTTAGTGTGGTGATAGTTGTATCACTAAGTGTGATTAGTGCCCTAGTTTTATCCTTGGTGGTCATATCTCGTATTCTTGGATAGTTCTAGTTTATCTTGTTATTGTCCTATCGAGTCTTGGTTACCTTGCTAATCATCTCCTCACGAATGATTAGCTTAATCCTCGTTGTTTACTATTTCATTGGTCACTTCTAAGCCCATTCCGAGTCTCTCGAATTACATTTGGCGCACTCTGTTTTCGGGATCGGTGTAGCCTTGCGTTTTGGCACATCACAAAGTGTGCTTTAGTTGGTGGTTGAGAGCGAGTAGTGCAATATGGGATCCTAATGGTTACCCTATGCTATTCAACAAAATTATGCAATCATTGCTCACCGATGAAATTGATTGTTTTAATTTTCAAAAAAGGGGAGAACAATGACAACTCTCTTTCTTTTTCTTTTCTTTTTTTTTTTTTAATCACAAGGAGAAGTTTATGTTCTTGTGAATTACTAGAAGATGGGCCGAGTTGTGTCCGATGATCTTTCTAGTGACAAGTTAATGATGCGATCGACTACAAGGGAATCGACCATATTTTTCAGGATAAAAGACAAGATGTATAGCATCACAACCTCCTACCAATGTAGTGCTTGGTGGAGCAGGCAACAAAAAAGTTATGTCTAATGAGCTCCACTCAATTCTTCTTAAGTCTTCGTCTTTCTTTCAATGTTGATAAGGTTATTTTCTTGGACCATCTTAATGACACATAAATCCTCTTCAACGTATTTGAGCCTTTTGTTTTCGTTCTATGCATCTTATTCTCACGCTTGCCTTATCTTGGACCATTTATCCCTTATGTTAGGCATCTTGACATGGCTACGCATTGATCAATTGAACATCACTCAGCTTCATAAAGTAAAGCCAACCTCAAAACTATACACACATATTTTGAGTTTAAAGTTATAAGACCTTGTCACATGGAATTCATAGTGTCTACTTATTTTTGCCACCTTGTCTCGTATACATCTGTATAATGTTATCATCAATCTCCTCTATGTCTTGGATGATAAAGCCAATATTTCTAATGTTGATTATTTTCGATATGGATCCATTCATCATCAATCTTTATTCTAACATTTGTGTCAAACCTGTTGTCACCAGGTGGCGGTGGGGTGGGGAATCCCTCAATGCGATGGGGCCCCACCTCGAAATGGGGAAATATCCCCGGAGCTAAAAACCATATCCCTGTGCATGGACAGGATGAAATTTTCACCCAGCCTTGTCCCCGCTCCCACTCCTCTGTGAGGGAAAAATATCCCTGTCTCGGGAGGGGAAAAAAACCATACTCGCTTTCGCGTTTGTTAATTTTTTATACATAAAAATATAAGGTCATATGGGTAAATTTCTTTGAAAATAAACGCTAGGTATATATGCCCTCTCTACTTGGTCACTTTCATTCCACCTATTTTTTTGAGTAAGCGGGTCACTGTTGGGCCCCCTATCTCGGGGAAGGCCCAAAAGGCTTAATAGGCCAGGGGGATAGGGTAGTCAAGCCCAAGCCTCCACCACACACAATATCCTCACAATTGGGAATATTGCTTCCCCGGATTCGAACACTGGGGAGTGGGTGGAGGATAGAGCCGATAGCCATCACGCCACTGGCCTCCTCGACACTTTCATCCCACCCATTGACCCATCCCCACTCCCTTCCTTCTCCCATTCTCCCACTCCCCACTCCCCGGCTATGAGGCTCTTCCTTAAACTTACACCCTTCTTCTCTCACTCTCTCGGTCTCTCGGTCTCCCATTTTCACAGTCTCGCCGGTGATGTTCTCTTTTCTCACTCGCTCGCCACCCGCCTATCTCCGGTGTTCTCTCATTCTTGTTGCTCGCCGAACCTGTGTTCTAGTGTTACGTGACTCTCGGTCTCGCGTCTTGGAGCCGAGTTCTCTCACTCTCACTTTCGCTTATTGGACCCAAATGCTTGTTGCTCTCACCCTCGCTTGCGAGTTCTATCACTCTCGAGTTCTCGTTGATGCTCATGGTGACTACCCTTCTTCTCCTTTTTTCCGCCATCACCGACTTTGGGGTCCACGCTCAAGCGTCACCGAGACAGATTCAATCTTCATTGTCGATCAATTAGTAATCTCGGACTACATTTGTTTTGCCCTATGAAAAGTTTGTTTGTGCTAATCCGAGAATCTCTACAATTGTGATTTGTTCATGCTTGATTTCATTTCCTCTTTAAGTTGATTATTTGAAAAAGTTTGGAAGACGTTGATGGAAATTCTGTATTAGTTTATTAATTTGATTGTACATTGAAAGAAATATTCAATGGGGATAATTAGCATCAGGTTGATGGAGTGCTTGCAAGTTTGGGAACTAAGGAGAACAGAAAAAGGGAACTGGAAAAATCCACGTTCAGGGCCTCGCTGGAACGAGGGAATTTTTCCTCGCAGTGGGGATGGGGAGCGGGGACAAGGGGCGGGGACGGGGATGGGGAATATGTCCCTGTCACCAACCCGCCCCCGTTGCCATCCATAGTTACTCTAGTCTCATCAACTAGGAATATACCATTGGCAATTAACATGCAGCATGACTAAGCATGACTAATCACTTTGAATATTCACGTAAGCTCTTCATAATGAACAGGAAAAGAGAAGGGACATATAGAGAAGGGAGAAGGACTAGCAAGGGAAGGTAGAGAAAGATGAACACACACATATATGCAAACTTATTTATTAATTGTCAATATTTATCGAAAGGTAATAACAACCTAGGACATGTAGGTTCTTTTCTATTTAGTTGTAAAGAGCTTAAAGGAATATAAAATGTTGTATATGACTTATAAAATGTTTATAAGTATTAGTTATGTGCATTAAAATAGAACATCATATTTTATTTTATTTGTTTATGAACTTTACGTAAATTAAATTATGAAATTCATATGTTTGTGATGGAGATGAAGATAAAAGGAACAAAGCCTAAAATAAGGAGATTGGGGAATAATCTCGGATATGGAAAATTAGTGTATTTTAATGATATTTTTATGTTAATTTCGTACAACTCATGATCGATGTTTTAGCACAAAGTTTAAAAATAATAATTAGGAAATTTATGTGGTTTAGAAGTGTTGTTTGGGGAATGAGTTTTGCTTTTGTTGGGAAATAATAATTAGGAAATTTATGTGGTTTAGATGTGTTACTTGGGGAAGGAGTTTTACTTTTGTTACTTGGAGAAGGAGTACTTAAGTTCCCAACTCTTTTGCTATAAATTAGGAATGTTAGAGTCTTGTAGGGGACACCAAATATGCAATGAATACAAATCAAGCAGTGAGATGCTAGTTTCCCTCTCTCTTCTCCTCTAAATCTTCCTCTGCAGTTATTAAAAAACTACAACATTGCAGTCGTTATATATGCAATTAAAACTTCTGCATACAACGTTCTAGCTTTTCATACATAATTAAAGCTTTTGCATACGTGACATGCATGACCTCTGCACATACAATTATGTATGCATATTTTCTAGTTGCGTATCAAGAATACAAGTTTTATGCAAAACTTTTACCTAGGTGTCCAAGGACTGCAACATTTGAGTTTTCTTCATGACTACAGAGGAGCCAGGTCCTAGTATTTGTGCAATTGATTGTTCTAAAGACTTCATCCACTTCTTCGTCATCTTGGAGTTGTCTTTCTTTCAAAGGTGGCAGTCACAAATGCAAAGTTATTACTGATTTCTAAATTTGCATACCATTAGTTTGAATGGTCAAATGGTCTCCATTCTGAGCCTTATTTTGAGTTTTCATCGCCTTTTCGCAGGACAGAGTGGCTGCACGACATGATTGATTTGTCGGACTCCCTATTCTGTCATTTGAACAACCAATTAAGTATATCCTTAAATGCCATAGGATGAGCCTCCCCTTAACCCCAGTCCACATACTTTCCTGCTTAAAGAATGATTTTGTTGTGCCTAGTGTACAGTAACCATATTCCCGCAGTTGGTGGAGTTTAAGGATGTTCAGATATACAGTACCTTACCGGTAACAGGGTTACTCTTGAGGCTAACAGAGTTGCGTGTTTTGTCAGTCATTTGATGAGTCTACTATGCGTATATAGAAATGAAAATTACTTGTAAAAACGAGAGGATCCCTGAAAGAAGATAGTTGAATCTTATAGTTTCTTTAATCCTTGCATTCTTTACGAACTGGGAACAGTTGAGCATACAAGCATTGCCCTATTGATCTTCGTACATTTTACAATCCTAGTTTCTTCCTCTATCTCAACACAAACTTCAGCTTGCCTCTCTGACCATAGAACTGCCCCTTTTTGGATCCTTAAGGGAACTGCAGCAACCAAGGTTAAGATGGCACAGAAGGAGGCTCAAGGGGTTGCAGAAAAAGGAAAGGAAGAAGAGGACCTGGTAGTGTCATTGGTTCTAGTGCAGCTGGTTGTGTGTGCGCCTTCCTTTCAATATATGGGATAGGAGGGAGGGCATTGTCTCATCTCTGGCAACTTGGATTTGTGGCCAGCTTCTGCACTAAGCTGAGCGACACTGTCTCAAGTGAGATAGGGAAGGCATATGGCAAAATAACGTAAGTGTTTTAGTCTATAACTCGTGCTTTATGACACATTGTTTTTCATATATATTTTTCCATATCTTATGACACATTATGGCCTGTATGATGAGCTATTCTTAATACTGTGTATAGGCTGAATGGCTGACCAAGTTTCTTCCCTTCTCTGTTCCAACCATTTGTTGATATTGAAATCCACCTTTTGTATGTGCATGTTTCGTTGCAACTTTTCATCACCCAGAATGTTATAGTAGTAGCTTTTACCCTGTCTCTCTGTGTACGTGGCAAGGTATAATGTTAAGGATTTCAAGGTCCAACAGGTGTCCAATTATTAGTTGGTGACATTATACTTTAGTTTCAACTTTCAAGCAACAAAAATACCCAGACGATGGGCATGTGGAAAAATTAAAGGTGCAGAGAGAGGAGGCAAATGGGTTTGCCTCCTTGTGCCTTCTCTCCCTGCTTGTTCTCCTGTCTGTCAAAATTTTATAAAGAAGTAGAATAGTGTAAGGAATTCAATGCTGTATATTATTATTTTTGAGAACAAATTAAAGGCATGAAAGCCATTGATGCTTCTATCGCAGTTACTGGAAGAAAGGCAAAACAACCCCTAGAAAGTAGAAAAAACTGAATAAACAATAAAAAGTAAAACCTTGCAAAATTATGTTTACTGCTAAATGTGATGCCTACCAATTGCTGTTGTCTTCCACCTACCCTCCCTAGGGAAATCCCTTCCACTGATGACAATCATGGAAGCATCTTATGAAAAGCTAGGCTATAGTGAAGTTGGTATAGGTGAGTACAAACTAAGCCAAATGTTAAAGGAAACCCATAGCTCCCTTTGTTACAAATGAGTCCATTACAGCATTGCCAACCAGCTTGCCCATTCTTCCTTTGCACTCAAGCACTCATTTGTACCCTACCTAGTACAAATTGCAGGGAAATGGCATACAAGAAGTCCTTGATTTATGATATGAGGCTCTACTGTTACAAAATATTGATGTTTTGGTGTTATTTTATTTTCTTATTTATCTGGGGGAATTTTCTTGGATGTTAGATCTTTATAGAATATTTACTTTACTATAATTATGATTAGAAGAAAAGTATTTTGGGTAGCCTATGATACTAGATTGCCGTATTTTTCAAGAAGTTTTTAGGAGTTCTTGCTCAAAAATACCACTAAACTTTTCAAATTTCAAAAATGTCAACTTCTTTTCAATTAAATTATGCCACTGAACTTGCTTAAATAATACCAAAAAAAAATAAAGTACCAACATTAACTTTTCAAAAGCATTAAAAATTGCCACTTTGTTAGTGGCGTTTTTTAATATTTGGGAAATTTTAATGGTATTTTGAGCAAGAACTCAAAGTTTTTAGGTTATAAATAACACCCCCAAAAAGAAAATAAAAAAAATATAAGTGAGTGGCACATGACCATCCCATGACATCTGATTCGAGATGATGTTTTCCCTGCTATATGATTTTCTCGTTGTCCGACTTAATCAATCAGTCATTAACTTAAATTAATGGGAGTCACATTTCCAGATATAAGCTTACAGGAGTGTTTGTGAGCAGGTACCTTGTCACAACTTTCAAAGTGGTTCCAAGTGGGACAGAAGGTGCTGTAAGTGTTGAGGGAACCATAGCTGGACTCTTAGCTTCGGTTCTTCTTGCCTTTGTTGGTTGCCTTACTGGCCAGGTTCTTCCTACCTGTCTTGTACAACTGTTTGGTTTTAAAATGATTTTGTGTGAAATTATGTGCATTAGTACTATTGGTTGCTTGAAATGGATTGACAAAATATGTTGTGCTTGAGTTTGGATGGTTTAAAGTCAGCCGCATGCAAGAAGAGCAGGAGTACCTTATTTGACACTTTACTGAAGATAACATCTACAATCTTTATCCCTGTAGAAGGCTTCTCTTTATTTTTGTCTCCTTTATTAATTATCATCATCACTTGTTACTCCGCTTCTCATATGATAGACAAAGATGTGCATCTTTTTTGTCTTTATGTGCTCCCAAATTTTGATGAGGGAGGGAGTAAAGGGAAATTACTAAAAACTAAGAATCCAATTAGTATATGATTGATGCTAATGATCATAAAATCCTTATTGGAAATCAAGTTCAAGTTGATGGGGATTAGATCATAAGCAGGGCGGATGTTATGGCATACGGGTAGTCGAAAAATTTCTCAAAAAGTTCATAAAATTGTTAAAGTCGACACCTATAAAAATTATTGTTTATAAAATAAAAAAAACTAAAAATGAACTCTGCTTGATAAAATATCTAGATGCACCACTACTCAAGCATTGATCAAGGACCATTCAAGGATGCTCCCAGCTCAAAAAAGTCCTAGAGGTGTGGAGTATGTTGAGGGGTTAAGGGAATCAAGGCTCAACTTCTGCCTGTTTGAAGCACTTGTTTTGATGCTAGTTGCCTAACCTTCAGGCTATGGAGTAACCTTGTTTTCTAAACTTTGGGATCCTTTTGAGACTTTTAAAAGAAATTTGGACTATATCGAAGGTTAATGAATAAAAGGAAGGAAAATTGAAAAGCATGCCTACATTGATCCGATTTAGGATCACTTGCCTTTCTTAGATCATATCCGTATAATGGTAAAGCCAATTTGTGCCAGTAGTTATATGAAACTAAAGCCTCTTAGCTTTCTGATGCCTATGCACCCAATTTGGACAAGTACTTTGACAAATATTAAGGTTTAAAATAGGATCATGTGATAAGAAAGTGACTGAAAGGGACAACCTCGAAGTCACTTTCACCTTTTGTACTCCCTTGCCTTTTGGTTTCTAAGTTGTAACTTGTAATTGGGTAAACTTTTCTAGCCTTTTATGAGTCTAACAGCTAGTTTTGAAGTCATTAAGGCCCATTTCAAATCCTCTAGGATGCCCTTGTGAGCTCTACTTTTTCACTTGAAGAACCTAAGGGGTTTTAGTCTTCACCCCCATTTGAGGCATTTGAAACACCTCGACTCTTTAGAAACTCCCTAGCTTCTTTGCTTCTCCCTCATGACTTGAGTAACTTGGGTTTGCAAGTACTTGACTCTTGCCTCAAGTCAGCCTTGTCCTTGAGGGCTTGCTGAGCATCCTCCTCTTCCAAGGTCGCTAGAGGACATTTTTGTGGTGGGTTCTTTGTTGTAGGTAGGATTGTGCTTGGGTTATGAGTTGTGTCCGAGTTTTTGAGAGGCTTTGGCCACCAAGGAAGGTAGCTAAGCTTTGATACCAAATGACATATATTGGACACTCAAACACTTAGGTTGCGTTTGGTTGGATGTAATGCAATTAGGTTGTAATGCAATCAACAATGTGATGTAATGAAAGTGGAATATAATGCAATGTTGATTAAATTACCATGTTTGGTTAGTTATTGATTAATTACATAAGGTAATGTAATTATCATTCCATTGCTATGTTTGGTTTATTTTATTTGCAATATGTAATGGAATCAATTTTACATCCACTACTTTCATTAAAAATAATTTTGAAGATAAGACAACCTAATATAATTTCATAATTTTTTTCCTCTTTTTTTTTCTTAATAAAAAAATTAATTTATCATTATCAATCTCTCTTTTATATGTATTCTTCCTTTTTTTAATAAAGAAAAAAATAACCTATCAACATAATATGTAATGAACAATCAACTATACACTCGCAAACGTACAAAACATATTTTTTATCATCGTAAGAAACTAATAAAAATTAAAAAAACATATCCTCGTTCGAATAAGTGAAACTTTAAAATTTCTTAGACTTTCAACTACACAATTCTTTAATATTTTGTCATTGTAACAAACCGCAAAATAAAGAAGTTCATAAGTTTATAGAGAAAAAACAATTTCTACATTCTTCATAAGAGCCCCCATATCAACAATAGTAAGTAGCAACCATGTCTACCTTCTTCATGAACGGGAAGATGAGTTGATTCACCTTGAGATAAACACATAAAATAGGGAAAAAAAAACACAAAAACCATTAGTAGAGGAAGACAACAAGATCAACAAAAAATAACTTTATTTAAAAATTAAACAGACTAATTTATTTACCGAATTTAAATGTCTCCTCGGAGAAGAGCTTGCACCCACTCCTTTTTTCGGTGCTATAGTCTCGAGCTCGGATGCAATTTTTCTTGCTGCTCGATGCCTCTCCATTGTCATCAACTCCAACTTGACCAACTCTTCATTCAATTTGGAGCACTTCTCACTTAATTCGACATCAAAGCCAACTCCTCGACTTGATTTCACTACTTGCAGCCCTTATCTCTCTCCCAAGAATAGAAGCAACTTCTCACAATCCTCTACCCAAGTTATGCGATGCTCTAGCCCGTTTTTCTAAGTTCCTGGACTTCCCGGAACTTGCTTCGACCCTAGAAGGCTCTTGAGTTGATGATGATTCAAGTTCATCTTTCTTACTTGACTCCTCATTTTCTTCCTCTTCATTAACTTCCTTTTCCATTTCTTCGGGGCCTTGAGCATCTTTTCCGGAAACACGGTCCTTACCAAAGATTATGCACAAATCCTCATAGTATGGGCATGGTTTATCTTTCCAATCAGCAGCTTTAGGGTGATGCTACATTAGAAACAAAACATAGGCATATAACTAAATCATTCCTTTTTCCCGTAAAGCAAGGCATTACTTCTCCATAACGAATATATAAGATAGTAATTAAGTTGAAATAATTTACCTTCAAATAAACTTTCCAGACTTCTCTCTAGGCCACCACTGATTTTGTTTCGTGTCCCATCCAAATCCACTTGTAGAACTTCCGACTATCATATCATGCACGATAGTATATATGCCTTTAAAGTGTCGAAGCCGTGAATGCACATGTGTTTGAGCTTTCAGGGTAGTTTGGCCCTAAGTTTCTCTGCCACTTTATTTAAAAACCCCGGTTTGAAGCCATTGTCGGCTTTGAATGATGTTCCACCACTGACAAGATCTTTAAGAACCTCAATAAGTGCATCGTCTTCTTCTTCTATCCACTTTCTTTTAATTTTTTCCTGGCCCATGATCTCTTGGTGAAGCCATTGATGGTTGGAGCCTAAAGCTCACAAATAAACAAAAGTAGATGTAGAAGCAAATGGGCAGCAACACAAGCAAAAAAAAAAAAAAAAAACAGAAGCAGAAGCAGAAAAAAAGAACAGAACCAGAAGCAGAAAAAAAACCAGAACCAGAAGCAGAAAAATAAAACCAGAACCAGAAGCAGGAAAAAAAAAAACACAGGACCAGATGCAAAAAAAAAAAAAAAACCAGAACCAGATGCGAAAAAAAAAAAACAGAAGCAGAACCCAGATGCAGATAGGCAGCAACAGAAGCAGAAAAAAACAGAAGCAGAAAATGCAAAAACAGATGTAGAAACAAAAACCGAAACTGAAACTTTAACCATAACAGAAACTGAAATAGAAACCAAAACCGAAACCACTAAATGTGAAATAAAGTTGTCAACAACAAAGCCAAGAAGGAGTATAATTCCAAATTACAAGTACTCCATTAAACAACAGTTAAAGCAAGAAAAGCAAGTAGATTATCTCTGTCTTCTTCTTCTGCTTGCTCCCCATCTATCAAACATCTCTTTGGCCAATTGGTCGCGCTTCTCCTTCATGAATGAAGATTCAATAACATGTATATGGTCTTCTCCTTTGTCGTCTTGATGCCCCCATATCATAATATTCTTCCGTAGGATCTATAGCCATCTCTTTCTAATAAGATTATGAAGAAGGCAACAAGCCATGACAATTCTTTTCACCGTGCGGACGGGATAAAATGGGGGACTCCTAAGGATAGCCCAACGCATCTTCGATACGCCAAAGCATCTCTCTATTACATTCCTAGCGGATGAATGCTTCATATTAAATAACTCGTCTAGAGTTGTTGGTTGGAAACCATCTCTCCATTCATTTAGGTGGTATCTTTGTCGTCTATAAGGGGCAAGGAAGCCTTCCGAGTTCATAAAACCCGCATCCACAAGGAAATATTGTCCTATAATATATAGAGAAAAGTTAAAATATTAACTCCTAAACTATTTTTGGGAAAAAAAGATTATTTTAAGGAATTACTTTCTTACCATGTGTGACTTTTAACCCATCTCTTCGACTAATCGCATCCCGAAGAACTCTACTATCCATGGATCCCTCCCAACCCGATAGAACATATATAAATTGCATGTCTTGTGAACATATATAAATTGCATGTCTTGTGAACATATATAAATTGCATGTCTTGTGAACAAGCAGCTAACAATTCATGGATATTTCACCCTTACGATTTCGATATCTAGCCTTGTCCATTTCCGGCACCCTCATCTTTATATATGTTCCATCTAAAGCACCAATGCAATTCTAAGATCCAAGACAATATCACTAAGTTAATACTCAAGAAAAAAAAATCTCATAAGAAAATAATTGTTAAAAGCATTACAAGGTACAATTTATACCTTGAACCATTTCCATCTTTCATCTCTAACGTTCTCTTCAATAGACTCTGGTTTTTTAGTAATACACTCTGCAATCTTATAACGCCCTTCAACACCTTGTTAAAATACTCACCGATAATCCACCCCGACCTCTTAAATGCATTATGAACAATCCGATTTTTTGTATGATGAGCAAGAATATTTAGAAATAAAGCCACTTGCTCTTCCAATGGGACATGTTTACTATCGTCCAACTTCCCTATTGTTCTTAGCATACTACACAACTTAAAGAAAGTATGTCTATCCATTCTAAGATGGTCGATGCATTTTGTATCACTCTCACGAATAAAGCCATTTACATAATCAATTCTCCAATTTGTATGCTCCGACAAAGAATATGACTTTTTTAAAGAGTACTTTTCTTTGTGGTATTTCAAGATCTGACAAACAATTTGAAAAAATAAGTCAATGACATTCAAAACTTCCAACCAGCTTGCAAATTGCTTTCTCCTCTTTGTTTTCCTTGTGGCTAAGTTCAAATGAGCCATAGCTGCAAATTAAGTAGAGGAAATCAATATCAATAGTCAAGTACTTTTGGTCACTGTAATCTTCAAAGTAGAAGTAGATTGAAATCTCTCCTTTTTCAAAGACTTAACCTTCACAAATAAAAGCCTCACTTAATCCAATACCAATTCATTATGCCCTTTGAGTAGTTAAGCTTCTAGGGATAGCTAATCAACTAAGGTAGGTGTACATTTTTGCCCTCTCTTTACCTTACTCAATGCTACAAATGCCAACACAAATGCAGTGGCCCTAAAATAGTGGCCCTAAAGTACTGCCAGAAAGAAAAACCATTTCTAACCTAATATATGCAAACTTGTACAAAAAATCCAAATCACTACTACATCAACTTCTGTATATTACAATTCTTTTCCTTGTAAAGCATAATCCAATGGTTAAGAACCCATAACAAGCTAGCCAATATACCAGCTGAGGTAACAAGCAGCCAAGAAGCCCACAACCAACTAGGAATCACACCATGTACAGCCCCACTAGCATAAGCACACCCTAACTTAACCACAAATAGTGTATGCGTGCAACAACAGAAAACCAAAATAAGGAAACAAACAGTGAAGAACAACACGTACAGTACAGGCACAATTGATCAACCTGGAAAGATGCATTAATTCTGGCTAATTAGGAGGAAAGATGAATTAATTCCTAGCAATTACAATAATGAGAAACATTCCCAGAGCAGAAATCAAAAACATTCCCAGCAATTTGTCACATTATAATGAGAAAAAGCTCAATCTTTTTCCCTTCAATTATCCAATATGAAATAAAAAACATTCCCAGCAGAAACAAAAAGGAAAATTGTAATAAAATCTGTAGTCAAATTAAGCATTTAATCATATCTCCAAATTCATAATTCCAAATAGCTAGCAAATAAACGATCCAAGTCCAACTATGGACAGCTGAATCCGAATCTCATTTCCTAGTTAACTAATCAATTCACTCAAAATCACAAAACCTACAATTACCCATGGAATCAACTCATATGCTTAGAAAAAGCAAGACCCAAAAAAGAAAAAAGAGATTGAAAATTACCGGTGAGTAGTGATTGAGAGACGAACCGGATCTGGTAAATTTGTGTCGAAACCCTAGCTGCGGATAGGGATGAACCTTGCAGCGATCGTCCTCAACAAGTCGACCAAAGCACAGCAGAAGCAGAACCAGAGCAGAAGCAGAACCAGAGCTGATGGCGATGGCGATGGCTGGGTAGGAAGAGAGGGAGAGTGGGGAAGGGGGAGAGAGAGAGAGACAGAATGAGAGATGGTGTTTTCTCAGTAAAGAAAAGAGCCGGACGAGGAGAGACCATAGATAAACCCGAGCTAGAGCACAGAGAAATCAACACTACCAGAGAATGAACAAGGAGAAAGAAAGAGGAGAAAGAGAGCTTGAGCCATGGCGCTGCGAGGAGAGAGAAAGACGAGAGAGAGAGAGCGCCATGGCCGATGTCGTTAGAAGAGAAGTGAAAAGAGGAGAGAGACTGGGCAGCCCCGGGGTCGGGTTTTGATTACATGGGCCCAAAAACTGATTACATAGAATGGGTTAATTAGGATTGTTTAGGGTAAGCACATGTTATTACAGCTTTCTATGTTATTGTAATTGCAAGTGAACTGCATTAGGATTGTAATTGCAAGGTAATTGTTTAGGGTAAGCACATAGAATGGGCCCAAATGCAGCAATGTAATGAACTATGTTATTTTAATTGCATTACCATTCTTAATACCTCCAACCAAACGAGCCCTTAGGGTAAATACAAACACCAATCCAAAAAAATTCAAGAACACAAACCAGAACAAAGTGACAAAACACTCTAACCCAAAAATAAGGCAATGGTGCCACTTTTGGAGAACTTAGGGTTAATTTCTTGAAGCCTTTCGGACAAAGAAACCCCACCAGAAGATTGAGAGGAATCTGGAAGAACTCCACTTTTGCAAGCCAACTCAAGCTATAGCAACTACTAATTTAACACAAGAGAATCCACTATTTCCATTGAGTTAAAACTCAACTAGTTTCATAAAACATAGTCAAATTTTACAACTTCAAGGGCCTCCTTATATAGAGGAGCCTCAAAACTAGTTGTTACACTAATAAATGCTAGAAAAGTTCAGCTAATTACACCTTCGATTGTAAACCTTCGTATCTGCCAAAACACACACCCAAAATGGGTGCAACAGGAGTGATTAGAAAGCTTAGAGTGCTAGTTTCATATGACTGTCCTTGAGCATAAATTGGCTTTACCTTTTTGGAGATATCACCTGAGAAGGCCTAATGGTCCCAAACTGGATCAGTTAACTCGTGATAACCTAGATTTCTTTTCGTGGACTCAAAGTTCATAAATGATCCCAAAAAGTAAAATTGCAGCCTCCTAAAGCACTCAAGCTTACAAAACTGGATTGCTTCGGACCCATGAAGACTTCAAACTTGCTTTATTTGAAAGCTAAGACCCTAAAGTTAAATCTAGGTCCTTTAGACTTTTGCTAAATTGCCCAAGGTTAGGCAACTAGGATTAGGAATTTGGTACAAGTGCTAGACGAATTGGGCCTAAATGGAGCCTTTATTTTCCTTGGCAGAGTTGAGCGCCTCTTGAACCTTTTTTCTGTTGGGAGCATCCTTGAATGGTCCATGATCAATGCCAGTGGGTTGATCCCCCAGTTGAACTCGATTTGCGTTAAGGGTTCCATCGATGCCTTAATCTCCATCAATTTAGAAAGTTTAAAGTTTTTGGAAAAGCTGATAAATCATCATGTTAATTTCTTCTTGATGATAAGTCTTCATTTGTGCAGAAGTAAGATGAACTCATATCAAGAAGTCAAGGAAACACCAGATAGTTTCTTAGTAATTCTGGTGAACTTGTTAACTTCTACAAATCCTCTATTGTGATCTCGGTTAATTCTCCTTATGTAGGTTATATAATAGTCTGTGGATTTGATTTGGTTTAATTATATGGGTTAAGTTAAGTAATTAGGTTTAATTAAATGAATTATGCGGACTAGTTAAATATGCGTGATTATGTGTATTTATGCTTGGACAAAATAAATAAAGAGATTTTCGAATACGGAATTTTAGACCTGAGTTTGACTTATTGGAAGTAGGCCCGATGAATTTTATTTTGACCCAGTCCTTGCCTAGCATTTTATACTTAGACAACAAAAATTAAAAAAAAAAAGAAAAAAGAAAGAGGTGGATTTTGGGCATAATTGACTTATCTCGCAAAAGAAGGGGAAATTGAGGCCCAATACCATCTCGCACACCACCTCCACCAAATGGTGGAAGGAGAGTGAGAGGGATAGATTGAGACAGAGAGGCAGAGAGCAAGGCGGAGAGTCCGAGCGCGAGAGAAGAGAGCGGGAGCGAGAGACAAAGACAAAGACAAAGAGAGAGGAAGAGGAAGAGGAAGAGACAAGGCGAGAGTGAGAGACTCAGGGAGACAGGGAGGTAGAGAGTGAGACATTGAGAGCGAAAGAGGGAGAGGGAGAGAGGCGGAGACAGGGAATGAGAGTTACAGAGAGCGAGAGAGAGCAAGAGACAGAGAACAAGAGGGGAGTGGGAGTGAGATCAAGAGTAAGAGAATGAGAGAAACGAAACGAACTGAGCCTGAATCGAATAAACTTTAAAGTTGGTTGAACCTGAATTGAGTACAATACGAATTGGATGGAATTTTAGTAGACCCTGAATTGGGTTACGTATAAACAGGGAGCTTGAATTGACTTGATTCTAAACTCGAACCTGGATTTAGTAGAAACTGAATTGGACAGGGAATTTGGAAGCTACTTTGACTTAAATGTATGCATAAAAGGCGGTTGGTATATCTTGTGTGTTATGTTGAATTGTTATTGATTGAGTGTGTTTTAAAGTGGGTTTGCATAAGCACTTGAATTGAGTATGATCTTAATATAAACAATGAGTTTTAAACCAAGTTGGTGTTGTGTTTTGATATATACTTTGCATTGATTCTTTTAATATTAACATGGTCTAAAGAGTTTGAATGGCATAGATTTAACTATGGTTAATCACTTGACTAGTTGAGAGCCATTTTGTATTTAACCAAGTTTTCGAAAATGCTTAGCAAATCTTGAAATTGTGGTTTTCCCAAAATTAAATGATATTTAAGTAAATGAGGATTACTTTTTAAGATTGATATATGAAAGGATGAATATGGAAATTCGATTCTTTTCTAATGTCCTTTTTGAATGAATCAATTTGGAGTGAATGTTTGGGATTCTAGCATATCAGGATGCCCAATCAACCTAGCATATCAGGTTGATGTCACTGAAATGAGCGTATCAAACCATGGGATCCTAGCTTATTAGGATGCCCAATCAACCTAGCGTATGAGGTTGATACTTTCCTGATGAAGAAAGAGTCTTCCGGTAGTTTAGTTAGTTCACGGGAAACTAATTGTCAACAGGTTGCCGTCACTGGAGCGCCGAGGGCACTATTGTCTAGACGTTGTGCAATGCTCTAAATATGTTCTACTCAAATGAGAGTTGAGTAAGCTATTTTATCAAAGCTTCAACTTGGAAATAGTGTTAGAAGATAGTTTTCTGTTTGAAACTGGGTTAACCTGAGACAATGAATTTAATCTTTTCGTTGATATTACTTTGTATACATGTGTAAATGACATCACGGAATGAATGAGACATTTTATTAAAAGGGGTGAATTTTAGAAGCATGGTGGAAGATGAATTTGAGTTTTAAATTGGTTGGAAATGTATGAAAGTGAACTCTCCTGACCTCATAGTATTGTACTGTAAGTGGTATTATACGTATTTATTATGTGGAAAATATTTTTGTTTAAGGGTGATTGATTACCCATTGAGCACGTGGTCTACTCACCTTCCTCTTTCCTTCCAGTTTGTAGCAAGTCATGTTTCCAAGAGAACTCAAACTATGTGAAGATCTTGCATTGGTCATTTGAATGATGTTGATTAAGAATGTGTATTTTGTATGTACTACTTGTTAAAGCATGTAAATGAGTTCATATAGTGTATATAAGTTTAGTTTTGATGTTGTGTACCAAATAGATTGTTTTAAGTTTTATATGTATATTAGTTGGTCTTCGGCTTGTGGCCGTTGAGCTAGTTTTTGACCTTCGAGTGTGTGGCTCATTGAGTTTCCTTTTTACACGACGTATCCACTTGAAAATTAAGGTATAATGTCTAAATTAAACCCGGATCTAACGACTTGGAAATAAAAATAGGTGATAATAGCATCCCTTTTAGCCATAAGAGTTCTTTAGGGAACTCTGGTGGTGTGACACCTTAGACCCGTGACACCTTAGACCCCTCAATTGTGGTGTTACAAGTTAACAAATAGTGGTTTGATTTTGATACTCTGCAAAGTGAAACCCTATATAATTACTTACGTTACCCTGTCTTCAAAGGAATGCTCACCAAGGAGAACCTCCTGTAGTTATAAAACAGTGCAGCTCCTGTAGTCCAACCTTGGACAACAAATGCCTTATATAAAGCCGGGAGATCTAAACTCATAAGCCATGAGCAGAGGTCGAGTTTTCTGGTAGATATCTAAGTCAAAAGTGTAGAAATACAAAGATTAGAAATATACCTATGACAAAAAATTTGAGTCAAATCTCTTGGTCGTGTACAGGAAACACATGTCAGAGGAAGATGAAGTTGATGATAAACATAACTTTTTTAAGTAAGCAGTTAATGTAAGGAGTTGGCAGCTCTCCTAGGGTTCCCTAATCGTGGATCCTGGGAAAGAGGATCAAGTTGGCCCTTGCGAACAGCTTGATGCACTATCTCCTAGTGGTTGGGTAGATGAAGTGACATTATGTAGCCAATAAGAGTGGAGTCTAACAAAGATTTGTTTTTGTAATTAATTAAATTCTAGGAGGTTAGTAAGATAAAGAGGCACACTATAGCGTGTGCCAGGTGGCCACTGTTTCTTATAATAATTTTTGTTGGTACCTAGTTAAATGTAATTTCTAGCTTTAAATAAAAATTTTAGTAAATCTGATTGCTTCCACCATACCCAATTCCTTATTGGTAGTGTCTTATGTTTCCTTTCCCCGTGCCACGCATTGAAGCGAATGGCAATATGAGTTACAGTAATTTGTAGTATATGGCCATTTGGTGCTGCTTTGTTGTTTAGTTCTTAGAGAGGACAACTACACTATGAACTCAAGGGAATCATTGAAGGAACATGTCATTAGATGCAGAGTTGTGCTTTTACCAAGTATGAGATGGAGAGTTGGAGACCAGGAACTGATTGCAGGGTTGCAGCATAGGGTAATGGGTTGCTTAGACTGTTAACTTTGTGCCATTGTGATTTTAGTGAAAACTGAACAGAACTGCAGAAAATTCATGTAAAGGGAATTACATTTATATTCCGGCTACATAAAACGTGCAGCAGTGGACCCAAGAGGAAGCAGTGATGCTGCAGTGCGTCTAATCCAATTAATTCACGTCACTTTTGTTAATATTGCATCATTTGCTATGTCTATGGAGTATACAATATTATGGGAGGGTGATAGGGAATGTCTCACCGGGGTCCTGATTGCTTTCTGCTTTTATAAAAGAAATTTTGGACATTTTGGATCACATTTAGTTGCAATGCTTGTATCATATTTTGGACTCAAGGTGGCTTGCCTCATATTCATGAAGAACTGATGAATGGTGTCGTGCAATAAATCTTGATGTAGTAGAGTGTTATCTCACCGAAAGATATGGACCTTTTGGAGGAAGCATTGGTTAGTTGTCCTTGGTGATATCTACTCGAATTTTATCATTCAGTTTTCATAAGCTCATAGTGTAACCACGACAAATTCCAGGATTAAGGGGCATCATGGGCAAAACTTGTCCTAGATGCTTAGATTGTGTTAGTGGGGATATCGCATATACATGCTGTGGTGCGTGTGGCTCTATTTGTCCTCGATGTCATGGAACTCTATAGGCAACAACCGAGAACTCTCTCGAATTTTCTTTGTTGTTCCATAAGGTTCCACAATCTTCTACAAAGTTCTACACTTGTATTGAATCATGGATATTTTTATAGAGGATTTTAGAGGATAAATATAGACTATAGGATCAAATCAATCTAGACTGTCCATTGAGAAGGTGTGAACTCATATAAAACCCAAGGGGCTCATTTGTAAGGCATCCAAGAATAACCACCTGAAGCTTCCAAGTAAATCACACATAAACATTCTACCAAATTCTCCAAAGTGTTCTCTTGCCGTCTTAGATTCTTTCAAACTTAAGTCAAGCATCCTCTAAGGCTTACTAGCCGGCCAAAGGGTTTCGAGTGTAGTTTGCTAGTGCCCCATGGGTGTTAAGTTTGAGTGAGTTATCATCTTGTGAAAGTTGGTATTAGAGCTAAGTTTGGGAAATGATGTTTAGCCGAGGGAAGTCAACAACAAGGTGGCAAGATGGCAAGAAGGGCCGTGAGAAGTCTCAAGAGGTGATCACCGCACTCGAGAAAAGGCTTGCTCTTGCTCGACCGCATGCCTCCATGCTCGACGATTAGTTGAGACCATGGACCAACACATCGAGGAGCTCGAGTCCAACATGGAGGACTCCGGGCTTAAGGAGGAGATAAAGGGGCCTTGAATGCGGTGGGCACAAACTTTGCTAAGATAATGGAAACCCTTAAAGCTACGGTTGTGGCGAAGGCCACTCTCAATGACCAACGAGAGCGAGTGAAGAAACTCAAGGCGAAGTGAAATTGTGTATTTTCGCGGTGGCCAACGATGGGTCTCGTCCAAGTGACGAGTACACCAACAAGTGAATGCGCCCAAGCCTCCTAACTTCAACGAGCTAGGAGCACAAGGTAGATCGACAATTTCGTATGGGGATCGAGGCTTAGTTTAAAAAGCGCGCCTAGGCACGGAAAAGCCCGAAGCCCACCCTCTTGCGCCTTGCAATGGGTGAAGCCCGAGCCCTCCAAAAGCCCTCCGAGGCGCGTGCCCGCCCTTGCTTGCCTCGGTGGGCTTTTTTCTATTTTTGTTCTCTCTTTCTCTCTCTCTCTCTCTCTCTCTCTCTTCTGTCTCCCCCGCTTTCGTTGTCTCTGTCTTTGTTAGACAATTAGTAAGTGGGTAAATTGCCCCATTTTTTTCAATTTGTGCTATTTTTCTTTTTTTTTGCTTGCTTTTTTGGTTAAAATCGTAGCGAATTCATTGTGTTATCACAATCTAAGACTCTTTGTAGTATTTTTCGTAGTAAAATGATATCTAATCACTTATTTGATGTCATTACCTAGCATATTTGATCAAAAATATTGCTTAGCATTGATTTTCAAGCATTTTTAAGTGTGCCCCGTTCCAAAAGCTCGCGCCTTCGCCTCAAAACCCGCGCCCGGGCACAGGACCCTTTGCGCTTTTGTGCGCCTTGAGCTTTTTAAACTAAGGAGCGAGGCTTACTTCGAACAATGGGGCATCGAAGAGGATACTCAAAAGGTAAGCAACATTTCCTTGCTTCTTAAAGACATTGCTCTAGTGTGGTAGCGACGTCGTCGTGGCGATGTTCTGTTCCCATCAATACTTGGAAGGCATTCGAGAGGTGAACTCAAGAAGCAATTTTATCCTTAGGATGTCCAATACAAAGCCAAGGCGAAACTCCGACGCCTTCAACACATATCCGAGAATGTGTTACGGAGTTCCAAGAACTACTCTTAAGGAAATTTCACGTAATGGGGAAGAAAGACGCTCTATTTTGCTTCTTCGATGGCCTACGTGGGTGGGCCAAGATGGAGCTTAAAAGGTGGGAATGCAAGACCTCGCCTCCGCCGTTGCCGCTGTGGAGTCCTTGTACGAATTCAAGCCCTCCAAAGGACGAGGCAAGGAGTCAAATGACAATAACAAAGGGGGAAGAATGGGACAAGTCTACCAAGAAAGACAAGCCCTCTGCTTGTACAAGGAAAAGGGGCATTCCGAGGAGGATGTGCCTTCTAAGGGAAAGATATATTGCTTTCTTTGTGACGGACCTCATCGAGTCTTCAAGTGTCCGAGCGGAGCAAATAGCTTGCTCTTGTCATGAGAGACGAGAGGCTTAAGTCTCCTCAATGCCAATCAAGCATTCGAGGTCAAGAAGGTGGCGACGTTCTCGTCGGGTTAGGTGGGGGAGCATGTACGTAACACTCGGAACAACCCGAATTCTTTAGAATTTTCCTTGTTGTTCCATAAGGTTCCACAATCGTCTATAATGCTCCATATTTCTATGGAAACATAGATATTTGTATAGAGTATTTTAGAGGATAAATCTAAACCGTAAGATCAAATCAATCTCCACTATCCATTGAGGAGGTGGGAACCTATATAAATCCCCAAGGGGCTCATTTGAAAGGCATCCAAGAATACACACTGCAAGTCTTCTCTTGTTTACTTAGCTTCTTTCAAGCTTACATCAAGCATTCTCTAAGGGCTACTAGTAAGCTAAAGAAGAGTGTAGTTTGAGAGCGTTGTTTTGGCATTATGTTTGAGTCAATTAGCATCCTGTGACACGGGGTAAAGTCCCATATGGAGTTCATTGGTTTCTAGAGAATTGAGAGGATCAAGCTGGTTGTATGCTTCTATATGTGTGATTGCATTATCTTGTAATACCTTGATTAATATGCGTCTAAAAAGTGCACCACGCTTCGAGGCGAAGGCGCGAGCTTTTGGAGCTTGAAATTCGAAAAGCACCACATATAGTCTTAAAAACGGAATCTAACATTCAAATATGTCAAAACACACTTAGAAGTCTAGAACAAAATAAGCAAGTATAGTCATTGAAAATAATGCACATAGCAAGGTAGTTTGTAAGCCCCCTCCCCTATAGGTCAACTAAACATCGTCATTATAATCATCTAACACCACATGCTCCGGATCATCGTCATCATCCAACTCTAAATCCAACTCCTCTTCATCTTCATCCTTTTCTCTTTTTCTTGAAATTCCTCTTCCTCATCTTCATCAATCAATTCAAATCGAACTTGAGAAGATTTAGAACCGATGGCTTGGGTAGGAGCTTTTCCTTTGTTGTTTGCTGAATCTCTAATAGTACTTGATTATACTCTACCTCACCCCTCGGTGCCATAACGAGGCTCATTTGCCCTAGAAGCTCTTAGAGCTACCCAAGTCAAAGTATCCCCCTCAAATACAAAACCATCACCATGTGAATCATCTTCCATTCTTCCTAATAACCATTCGTTGCTATCATCAATTTCTTTCACAAGGATGGGATCTTTGGAGCTATTCTCTTGGGACCAGTTCTTTGACAAATAACAAATCATTCAATCGGGATTGTGCCAATCTATTTCTTTTCCTGGTGTGAAGTCGTTAACAAAGTAAGCTTAATTATTCACTAATAAACTAATTTATTTAATAGCCTAATATAAAAATTTGAAAGTTATAACTTATGTGTTGAAAAACACCCCAATTCCTCTCACATTCCGTTGCACTATGAGTGAGGTTAAGAGTGGCAAACTTCCTCAAATTTGGTGCCGATGATCCATATGTACTCCACCATTCAGCTATTTAAAAAATTAACTAAAATCAACAACTTTGTAAGTTTGATTTATTGTGAAGATTCGCTTTGGCAATAAACATTCTTACTCGGCATATAGCGTTTTCCTTTGCCATATAGTCATTGGCTTTACAAAGAAAGAAGTCACCTTGTCTTGGATCATCATATCCGGAATCATCCTTGAAATGCAATCAAACAAACCATCTTTCACTTCATGACAATCTTCAATAGCACTTACATTTGAATAATTGATTTACGGATTCAATTGGTTTGTTTCACTTCACGACAATCTTCAATAGCACTTACATTTGAATAATTGATTTCGGATTCAATTAGTGGCCTGCCGCATGTAAAGGTTGATGAAGTTGACATTCCTATCTTGTATCAATGTACTTGAATGTCGTCTCATAGTTATCGCCCTTGTGTTGAAAGCTATAAGTAATAGCCTCCTTAGTTCTATCCATAGCCTCCTATATATAACCCATGAATGGTTTTCTCTCTCCATCAACCATGCGAAGAACCTTAACAAGAGGACTTGGCAAATTAAGATCATAAAAAATATTCTTCCAATAGTTATCTTGTAATCTTCTTTCCCCACCATCCTTTGACCATTCACTTCTGTTCCATTCTTGGGAAGTCACGTCTTCTTCAATTTTATTTTATTTTTTTTGTGAATAGAGGAAAGAATTATAAATGATGGCGCCAATGCAAGTTCCTTTGATTAGTGAATCACTTCATCAAATTCACAAGGGTAACATAGCTATGGATATATCATATAAGCATTGATAGCCATACTCTTCTTTATAGCACTCTTGACTTTTCCAACATTTTTTTCAATATCTTCCTAAAATGAAATTAGAATAGAAATTATAATTTAGAAACTTATAACAAGTAGCTTAGTAATAGAAATTATAAATTATAGCATTGGTAACAATTTTTCCGACATGCTTTAGCATAATTGGATGGATTGTCGATCACGAGCTGGAGCACATTGTCCTCTCTAACCTCTTCCACCATATCATCAAGAACCTTGTACAAAAGAGTTGAATCTTTTACAATTTTTGAGACATCCATTGATCTAATGAAGACCAACTCTTTTTGGAGAGTTCACGCCATCCGTCGAGATAGGATAGAACTACCTACTTGTGCCCATTCTTTCTTATGCTCATTCATTGCCTTCTCGGTTTCCTCCACGAGACCACTTCTGTTTTGAGTAGTGGAACTCTCAACTCATACACGAAAGTGGTTTTAATCTAGGGCCAAATGGGCTAAATGGACCAATTGATTCCATGGCAATAGCAAAGTTATCAATTGTGGCTGTATGGAAATGGATCCCGACATCATAAAACTTCACTTGCCAAGTCTGTGCAAACCTTTGCAAGCCTTTTCTCTTAAATCTTTCTTACATAATTCGTTAAGTGTTTGCCTCCCTTGATCCTTTTTACCCTTCACAACATTGGCCAGATTAGGAGCAAAGAACATATCTAGTGGACCTTTTGCAGTGGTGTCTTATGAGGCATGCTATTACTTAACTTCTTTGCCTCATTCCCACCACTTCTAGGATTCATCTCAATACATTCATGATCTTCATCATCATCAGCATAGTATATGCTTCGGCCAAATTAGGTGCAAAGAACATATCCCATGGACCTTTTTGCCTCAATGTCTTATGCGGCAAAGAACATATCCAATGGACCTTTTTGCCTCGGTGTCTTATGAGGCATGCTATTACTTCACTTCTTTGTCCCATTCCCACCACTTCTAGAATTCATCTCAATACATTCATCATCTTCATCATCATCATCAGCAATTGTTGTATTTTTCTTGACATCTCAAAACTATCCTTCATTGATTTTTTAATCTATGTATTCCTAGATTTCTTCCCTAACATACTTGGGGACCTTCTTACGACCTAGTGTATTTTGGTATCCACCGGCCAAATGTTGTTTAAGTCGAAATTCTTCCCTCATGGCCTTAACTCCACAAAAATTGCAAAAGAAACTATTTTTATTGCTCTCATCTTGCATGCCATACTTTATTATGGGGTCTAAAGCTCTAAAGGAGGAGATTTAACCCGAACCCGTACCGGTTTGATCCTCCATTCAAGTAACAATAATAAACACAATTCACTACAATTGTCACAATAAAAACAATTAAAATATAATCAATTTTATATTATCTATTTATGGCTTGAGTGAGTGACAGGCATGGAAAAAAAAAATTAGAGACAAAAAAAAGAAGAGATCAGTCACTTAACACCAAGGAGACTGATAACACGGAAAGAAAAAACAAAAAATGAAGAAGCCAGAAGAGGAGGAAGAAACGAAGAAGAAAAAGAAGAGCCTGAAACCGAGAGGAGGAAGAAAGAAGAAAGAAACCCGAGCGAGAAGAAGGGAGAGGAAAGAAGAAGAAGAAGAAGGAAGAGGAAAAAAGGAGGAAAAGGAAAAAGGAAAAAGAAGAAGAAAGGAGGAGCATACCTAGCAGTAGGGAGTAGAGAGTAGGGAGTAGGGATTCACCTGAAGGATGGAGCCGAGGAGGATGAAAGAGGAAGGAAGCTCTCTCTCGCGAAAGCTAGGGTTTGTGTCTTGTTCACTTTGCACGATGGTGTCGGGTTTGCAACAAGTAACTCAGGCATGTGTCTTGAGGTAAGTATTAGCCCTTTTTTGAAAACAAAATCAAACAAACAATACTCTTGTGGTACCCAGAAAGCCCGCCCCAGGCCCTAAGCACACTCCAAAAAAGCCCACAAAGTGCATGCTTTGGTGGGCTTTTTGGAGGGGCTGCGCTTGACACCCAAATAAACGCACTTCCTTGAGCCTAGGCACACCAGGGGCACGCTTTTTCAAACCAAGTGTAATACATGACTCTTGCAGATGCCATATATTCCATTACAATTAATTGAAGTTCTGCTGTACCTATAATTTCTGATACCATCAGTCATTGTATCTATACATTGTTGGAATATTCCATGAGTAAATAATAAATAAAAGGAAATATACTATAATAGAATGGAAGTTTTAGAGCTGATGATAACTCATAACATAGGCTGTAAAATTTCTGACTGCTAGCCTTTGTTTTGCAGTTCTCTGGTGAAGTCCTTATTTATATTTCAGGGGGCTTCTTACAATGACCTTTTTGCCTGCATTAGTAAACTAAAGCCTACTAGTAGGCTATAACTGGGAGAATTCTGTACTAGTCTGAAATTGATAGCAGTCATGCTTGCCCAAAATGATTCCTTTTGTACTAATTTGGCAGCTATAAGTTCAATCAAGAGCTGTAGCCTGTCTGAAATAGGTGCAGAGGTTTCGCCGAAATTTACAACTTTACTGTACTGGTCTTCTCAGACACGGCAATTGCAAACTTTTAGTTTGCAGTCTTAGTAGGAAGACTTGGTAAACTTGAAGCTGAGAAATGAATCAATCTTTTGGATTCTTTTTGGAAGCAATGGCACAATTTGAGAGTTGATTTCTTGATGATAGTTTAAAGCTCACATTCATTGGCAAGCATAGGTCTCCCTAAGACTGGGTAGACTGGATAAAGTTCTATGCCATTCTAGTGACCGAGTTTTGGTTCGTACAACAGGATCTGATATGGGAACCATCTTTGTTTGACAACCTCCTAATGCTAAGACTGAAATTATAAATGATAAATGGAGTAACAGCATTTAACATTGGCTACTTGGTGCTGCAACTTTGTGAGAGTTCTGTTGTAGTCTGAAATTGTACTTAGCTGATAATTTACTTGTTTTGACTGATGCTTCTGTATTTGGAAGCAGATCAATGCAAATGAAGCAATGATCTGTGTCTTAGCGTCTCAGATTGCTAATTTTGGTGAAAGTGTGATTGGTGCTTCATTCCAAGAGAAAGAAGGATTTCAATGGGTAGGTTTCCTTTTCATTCTTTATTGTGTTTCTGCTACTATGTTTTGTTTGACTCTCTAATCTATACTGAGAACGAGGATTGTATGAAGATTTCATAGTCAAATTCGTCATGCAACTCCATTTCAAAAATGTTTCTGGGGCTCTTCGAAGTGCCTTCTTGCTTGCCAGGGGTAACGCTAGCGGATGATTGACTTTCCTAGACCCTGGTTTGGTAAAAGCTCCACGCTATGATTGTAGCTGTTGTTCTATGGCAGGCTTATTGGATTCAGTCATATTAGATTCTGTGTCCCAGAACGAATTAGTTGCAGTTGACTGCACACATTTCCTTTGAAACCCGAGGGAGATGGCTGAGGCTAAAAGGGGGCCAACTTGGCTTGCTAGTGCTTTAAATTACACCTTTATTATCTTACTCTTTTTGCTTCCTTGATGCAGCTTAACAATGATGCTGTCAACATCATAAATATATCAATGGGCAGCATCGTGGCCATTCTGTTGCAGCAATTTGTGCCCGGTAGCTGATATAAGTAAATTTTCACACACATGTACACGCTGTTATGCTGATTTCTGATGGTGTAACTTGCTTATATTCTTTTCTGTCAGTTGAGGGCAGTAAATGAAGCTTGTTAGATATGTCAATTACTGGCAGCCAATGAAATCCTATTGCGAGAATGAGAAACTCACTATTCCATTAGCATTTCCCTTGTGTTTTTGTCATTCTTTTATTTGTGGTAACCTTCAGCTGTTCAGTTGAAGTTCACCCATCACTTGAAGGATTTATAATTCATTCTTGATCAGAACAATATAAAAGAGAGGAAGAAATGAAACTTCAGTATATGTGGACTTGGTAGATAAAATATGCACAGAAGATCCAATGTCAAGAAGTGAAGTCATCTGACAATGACAACTCTATGTGGCTGTGATTGGGAGACGATACGAATATAGACAGCTATGAGCTGATCTTTGTGCTGTTCCTCTACCATAGAAAGGAAGGCTTGTTGCTTTGATTTAGTTGATGTCGTGACATGACATGTAACTGCTGGATCCAAGGAAAATTGATTTTATACAAAGCTGATTCGTAAATATAAAAGACATCGTGTTTTCCGTTTGAGAGTATATAATTTAGTACTTTTTTCTGCCAGATGTTTCTTCAAATCGGTTCTTTCTTTTGGCTTTCCTTGTCTTAGTTCCATACTCCCAGGATTGCAAAGGTCTATGTAGTGTTGCTCATTAGCAATAGTAATAGCTTCCAATTGTACTATATATACCCGAAAATAAAAATCCAGATTACGGTAATGGTATAATTGGCCCCTCTTATTATATATTCTCATTTGTGAGGATATTGTGTGGTGGAGGTTAATGAGGCTGACACTCCCTATCTCCTAGCCTTGTTAGCTCGTTGGGTTTTCCTCGAGATAGGGAGTCCAACGGATAGCTCGCTTATCCAGAAAAAATAAATAATTGGCCCCTCTTATCTTTTCTTGGTTAAAATTACTCCCCAAAATTCAAAACCCTAATGTGTGCCCTTTGTTTATCATTAAAAGCCCTTGACCAGTGGGTCCATTTAAGCTTCATGGGCCATGTAAGCACTGTACTGGTGAACTATTTTCTAGCTTTCTTTCAAGTAGGCAGATTGATGATAATATTCCAGTGATTAGAGCTGCTGGTTCATCCGATTTATAAATGTAAAACGAAAACAAAATATATGCCTCGTAAGCTTATATTGAGAGAAGCTGAGTGCAGTGATCGATCCGTTCTACAAAATCGGTTAATGGTTCGACTAGTTGGACCATTTAGCTCGGATTAAGCCAGTTGATCCGGTTGATGGTTGAATCGGATTAGACTTGTGAAATCGGGTTCACAAATTTTTCTTATTAATTATTTTTTTCTTTTTTTTATTAATTTTTATAATTTCCAACAAAACTTTTAGGGAAAAAATTATTACAAAACACAACCCAAAGTTTTTTTTTCTCTTGGGTGGGAGGGACTGAACTAATTCTTAACAAAGATCAACAAAAAACGAAGAAAAACTCCGACGCCCAAGGATTTCGGGCATCAGAAGCCTCATGGAGAACAACACTTGATTTATATATGAGCAGTTTCAGATACTAGGGTTTTCCCTTACAGCATTTAGTGGCCTCTTTCCCCTCTTCTTCCCCCACCGCCCCCCTCGCCTAATCCCCCCTTCCAGCACCCAAGGTCTCAAGCTTCTCTCCCTCCTCTCATGCCTCTACTCTCAAGCTTCTCTCCCTCCTCTAAAGCTTTCATTTAATGGCGGAAACCATGGTCTCACGCCTCTACTCTCAGGCCTCTCTCTCTCTTCTGAAGTTACTCTCAGGCCTCTCTCTCTCCTTTGAAGCTTTCATTTTAATGGCGGATATCACGGGCGGACCGCGGTTCCTCCGGGTCGACCAATTTGCGCGGGTTGATCGAGTTTGGCCGAGTCTATCCAGTTCAAAGTCTCGAACGAGTTTATGTATTTAACCATCTGTTAGGTTGATCGGGTTCCGGTCCGACCGATTTTTGTAAATAGCCGTAAGCTTGATATAGAGGCCTATATATGACAGTCTTGAATGGATCTTTATTCATGAGATTCCTTTATATGTGGGGTTCCCTGACTCTTGGTTTCTCTAATCATGACCTGTATCTCTCGTCTAAAATTCAAATTCGTTGAAATGGTCAGTTGGGACTTCATAATTCCCAAAGGGAAATAAGGCAAGGTGACCCCCTCCTCCCCTATATTTGTAGCATGTGCATAGAAAGGCTATGGAAACGCTGTCAGGAATATGGAGAGAATCACTAAGGTGTTCGGAAATTGATTGAAATAAAAAATGTATCTATTTCTCATATTTTCTATGTTGATGATGTAATTATTATTCGATAGAGTTGATATCCAATCTCTTAAAACTATAATGACATTACTTGATGAGAGAATGTCTGGTCTTTGAATAAATAGAGCAAAGTCAAGGATGATCTTTCTAAAGTCCATGCACCATCACCAATAGCTCCATAAGCACACAATGATCCTAATAGTCTCAACCCACATCCTTGCAACTACAAACTTCGGAAAGTACCTGCGTGTTCCCTTTTATATTACCAATCCCAAACCTATCTACTTTTGATTAAATTCAAAGAGTAGTAGTTCATTGGCAGACTAAATAGATAAACTTAATTGGTAGAATGACCCTCATCAAATTTGTCTAAGTCGATAAATTCTTATATGTACTTGGGATCTTATACTTTTAGGAGTCATATTAAAGCCAAATATACAAATTTGCCACAAATGTAAATTCTTAAAAAAAAAATTTGCAAATTATCCTAATACTAACGGAATTTGTACGAACAAGAATTTCGGTCGGGCATGACTCTCTACGCAGGCGATTATCTTTTTTTCTTCAATAATTTCTTTTTTCTCATCATTTTAAAAATATTCTCACATATGGTAAGTGTTTTTTCGATGTTGTCTAATTGTTATTTTTTTGATGCTTTTTATTCATTACTCGGTATGACATTGTTCATTAATCTATACTAAATTCTTCAATGGTTATGTCGTTTTCGATATTGTTAATTTTTTCGATGTTAATTTTTTTGATACTTTTTGTTCATTAGTCCACATGACATTGTTCATTAATTTATACTTGAATTACTCACTAGTTATGTCGGTTTCGATATTGTTAATATTTTGATATTGTAAACTTTTTTCTAATGCTTTTTGTTCATTAGTCCATATGAGATTGTTCATCAATCCATACTAACTTGTTCACCGATCATGTTGTTCTTGATATTGTTAATTTTTTATGATGCTTTTTGTTCATTAGTCCATAGAAGATTGTTCATTAATCTATACTAAACTGTTCACTTGTTATGCCGTTTCCGAACTTTCTCTCACTTAGATTTTTTATTTATTCTTGGTTAGCGAGTGTAGACACCTAAAAACTTTCGTCTCTTATCTCTTTAATTCCGTATTTTATTCCGTTGGTCCGATGTTGAAATCTCGAGTCTTTTTTGATGATTTGGATCTCGAACCGTGCTCGATTAGCATCCATGATCAACATCCCTAACGACATTCATTCAATGCCCGTCCACATAGAGTGACAGAGTCACCCTGCATATGTCCGCACATTGGAAGTGTCTAATACTCGACCACACCAATTGGTATCATGACATTTATCAATATTTAGATAAAGAAGAATATCCCTTGGACTCCACACCTAGAGCGCAACGAGCCATTAGGATGTTGGCTGCCCAATTCTTCATCAATCAAGCACAAGCTGTATAAGAAAATCAACTTTAGGATTAGCTTGCTTTGTGTTAACCAACATGAAGCAAACAGCATCATGGAAGAGATTCATGGTGGGGAGTGTGAACCTTATATAAATGGTAAGAGGTTGGTCCGGAAGATTCGGAGACACGAGATATTATCGGTTGACCATGACGGCAAGCTGTCATGAGTTTGTTAGATGGTGCCATAAATGTCGGTGGATGCAAATTTACAACACCAACCACTCGTCATTCCTCACAACATTAGCTTCACCTCGGCCATTCTCAATTTAGGATATAGACATTATTGGCAAGGAATCGATGATTATGAATTTGTGTTAGTAGCAATTGACTATTTCACAAAATGGGTAGAGGCGGCCTCTTATGGAACTTTGACGTCAAAATAGGTAGCTAAGTTCATTAGTCGGAATATCATCCGCCATTATGGGGTGCCCTATGAGAAGATTTTGGAAACCAACTAGTTTTCAAGAAGAGCAAAGCAATAATGCACGAGAGCAACGCAAGAATGCAATAGAGGAGTAAGTGTGCAAGTGAACACACTAAACACCCCTTTATAGACCCATTTGATCAAGCCAGTCAACCATACAAGACAAGAGTCAAACAAGTAGTGGGAAACTAAGGGAATCGCGAGAAGCACGCTGGGGCCAAGCTCGCTAAAGGTTGGCCGGCGCAGACTCATGAGGCACCGTGGTGTCCCATCGGCGACAAATTTGCAGCCCTAGCCTACACCTAGCTTGTGGAGTCCCATCAACCGTGGCATGTGACTCCTTGGCACCTTATGCATGCAAGTGGGAGCTCTTGGACCCATCAATCAGCCTTTTCGGATCATATTTTTAGTCTATTTTCGACTCAATTATTCAGGTAAAACACTCGTACTTTTGTCAATTCAATTATCCACTAAGAAGAATGTTAGTACAACAGATTATTTAGCCAAGCTTCGGATCAAAGATCGATTAAGGTTTCAACGATCAAAATATACTAAGCTTCGTGCTCGATCAAGCCGAACATAGGACTCTTTGCTTGGACTTTAGAACGCATGCATCACGATCAATTTTAGGCCCCATTTTGGAGATCAGGTTTGACTACAACCAATTCCAAGAATTACACAATAACTAATATAAAAATCAAGGTAAGTACCCTTTAGTGTCTACTTTGACCCTTCGTCTTTCGGACTCGGTGAAAGTGGGAGCTAACTCGTAGACACCTAAAAAGTGTCCTCTCTTATCTCTTTAATTTTGTATTTTATTTTGTTGGCCCGATGATAAATCCCGAGTCCTGTTTGAGGATTTGGATCTCGAACTCGTGTTCGATCGGTGCGACATAAGTGTAATACCCGAAAAATTAAGGTGCTTGCTTGCTAATGAATTAAGTTATTAAAAGTTAAGTCAAAAATTCGAAATTATTAAATTAATTTGAATTATTAATTTTCTCGAGTTGGAATAAAAACTCGAGCGTGTGTGAACTTAAGTGGGCTTTGTAAAGCTAATTTGGGCCCAATTAAAATAAAAAGGAAAAGGAAAAGAAAATGGGAAGGAGATGGTCGGCATTTTGAGCGTAAGGTGGCGTATAATTAGAGGGGTACAATTAAGCTTGGGCTGCTAACTCCATTAGGTGTATAATCAGGAAAAGAGGAGAGACAAATTGGGATTGAGAACAAAAGAGGGGAACGAAAGAAGCGTAAGCGTAGTAGGGAAAGAGACGAAGAACGGGAAAAATAGAAGTAGAGGAAAGCGAGAGGGAGCGAGAGGAAAGAAACATAACAAGAGGAAAGAGAGTATGAGGGAAACGAAGTAGAGGAAAGCGAGAGGAGAGATAGAGCAAAGAGAGCAAGAGATTGAGAGGAAGAGCGAGAAGGGTCGAGACCTCGAAGCGAGAGGCGAAGAGCGAGAGAGCCCGAGAGGAATCGGGAAGCGTAACCGCATACGAGAGCTCGAGGGAGCAAAAGATGAGAACCAAACCGAAGCGGGAATGGGAGATAGAGAGTAGTAAGGAATCGAGATTGAGGAAGAAGAAACCAAGAGACTAAGCGAGAGGCGAAAGAACAAGACCCGAAACAACGAGAAAACGAGACCGAGTGGGGCACGGAACATAAGCAGAGGAAGAGAGTATGAACGGGGATGGTAAACGATTAAGGGCAAACCAGAGATAGGACAAAGGATAGGCAAGCCGAGAGGTAGAAGAAGAAAGGGGAAATCAAAAGGAAGAAGAAAGTAAAGCACAACACCCAATTCAAAATCTTCAAACCGAAATTCTTAGAATCACTAAGAATTCAAGGTGAGTAATTAGAATTCATCCTCTAGAATTAAAATGAATTAGGTGGATTAAACTTGAAACCGATTCATGAAATTGAAAACCCTAAGTTAATTGAAGAAGTTAGAGGCCTAAATTCACGAAGTTAG
Organism: Talinum fruticosum; assembly: GCA_021018815.1. Lineage (NCBI taxonomy): Eukaryota > Viridiplantae > Streptophyta > Magnoliopsida > Caryophyllales > Talinaceae > Talinum > Talinum fruticosum. Next base: position 2,025,592 of record JAITYX010000012.1, read on the forward strand.
CAACTCACGATTGAAAAGCATGTTGCGATTTATGCCTAGTTCATGAATTTAATGATATTTGAGTATTGTTGAGCATGATTATTGAGTTGTATGATTGGGACTTTAATGAAATTAGCTTAAATAGAATTAGTGAGAAAAATCGGAAAATTGAATCCATGATTTAGGTGCGGATTTTTCAAGTAACTAAGCTTGTTGTCTCGAATTATTGTGCTTTCATGAGTTGCCCAAAATTCCTGAAAATTTTACTCGTAGCTTCATGATAATTTATAGTAATTTCTGTAAATTTGGGCAAAAATCGGAACTAATTGAGTAATTGAGTTAGGAACTGGAATTTAAGAAGCTATATGGCTAGATTAAGAGATATACAATGCTTGGTGAACAAGAAATCCCTAGAGAACTAATAAAAGCTACGGAAGATCATGAAAATCGCTTTTGGGATGGATCCTACCCACCTTTCCACTTTCGACCAGTCAAAACCGAGTTCGGTCTACCCAGCTGAGAATCGAACCAGATCCGACCACCCAACCCTCAAAATGCCGACGTTTTGACCATTTCAACGCCCGAGCCAAGCGCAACTTTTCATACCGCTAAATGCGGTTGTTTTGGGAATGATTCCAGCCTCGGGATCCTCTAAATGCGATCGTTTGGACCAATGAAGTCCTTTTTAAAAAGTCTTTCTTAAATTTGAGGTTTTTTTATCCTTTTCGATTGTCCTTTTGATATAAACTAAAAATTAAGAAAATGATTTATTAGTTTTATCTTGTCAAAACCGATCGACGACTCATATTTTTTTTTAATTCTCAAATAAGCATCTCCGTTTTTTTCGTAAATCGAATTATTTTGGACGACTAGACCTATAATCTACGCCATCTAACCTAGACTACCTTGGCGATCCGGGTCAAATGGCCGGATCCGGACAAATGTTTCAGGTGGTTGAATCGACCATCGAGGCTCTTAGCCCAAGTAGTCACGATTGCTTGCCCCGTTGAGCCTCGCTGCGATCCGCCTAGAATAAACCCATTTCGGTTGCCTTCCGGAATTCCAAACCGCTTTTCAAAATTAAAATGGTTCCTAAACAACTAATCAATCTTTCAAAAATCAAAGCTTTACTACTTGATAAGTTTCCCTCTCTAAAATCAACATTCGTGGTGAACGCGATCCGTTTGGCGGGCCATGGTTCTTATAGTGGCAACTCCACTGGGAACATATTAAGATGGCCAAATTAGAAAATTAGATTTGTGGAGTTTTGATTATGTTTGTATTAAGAATTTTTAGATTTAGATAGCCTAAAACATATATGTTAAGACCTTTAGGCTTTACGTTTAATTACTTCTTTTTGGGAAAGTCAAGTTACTTGATGGGTCCACTCAACTTTACTACTAAGATGTGATTACTTTTCCACTCATAACGAGTTCATTTGATTCTTGATCGAGAAGTAGTGATTTATTCAAGTGTCACTATGCATACCATGGGAGACGAAAGTTTTAGACTATGAGCCACCATTTTTATCTAACCTTGGGCATACAACCATAGGAGATGAAATTTTCGGACTATGCATAGAACCTCCGTGGTTTAGGTTGGAACTCATTTGTGTGCCTACATGTAATTGTTTTCTTTTTATTTAACCATTTTCCTTAAGCCTTCATACAACTAAGTTAGATTATGCTCAGCTCGATTATTCTTGCATTTTTGCAAAAAGAAATAATCATAAAATCTTAAGGCGTCCTTTGTGCATTTTAGCCAAATTTTGACATTTCCTAGCTTCCTCCTTAAAGCAGTCCATGTTTCATCCAAAAACAAAAAACCAAGCTTTGTTGGGCTAGCTCGTCCTAGATCCTCTCTAAACCGGGGCCTATCGCTAGGACTACTTCTCATCTCGATCAATGGGATTGGGTTTTTTTTTTTATCCTCGCATTATATTTGGCAAAAAATAATTTCCTTTAGAGTGAGTCCATCCTCTTTGCATTTAGCCAAAACAAAATTTTTCATCCTTGGTTTATGTGAGTCCATTCTCGCATCTAACGAAAAAAAAAAAAATTCATCCCTCTTTTAACTCGGGTCCATTTTTACCTTCGGAGAGATCCACCTAGCACTCGGTGGTTGGAAAGATCCACCTTAACCAATAGCCCACAAACAATTGCAAGTGCCTAACTCTCTTATAAACACATCCGGAGAAGAGCAAACTCCCTTGATGACCCTCATTAAGGATCTTACCAAGAAAATGTAAGAAAAAGTAGAAGCCTAACACAAAAGAATCAAGGCCATTGCTGGAACCCTTGAAACTATAGTAAAAAGTTGGAAAAAGACGAGAAACCAGATGAGGGACGAGGAAAAAAGGTTAACACAAAACTTGAGGATGTCCCTAAAGTTGAAAAACCTCCATTTGATCCTCGGGTAGATCAAATAGAGAAGTTGATGTGGGAGTCTTCCATGCTTAAGAACTACTATTTTGACCATGCGATATTCACTTCAATTTCGAAAGGAAAATTCCACCTAAAATTCACAATGCCGGACATCAAATTCCATCGATCGCAAAACCCTCATAATCACTTAAGGAATTTTATAGGGTCAATAACCTTGAAGGATGTGCCGGAGGACACATACCATGTCATCTTTCCTTGGACATTTGACAAAGATGTCATGAAATCGTACAATGTCTGTTGACCCACTCAAGGTCACCAACTAGACTTACTGAACCAGAATTGCTCACTTAAATAATTCCTTACAATGTTTTCCTAGACTCGAAGTTCCCTTATCTTATCTACTACTTCTGACCGAGGTAACCTTTACAATTAGGGACAACCGAGCTGAGTTAACCCTTATAACCCGATCAAAGGGACTTACTAAAAAAGTAAGAGAAGTATGTAATTGATTACAAGACTTTCTTTACAACTTAGAGAATATTAAATACAAAATTGGAGTTATAAGTAGAAGATTGAGTAAGAATGAATCCAATAATAGGTTCAACAATAATTCCAAGCAACCTTCAAGTCTTGCAAAGTGGCTTCTATTTATCGACACCCAAGCAGAGTGACCATTGAGGCTTGTTTCTGGATCGAAGTCTTCACTAGCCATTATAACGGCTATTCTAAGTCACTTAGAAAAGATCCATTGGGATACAAACATTGTGCAATGGCTCTTGGCTCCAAAAGAAGGTCCAATAACTTAGTGGTGACTGAAAACTGCGATGGAAATAACAGTTAGGCCTAGAATTGGAATTTTTCAGTTTTGGAAACAAACAACCCCGATACGAGTGTCCGAGTCTTGTCCGAAGTAGCTAAAACTTGTCTCGCTGGTGGTTAACGGATAGAAGCCAATTGCTTTTGTAATTCAAAAATAGATTAGCCTCATTTGAATAATTTACAAAAGCAAACCACATAGGTTCTCAAAGTATAACAATACTTTGGTCCAAGACTAGGCACATATAATAATTAAAACCAAGTAATTAAATGCTTAAAAGCGTAAAAGAATGAAATTTTTCGAGTCTAATATTCAATATACTCAAATTCCATCTTGAGTCAATCCTAAGCCGATCAAGTTAGAGAGAGTAAAATATCGTAGTATAACAACTTGATCCGGTCAAATAATTCTCAAGGAAATAAACCGACTCGGAATAAAGAATTAACGCCGTAATTCTTTTTGCGTTGAAAACCAAAGTCGGTGCTCAAAGAAAGTGTGTTAGAAAAATTATTTGACCATGCGATGGTTCCGAGTGATGTTTGAGTAAGTCGAAACACCAACGACGAAGATATGTAGTAAGGCACTTTTTGAGTCGATCGTAACATAATGAAAACTTATATAGGAGTTTCTAAAGGATATAAAATGACTTACAATCAAAACCTAAGAGAGATAGAGATTTATACCTGATTCTTCGAGTGTGACAGAAGCCGATAAACCACAAAGAACCCCTTACCACCAAATAAAGAGCCTTTCTTTCTTGGATCGGTCCAAAAATACCTTTTCTTTCTAACGGTTCAAGCCCTGGTCAAACCTCCGAGTCAACGGAAGTCCGGTGTCGTGTACAGAGAGATTCCGGGCTCAAAACACTGCATTTCACTTTTGTCCAACCTAGACATGGAGTCGAAGACATCAAAATGACGTTTAACACCGTATTTCATGATCACAAGCATCAAAACGCCGTGTTTTGCTCCAAAACAGTCCCCGAGACACGAAGTTTCTTCCCTCAAAACGACGTTGTGTCCGGCGTCGCGTACCAGGTCTATTTACACTTAACATATTGGTTGCCTTCCACTCGCTGTCGTCATTGCTATCCTCGCCTCTCTCTCTTACTGTCGTTGTTGCTCCCTCTCGCATCTCATTCACTCTCGTCGTCATCGTTGCTCGGTATGTAACTTCTCTCCCTCTCTTATTTTTTGCTTTAAGGTATTTTTAAAATTAGTTACTTGGAATGTTGAATGCATTTGGTAATTAGGTTAATCTTGAAAGTATATATTTGGTTGTTTAAGTTTGAGAGTTTTTAAATGTTTGAGAATGTGTGTGAACATTGAATGTATTTGTTTAGTTTGCGAAGTTGGAAATTCTTGAAATGTTTGAGATTTTGACAAATGGGCTTAGTGTTTAGGGTTTAGTATTTAGGAAAATGGAACAATATATGGTTTTGATGATTGTGTAAATAATTTCACATGCATAACTTTTTCTTAATTATGATTTTCTATATTCACTAAAAAAGAATTACTATGTTATTTCATACTTCTAAGTCGAGTTTATGAACTTAAATTATTTACCCGATCATGTTGATGCAACGTGTCTATATAATTTTAATCTCTTACTCATCTAAAAAGATAGATACGGAATGGAGTTAGAACCTATTGAATATTCGAATTAGAAAATTCCATTCTCTCAGGATAAGCATAATTTAGTATTTAATTATTATGAATTAATTATTAGGGTTATTGGATGGGAATAATACAAACTTTGGGGGTATTGGCCAAATTTAATACAAACAATTTTCTTGGCTACGAATAGAACGAACTTTGGGGGTATTTTCTAATATAAGAACGCCACCGAGTTGTATGGCCGGCGACTCGTCGGAAACGTGACGTGGCAAATAAAATGGACAAGTGTACGACAGAGTCAAAGTTTGACTTTAAATTTATGAGTTTTTAGTGCCAGCTAAGGGTGTTATTTTAAATTAGAAAAAACTTGTTTATTTTCTATTTACGAAATTTGGCTCTCTCCCTCAACCGGTGAAGGCCCCCACTCCATCCCCAATTTGATTCTCTCTCCTTAAGCTCGCCCATCCCTACCTCCCGTAAGAATACTAGCTGAAACATTCACCGAAACTTTGGCGACCATGAGATGAATTGCTCCAAGATGAAGGTCGAGTGATGGGCAAATGAACTTGGCATGAGTTTTGCTGGAAATTATGAATCACAGGGGAATGAGATTTTGTAATGGTGGAGTTAGGGAGGAATTGGTCCATCTGTGCAATTAACCTCCCTCTCTATATATCTTCTACTCTCAGCCATTGCGGCTTTCGAGATGGGAGGAGAGAGAAATTCCTTAAATGCCCTTCCCCTTTCTCACCCAAATCTCTCAATGTTCATCAAATGATTAAGCCCCCATAAGCTATTCGTGGAAGGACCTTAGCCTTATGTCGGGTGTGAAAAACAAATAAAATAAAATCAAAGAGTTTCATTCTCAATTCACATATTTAATGGCGATTTTACGATTGCTTGAATAGAAGGTTCTGGATCGATGAACTTCGTAACCTTCGGATCCGGTGAATAGAGGGTTTCGTGGGTGAGGTCGAAGACGAGGAAACTTCACGGCGAGGAGCAAGTGGAGAAGGGGGATGCCACAAGGAAGAGCTCGAAGGGGGTCAATTTGAGGCTGGAGTTTAACGAGGTCGTGTAGTGGGGAGGGCGTGGGAGACAGAGGTGGAGAGATGGGGAGCTTAAGGGGTTGGGAGGGAAGGGAGGGCATAAAAGAGGGTGGTTAAGGAGAGTGAGGGTGAAGGTGAAAGTGAAGAGAGAGACGACGGTGAGGAGCCATAAACAGAGACTTTGGTGTGGCCTTCATTTAAGAAGAAGAGAGAGAGAGAGATGGGGGGGAGGTGTGGCCTTCATTTCGAAGAACAGAGAGAGAGAGAGAGAGAGAGAGAGAGAGAGAGAGGGAGGCAAGGAGAGAGAGTGTGATTAATTGTGTGATTAATTATATCTAAAATTTATTAATATAAAATAAACAAGTTTTTTTTTATTTTAAAAGATCACCCTTAGTCGGCACTAAAAACTCATAAATTCCAAGTCAAACTTTGACTCCACCGTACACTTGTCCTGCTTTACTTGCCACGTCACGTTTCCGACGAGTCGCCGCCCATACAACTCGGTGGCGTTCGATATTGGAAAATACCCCCAAAGTTCGTTCCGTTCGCAGCTGAGGAAATTGTTCGTATTAAATTTGGCCAACACCCCCAAAGTTTGTATTATTCCCATCCAATATTCCTAATTATTATTCTTGTCTAACATTAGATCAAAACATTTTTATACTTTAAGTACCACCTTGATTAGCTTTTCTAGGTTGATTAAAGTATTTTAATCTCATTTTTAGAAAACAAAGGAATTGGCTTCTAACCGTTAAACACCACCAGATAGAAAAGTATTGTTTCGGGACAAGGTTTAGACGTTGTGTCGTGGTTGTTTGTAACCAAATTCGGTAAACTTGAACTTTGAGTCTAACGGTTGTTTCCCCTAGATCTCGAGTCACAACTAGAGGGTTAGACCACCTATTGATCTAAGGGCCAAAGCACAACATTCATATTTGCAACAGCTCCTTTTCGAGGGACTCGGATTACCCATTACAATGCCTAGTAAAGTTTTCAAGTCCAAAATCGGTTACAACAGGTACTCTACCCTCTCGTGCATAAATAGAAGTAATCCTACTAGACTAGAAGATAGACGAAATTGCTAAAACCGAATATACTTTCTCAATCTTTAACTTTCAACTCTGTACTAATGTTCTTACTTTTTGAGTTGTAAAGAAGAAGTCTTGTAAACACTTACTTCAATTCTTTATAAAGTCCCTTGACTGAGCTGTAAGGATTAACTTAGTTAAGTTGTCCCTAGCTATAATGGTTATCTCAGTTAGGAAGTACTAGAATAGATAAGGGAATTTTTGTGTCTAAGAAAACTTATATTGAATTGTCTAAGGGAGCAAGTCCGTAAGAGTCGATCCTTGTATTTAATGGATTCAAAATAGTGGATTTGACTTGATGTCTAGATTGACATTGTCCGCGGTTTTCTACCCCAAGAGGGTTTCCATGTATCTTATGAGTTCTATCTTTTTGAGTTCATTATAGACTCGGAATTATTTTCTAAGTTCATACTTTGTAGAAAATTCTTTTATTCCGTAAAATTTCCCGCTCACCATATTCACCCCCTATAGGGTGCTTCACACTCTCAAAAGCAAACTTTCAATTGGTATTAGAGCCTAGCCTTCTCAAATGATCTAACAAATCCAAGGTTTAAAGATCATATGGATCTTAACTATGGAGAGTTCGATGAAGGAAGATCTTTAACCGGACCACCCAAGTTCAAGGGATTAAACTTCGCTCACTAGAATAAGATTATGTAGTGCTTCATCGAAGTTATGATGAGGTCTGGAACATCATCTGCAAGTGGCGTTATATTCCTACCAAGATAGAAGGAACTCATATTGTACCCAAGGTGAAGTCTAAGTTCACCATTGAAGAAAATGAGAAGTACAGGAAGAACTTCAAGGCAATGAACACACTAATATGTGCAATCGACTCAGTAGAATACAACAGAGTATATGCTTGTGATACAACCAAAGAAGTCTAGGACACACTAGTTACTACATATGAAGGTACCAATTAGGTAAAGCAAGGCAAGATAAGTTAATATCTCCATAAGTATGAAATGTTCAAGATGGAAGCCGATGAGAACATAACTTAGATGTACATTCGCTTCACCGAGATTGTCGGCAGTCTTAGGTCTCTTGGAATGAAGATAACTCATGAAGAAGTAGTCAAAAGGATTTTGAGGAGTCTACCCATGAAAAGATGTGGTCCCAAGGTGACAACTATAAAGGAAGTTCAAGACCTATCTCAACTAAAGCCGGATCGACTCATTAGGAAACTACTCAACCATGAGTTACATCTAGAGGAAGAAGAAGCCGAGGTTAGCACCAAAAGAAACATTGCTCTAAAAGCCTCGGAGGAACAAGGTCCGAGTCTAAGCTCCTCGGATTCTGAAGAAGACCCCATGGCACTTGTCACCCGAGGATTCAAGAAAATGGTGAAATACAAAAAGTGGCGGAAGAAGCCTAAGCAAGAGTTCTATAAGAAGAACAGAAAAGGTAAATTCTCATCCTCTTCAAATTTGTCTTTAACTAAGAACTCTAGTTGTTTTGAGTGTGGAGTAAAGAGCACATAGTCAAATACTATCCAAAGAGAAAGGACATAAAGAAGAAAAAGGCTATGATAGCCACTTGGAGTAATGTTGAGTTAGAAAAAGATGATGACACCGATCATGAATCAAAGTGTCTAATGGCTCTATCAGACTTATAAGATGGAATTGAGTCGAAAGCGATGCATCGGATGTTGCAATAAATCCTCGGGAGAAAATCCATTACTTTCTCAAGCTCTCTAAGCATGATCTTGCTAGTTATATTTTTACCTTGAATGAGAAGTCAAATTCGAATCTTTAGAATTTAAAGAAACTAATGTCTCTCAATGCTAAGAAGAACAGTTCTTTGAAAAATAATTTAGAAAAATTGAGACAGAACCCGAAGGTGCTTGAGACTAGTACTCAAGACAATGAGACTCGAATCTTAGTGCCTTAGAACAGAGAATGAGAATTTGAAATAATAGCTCAATGAGTCTCAAGAGTTGGTTTTAAAACATACTCAAGGTTAGAAAAACCTTGATTTATTACTTGGTTCTCAGTGTGTCTCTTTTTGAAAATAAGAACTTCGATACAATGCTAAAGAAGAAGATAATTCCTGCAAAAATCTTTTCAAAACCGATTCCGTAACTATTATGTTCGGGAAGGCTGAGCATGGTCCCATTTATTAAAAAGAAAAGGGACTAAGCCTGTCTAGTGTTTATGAAAAATTCTTCTCGACTTGTTTACAAAAAGAGAGGATTTAAAAAGAAAGAGACACAGAGTTAGTCTGTCAAGAAAGAAGAGTCGAATAAGACCAAACTCAAAATCATTCAAATCTGGGTTCCCAAAAGTGCTCTTCCTTAGAAAAGGACCACAAGTAAAGATAGTTAATGGGTTTGTAAGAGGAAATGAGAAGGTTTAGTTTGTTTCTATTTTTGCTGGTAACTCAAAAACAAAAAGGTTACTTGGTATTTAGATAGTGGATGTTCACGCTACATGTCCGGAGATTCAAGACTCTTCTCGGAACTTGAAGAGATGAAAGGAGGAAAAGTCACATTTGGAGATAATATAAAGGGCAAGATAGTTGGAACTTGCAGAACTTGTCAAGGAGATAGTTTATTTAGTCCAATATATATTTTCAAGGGGCTCAAATATAATATTCTAAATAACTCACAACTATGTGACAAAGGTCAAGAGGTGAGATTCACTCATACCAACAGACTTCATTTATGATGCAGCTACCAAAGAGACGAAGCTCTCACGTCCGAGGTCAGCTAACACCTACACTATTCCTCTTTCTGATTCAAGCCAAGATTTATCATGTTTTAAAGCATCTTTGAATGATGATTCATGGACATGGCATCGTAGATTAGGTCATATTAGCATGCATACTATTGAGAAGCTTGAATCTCATGGATTTGTAAAGAGGACTGCCTAATTGTTCATTTACGATAAACTATGTGATGCATGCACAAAAGGAAAACAAGTTAGATGATCTTTTAAGCCACTCAAGATAGTATCTACATCCAAAGTGCTTGAATTGATACATATGGATTTGTGCGGTGAAAATTCATGTTAAAAGCTTAGGAGGTAAATCATATGTGCTAGTTATTGTTGATGATTACTCATGGTTTACCTGGGTGTGTTTTCTGAAAAATAAAAATGAAGCATTCAAAGAGTTCACTAAGATCTACAGGAAAATACAAGTGGACTCCGAGACTCGGATCGAAGAATTCGAACCCACCATGGAAGGGAGTTTGATTATTTAGAATTTGCAGACTTCGTGACAAGAATGACATCTCCCATAACTTCTCAACACCTAGAATTCCTCAATAAAATGGAGTAGTGAGAGAAAGAACAAAACACTTGAAGAAATAGGAATGACGATGATGATTAAAAATGACCTACCTTACTATTTTTGGGCTGAGGTAGTAAATACAGATGAACTACACTCTCAAGAGATGCCTCATTTGACCCATTCTGAAGAAGACACACTATGAGTTGTACAAAGGAATGAAGCCTAATATTTTCTACTTCAAACCACTCGGATGTAAATGCTTTGTGTATAACAATGGTAAGGAACATCTCGACCAAATTTGATGCAAGGTTAGATGAAGGTATCTTTCTTGATTATTCTTCACATGACAAAGCTTATAGAATCTTTAACAAGAGAACTAACAAAGTGGAAGAAAGTATCCACATTATCTTTGATGAAGTTGATCATTGCAGGATGTGTGAATTTACCTTCTCGGATCTCAAGCTTAATAAAAGATGAAGATGACATAGTGGAGGCTGAGCTCATAATGAACAAAAACAAAGGAAATGAACCAACTCGGAATGAGCCAGTTCAAGAACAAGCTCAAACCACTCGAAGAACAAGCTAATGAAGAAAATGAACAAGTTAAACCAGCTGAAGAACATAACATTCAACCATCAATCTACACAAATCCAGCATGAACATTAAATTATATCAAATGGATGTTAAGTGTGTATTCCTAAATGGTTATATTCAAGAAGAAGTTTATATTTAACAACCCCTTAGATTTGAAAACTGTCAATTTCCTAAGCATGTTTTCAAATTGCAAAATGCGTTGTATGGTTTAAAACAAGCTCCAAGAGCTTCTTTATTCAAATTTATGTTTCTTAGTATGAAAGATTGAGTAGTTTCTTGGTTGAAAATAATTTCAAAAGAGGTCTTGTTGACAAAACTCTTTTCACAAAAACTAAGGGGAATGATTTTCTCATTATTCAAATTTATGTTTGTGACATTATATTTGGAGCAACTAAAGAAACTCTATGCCAAGAGTTTTCTAAGTTGATGAGATAGGTGTTCCAAATGAGTATGATTAGAGAACTCAATTTCTTCTTTGGATTGCAAATCAAGCAAGAGAAAGATCAAATCTTTGTTGATCAGTCCAAATACACCAAAGAGTTACTCAAGAAGTACAAGCTACAAGATGTCAAACATGCCGCAACAACGAATGAGTAGCAGATGACAAAACTGGATTCGGATGAGAATGGTAAAACTATAGATCAAAAACTTTACAGAGATATGATAGGGTCTCTACTTTATCTCACATACAGTAGGCTAGATATTATGTTTAATATCTGTCTTTGTGCAAAATTTCAAGCTAATCCAATAGAATCACGTCTCACTATGATAAAGAGAATTTTTAGATATCTTGCAGGAACTCGGACACTCGGTCTCCGGTATTCAAAGGACTCAAGTTTGACTCTCATTGGATACTCGGATACTCGATTATGTTGGATACAAGGTTGACAGAAAGTTTACCTCGGGAGCATGTCAATTTATGGGTCAATCACTCATCTCCTAACACTCAAGCAAAATTTAGTTGCTCTATCGGAGCCGAGGTAGAGTACATAGCAGTTGGAGCCTATTGTGCTATGATTTTATGGATCAAGAAACACTTGAAGGATCTAGGACTATCCTTCCGTAACACCCCAAAACACCCCCTAGGAGTATTACATCGCGGAGTTCCCTAAAGGAACTCCCAAGGCTCTTTCTCGGTGTCGGGTTGTCTTTCTAATTCCAACTTAAGGTAATAGAGGTAATTTTCTTCAAAAGAGTTGACCATTTTCTAAAAATTTTGGCAGAGATATGTTTGTAATATAGACTATCCCCTAGGCTCAAAGCCTTAAAATCCTACATAAAAATCATAATATAACTCGACGAGCTACATGCTTGGAGTACACAACACAATGACCACACGCCGAGTCCAACCAATCATGCGTCAAAACTTACAACTATCTAAATTATTCATCATACATCCGGTACAAACTATATGAACTAATTTACGGACTACAATACTTAGAAATATAAGAAAGCATGTCAGCAACTTGAGTCACTTCAAGAAACGGCATGCATGAGTTCAAATTATGCTAAGCACATAACACACCTTCTAAGAGTGTACCCGCAACACTGGGGAGGGGAAAAGGGGAAATTTGTAGGGGTGAGCGAACCACGAACTCACCGGAAACTCTCACACTCTTAAAATGAAAATCCTTTACACATATTACTCATAATAATGAAATTGGTGAAAGCATAACAACATAATACAAATCTATAAACTTTTCGATGAAATCCCTTGAAATTGCTTGCAACATAAAGATCATAACACTTCAATAATTTCAAACCACGATTTCAGAATCATTAATAATTCTTTTAGAACTGAATCAACTTTCTCTCGGGCTTTCGGGGACTCGAACTAGCACTTCATAATTTCTCATAATTTCTCTTAGTTTCTATGATTTCTTTAGGGCGAGACCCCGAATTAAAGGCTCCCGGGACCTATCTTCTAGGAAGATACCAGTTGGGCATCCTGATACACCAGGACCCTTAGCTAGAATCCTTCCCTCGAAGTTTCTAGTCGGGCATCCTCACGAATGAGGACCGCAGTTCGAATCCTTTGTTATGCTAAACGATCCTAGCCAAGTTGATTAAAAACAATTTGCACATAATCATTCCTCACATTTGCTTCAAACAACTTTCTCAAATGGGTTTAATACCAAGGAAGGCATGACACCACTTGTCACCCTTATAAATTCAATTGCTCAAATCCAATTCACTTTCTCAAATAAGTTTTGCTTCTTTAAAACATATTCATGTTCGAAAAGCATTTCTCAAGAATCATAATCGGGTAGCGTTTTCATAAGCATTTGAACTCTTTTCAAGACTAACCTTTGAGCACTATCATGGCATCAAGTCACTTCGAGTCAAGCATCTCTATACTAGGACTTAATATCCCAAGCTAACATTTTAACTCAAGGGTTCTCTCAAGTGCTTAGCATCTACTCATATTCATCCATATTATATTTAAGCATGAGTCTCGTATTCCCATATAAGTAATTTTAGTCGTACTTTGTCTCCAAGTGCCACAAATCAATCAACATGGATGCATATTCCCTTGATATTCTAATTTCCTGTTCCTCCTCTATAATCGAAAATCCATTCCTCTTAACTTAATTCACTTTCAAGCCTACTGAGTTTAGGAACTAAGACTTTTTCGAGCCACAATAACCACAAGTAATCACCATTTAACTTCAACGTCCCAACTTCTCACAAATTTTCATCTTTACCTCAAACTCTCATCTTATGTTTCTATCTCATTAATCACTCTTTCTTGTCCGTACACAATCATGTAACTCTTAATCTCTTTTCATCAGTCAACTTCCGCTAGCTCTACTTATCTTCGAATTTAGTTCAACCTCAAGGATTTAAATATCTTTTGAACGTAATTGTCCTAACAATCAGCTACTTCTCACTCCCATGCCTCAATTGTGCATCAATCGGTATGAACTCACACTCCCCTTTGTACTTCACTCATTATTTCCCGATGTTACCAATTATTTCTTAATGCCGCAAATTCAAGAAATCCCTAAGGGCTCAATCTAGAATATTTATTCATAATTTATGTCAAAACCAAAACGTGCTCATCCCTAACCGATTGAAATCTCGATACTACTCACTACACCTAAGCAACCTAACTCCATCCGAAATCCCGGGTTCCCAATCCAATCTTACGTAACTACCAAATTTCCTCAAAGTTCCTAATTCAACTTTAACTACTTAACCCAAGTAAATCCTCTCATGTCTCGATTCAGCCCTAACGACTCCCTAAATTCATTATAAGTTCTTAATTCAATCGAAACAATTACTAAATTTGTTCTGCAATACGGATACTCAATATTCACAATAAATTCAATTTAATTTCGAGATTGCTAATAATTTAGAGTATGAGACTACCCACCTGGAATTCTCGGGTTTGGGGTTGATTTTCGAGCTTCCTTACTTCCGTCTTTTTGGTCTCGGTCTTTCTCTCTGCCGGTTCTTACTCGGTCTCTCTCGGTTTCTCGCTTCCCCGCTTCTAGTTAGCCGTTTCGGTTCTCACTACCCCTCGGTTTGGCCCTCGCGTGCTCACCGCCGGTCTTCCTCCCTTGTCACCGCTCTTTTCCGGGTTCCTGGTCTTTCGGACTCTCTCGCGTCCGTCTCTATTTCGGGCTCTTCTTGTGCCTCTCGCTCTGTCCCGAGTCCTTTACTCTTTTCCTTCGTTCTCTGCCTACTCGTGTCATCGATCGCCGTCTTCGAGTCCGAGGTGTTCGCCGCCGCCCGGTCTCCTTGGCCCTCGCACCGTTCGCCATCGGTCTCTCTCTCTCTCTCTCACCTTGGTTCTCCTTCTTTTCGTTTCCTTTGTTCTCCTTCTTTTCCTTCACCTTCCTAAGCCCTCGCTCTCCCTTTGCCCACCGACCGCGGGCAGTGCCACCGCCCTCGTCTTTATCTCTCGCGCTCTCTATCTCTCGCTTCTTTTGCTCACTCGCTTCGTTTTGGGTGACCCTAATCCTTGCTTCCCTTCCTCTATTTCTCTCTCTCTTCGTGGCTTCATCGGAAAAGGCCACATATTTCCTTTGACACCAATCTCCTCCCCATACTTAACACCTAATTGCTCTTCTTCCATTCTATACTAATCTACTTCTAAACCTAACACTTAATTCTCTTTCTATTCCTCTTATATCTCCTTTCAATTTTTGCTAAGCAATATTTAGAGTAGACCAAAATAAGCAGCATAAGCGGTCTCGGGTTTTTATTTAGCTAGTCCGACGGAAAATTTGGAGGAAG
Source organism: Talinum fruticosum (assembly GCA_021018815.1). Taxonomy (NCBI): domain Eukaryota; kingdom Viridiplantae; phylum Streptophyta; class Magnoliopsida; order Caryophyllales; family Talinaceae; genus Talinum; species Talinum fruticosum. The sequence goes on from JAITYX010000012.1 coordinate 2,040,592, forward strand.
GAATTAACATATTTCACTAATTATAGTTACGTGAACTAATAATAATTCGCTCAAATAAATCTACGAATATATACCTGCGTATGTATATTTTAGTTATTCAACCTCTTTTATTTAATAAACAATAAATAATTAAGTTTAACTCATATAACTACCTAACCCAAAATTATGGGTCTTACATTTCTTCCCCCTTAAAAGAATTTCGTCCCAAATATTCGAAACAAGAAGTACCTAAGATACGTAAGGTATAATCACATATACATGAGGCACACTAGTATACTTAACACGGAAAGAAACTCATTTAGGCAGCCACGGTTCATCGGAATTCCTAAGGGAGTCTCTATGGGTTAATGAGTTCCAGTCTCCTCTCTACCATCATTTCGAGTACGTCTGCTGACTTAATTAGTAGGCGCCAAGGAGCAAATCGTACTAGAAAAGAGCAAATAGTTGACTTGGAACGATCTCATCACTTGTCTTAAATTGAACACTCGATGTCTCCACCAAATATTTACGCAATCAACACATTAACTTGGCACACATATAGTTCAATATCTCACACCACCCTCTAGCTCCTTATCCTCCACAAACTAAGTAGACTTTATGGCCAAGCTAGTTGGATGGGCTAGTTCAACGAATTATCTATGGTGCATCACTTGTCGAAACAAGTAAGAATGACACACATACTAGGCAAGTAACATCACCAAAAAGGAAGTAGACAGAGCTCAAAAGTATAATCAAAATCATGGAATTGAAACCAAGTCTCGAATTTAGAGGCAATCGAACTATATGTGATCATATCCAGCGAGAACTATATGTGATCATATCCAGCACGAGTAAGATCCTTAAGCAACCGATGGTAACTACAATAGGTAGTAAGGAGTGCTCATGGTATTCTTTCACCTCTATAGGAGTTAAGGTCAAACCTACGATCCTTATGTAAACTTAAAGTATCTCGCTCCCAAGTAACCTATAGTCACTCCAATAAGCACTAATAAACACAATGAACTCCAAATGAAGTATGGGAGTGATCGAACAACTTATAGACTTCCTTTGTAAACGAGGCACTCAACCTACAAGATTATTGTCAATGCCCAAGGTTTATAAGAATCCCAAGGAACTACTTCCAAATGATTTATGACGTTTAGATTACTCATAAAGAATCATCACATATAAACTCAAAGTGGTGGAGGGTATGATTCCAACATTTATCAATCAACTCCTCTTGGTGAGACAGGTTAAGTCAAAGGAACTCAAATGGTGGAAAGCACAACCTTCAATGTGATTCACTTAGCTCCTCTAGCCTCATGCTCGACTCATTCTAGACCTTTCTCACAAGTTTCTCAAATTGGAACTCACGGATGGATTTCCATAACCATGGCATCCTATGTTTGGTCGATCCAAAACTTAGATGGAAATAGAGAAAATCCCTAAATCAATCTGTTTCTCCAACATAGCTCCCAAAAGGTATCTCAAGGATGCCTTCCAACACATCCGAACAAACAAGTTGCACTTTAAGAAAAATACAAGGTTTGACATTCTCGATTATGGACCCAAATATTATTATCAAGGAAAGCCAATTCCACCAATGATACAATGAACCTTTCACGTTGTATTTCCCATTAATTTTCCTCTCCATGGCCTCTAATTCTCATTTATAACTTCCAAAAGTACTCACTTATGAGCATTTCCGTAAATATATGCAAGTATCCCTCAACACTCGGGGTGCTCAGTCCTATTATATTCAATAATGTGACATTTTAATTCATTCCTTAGTGACAACTCCCAAAAAGCAGTGTTTATACCTAAATCAACCAACGGGATCAGGAGTCTCCAATAAATGCTTCACTTATCCTAATGTACCGTATGTCTTTTCTTTTCCTATCTAAAATCAATTATACACTCTCTAAACTCCTTAGAAATAAATATATAAACAACCAATACATAATTGAATACTTGTATGCTTCTTCTTAAAGGTAGGATTCTTAAGTCAACTAACGATTTAGAAGTCACACCACGAAACCAATGAATAACGTAAAAGGAAATAAAATTTCAGCCACACTTGGTGGCATACTTAGCACGCATAAATCACTCATATATAACCTCAAAGGGCGATTTACAGTCAACTAATCCAACTAAGTCGACTAGGTAATCATATATAAGTCATAAGTCCGCCACAAATAAAGCACATAATCACATAACAAGGATCTTAGACGGCTATATGCAATGCAAACTTAAGTTCACCAAAATCTATGCTCCGATACCATTTTTGTAACACCCCAAAACACCCCCTAAGAGTATTACATCACCAGAGTTCTCTAAAGGAACTCCCAAGGCTATTTCTGCTGTCCGGTTGGCTTTCTCATTCCTACTAAAGGTAATTTTCTTCAAAAGAGTTGACCATTTTCTAAAAATTTTGGCAAAGTTCTATTTGTAATATGGACTATCCCCTAGTCTCAAAGCCTTAAAATCCTACATAAAAATCATAATATAATTCGACGAGCCACATGCTCGGAGTACACAACACAATGACCACACGCCGGAGTCCAACCAATCATGCTTCAAAACTTACAACTATCTAAATAATTCATTATACATCCGGTACAAACTATATGAATTAATTTACGGACTACAATACTTAGAAATATAAGAAAGCATGTCAAGCAACTTGAGTCACTTCAAGAAACAACAATCGAGCAAATGACATGCAGGAGTCCAAAATATGCTAAGCACGGAACACACCTTCGACGAGTGTACCCGCAACACTGGGGAGGGGAAAAAGGGGAAATATATGGGGGTTGAGCGAACCATGAGCTCACCGGAAAGTTTCATACTCTTAAAATGGAAATCCTTCACACATATTACTCATAATAATGAAATTGGTGAAAACATAACAACATAATACAAATCTATATACTTTTCGATGAAAGCCCTTGAAATCATTTGCAACGTAAAGATCATAACACTTGAATCATTTCAAAGCACGATTTCACAACGATTAATAATTCTTTTAGAACTGAATCAACTTTCTCTAGGCCTTTAGGGGACTCGAACTAGCACTTCATGATTTCTCATAATTTCTCTTAGTTTCTCCGATTTCTCCGGTGCACGACCCTAAATAAAAGGCTCCCGGGACCTATCTTCTAGGAAGATTCCAATCGGGCATTCCGATACACCAGGACCCCCTAGCTAGCCGCCCCTAGCTAGAATCCTTCCCTCGAGGTTTCTAGCCGAGCATCCTCACGAATAAGGACCCCGGTTCGAATCCTTCGATATGATAAACGATCCTAGCCAAGTTGATTCAAAACAATTTGCACATAATCATTCCTCACATCCGCTTCAAACAACTTTCTCAATTTGGTTTAATATCAAGGAAGACATGACACCACGTGTCACCCTTATAAATTCAATTTGTCAAATCCGATTCACTTTCTTGAATAAGTTTTGCTTCTTTAAACCATATTCATGTTCGAAAAGCGTTTCTTAAGACAAGTAGTATTTTGCATAAGCATTTGAACTCTTTTCAAAACTAACCTTTGAGCACCTGTCATGTGAAGACTCGGACTTTGCACGTATATCATTCTGAGTACCATCAAGGAATCAGGTAAAGACTTCATCTCTTGTAAGTTTTGATTATAAGTCTAAGTGCTTTAGAAACTTTTACGAGTGATATAGAATTTTTTCGAGTGTTACGTAAACTATTGCATATGTTTTCACTTGATTCTATCCGACTCGTAAAGCATACTCTTGCTTATCTTATCACACATAGTTCGAGTCACTCGGACAACACTCGGACTTATCGCATGTTCAAATATTTACTCTAACGTGCATAAGCTTAGGTCGACTTTGTATTCTAAGTTTGATTGAATTACATTGTTAATTCAACCTTCTAAGTCATCATGTTTTGTTTGAACTGTGCTTGTCTAGATCAAGTTTCATTACTCTAATATTCTTTATCGGACTTGTTTTACTTCTAGATCGACTCGGATGGAATTTGAGTATAATGGATATTAGACTCGGAAAATTCCACTCTTTCAAGACTCGGATAATTAGGCACTTAATTATCTTAATTAAATTATTATCTCGTGTCTAATCTTGGACCAAAGTATTTTATACTTTGAGAACCAAATTGATTTACTTTTGTAGGTTATCTAAATGAGGTTACCTTATTTTTGAAATAAAAAAGTAACTGGCTTCAAGCTCGTCAATCACCAAGCAAACAAGGCTTTTCTACTTCTAACCAAGGCCCGGACATCTGTGACAGGGTTGTCTATTTCCAAAATTGGAAATTTGCAACGCCAAACTCAAGGGTGGTTTCCACCCTACTTTTTAGACACCACCAGTGGATTGGGACATCCAAAGGAGTCAAGAGCCATTGCCCAACGTTCACACCTCAACGGATATTTTCCGAATCACTAAGAAAAACCATTGCAACGGTCACAAAGGACTTCTAATCGGAAGATAGTCACAACGGCTAATCTGCTCGGTCATCTATAAATAGAAGCCACTTCATAAGACAAGAAGATTACTGAATCTATTGCTGAAATTATCTCTCTCTGTATAATTCTCATTCAATCTTCTACTTACAACTCCAACTCTATACTTAACATCTTTCCGAGTTGTAAGGTCTTGTAATCGATCACAAACACTTATTCTTACTTTTTGAGTAAGGTCCCTTGACTGAGCTGTAAGGGATAAACTCAGCTCAGCTTGTCCCTAACTCGTAAAGATTACCTTAGTTAGGAAGTACTAGCTCGAGATAAGGGAACTTTTGAGTCTAGGAAAATCTTGTAAGGAATTGTCTAAGGGAGCAATTCTGGTTGAGTCTTTCTACCTGTATTTTGTGGATTCAAAATAGTGAATTTGACTTGGTGCTTGGATTAGCACTGACCGTGGTTTTCTACCCCGGGAGGGTTTCCACGTACTTTCTGAGTTAATACTTTTCTAAGTCCAATCTAGACTCAGATTGTTTCAAAGTCAGTTTTAGAATTTAATCTTCCAGTCTTTGTTCAAATTTCCTCATCACCCTATTCACACCCCCTCTAGGGTGACTTGGTCTCTCCAAGAGCAAACCTTCATCATGGCTTCAAGTCACTTCAGAGTCAAGCATCTCTATACTAGGACTTAATATCCCAAGCTAACATTTTAACTCAAGGGTTCTCTCAAGTGCTTAGCATCTACTCATATTCATCCATATTATATTTAAGCATGAGTCTCGTATTCCCATATAAGTAATTTTAGTCGTACTTTGTCTCCAATGCCACAAATCAATCAACATGGATGCATATTCCCTTGATATTCTAATTTCATGTTCCTCCTCTATAATCGAAAATCCATTCCTCTTAGCTTAATTCACTTTCAAGCCTACCGAGTTTAGGAACTAAGACTTTTCCGAGCCACAATAACCACAAGTAATCACCATTTAACTTCAACGTCCCAACTTCTCACAAATTTTCATCTTTACCTCAAACTCTCATCTTATGTTTCTATCTCATTAATCACTCTTTCTTGTCCATACACAATCATGTAACTCTTAATCTCCTTTCATCGAGTCAACTTCCGCTAGCTCTACTTATCTTCGAATTTAGTTCAACCTCAAGGATTTAAATATCTTTTGAACGTAATTGTCCTAACAATCAGCTACTTCTCACTCCCATGCCTCAATTGTGCATCAATCGGTATGAACTCACACTCCCCTTTGTACTTCACTCATTATTTCCCGATGTTACCAATTATTTCTTAATGCCGCAAATTCAAGAAATCCCTAAGGGCTCAATTTGGAATGTTGATTCATAATTTATGTCCAAAACACAACGTGCTCATCCCCAACCGACTGAAATTTCGATACTACCCACTAAACCTAGGCAACCTAACTCCATATGAATTCCCGTGTTCCCAATCCAATCTTATGTAACTATCAAATTTCCTCAAAGTTCCCAATTCAACTTTAACTATTTAACCCAAGTAAATCCTCTCATGTCCCGATTCAGCCCTAACAGCTCCCTAAATTCATTCTAAGTTCTTGATTCAACTGAAACAACTACTAAATTTGTTCTACAATACGGATACTCAATATTTACCAACAAATTCAATTGAATTTTGAAATTACTAATAGTTTAGAGTATGAGACCACCCACCTGGAATTCTCGGGTTTCGGGGTTGATTTTCGGGCTTTCTTACTTCGTCTTTTTGGTCTCGGTCTCTCTCTCTGCCGGTTATTACTCAATCTCTCTCGGTTCTCGCTTCCCCGCTTCTAGTTCGCCGTTTCTGGTTCTCACTACCTCTCGGTCCGGCCCTCGCGTGCTCGCTGCCGATCTTCCTTCCTTGTCGCCGCTCTTTTCCCGGTTCCTGGTCTTTCGGACTCTCTCGCGTCTATCTCTGTTTTGGGCTCTTCTTTCGCCTCTCACTCTGTCCCAGCTTGCTCACTCTTTTCCTTCACTCACATCGCCGGCTGCCGTCTTCGGTCCGAGGTGTTCGCGAGCCCCCTCGGTCTCCTTGGCCCTCGCACCGCTGCCCATCTTTCTCTCTCTCTCTTTCTCCACTCGATCCTCCCTCTTTCCCTTTCCTTTGTTATGCTTCTTTTCCTTCGCCTTCCTAAGGCATCGCTCTCCTTTTGTCCACCGGCCGCCGGACAGGCCACCGCCTTCATCTCTGTTCCTCGCTCTCTCTCTCTCCTTCTTTTGCTTACTCGCTTCTATTTTTGGGTGACCCCGATCCTCGCTTCCCTTCCTTTCTTTCTCTCTCTTTTCGTGGCTTCATCGGAAAAGGCCACACGTTTCCTTTTGACACTAATCTCCTCCTCACACTTAACACCTAATTGCCCCTCTTCCATTCTACACTAATCTACTTCTAAACCTAACACTTAATTCTCTTTCTATTACTCTTAGCTCTCATTTCCCTTTTTGGTAAGCAATATTTAGAGTAGACCCAAATAAGCAGCGTAAGCGGTCTCGGGTTTTTATTTAGCGAGTCCGTCGGAAAATTTGGAGGAAGGAATTAACATATTTCACTAATTATAGTTACGCGAACTAGTAATAATTCGCTCAAATAAATCTACGAATATATTCCCGCGTATATATATTTTAGTTATTCAACCTACTTTATTTAATTAAAACTAAATAATTAACTTCAACTCATATAACTACCTAACCCAAAATTATGGGTCTTACACCTTCACATCCATCCCGATCAAGTGTGATCATCAAAGTGCAATTAGCATTACAAAGAATCCAATTTAGTAATAAAAACTAAAGCACATCAAGGTCAGATATCATTTTCTAAGAGACCACTCGGAAAGGGTGATATTGAAGTTGAACTTATTCCTACCAAGTTTCAATTAGCTGATATCTTCACAAAACCTTTGAGTGAAGACCAGGTTTGCTTTAAAAGGAATGAACTTGGCATGATGATTGCATGATTAATTGAGTGATTGCATGAGAATTTATAAGTTTAATTATTTATTATCTATTCTGAGTGAATAACTAGTGGATCAGTTGAAATATGATGAAACTAAGCTATAAGTTATTAAGTTTCGAGTGTGTTCTGAGTACCTCGGACACATCATCGAATCGAGTTTGTTTTGAGAAAAATGGACATCAAAATTCTGAGATCTTCTAAATCAATAAAGAATCTTGGAAATATTTTTGAAATTTTCATTTTCTCTCTCTGTCACACGAACAGTTAGGACACTAGCTGTTGGAAGGAAGCAGTTTGAAGTAACCGTTAGACACTAGAATGCTAAACGGTCGGCTAGCCGTTACTCGACTACTGAGTAAGTAAGGCCTTTGTTCCTTGAGATCTGTTGATTTATAAATAGCATATTTTCATCCTCATTCACTCACTTTGCTATTTCTCACACTCTTAGTTTCTACACTCGAACTCAAATTTTCATGCTCAAACACTCTTCAAAAAGGCTATAACAAATTCTTTCTCTTTCTCCGACAATGCCTAAGAGAAGAAGCGCAACCGAAGGAGGGTCGACCACCAAAAGGCTATAACACGAACCACCTAGCCCGAAAATCCACATAGGGATTCTTCTAAAGGCAAGGCTCTCGCCTTTGATAAGCCAAAGCAAATTGTAGCCCACCATTATTTTCTCAAAGAAAAATTCTTTCTATCCACCAAACTTTCGTGGATGAAACCTCTTCTCCACACAAGAACTTTTTAGTATCTATGCTTCGTGATTACATCTAGCCCCATCTTCTCACTGAATTTTATTCCAACATGACCGCAAGAGACAATGTAGTCTCTTTTCTGGTTCAAGGGAAGATTATTTGCATTAATCTCTCTCTTCCCACAAACTCTTTAAGGTTCAAACTCTTTTTCGAACTCAAATCCCATTCCTTTCAATGAAATCACCGATGATTTCTTTGATAAGTATGCCGAGTTGTTCCCAAGTATATCCCAAGTGTAGACACGTAAAAAGTGTCGTCCCTTATCTACTTTAATTCCGTATTTTATATTGTTGGCTCGATAATGAAATCACAAATCTTGTTAGAGGATTTGGATCACCGATCGAATTTGATTGGTTCGACTGAAGCCAGTAAACCATAAAGAACCCTTAGCACCACATAAATAGCCTTTTGCCTTGGGTGGGTCCAAAAATCCCTTTTTCGGACGGTCCAAGCCCAAGTCAAGCCTCCAAAGACAACGGAGTCCGAGTGCTATATACTCGAGAAATTTCAGGCTTAAAATTCCGCATTTCACTTTTGTCCAATTAGACACAGAGATGAAGACCTGAAGACGAGTGTTAAACGTTGCATTTCATGATCACCAATATCAAAGTGCTACGTTTAAGCTCTAAGAAAGTCCACTCGAGACTAGGAGCTTCTCCCTTAAGACGACGTCGTATGGCTAACACCCCGTACCCGATTTCTTTAGTGGAATGCTATGTCTTTGGCCAGGACACTCCTCGTTCAGCACGCTAGGGCACAAAACCCTAGGCATACCCCGGTTGGCCGGTGCCCTCGACCGAAACTCTATTGAATTTTATCCTATTCTATCCAGTCTTATCACTTCGGTTTTGGCCCCGTTTTTCTACTTAGCCTTGGACCGCTGGCCGAGAGCAACCCTGAGTCATTTGTGACCTACGCCTATCCCTAAAAATAAAGAGCCTTGGCTCTCATTTCAAGGATGGCTTCAGCCTATGCTTCTCGCTTCCAAAACAGCTTCTAACAACCTTCTCTTAAAACGTTACTCTACTAAAAAGTAATCAAATATTCCTTTTACTAAACATTGCCGTTGAATCCTTGCTAAGAACTAACGAATATTCAGTTATTCTAATCTCTTGACATTCATTCAGTTGATCTTTTCTACTCCCTATAAACTCAACTTCTCAAAACTCATAAATAAAAAGCACCTTTCCTTGATTCACCGTCGTTGCATCAAGAGATCCAATGCGAGAGATCCAGATTAGCGGTAGGAAAACCCGAGGGTGATCAATTTAGCCTTCGAACGGTTCTTTAATTTTATGTTTTTTTATCGCTTTCCGTATTATGGATTAGAGCTGTATCGCTTTTATTTCCTCCCTCCCGATGTAATCTTTAAAGTTTCTCGCTTGTCCTTTGTTTCGTTTTTATTTTCCTTTACCACTTTCCTTTTATTTACCTTTATTACATTCGTTCATGTTTTGTTTGCTTTAATCTCGTTTAGCATGTTGTGTACTTGTGTTTAGTATGTCATTTTAATTCGTTGCTCAAATTAGTAATGGACGTCTTCCAGCGGGCATAATGGAATGGTTTTCCCTACATTTCGTACTCCACGCCCGAATCCGATTCTTAGTTCTAAGACCAATGGAGTCATTTTAGCCTTTTTCGGTCATAGTTTTTCCATACTAAGATCGAAAGAGAAAATTTTCGTTTTTGGTTTTGTTACTTTTTCTTCCTTAAAAAAATTGACTAGCGATTCCTCTTTTTGTTCATTATTTCTATTCAAATTGCATCTCGGCTTTTCTGAGTGCGGAAAATAAATTTGGACATCTCGGACTCGCTCGCCGGGCCAAAGGCCACGGCTGATTCCTTCGATAGTAACCTATGGCCGGCGCCACGACTAGAAAGCCAGCACCCAATGGTCATTGGTCGTAGCTTCGGTTCGATTAGTGTTTTTATACTAATGTGGCCCTAAAGCCGCACCACGATTTAATATTCTAAATTTAATTTATTTTTTTAGTTAAGAAATAACATCCCGAGAATTGTGAATACAATTTCTAAAAATAAAATAATTAATAAAAATGCCAATCAATTTAATTTAATTCATCTTTAATGAGATTTAATATGGTTCGAAAATCTTAATAAAAGTTCATCCCCACTTTCTAAAATTCATCTTTCAAAACCTCAAACTCATTTTCCAACCTTTTCAAAAACCCATACGCCAATTCGTGGAGAAAACTCGGTGGGTTTGGTCCCGATGGGAGTCGCGATGTCTGTGGGTTCCTACAATGAAGACTCCACTTGGGAGTAATCACTTATTAAGAGGACAAAACTTGAAAATTTGAGTAGTAAATTTTAATAATGTATTTTCAGTAGGCATCCTACATTTAGGAACCTTTGAACATAGTCTATTATCGTTATTGGACCATAGGACAAATTTATTTTACCCCATTTAACACTTCGGTAAAAGGCTTCTATCTGCGTCCCGTGGGGCCCAACTAGGCTTGATTGCCAACGGAGGCGGTATCGCTTCCCTCATAGCACGTTTTCTTGGTTCACCGAGAGGCACCGAGGATTTTGGAATTTTTCTTGTCGTGCCCTACAAGAAAGACCAAATCCTCGGAGTATGAGTCACCATGTATCCTACTTAGTCTAAACCTCTTTTGACCATAGATCTTTTTACTATTAGGTGGTCCCCTTTGCCTTCATTTGCATGCTTGAATGAGTGTGTTTGTTTTAGATTTAATCTTCTACTTGTGAACCTTGAGGAATAGGTGAGGAGTGTTGATTTGTCCTTGCATGGTTGCAAATAAAATACCTTAAAAATTATCTAGAGTCAATCCATTATGTGCATTTAGCCAAAAGTAAAACTACCTTTTCCTTTTAGATCGGTCCATTACTTGCACTTCGAGTTATACAAAAACTTGCTTTAAGCGGTCTAGGTAGTAACCGCCAGTCGGTCTAGAAGGGTCCTACCAAGGTTCCCTCTATCCTTTTAGCATAAGTTTCTAGATTGTTGTCGGCCTTATTATTTATCTACGTCACCATTTTTCATTTAGCAAAAATAAATTCATCTCAAATTAGGTGAGCCCATTTTGCATTTTCATTTAGTCAAAATAAATTCATCTCAAATTACGTGAGTTCATTTTGCATTTTCATCCAAAATAAATTCATCTCAAATTAGGTGAGTCCATTTTTTTCATTTAGCCAATATGATCTCAAATTAGGTGAGTTTATTTTTTTATTTAGACAAAATAAATTCATGTCAAATTAGGTGAGTCCATTTTACATTTTTCATTTAGCCAAACTAAATTAATCTCAAATTAGGTGAGTCCATTTTTTTCATTTAGTCAAAATAAATTCATCTCAAATTAGGTAAGTCCATTTTTCATTTAGTCAAAATATATTCATCTTAAATTAGGTGAGTCCGTTTTGCATTTCGTATTGCATTTTAGCCAAAACAAATTCATTCCAAATATAGGAAAATGCATTATCATATTTCATCTAGCCAAAATAAAAGCATCTTTTATTAAGGATCAATCATTCATGCAGTATGCATTAACTAAACTAAGTCATAAGTCATTGCATTCACTTCATTTTCTGTTGCATTCTTTATGTACATCCAAATAATAGCACATGCTGTGTCTCCTCGGGTCCTGCACTTAAGTCCCTTCCTCCCAAGAGTGGTATTCTTTCATATGGTCATAAGCCTCATCCTTTGGGCTGCAGAATAGGGAAGTTTGCCGCAATTGAGTGTCGTCGGAATCCAAGCTCCAAAAGGTTAGAACACTCGAACATGGAGTCCGACACATCTTCTCCACGATCCGCATTATGTTCCACTCCACGGTCTCGCACCGGTGCAACATATTTCAGTGCACACCACACCGGTTTAGTCAATTCTTCGCTGTAAGACAAGTACCTAGAAAAATTTCCCTTTTAATGGACGGATCTCTAGAACAGTCTCCTATTCTTGCTTTGCTTAATGAAAATTCAGCGAGAGTGGAAGCTGGGATAGATGCTCGGGACGAGAAGATAACATCTATATCAAGTGATGTTAAGGCTATCCTAAAATCTATTGAGGACGAGTAAGAAAGAGGAAGAAGCGAACGATTAAGAAAAGGAGGCAAAGTAGCTCCTCCACCTTCACCTCGTTTATCTCCTTCAAACAGTCCAAAACAAGAATCCTCGAAGAATGCATCCAAACCTCAACTTGATTCACGTGTAGATGAAATATAACAAATGTTAAGGAAGTCACCTATGTTTAGTAATCACTATTTTTATCATAAGGGATTCACTTCAATCCCTAAAGGAAATTACCCCTAAATTAACCATGCCTAATATCAAGTTTAGAGGTTCCGAGAATCCCATCATAATGTTCGCAACTTCTTGGGAGCAATGACCCTTAAGAACATTCCGGAAGACACTTATCACATCATCTTCCCATGGACTTTCATTGCTGAGTAATGAAGTGGTATAACGTGGTCGACCCATGCAAGGTCACCAATTGGACTGATCCGTGCAAGGAATTCCTACATCAATACTCCTATAACACTTATCCGCCAGTTACTCTTAGAGACTTAGAATTAATAAAAATAGGCGAGAAAGAAAGCTTCACAAACTTTCTCACCTTTCTTTCTCACCGGATAGAGAGCAAAGGCTGCCCGCATGGTAGATCGACCCTCCGAGAAGGACCAAGTTAGGATCATCGTGAAGAACCTTCAACCCGCCTAAAACCAAGCACCTCAAGTTCTTACCCATGATGAACTTGTCAACCCTTAGAGATGCTGGCATAATAATAGAAGAAGAGTTGTCCACCACGACCACAAAAGTCTTGACGGGGTACAGTGGTAATTATCAATGCAAAGATAAGAAAACCTCCAATATAGGTAAAACTAATAAGGGTACAGATGTTAATTCCCTCAACAGGAATACTAACTACACTCCTATTGATACTACCTATACTAAAGCCCTTGATCTCCTGCTAGCTAAGGGAAAAGATTGAATTGCCGACCATTAGAGCGTAAGTAGAAACTGTGAAACAGTCCACAAACTAGGATGCGGGAAAATTTTAAAAATACCATCGTTCACAAGGACACGACACCGAGCGGTGTTGGACGTTCAACAATAAACTAGAGAGTATGTTTTGAAATCGTCAACTCTGTTTACCTAAGGCTACCTAAAAACCAAGTAATAACAAAAATCCTTTTAGCATCACCTTAGCTATTATCCATGAACCCATTTCGAGTCACTGGGACCCGTCTGTCTTTATCCAAGACATCGATGAGTCCAAACCACTTCTTAGCTTCCCTCGTTTAGATTCGAGAGGTCCATAGATTGTGGGTAAGTGACGAAGAAGATGTCTACGAAACAAGAAAAACAGATGATGAAAACAATGACGACTTCGGGGCACACCACCCTTAGATGAAGAAGACTTTTGGGGAGAATCTAAATGTCCATAAATCCAATTCCTTACTAGATCTTGATAACATAATGCACCCCGGGTCCACAAAAGTCTTAGGAAGCCCCAAAAGAGCTTGAATCCGCAAAAGACAAAGACCCAATCCCTAAACAACTTCAAAAGTTAAAACCGACATTTTAATTTGGCAACTCATATCCGCTTCCCAAAAACATAGGCAAGCTTTGATTGGCACACTTATCAAGATCAAGGTCTCTCCTAAAACCACGCCTAAGGAAGCGAGTAGGATTAGTTAACGAGTGGGGATGGAACCATTACTTTTGATCAAAAGGATTTTTCCGAAGAAGGCATTGCACACAACATTGCCCTTTATTTAACGAGTAACTTGCATCAACAAGTTTGTTCCCTTAACCTAGATAGACAATGGATCAACTGTAAATGTGTGGCCCTAGAGAACTACCGGAAGGTTATGAATTAGAGAGCAACAACTCTCTAAATAGATCGTCCATCTCCGAGCTTATGAAAATTTTAAGAGAATTGTCTTAGGGACGTTGACCTTACCAATCAATATAGGGCCGATAAAAAGGAACATTGAATTCCGAGTCCTAGACATCCCAGCTACATTCAACTCTGCTCCTAGAACGCCCTTGGTTATATGATCAACAAGCGAGTACCCTTTACACTCGCATCGGAAAGTTAAGATGATCATTGAAGGTCAATTTGTAACTATCAACGAGGATAATCTCTGTGCTACTATCACCTCTAAGGAATCTGTGGTTGAGATTGATCATGATGCCAATGATGAAGAACTATATGGATTTGAGACCGATGTTGCCTTAGACAAGGATGAAGCACCTCTTAACTTCAATCCTTATGGCAACCCTAGCGTGCATTCAATGCTTAGGAAGAAGGGGTATTTTCTAGGTCTAGGTACACGAAGAAGGTCATACCACCCTATCTTTCCACTCAATTTAAACCTATAATCGTTTCAAGCAACTATCAGCGGTGTTAGGAAATAATAATTCTCTAATTTCTTAACTAATCTTAGCAACGCCACCGATGCCATATCGCAGCAGACCTCCTACTAGTAGGAATCCACCTATTAGGTAGATGATAATAGCTCGTTGCCTAGGGATAATGATCGCTTTAGAGAACGCGTACATATGACGATAATGTTTCATCGGGTTCATCGGATTCACCTATTCCCAATAAGAATCCACCCGCATTCCTATTGTTCAGTTTTAGAAGATGCTTGTAGGTCGCTCGCAGGTTTTCGAATGATTTGGTTGGGTATGACAAGTTTCGCACGCTGTTGGATGCCTAGTATGTCATCAAATTCTTCGAGCAAGGGGAACAGTTCCTTATCCCCAAACCTCGAAGAAGTGATGGTGAGGATCCCAAAGGCCGAGCAACCTTTAAGAAGGTCCAATAGACTTTCACTTTGTGAATATTGAATAATGTATTCAGCCCATATTATCATAAACCTACTCTTTCTGTATTTTTCATCTCATGCATCCAACGAGATAGGTTGTTCATGAAGTTCATTTTTTTAGAAAGCGAGTAGAAGGCACTGGGAAATTCTCTTTAGTTTGCAAACAGACTTTGCAAAAGGCATGATTTTTAGCTCTCGATGTGGGTCTAATTTATAGCAGTTTTCCATAACTCTAGAGTCGTACTACACCATAACCACTTGAATTCGTCGGCGCCCGATCCTGGGGCCGGTGTTGGCTATCGCCTTGGTCCGATCGGTTTGCTTTATTTTTTAGCCCAAGAACTCCTTGGGCCATTATCTTTTTGCCCCAACCAAATATTATGCGCGCCATATTACTTCTTAGACCATGCACTTAAGAATTCCCATTTTTATTTGAATTATTTTCTTTTGGGGAGAATGGGGGCTAGTGTAAAAATATTTTTTTTAAATTCGTCTTGGTAATTTTCCCTAAGAATTTTTGCATCATATTTAATGAAAGAACGCATTTTTAGAATCGAGTTTTTACATTTCATCTCATTGCATAAGAATCACAACATTACAAAATAATAAATATTAAACAACAATAGCACCCTACAAGGGATCCACAAATCTTCGCCATCGGAAGCGTCATTGAAGATGTAATTCCCGAAGTTCTCTAAGAAGGATGTGGAAAATCGGCGCTGTCCACTACCTTGAGAAGTGTAGGCTCTCCGGTCCCAAGATTGAGATGCTCCATGGGATGGTCCACTATAAGAAGCCCGAGGGAAATGAAGTGGGTTTCCATGACGATCGAAGGCTTGAAGAGGCAAGATATCCAAACTCCTCTCGGAAAGTTTAGGCCCCGCACTAGAAGAACTAAGCTCGAAGGTGCTAGACCTCGCTCGGAAGTGTTCTAACGATGTGCACATCATGACGAACACCGTGAAGTACCTACTTTGGACGAACCACCGGAAGGTACATGTTGGCTAGATTGATGCGCTTATACCCTATGTCCACTAAGGAGGCCTCCCGATGAAGACGCTCTAGATCACTGGCTCCACAAAAATGAAGGAGCAATTAGCACACCTATTAAAAGCTCAAAAGAGTTAGCATAACACTAACTAAAGACTCACTTGAAAGGTTGGGAAAGTCCTCCCGAGTAAGGAAGTCTCGGATTCCTCTAACAACCGATTGGAGTCCGATGGACATGGTTCGGGATTGCTCCCAATCACACTACACAGTTTATTCAATAGTATTAGCAAAAAACTTTTAGCATGCAACTTAAAGTAAAGAGCATGAAACTCTTACCCCTCGTTAATTTCTAGGGAAAGGATGCCCAACACATTCTTCCTCGGAGATTTTAGGAATCCTCACATAACGAGGAGATTCCGTAGGTTGAGTAACATCCACATCAAGGCTTGGAATGTGGATGTCCTCCGGAGTAAGCTACCAAAAGTTGAAGTTAATTTCGGTACGAGAAATTCAGTTATGCAAAGGAGAGGAAGAAGTAGGAACTCACAAGTTGAGTCATCATCCGCCCTACATGATGAGCATAGGATATGTATAAATTGAAGAATGAGGTATAACGATACCCGGTGGTATCCTCAACTTGCTCCTGTTGGGAAAGAGAGCGAAAGTAGAACATGGTTGGTGGTGGATCCAAAGGAACAAACAGAGGCCATGTATTAATATGGATTTGTGGTGTGAGTCTTTCACCGAGGTACCAACAAAACCTAAAAGGACCCTCAAACATGATCCTATTTTCACTTAACTCCCATGTTATGGTTACACTTGGAGGGAGTTGGAGTTGGGCCCAAGGATGGAAATTGACCTACACATATAAGATTTATATGGACACAAACAAGCAAAAGTGAAAAAAAAAGAAAACGGGCATAAACCGTGCATAGCGAAGGCTGGCACCAGCCACGGCCAGGCCTACAATGTCCACCACAGGCAGTGGGCGGGGCAGCCAGCAAGATAGTGAAGTCAAAATTTTCCGGGCACATTTTTAAGGTTAATTTTGAGTCTAAAATCAACGTCATCGGAGCCACACGGTTGAGGGTGGATCTCAAGAAGCCTATATCATGCATCTTAGACTATTAAAGATAGATTTTAGCCCATGATATGGAGGCCGGAAACATTGGATAATTTGTTGAGTCGGGAGAAAGGTGCAGAAAGTATTCATACAACCACAACTACATTTTACGAATTAAGTAAGATTTTTATCCACACACGATAAAAACATATTGGGAATACATGAAGAATTAGAGCATACCTCAATAATCTTCCACAAGCTGTACAAGGGAAGATAGTTGGTCAAGTCTTTTGGGTTTTGTGTGTCGTACACCGACACGGAGGCCCATTATAAGTATGTGGGAGCGCCCCACTTAAACTCTTTTATTTCGTCAAGGTCCAGCTAAATTCACCAAATAGTGAACGTGAACCTTAGAGGCTTGGTTCGAAAAAGCACCGTGCTCAACAAGAGACCAAGCACAATTCGAACTTCTTGTTGTAGATAATGTCGAGGCCAAAACCTAACATTCTCAAAAGCCTCGAAAATAATGGTATACTTAAAAATGTTTTCCGGAGGAAACCTACTTGCCACTGGACCGAAGAGATGGTGAAGGTAGTCGTGATCTTTGTACAGATTTCGGTTATAAGTTAGGGGCCTCCCGAGAAGCCCAAACTAGATAAAACAGCAAAATCAAAAGGAGCTATGGTCATTTCCCGAAGGGAAGGTGGAAAGTGTTGGTGGTATCCCAAAAGCGCTCACTAATGGCCCTAATGAAATCATGCTCTCTTTTATCACAAAGATAGTTTAAAGCATGAAAGAGAGATTTTTAGTACAAGAACTACTCTAAATGAGAAAAGGAAGAAATTTAAGTCAACTAGCTTACCGAATGAGTGATGGTAAGTGAAGAAATTTGATTTTCAGCCTCAACCAAGAGGTCATTTGGGTTCCATTTGTTATGATGATGCCGCTCTTGCTCAAGGAAGTTATCTTGGGCAAGCTTCTCAGCTCTTGTCTTCCTAGTGGGATGAGCCTTTCTCCTAGACTTTTTTGAAGAAAAGATTTTGGAAACCAACTAGTTTTTAAGAAGAGTAAAGAAAGAATGGACAAGAGCAAGACAAGAATGCAAGAGAGGAGTAGTGTGTGCAAAATGAACACACCAAGCACCCTTTTATAGACCCATTCGGTCAAGCCAAGGCAAGCATGCAAGACAAGAGTCAAAAGAGGCAAGGAGACAACGGGAATCCGGCAGAGCACGCTAAGGCCGGGCCCGCCAAAGGCCGACGGTGCCGGCCACGAGGCATGGTGGTGTCCCTTCAATGGCGACTTTGTAGCCCTAGCTGGTGGCCTAGCTTGTGAAGTCCTATCGGTCGTGGCATGTGATTTCTTGGCATCATGTTCCTGTAAGTGGGGGCTTTTGGACCCACCAAATTAGCTTTTTAAATCAGATTTCCAGTTTATTTTTGACTAAGTTATTCGGGTAAAACACTAAAATTTATTCAATTTGATTATCCAATAACCGGAATGTTATTACAACATATTATCAAGACAAGCTTCGGATCGGAAACAATCGAAGTTTTAACATGAAAATCTACCAAGCTTTAGGCTCGATAAGGCTAAGCTTAGGATCATCTTATCGAACTTCGGAACACATGCATCGCTATAAAGTCCAAGCCCCATCTTGGAGTTCGGGTTCGACAATAACCAATTCCGTGTATTATACAACAATTGATATTAAAATCACCACATATGATTGAGGTAAGTATCCTTTAGTGTCTACTTTGACCCTTCGTCTTTCGGACTCGGTCAAAGTGGGGGCTAACTGTAGACACCTAAAAACTATCGTGCCTTATCTCCTTTAATTCTGTCTTTTACATTGTCGACTCGATGATAAAATCCGGAGTCCTATTTGACGATTTGGAACATGAACTGAATTTGATTGGTGCAATGGAAGCCGATGAAACCATAAAGAAACCCCGAGCACCACATAAATAGCCTTTTGTCTTGGGTCGGTCCCAAAATCCTTTTTCCTTACACACGATCGAAGCTCGGGTCAAGCCTTCAGAGATAACAAAGTCCAAGTCTTGTATACACGGAAATTATAGGCTAAGAATTTTGCATTTCACTTTTGTCCAATCAAACACGGAATCGAAGACCTAAAGATAGTGTTAAACGTTGCATTTCATGATCACCGGTATCAAAGTGCTACGTTTAAGCTACAAGACAATCCGCCGGAGACTAGGAGCTTCTCCCTCAAGACGACATCGTATGGCCGGCAGCCTTTACCCGCATTTCTTAATTGGAAGGCTATGTTTTTGGCTAGGAGACCCCTGTTCAAGCATGTTAGGGCACAAAATCCTAGGCATACCCTGGTTGGACGACATGCTTAACCAGAATTCTATTTGGTTTTATCCTATTCTATCCAGTCTTATCACTTCGGTTTTAGCTCGGTTATTTCTTCTTAGCCCTGGACGCTTGGTCGAGAGCAACCCCATGTCATTTGTCACCTAGACCTCTCCCTATAAATAGAGATCCTTGGCTCTCATTTCAAGGACGACTTCAGCCTATATGTCACACTCTGCCAAAACAGCTTCGATGACCTTCTCCTAAAATGTTACTCTACTAAAAAGTAACGTCGAAAATTCTTTACTAAACATCACCGTTGAATCCTTGCTAAGAACTAACGAATATTCAATTATTCTAATCTCTTGGTATTCATTTAGCCGATCGTTCCTACCGCCTATAAACTCACCTTCTTAAAACTCACAAACAAAAAGCCCATTTCCTTGATTCACAGTCGTCACATCAAGAGATTCGGTGTGGAGATCCATATTAGCGAGATGGGACAACCTCACAAGCATCAATTCGGCCTTCGAACGGTTCTTTATTTTTATGTTTTTTATCGCTTTCCGTATTATGGATCGAGTTGTATCGCTTTTATTTCCTCCCCACCCCATGTGACCTTTAATGTTTCTTGCTTTTCTTTATTCTCGTTTTTATTTTCCTTTACCGCTTTCCTTTTATTTACATTTATTGCTTTCATTCATGTTTTAGTTACTTTAATCACATTTAGCATGTTGTGTGCTAATGTTTAGTACGTCATTTTAATTAACTACTCAAATTAGTAATGATCGTCTTCGGACGAGAGGAATGGAAGGGTTTTCCCTACATTTCGTACCCTCAACCCCGAATTCGATTCTCGGTTCTAAGACTCGATGAAGTCATTGTAGCCTTTCTCGGTCTTAGTTTTTCTATACTAAGATCAAAAGAGCAAATTTACTTTTTTCTTTTTGTTAGTTTTTTCTTCCCTAAAAAGGTGACTGACGACTCCTCTTTTTTGTCCTTTATTTCTATTCAAATTTCATCTCGGTTTTTCGATCTGCGAGTAAATACATTTCGATATTTGAACGTGCCTAGCAAGGCAAACGCCATGATTGACTCCTCAACCGTGACCTATGGCCGGTTCCCTTACTGCTAGGTGTCGGCTTCGGCTAGCACCGAGGGGTCGATGGTCGTGGCTTTGGTCCATATTAGTGTTTTTACACCGATCCGGCCCTAAAGCCTCACAATAGATTTAATATTCTAAATTTAATTTATTTTGTTTAGTTAGGAAATAACATCCCGAGAATTCTTAAAGTAATTTCTAACATTAAAATAATTAATAAAAGCGCAAATTAATTTAATTTAATTCATCTTTAATTAGATTCAATAAAGTTCGAAATCTTAATAAATGGTTCATCCCACTTTCTAAAATTAATCTTTCAAAACACCAAAATCATTTTCTAACCTTTTAAAAAACCCATACGCCGGTTCGTGGGGAAAGCAAGGTCCGGTTCGGTCCAAGTGGGGCCCGTGAGGCCATGGGTTCCTACATCAAGACCAAAATGAACTTTGCTTGTGACTCGGATGAGGTCCGAAGCCGGACTTCTCGCTTTATCTTAATGAGAACCGTATTCTCCTTTTATGCATCCAAGGAGAACCCCAATAGTAAGGTTTTCAATGTTTTGTGTGATATTCTAGAAGGGTATAAGGTTGACCTCTTCCCTTTCATTATTGAGCAAATAGCTTCGTTCCCACAAATCGAAAGAAACCCCTTCCTTTCGGAGCTTTACTTACTACTGTTTTTGCTCACTTCAATGTGGATCTTCCCGATGATCCTCTTAAATGTCTTGAGCCAACCATCTGTGTAGGCAAGGCTAAGGTAATAAGCCTAAGATACCAGGAAACCTCACCTACTGTGTGGGTTCACTCGTTTGAACATCCACTGCCTCCTTCTCGGACTCGGAATCGTTCGAAACTCCTCTTCTTATAGCTGGTCGATCTTCTTCCTAGCCTGCCCCTTCTATGGATTTAGTTCGGAAGGTGGCCTCATAATTTGTTGCTCTTGCCAAAGTGTTACAATAAAATTTTGGTGCTTTTCTTGCTTTCATGCCTATATTGACTCGGCTTTAGAGCACGACTCGGAGCTGAAAGAAGTCATCGGGAGGCAGCAAGACTAGATCAACCGTCTTCACGAGTGCAGATCCTATGCCGCTAAGAACTCGTAGTCCAATTCGGACTTAGAATCATCCTCAAAGTCTTCAAGCTTTAATGACTAAGATTCGGAAGAAGAAGAAGAAGAAGAAGAAGAAGAAGCTAGAGCGAGGCCAAGCTGAAATTTAAGGAGAAAAGGAACCCGAGGTTATCTCCTCATAACACACTAAGTCCGCCTCGAAGAGGTTCGGGATGTTGGTCAATCCCGGCCTCGGCCTTCCGCACAACCATCTCAAGATGAAGAAGCCGAGGGCTCGGAGGAAATAGAGGAAGAAGAACCTCTAGTACAAAGGACTACCCTTCAAGCACAAGAACTTCATCTCCTCTTGCCACATATTCCACCTGCAGCTGACCTCATATCAAGGCTACCGTCGCAGAAGAAGGGGTCCTCGTTCCTCCTCCTCCACTCACACTACTCCACCTCCTCTCGGATTTAAATTTTTTCCCAACATTTTTGTATTGCTCTTTCATCCCTCTTCACATTATTTTGATGAAATACATAGGGGAGATAAATCTTGGAGAAATCTAGGAAAGATAGTTAGTTGCTCTAGGGGAGCTTTCTTATTTATGTTCTTTGTATGTCTTTGTATTTATTTTTCTAAGTAATGAAATTAAGCTATTTCGAGCATCATTGGCTTTTGCTATTCATAATTTTTCCGCTCCGATAATTGATCATATCTATTTCACTTACTCTAATAAATGCACCGATATATATATCTTCACTCTTATATATGTACGGTTAGCATCAATTTGCTATAATAACGAATTCCGACTTATTTCCACCAAGAACATCTTACGAGTCATTCGTTTCTAAACCATGAAAACTTAACTATCTCGGACTTTTAACTCTTGTTACAAGTGTTGAATGTCTTTCATAAAAAAGGGAGATTAAAGACTCGGGTATAACTCTCTATCTCTCTATGGTTTTGAATTAAAGTCATTGTCACTCTTTAAGAAGCTTATCTTTAAGTTTTCAATACTTGTTTGACGTACTCAAAAACAATTATTGAGTAAAACACACATCTCCGGGTTTCCGACCTACTCATATGCAACTCGGACAGTTGTCATAAGTAAATAATTTCACATGCATAACTTATTCTAAATTTTTACTTTCGTATTAACTGGAAAAGAATTACTAAATTAATTCATACTTCTAAGTTAAGTTGATTAACCGAAATTATTTACTCGATCATGTTGATGCAATGAGTCTATATAATTTTAATCTGTTATTCATCTAAAAGATCGACACAAAATGGAATTAGAACCTATTGAATATTAGAATTATAAAATTCCATTATCTCAAGATAAGGATAATTAAGTGCTTAATTATTAGCAATTAATTATTATCATTGCCTAATCTTGGATCAAAGTATTTTTATACTTTGAGTAACACTTTGATTTGCTTTTGTAGGTTGATTAAAGTATTTCAATCTCATTTTAAAAAAAAAAAGCAAACGACTTCTAACCCGTTAAACACCAGCAGACAGAAAAGTACTTGTTTTAGGACAACGCTCGGACACCAGTATCGGTATTGTTTGTTACCAAATTCGATAAACTTCAACTTTGATTCTAACAAATGTTTCCACCCCAGATCTTAGTCACAACTAGTGGGTTAGACCACCTTTTGAGCCAAGGACCAAAGCACAACGTTTATATTTGCAATGACTCCTTTTCCGAAGGACTTAAACTACCCGTTACAATGAATAGTTAAGTTTCCCAGTCCAGAATCAGTCATAATGGCTACTCCACCCTACTGTGTATAAATAGAAGTCATCCTACAAGACTAGAAGATTGACAAAATTACAAAAATTGAATCATACTCTCTCAATCTTTATCTTTTAACTCTGTACTTAAGTTCTTACTTTCCGAGTTGTAAATAAGATGTCTTGTAAACACTCTTACTTACTTCAATTCTTTGTAAAGTTCCTTGACTGATTGCTAAAGGTTAACTTTGCTTAGTTTTCCCTAGCTATAAGGGTTATCTCGGTTAGGAAGTACTAGAACGAGATAAGGGAATTTCTATGTTTAGGAAAACTTGTGTTGAATTGCCTAAGGGAGGAATTTTGTGAGAGTGAGTTCTTGTATTTTGTGGATTTAAAATAGTAGATTTGACTTGGTGTCTACATTGACACTATCCCTAGTTTTCTCGCCCTAGGAGGGTTTTGCACGTATCTTCCGAGTTCTATTTTTTTAGTTCATTCTAGACTCGAATTATTTTCTAAGTTTGTACTTTATAGAAAATTCTTTTATTACACAAAATTTCCTTCTCACCTGATTCCCTACCCCTCTAGGGTGATTCATACTCTCAAAAGCAAACCTTCACCAATAATACCCTAATCTTTGAACCTTTTGTACCAACATTTTTCCATTCATGTTAAGGTTCACACTCTCGACTGTGGACTTCGACTATTATGTGCTTTGCTTCAAATTAATTCACGTAAAGTTAATTCCCATGTCAATTTTCTTGTACATATTTTCCTGATTTAAGTCCTGGGGTGCTAACATGTACATTACTTATTAGGATATAGGAGTGCAACCCTGTGTTTATTCCCAATTGGCCAAATATTGATAAATATCGAAGTACCATCAAGTTTTGTCGATACTAACTTGCAAACCGCGGAAGTGTGGAGGCTAATTCCTCCACTCTATGTAAATAGGGATTGAATTAATTCCACTTGGGATGTTTATTATTGATGCTAGTTTAGTCATAGAATTTGTTAATTTATTGTGGTCTCGTGGAAGTTAGATATAAGAGATCGTCAAATAGTTTTGTTAATTCTAGTAAATGTGCATGATAGTGTGCCAAAGCTTCGCTCCTTACCTTCCCTTTTTGTGAAATTTGATTTATGATCAAACTTGAATCTCCATTGACTAAAATATTCTTAATCCCTATTTCTATTGCAGCTTATTGTCCAGGTGATGTATGCTTTGTAATCTACACCTTTCTTGGTTACCTCGATGTCCAATCTAACCAAACTAAGAGTATGTGCTCCTTCGATTGAGATCAGTAGATTTCCCACTCGAAGCCTTTTTTATTAGAAGTACGATGAAATACATGATCCACATATAGACTTATATTTGTAATATCTCATTATCCGGGAAATTGAATTATTTTGGTCGTGATTCCATTGTCTCGTAGTCTTTTAGAACTTCGAGACAGGTCTCCTTTAATTGCCTTTTCCGGGACATACCTAAGCTCTAACTCTAATAGCATTACTCGTCCGAGTAAGTTATCTAATAATTGATTAGATGGTTTCTCTAGGAAATACTTTATTTGCCATCGGTGATACTACCTGTATCGAATGGCTTACCATGTAGTGTATGAGCTTTTGGGGGCCCAAACTAATGGGAAGGATGTTTCTTTAGAGGAGTATACCGAATTTTGTACTCCAAAAATTTCCTACTTAGGTAGTACACTACTCTTTCTTCCTTGTCATCCCGTTGAGCTAGCATGGCTCCCATTGTAGTTTTTGTAATGGTCGGATATAACAACAATGGTACTCTAGGTTGACATGAAACTAACACTTGCAGATTTTCTAAGTATGCTTTCACTTGCTCAAATTCTGCTTGGAATTCTTCGTTCCAAGTTGTCTTTGCCCCTTTTTGAGCTTCTTGAATATCAACGTACGGGCCATAGTTAGTTTTTATATGAAACGAATAATATATTGAAGATGTCTTAGGAAACCTCATACCTGTTTCTCGGTTTTTAGTAGTGGCATTTCTTGAATAGCTTTGATCTTGGATGGATTAACTTAATTCCTTAAAGATTAACCACATAACCCAATGAGCTTAACTTATGTCACTCTAAAGGCACAATTCGAGTGTCTAGGCGATCTCATCGCTCAAATCTATCTTTAGAATTAATGATCATGTCATCCGTGTAAACCTCAACTTCCTTATGAACCATGTGGTGCAGTAAGGTCATAGTTGTCCTCTAATACGTTCCCCTAATGTTGTTTAATCCAAACGACATCATCACATAGCAATAAGTACCCCATTGAGTTATGAAGGTAGTCTTGTCCATGTCTTTCTTTACCATTTTGACCTAGTGTTAGCCACCATAGCAATCCATAAAGGATAGGGCATGGCCTCGTCGTATTATCGACCAAGATGCCTATATGAGGCAAACGAAGTCGTCCTTTTGACTTTCCTTGTTCAAATCCCTGCACAACCTGAGCATTCCATTCTTCTTAGGAACCGAGTACAATGTGTGCTACCCATTGTGGATAATACACTACTATAATGAACCCGACATCCAATCGCTTTTGAACCGCTCCCTTTGTCTTCAAAGCTTACTCCGGTTTCATTCTACAAAGCTTTTCTTTGACTCACTTACCGTTATCATAGAATAAAATTTGTTATTCCACTATGCTACGATCTATCTCGGGCATATATTTGTAAGACCAAGTAATGTGCTTGGATTCTTATTCATCTATGTCAACGATAAACCTAGTAGGATCAAACTTTGGGTACAACATAGGCATAGACAATACCCGGATGGTGCTCTCCTCTTTTTAGATTTCATATCGGATCGGAACAGTATGCCAAACATGTTATTATTCGCTAAATTAGTCTAGTCAAGGCTGGATTGTCGATTTTGAGGAGGTAGGGTGCGTCATTTTCAACCATTTGGCAATCGTTCAAGATTTATAGCTCAAGAACCATAATGACCTTCTCTTCCGGATAGCAAGGCTTAGGAAAACCATTGTAAGGAAAATCATCAACTTCCCAAAGAAAATGTGTTGAGCGTTAGGATAAGGTTTGATGGACCCAACTGTTAGAGGTGTAGTACTTTTGGCTTGAATCTCCCATTTGGCTTTGGTTATCTATTTATAACCTATCTTCAGCAAATTGCCAACCGAGGAAAGTACCCCTTCTTCTTAAGCATAGTGTGGATGATCGGGTTAGAGTAAGGATAAAAGTCAAAAGGTGCTTTGTTCTTTTCTAGGGCAGCCATATTTTCGAAAGCATATAGTTCTTCATTATTAGCATCGTGCTCGATTCAATGACTAACTCTTTGTTAATGATTGTAGTGCAATGTTATCTTCATCCATAATGACTACTTGTCCTTTAATGACCATTTGGACTTTCTAATGGAACTACTTGGTGATGATGGAGCTAAGGACATCCTAAAAGAAGGTTAAAAAGAGCGGGGATGTCCAGGACTTGAAAGTCCAAATTCTTGGCTAGTTGTCCTACATTTATTTAAAGAGTTACAATGCCTAGGACTTGTCTTTTAGAGTTATCATATGATGTAAGATGTAATTTTTTCTTTGAGAGTTGGTGCTTTCTTATCCGTAACCGCTTAGTAGTCCTCCATGGGCATATGTTAACAGCTGACCCATTGTCCACTAGAGTTAAAGGTACGAACTTGTCATTTAAAACTACTATTAAGTATAATGCATTATTGTGTGCAACACCTTGTTAGGGTAGAACTTTATTACCAAAGGTGATGGTTACTTCTCCGAGTGTTAACCACAAGTACTAGTTCTTTAGGTGAGGTCTCCAGCTTTACATCAATTTCCTGAGTGCGTCAATGAAGGCTTGTCTCGTGCTTCGAGATGCCGTTTTGATTGTCAAATCGATATATCACTTTTGACCTTTCGGATCTATTTGAAGAAAAGACAATCCTCTTTTTCACCTTCTCTTTCTTTTAGTACTTCTTGAGTTTGTTGTGGACCTTTTGGAGCTTGTGTCATCTAGACCTGGTTAAGAAGTGGACATTTGACAGCTTTGATTCTTCCCAAAGTTATTATCTTCGTGGGCTTTGTGCCCCGAAGTCATAATCACTGTCGCCTTCAGTGTAGTAACCTCGCAACTATTACCTCGTAAACATCCTCTTCATCGCAATCCTATAACCCGCATACTTGAGGGTCAATAAGAGGAAGCCTAGATTAGGGTTGAGGTTCGCTAATATCTTAAATGAGGACAGAAGGTTCCTATTTTCCTAGGATGGGCTTAGACAAAATAGGTAGAGTTAAACTAAGTTGGTTCTTGTTTTTATTTGGTTTTGAGGCAGCTTTAGGTCAAGGTAGTTGCCCATTTCCAAACATACTTTCTAGCTCCTTTTTGATGTCCAACATTACTACGTGACGTGTCTCCTTGCATGATGATATTTGTAGAATTTTCCAACATCGCAGCTTATTAGACTGTTTTAAGGTTTCTAATTCTACTGCTACGTGGGAGTTTTATCTTGCCTTTAGAGAGAAGGCGATCAAGTACTTGGCATAAGAGGTGTTAGTGGAGTGTAGTCAGTATACCTATTCAAGATGTTAACATTTGCACTTCTACTAGTAGTACCGAGTATTAGATTTTTCTTATATTTATTTTCGTTGCTACTTCGAGTAACTTAACATGACTTTTCTAGTTGTGGCAAACAACATTTTTTCAATTAACATATTAACATCACTAAGGGCAGTGAAGCTCATGAAAGGCAAGAACTTCGGATGTTGGTTGTAAGCGTGTCACACATTCTTGAGAATGATCTTTACTTGATCCTTCTCAAAGGGTTAATCAACCATGTGGGTAACCTTTGCACTCGTAACAAGTGAAGAATTTGGTGAAGCTCTCTTGTTCTTCTTGTTTGATTAGCTCTAAATGTCAAAGGGTCACTCGTAAATTAGTATTGTTGGAATATTGTTATAAAAACTCCTTCCAAAGATCTTTCATGTTTATGACCTTGCGTAGTATAGACACCTAGAGTGTATCATCCTTATTTTTTATTATAGACATCGAAAATATTTCACCCTTATCTTTTTTATTTATTTTATTTATTTTTGTTAGTCCGATAATGAAATCCAAGTCTCGTTTGCAAACTCGGGTTATAATCGGACTAAAACAACGATGACGGAACTCGAGTTGACCCTCAAACCAGGATTCGGTTTCCCAAGCTGCGAAAACGCAGCGTTTTACCTATTTTAGCAGCCAAATATGGCACATGGTTCCGAACGTCCGCACGTCATCACTTTTGGACAGGCATCGTCCGTTGATACCTTGAAACACGACACTGGAAGCAATTTTAGGGTTGCATTAAACCCGAAATTTTGCTATAAATAGGGGTTCCCCCCTCATTTTCACCCCATTTTCAACTAGAAAAACCTCCCATTTGCTAAAAGTATCTCTCCTACACTTTCTTCTCTCGCAGTCTCTCTCACTTCACTCAAAACCTCATTTTTAAACCCTCTCAAAAAGCCTCTTTGTACTTCTTTTTCCATGATTGCCCTACTCGTTATGTCTGTCGAATTCCATTGATGGCTTAAGTGCGGCAAGTGGGTCAACTTCATGTACATTCCATACATCTTGAGTTTGTGTTTTACAGTTTATTTTAATTCTTGCATTATACTTCTTTCCATGTTGTGGTTTGAAAGTTGTATAACTTTAATTTCTTCCCAACCCGATGAAAATTTTTTGTTTTTCTTAATTTCTTTTATTGCTTTCTTATATTGCTTTCGTTTATTGCTTTTCTTTATCACTTTCAAGCATGCTTTGAGTGTTTAATTTTAGTATTTTACATGTTGGTTTATTGCTTTATTTAACATAATTTAAGCTCACAATTTAGACTCGTAAAGGTTGTTTGTTCACGAGCGGAATGAGGAGCAATCCTCCTCATTTCGTACCACCGTCCCCTAACACCAGGTCATTTGTTTGACTAATGGAGTTCCTTATGAAAATCTTTTCTAATTTTAGATTTTTGTGTTGAATACGTAACAACACTTCTTTTATTTCTATTGGTTTTTATTTTATAAAACTAACTCACGACTCCCTTATTTTGGCTTTTTTATTTTAAAAAATACATCTCGGTATTTGTGGTAAAATTTAGAAAAAATTGGAACATTTTGGTAGCTTAAGCCATCTCGACCGAGACTCGTTTCATCATTTCCGGCCGGATGACCAGGTCCTGTCACTAGTCAAGGTTGGTAGCTGTCGGCCCAACTGATAACCTGGCTTAGCTTCGAACAAGTAGTTTCACCGCCTCGTCCAAGAACTTTGCGGCAAAAATGCCCTTTTTATTTCTAATTATTTTGCTTAGGAAATAACATCTCGAGACTTCGAAAAATCAATTTTGCAAATAAAATAGTTAATGAAATCTACAATCAAATTTTCACCTAAAATTATTTCAAAACCTAATTCGAAAATAAACATAATAAGAAACCCACCTCACCTAAAAGTCGATGCTCAGTGGGGAGACTTTGCCCATTTTTCCGACCGCCCTCCACCTTTCCCTCTCTCTCTCGCGGTGAGAAGGGGAGCCGAGACGGGTCCAGAGTGGCCGGGACGGGTCCGAGTGGCATGGCTCCTACAAGTGGTAATCTGTATCGAAGAAATCACTTATTAGGAGGATGAAAATCTTAATTGTTGGTTTCTATCATTTATTAAGCATTTTTTGCATTTAAGCGACCTTTAACATAGTTGTTTTTTTGACATATGGGCTTCACCCCTTATGAACCCTTTTGGAGAGGTTGAATCGTTATCTTGGTGGGTCCACTCGACTTAACAAGTGAGATGTGAATACTCTTCACTCATATCATGCTTTGTTGATTCTCGATCGAGAAGCACCGATAATTCAAGTCCCATTATGCATTGCATAAGGGACGAAAATTTCATAATATGAGCCACCATGTTAATCCGAAGTAGAATTACCTTGTGGACATAAAACTTTGGCAGTCTAAGTTGTACCTATATTTTATTTGCATGCTTGAATGAGTATGAATGCTTTTAGTATTTAACCCTCTTTTTATGAGCCTTTAGCTTAATAGATTAGGCAAGTACTTGGTCGACAAATAATCCTTGTATGGGTGTAAAAATGAAACGTAATAATAAATTCACTTGAGTTGGTCCATTTTGTGCATTTTAGTCAAAGTCAAAATTTTCTCTCCCTTTAAGGTTGGTCCATTTTTGCATTTTCCAAGTCGGTGTGTTTCTCGGCAAAAAAATGTCAATAGCGGGTCAAAATCCAGTGGGCCCTAACCAGCTCCGACCCACCACTTATTCCTCCGATTGAGTGTGTCCGCTGACCCATTCCTCCCTTCGTAGGTGCAGAGTTAAGGTCTTCTCTTGTGCATTTTCTCCGCATAATTACATTTTTTTCATTTTCCGCATTTTTAGCTAATTTAAAATTCATCTAAAATAATTTGAGACAATTTTTGCATTTTTAGCAAATGAAATTTATCTCAATTAAGGTGAGTCTTTTTTACATTTTAACTAATTAAAATTCATCTCAATTTCGCCGAGTCCATTTTTCGCAATTTAGCGAAATTAAATTCATCCCATTTAGGTGAGTCCATTTTTCCATTTTAGCCAAATTAAATTCATCCCATTTATGTGAGTGTATTTTTGCATTTTAGCCAAATTAAGTTTATCCCATATAGGTGAATTTATATTTTGTATTTTAGCCAAATTAACGTTTATTTCAAATAAGGTGAGTCTATTTTTGTATTTTTATCCAATTAAAATTCATTTCAATTAAGGTGAGTCCTTTTTTTGCATTTTCGCCAATTAAAATTCATCTTAGTTAAGGTGAGTCCATTTTTGCATCTTAAACCAAATAAAAATTATTGTTACATCTTTCCTTATTTAGGTCGGTGCATTTACGCATTCATCATTTAACATCTCGATCAGTCCATAGCTTTATGTGCATCTAAATAAAAAGCATACTATCCCTTTCTTATTTTTTTAGGATTGCTATTTTTTGGGTCTAGTGCTTGAGTCCCTTCTCCCCAAAAATCTTGTTTCCTCTAGTTGGTCATGAGTATTTACCCTTTTTCGAGTACAAAATAAGAAATCCTTATGTAGCCAGGTTTCATCGTAATATGGGTTCTAAATGGTTAGAACGATTACGTAAAGACTCCACTTCAATATTGTCACATTCAACAAGCATCCCGATCAACTTTAGTGCAACCAACGTTGGTGTAATTAACACCGGTATGTTTGGCACCAATTTATTAACACGCATTCGTCGTCAACATACGTGCACCGAAAACAACTCTCCTCTCGGTGGTTGAAAAACCCAAGCTATCTCCTACCGTGACCTTAAGAAATGAATCTTTTGCAAAGATGAAAGCTAGAATTGAGGCTAAGGATAAGAAAATTGAATCAATGTGTGAAACTCATACTCGTATTGTCCAAACTTTAAAGAAAAATGAGGAAGAAAGGATGCGAGAGGAAGAATAAGAACCTTAACCACCACCTCAACGTCAACGTCAACCTCCACCTAAACCGGAACCTTGACCTAATCCATGCAGAGATCGGAATGTCTAAAAGCCACGATTATGACCTCGTGGGATTCACTTCAATCCCAAAAGGAAAAGCTGCTTCGAAAATTTACTATACTCGATATTAAATTTCGGGGTTCGAAAATCCCCATCATCATGTACGAAATTTTGTAGTAGAAATGACTCGAAAAATGTACTAGAAGACACATGCCACGTCATCTTTCCATGGACGTTCGATAACGATGTTATCAAATTGTTCAATGGCATTGACCTAGATAAGGTTACAAATTGGACAAAATCTTTATACAGAGTTTCTAAATTAATACTCGTACAACACTCACTTTCCTGTTACCCTTTGAGATTTAGAACTAATTCAACAGGAAGAACTGAAAGTTTTACCGACTTTCTCACTCACTCTGGAGGGAAAAGGTAGCCCACATGATACATAAAACCTCCAACACGGATCAAGTTAAAATTATCATTAAGAATTTATGACCATCTTTTACTTAATACTTGAAGTTCTTGCCCTTTATGAGCTTCACTAGCCTTAGAGATGATGGTATGTTGATTGAAGAAATTGTCTACCACAACTACAAAATTCGTGGCAAATTATACAAGTAGTTACCAAAACAAAGACAAAAAGAGCTCATATACTTGTAATACTAGTAGAGGTGCGGATGTCAACGCCTTAAATAGGCATACTAACTACACTACGATGGACACTACGTATGCGGGAAAATTTTAGACCAAAGTCAATATCTAAGTCCTTCCTATTAGAGCAAAGTCGAAACCGCCAAAATAGTCCAAAAGCTGCGATGCGGGAAAATTTTACAAATACCATCATGCACGAAGACAAGATACTAAACGGTGCTAGACCTTTAAGAGTAAGCTAGAATGCATGTTCCGAATGGACAATTACCGTTACCCAAAGTTGCCAAAAAATAGAACAATAATAAAAACCTATAACGCGAAACTCTAGATATTTTCTCTCGAACCTATTCTAGGTCCAGTAGGTCGGTGGGGTCCCTCCGTCCTCATTCAAGACATAGAAGAATCAAAACTCCAAATTAGATTACCACCAGTAGATCATGAAATATGTGGATTGTGGGCAAGCGAGGAAGAAGATGTATATAAAACCAATTGTTGTACTAAGGATGATAGTGATGATGACTTTTGGGGCACACAACCCATAAAAGATAGTCACTTTTGGGGACAACCAAGGCATATAAAGTTTAGTTCTTGACAAGGTGCTGGAGGATACGAGTGCTTTCAATAGAACCACAATAGACTCCGAGAGGTCCCTAAAGAGAAAGAGGTTTTCAAAGAAGAGGATCTTGTCCTTAAACGAGTTAGATGCTCAAAGTTAACACATTAATCGGCAATTAATACCTGCCTCTTAGAAACATGGACAAGCCTTGATTGTTGCCTTTAGCAAGATTGCGGTATCACGTGAAGTCTCACTTGAGGAGGTACTAGGTACTCGGAGAAGGAAGTATTTTTGGTAGCAAAGACCTTCTTGAAGAAGGCGTTGCACATAACAATGCCATGTACTTGACTGCATGAACAAGTTCATACCCTTAACCCGAATAGATAATGGGTCATCCATGAATGTGAGCCCATGGAGTACTACTAAAGGTTGGGAATAAAATAGCAACAATTCTCTAAAGACATCGTTCACCTCGGAGCATATGATAATTCCGGATGGACAGTCTTAGGAACAGTAACTCTTCCCGTAAATGTCGGACTAGTGGTGAAAAATATCGATTTCCAAGTTTTGGAAGTCCCTACCACTTTCAATCTTCTTCTAGGATGTCCATGGCTTCATGACCACCAAGCATGACCCTTTACACTACACTAGAAAGTTAAGATGATCATCAAAGGACAAGTGTGAAAACTCGGACTACGAAACTAGATCATTTTGAGTACTACCAAAGACTCGGTACAAACTTCATCCCTCTTAAGTTTTGATTACAAGTCATTTTGAGTGTTATAGAAACTACCGCATATGTTTTAATTCGATTCTAACCGACTCGGAACAGTACATTCTTGTTTATCTTCTCACATTGATGTTTCGAGTCACCCAGTACACTATTTAGATTTATTGTTATTCAAATAATCTCTTTCACACTTCATATATGAGTTCGACTCAATATCTTGAAGTAAAGTGAATTACATCATTAATTTATCTTTCTAAGTCGAGCATGTTTGTTTAAGAATTATTTGTCCGGATCAAGTATGTATACTCCGATGTTTTCACTCTTATAACTTGATCATTCGAAGGTCGGCTCGATGGAATTTGAGTATAATGAATATTAGACTCGGAAAATTTCACTCTTCTACGCCTGAAATAATTATGCACTTAATTATCTTAATCAAATTATTATATGTGCCTAATCTTGCACCAAAGTATTTTATACTTTGAAAACCAAAATGATTTACTTTTCTAGGTCATCCAAACGAGGTTATCTTCTTTGAATTACAAAATTAACCGCCTTCAAGCAATCAATCACCAGCGAGACAAGGCTTTCCTACTTTTGAACAAGGCTCGGACGCTCTATTAGGGTTGTGTGTTTCCAAAACTGGAAAACTTCAACGCTAAGCTCAACGGTGGTTTCCACCTTACTTTTCAGATATCACCAGCTGATTGGAGCACCTTGAGGAGCCAAGAGCCGTTGCATAACGTTCACATCTCAATGGATCTTTTATGAGCAACTCGGAAGAACCGTTACAACGGTCACAAAGGACTTCTGTTTAGAAGTTAGTCACAATCTTCTTGGTAATCTATAAATAGAAGCCACCTCTCAGGACTAGAAGATTGTTGGAACTATTGTTGAATCAATTACTTAAAAAAAACCCATTGTATTCATACTCGATCTTCTATTTACTACTCCCGACTTGTAATTCATACTTTCGAGTTGTAAAGTCTTGTTATCGAGTCACATACTCTTCTTACTCTCCGAGTAAGGTCCCTTGACTAAGATATAAGGGTTAACTCAACTCAGTTATCCCTAGCTGTAAGGGTTACCTCGGTTAGGAAGTACTAGATCGGATAAGGGAATTTCGATTCTAGGAAAACTCTGTAAGGAATTGTTTAAGGGAGCAATTCTATTTGAGTCGATCCGCTGTATTTTGTGGATTCAAAATAATGGATTTGACTTGGTGCTTGGACTAGCACTCGTCCGTGGTTTTCACGCCCAGGAGGGTTTCCACGTATATATGTGTTTACACCTTTCCGAGTCCAATCTAGACTCATATTGTCTTGATGACTCTTTTTAAGTTTAAATCTTCCAAATTTGTTAAAATTTCCTCATCACCCTATTCACCCCCTCTCTAGGGTCACTAAGATTCTCC
Organism: Talinum fruticosum; assembly: GCA_021018815.1. NCBI lineage: Eukaryota > Viridiplantae > Streptophyta > Magnoliopsida > Caryophyllales > Talinaceae > Talinum > Talinum fruticosum. The sequence continues at coordinate 2,075,705 of JAITYX010000012.1, forward strand.
AAGGGCAAACCTTCAATTGGTATTAGAGCCTAACCTTTCGAAAGGATCTAACAATCCAAAGGTCTAACGATCGGATGGCTCGGAACAACGGAGAGTTCGATGAAGGAAGATCTTCCAGCAGACCACCTAAGTTCAAAAGATTAAATTTCGTGCATTGGAAGAAGCTAATGGAATGCTTTCGCTAGACAACGATGAAGATGTCCGGAACATCATACAAGAAGGCAATTACATTCCAATGAAGATGGAAGATACAAGACCCGTGCCTAAAGCAAAGTTCGAGTACACCATCGAAGAGTCACAAAAGTTCGAAAGAACTTTAAAGCAATGAACATTCCGATGTGCGCCATCAGCTCGGAAGAATACAAGAGAGTGTGAGTTTGTGACACAGCTAAAGATGTGTGGGACACTCTTGTTAACACATATGAAGGAACAAGCTAAGTGAGACAAGCGAAGGTAAGTTAATATCTTCATAAATATGAGTTGTTCAAGATGGAGTAAGAAGAAAACATCACTCGGATGTTTATGCACTTCACTAAGATTACAAATAATCTTAAATCTCCGAGTAGAAAGATTTCCCATGAAGAAATGTGCAGAAAAATTCTAAGAAGTCTACCCAAGAGAAGATGGGGTCCTAAGGTGACAGCCATTAAGGAAGCTCGAAACCTCTCTCAACTAAAGCCGGACGAACCGATTAGGAAGTTACTTACCCATGAAATCGATTTGGAAGAAGAGGATGTCGAGGTCGGCACCAAAAAGAACATTGTGCTAAAAGCCTCGTGAAAGCAAAGGAGAATATGAGTTCCTCAAATTCGGAGGAAGATCCTATGGCACTCATTGCTCGAGGCTTCAAAAGAATGATGAAGCACAAGAAATTGTAGAAGAGGCCAAGGGAAGAGTTATATAAGAAAGATAAGGACAGAAAAGGTAAACATTCCTTCCCTTCAAAGTTATCTTTAACTAAGAACTCGGTTGTTTTGAATGTGGAAGCAAAGATCACATAGTCAAAGACTCGTCCAAGGAGAAAGAGGGACAGAAAGAGAAAAAGAAGGCTATGATGGCCACGTGGAGTGATGAAGACTTGTCTAAAGAAGATGAAGATTCTGATGACTCAAAGTGTCCGATGGCACTAACGGACTCGAAGCCGCATCCGAGTCGACTACGACAATTCGGACATCGAAGATGAAGACTCGGACCTTACGTATATATCATTCCGAGTTCCATCAAGGGATCAGGTATAAGACTTCATCTCTCATAAGGTTTTGATTAAAAATCATTATATCCGCTTAACAACTTTTCCGAGTGATTTACCATCTTTTTCGAGTGTTATAGAGTCTATCGTATATATTCTCTTTCGACTCGACTTACTTAGAATGCATATTCCTGTTTATCATTTCACACACGCTTTCGAGTCACTCGGACAACACTCATATATTATATGTTCAAATACTGGTTCTATTTTGCATAAACTCGGTTCCGACTTCATGATCTAAGTTTGAGTGGATTACTATGTTAATTCATCTTTCTAAGTCGACAAGCTTGGTTTGAACATTGGTAGTCTAGATCAAGTCTTTCCACTCGATGTTATTTATCCGACTTACTTTGCTTCTAGACCGACTCGGATGGAATTTGAGTATAATGGAAGTTAGACTCGTAAAATTCCATTTCTTTCCGATTCGGATAATTATGCACTTAATTATCTTAATTAAAATTATTATCTATGTCTAATCTTGGACCAAAGTATTTTATACTTTGAGAACTAAATTGATTTACTTTTGTATGTTATTCAAATGAGGCTATCCTATTTTTGAAATACAAAAGTAACCTAGCTTCAAAACGTCAAATCATGAGCAGACAAGACTTTTTCCACCTCCGACCAAGGCCCAAACACTTTGTCAAGGTTGTCCGTTTCCAAAACCGGAAATCCGCAACACTAAGCTCAACGGTAGTTTCCACCCTACTTTTCGGACACCACCGGTGGATTGGGACTTCCAAAGAAGTCAAGAGCCATTGCCCAACGTTCACACCTCAACGGATATTTTCCGAGTGACTCGGAAAATCCATTGTAACGGTCACAAAGGACTTCCAGATCGGAAGATAGTCACAACGGTTAATATGCTTGGTTATCTATAAATAGAAGTCAACTCTCAAGACTTGAAGATTGCTGAACCAACTGTCAATACACGTACTTAAGCAAAATTCATTGTATTCATACTCAATCTTCTACTTACAACTCCAACTCGTACTTAATATCTTTATGAGTTGTAAGGTCTTATAATCTGTTTACAAACACTCATTCTTACTTTCCGAGTAAGGTCCCTTGACCGAGCTGTAAGGGTTATCTCAGCTCGCTTGTCCCTAACTCGTAAAGGTTACCACAATCGGAAGTACTAGATCATATAAGGTAATTTCGAGTCTAGGAAAATCTTGTAAGGAATTGTCTAAGGGAGCAATTCTGGTTGAGCCTTTCTACTGTATTTTATGGATTCAAAATAGTGGATTTGACTTGGTGCTTGGACTAGCACTCGTCCGTGGTTTTCTCGCCCCAGGAGAGTTTCCACGTAACTTTATGTGTTAGTAACTTTCCGAGTCCAATCTAGACTCGGACTCTCCATAGAGTCATCTCTAGTTTTATTCTTCCATTACAAGTTTAAATTTCCTCATCACCCTATTCACCTCTCTCTCGAGGGTGACTTAATCTCTCCAAGAGCAAACCTTCAATTGGTATCGAGCCTAGCCTTTCGGAAATGATCTAACCATCCAAAGGTTTAAAGATCAAATGGCTCAAAACAATGGAGAGTTCGATGAAGTAAGATCTTCCAAGCAGGCCACCAAAGTTCAAAGGATCCAACTTCGTGCACTCGGAAGAAGCTCATGGAATGTTTCCTCGTTGGATCATGATGAGGATGTCCGGAACATCATACAAGTAGGTAACTACATTCCCATGAAGACGGAAGAAACAAGACTCATGCCCAAGACAAAGGCCGAGTTCACTACAGATGAAGCAGAGAAGTTCATAAAGAACTTCAAGGTGATGAACATTCTAATGTGCGCCATCAGCTCGTAAGAGTACAACCGAGTGTCTCGCTCGTGACACGAGCCAAATAAGTATGGGACACACTGGTCAACACTTATGAAGGCACAAGCCAGGTCGGACAAGCGAAGATAAGCCAATATCTTCACAAGTATGAGCTGTTCAAGATGGAGCCAAAAGAGAACATCACTCGGATATTCATCCGCTTCACTTAGATTACCAATAATCTCAAATCTCTGGGTGAAAGATTTCCCATGAAGAAATGTGCGGAAAGATACTCGAAGCCTACCCAAGAGAAGATGGGGTCCCAAGGTGATGGCCATTGAAGAGGCTCGGAACTTGTCCCAACTCAAGCCGGACAAACTTATTGGGAAGCTACTCACCCACGAGATCCATCCGGAAGAGGAGAATGCAGACGTCACCACCAAAAAGAACATTTCACTTAAAGCCTCAAAAACTAAAGAAGCAAATCCAAGTTCCTCGGACTCGGAAGAGGATCCCATGGCACTCATCGTTAGAGGCTTTAAGAGAATGATGAAGCACAAGAGATGGGATAAGAAGCCAAGAGAAGAGTTCTATAAGAAAGATAAGAAGGATAAAAAAGGTAAGCACTCTTCCCCTTCAAAGTTATCTTTGACTAAGAACTCGGGTATTTGAATGTGGCAAGCAAGGAACACATAGTCAAGGACTGTCCCAAGAGAAAGAGGAACAGAAGGAAGAAAAAGGCTATGATGGCCACATGGAGTGATGAAGACTCATAAGAAGATGATGAGGATTCAGATGACTCAAAATGTCCGATGGCACTCTCTAACTCGGAAGCTGAAACAGAGTCGACTCGGATCACTCAGACAGTGAGGAAACAAATCCTTATGAGGTAATTGAATACTTCCTCAAATTCTCCAAAGTTCATTTAGCCAAATATATTTTTACTTTGGAAGAAAAGTCTAATTCGATTCTTCTCGGTTTAAAGAACAACTTGAGTCTATTACTTCGAGAGCATCTCTTTAAAAAACGAATTGGAAAAACCGAGACTTACTCTAAGAGAACTCAAGACTAGTGCTCAATCTAATGAGACTGAGTTTGAGTTACTCGTAAGAGAGAATGAGCAATTGAAGCAAAAGCTCAACGAGTCTTAAGAACTTGTTTTAAAATTTACTCAAGTTCGGAAAAGCCTTGATATGCTCTTAGGATCTCAATGTGTCTCCTTCGAAAAGAAAGACTTGGTTTTAACAAAGAGGAGGAGTCCAATTCCTACTCAGAACTTTTCAAAAAGGATTCCAAAACTCGAAGTTCGGAAGGTCGAGCACAGCTCCATTCATAAGAATGAAAGGAGGACTGAGCCCGGACCAGCTTACAAGAGAAAACCTTCTCCACCGGTTTATAAAAGAAAAATTTTTCAAAAGAAAGAGACACGAGACTCAATTCTCTAAAAGAAAGACTCAAAATCGGACCAAACCCAAAGTTATTCAAATCTGGGTTCCCAAGAGTCTACTTCCTCATAAAAAGACCACAAGAAAGGGAGTTACTAGGTTCGTTAGAGGAAGTGAAAAAGGTTAGTTTGTTATCGACTTGCAGGTAGCTCGTAAAAGAACAAAAGGGCATTGGTACCTAGACAGTGGATGCTCATGCCACATGTCGAGAGATTCAAGACTCTTTTCTAAGTTAGAAGAATACAAGGGAGGAAAAGTCACGTTTGGAGATGACAAGCAAAGGCAAGATAATTGGGATTGGCAAGATTGGAAAAGGAAGCAATCTGGTCAGCCTAGTATACCTTGTCAAAGGATTAAAGTACGATTTGCTCAAGCATCTCTCAACTGTGTGACAAAGGTCAAGAGGTAAGATTCACTCGGACCAACCGCTATATCTCCGATGATACTACCAAGGAAATTAAGCTCTCGGGTAAGAGACCAGGTAACACTTATACTATTCCTCTTCTCGACCCGAGTCGAATTTATCATGCTTAAAAGAATCTCTTCATGATGATTCATGGTCATGGCATCGTAGACTAGGTCATGTTAGCATGTATACTATTAAGAAACTTGCGTCTCATGGTTTAGTCAGACGATTGCCTGATTGTGCATTTAAGAAAGATAAAATTTGTGAAGCATGCACAAAAGGGAAACAAGTCAGATGATCTTTCAAATCTCTGAAAACTGTTTCCACATCCAAGGTGCTTGAATTGTTGCGTATGGATTTATGTGGTGAAATCCCTATCAAGAATCTCGGAGGTAAATCATATGTGCTTGTTATTGTTGATGATTACTCGCGATTTACTTGGGTGTGTTTTCTTAAGCACAAAAATGAAGTTTTCAAAGAGTTCAAGCAAGCTCTGCAGGAAAATCCAAGTTGAGTCTCGGACTCGGATCCAGAGAATTCGAACCGACCATGAAAGGGAGTTCGACTACTCGGAGTTTGTAGCGTTTTGTGATAAGAATGACATCTATGTCCATCAATCAAAGTATGCAAAGGAGCTGCTGAAGAAGTACAAACTCCAAGATGCAAAACATGCAGCAACACCTATAAGCAAGCAGACGATAAAACCGGACTCGGACGAGAAAGATAAAGTAGTAGATCGTAAACTCTACCGAGGTATGATTGGATCTTTAGTCCATCTCACTTCCAGTAGACCGGACATAATGTTTAGTGTCTGTCATCGTGTGTAAGATTTCAAGCTAATCCAAAAGAATCACATCTTACTGCGGTGAAGAGAATATTCAGATATCTTGTAGGGACTCGGAATTTAGGTCTATGGTACTTCGGAGACTCGGAACCGACTTTCACTAGATACTCGGATGCCGACTATGCTAGATACAAAGTTGATAGATAGAGTACCTTAGGAGCCCGTCGGCTTCGGGTCAATCCTTGATATCTTTGCAATCAAAGAAACAAAACTTAGTAGCTCTATCAACTCGCTCAAGTCGAGTATATTGCGGCTAGGGCATGCTTGTAACAACCCGATCCTAAATCACAATTATTTATTTTAAATCACATTATTTATTTTATTAATTACACTATTTATATAATTGAGCGCGTGCACTTCAATTCGATATTTTGTATTTACATTATCCTTATACATGTGTTATGCAGCTAAGGCGATGAAGTGGCCCTAATAAAAATCTCATAATAAGATTATAATTTGTAAACATCGTTATTAAAATAAAATTAAAAGTAACAATAAAAGAAAACAAAATAAATAAAATAAATAAATAAAAATAAAATTTTCAGATTTTTTGAAAGAAAAATCCGTAAACGGATTTTTTGGAATTTGAGAAAAAAAAACCAACTTCAAATTATCCATCGAGGCTTCTTCCTCGTCATTTTCATTTGGCTCTCCCCGCTTTCTCTTCCCTTTCCCTTCCCCTGCCTCTCCATGACTCCACTTGGCCGCGCCGGCTCCGGCGACCGGCCACCGCTAACGCCGGTCGTAGCCGACGCTAACGCCGGCCAAAGGCCACCGGCCTTCTCTTTCCCTCTCTCACGCTGTTGCTCTCTCGTACCTCGCGTGCCTCTCGCTCCCTCCCCGCCTCCACCTGCGGCCTACTCTTGGCCCCCAAGCGCCACCGACGCCGGCCGAAGCCGACGCCGGCATCGTCGATAAGACGCCCGGCGTCTCTCTCCGCGCCTCCCTCTCGTCACGCTACCTCCCTCTCTCGCTGCTGCGTTCGCTCCCTCGCGTCACGATTCCTCTGCCGCGGCCACCTAGCAGCCAATCCCAGCCGCAGCAGCCGCCGAAGTAGTCTCGGACTGCGTCCAATGGCCGCCGGCGCAGCCGCCGCGCCACCACCCCTGTTCGTCCTTCTTGAATCCTCCTCTCGTGAATTTGAAGGTAAATTACCGAACCCTAAGTTATCAAGTTCCTTATTCATTTAGGTAATTGTGATTGCAAATTGAAACATATGATTTAGAAATATGTCTGTTGAGTGAATTTAAAGATTGATTTGGGAAAATTGGGATTGTTGTGGACGATTGAGGTGTGGTAGGTTGATAGATTAATTGGTGTATGCATATGAACAAATGTGATTCTTTTTGGGAAATTATGAACTAGTGAATGAGATTGAGGATGTTTTATTATCGAATTGAACAATTTGGTGGAATTGTTACATTTTGTAAATAGCTAGAATTGAACACAAAGGAAGAGAAAAATAGGCGGGGAGGATAAAGTCGGATAACAGATTGTGTAAGAGGCATGGGGGACATTTGAACACTTGGTAGGCTTAATTTGGTTATGAATACGAGTTACGTCGAGGAAATAACGCTTAGGCAATTAGAATGATGTATATATGAATTTTGGACGAATCGGCAAAATTGTGAAACCTCCCGATGGAAGGGCATTTACCGGATTAATTAATTACGTAACTATGAGATTTGAGTGCGAGAGAAGGGAGGAGTGAGGAATGAATTAAAAATAAGTGTTTGGGCATGTATATATATATACACCATTTTCAAGTCAACTAGCAAATCGAATAACACCAACATCATTGGGTATTTAGTTAGCCTAATCAACTTCTTTAATTAATATGAATTGTATCCAATAAACGCGGTAAAGCTGAGTAATACAAACATTAGCTTAATCGATTTTCATACGAATATAGGAAATTAAATAAATTGTTAAAGCTTATACAAATTCAAGCATTAAAACTCAAGAAAACATTATTAACCCTAGAAATCCATTTTAAATAGAACCGAGGCCACTTCAGTTGCCGAATAGCCGATGACTCAAATTTCCGCAAAAGGGAGAAACAAATATTCTCAATTCGAGTACGTTCATTGCCTGTACCCTTCGAAAATTCACATATTTCAAGCAAATCTCAACATTTCTTACATAAATAACTAATAATGAATCATTTGCAAGCCAAGATTTGCCACCTAATCAAGTGGTCCCCGCCCAATCATCAATTATCGGGGCTTACGCCCAACTCGCGCGGCTTCAACTCGGGTTCTCGGTCGGCCCGGGAGGTGTGCACCTTACTAAAATCGTATCAATTATCAAGGGGTTCCACTTTCGAGATAATAACCTAGCAAGCAAGTTTTACTTATATTCTTGTCCCCCGATTTCAAACTAAAATGAATTGAAATGCGCGCGCTCAATCAAAATATTCTTCAAGTTATTTTACGAGTGCAGGAATGTTCGTACTGAGTTTCGACTCACTCTTCCAAATATTTTACTTGTTTTTGTTTTAGGAAAAAGCATTGGTGAACAATCAACCATTTACCAAGTCCGATGAAGGCAAACCTTAGTCGACCACGTTGCATCTACAATTCCGAAGGTGCATAGACGCTCACAGATGATTTTACCCTTAACCGGGGTTTAGGTATGACCTTGGGAATTATTATACATTGTACATTATCTTGTAGATTAGACAAAAGTCTAGGTTGTATAAATATTATATTGCTAAACCCGTAAACCGTATTCGGGATGTCCTAACTACTTGGGTAATAAGTAATTACTCCTAACAGGATCATTGGAAATATAACAGTGGATGCACCAAATTGTATTTCATTTTATTTCAATTATTTAGCCTTGTCCTATTTTTAGGACGGCGGTAACGTCTTCAATCGGTACCTTCCGCTGCAACCTTACGTCTTAGTCCCTAATGAAGGGATTATTAAGTAATGGTGATTGGGTGCGTTACGATTGTGGTATCGGAGCAAGGTTTAGAAATCACTCGTGAGCAATAGGATTTTAAGGTGTCATGATTTGACCTTTAGAAAATTACGTGGCTATTATTCCCTCAAGTTGTCATTTGGGATTTGTGGATGTGGTGTAACTAATATTGAATTGAGGTATATACCTTTGGGTGATGCTAAGTGTAAACCATGTACATAATGACTTAAGTTGCCGACATGCATTTCATATGCTTTTAAGTTTTGTAACTTGTAATTAAGTTCATGAATTTTGTTTTAGATGTATTATGAGCCATTTGGGTAGTTTTAAGCTTTAATGTATATTGTTTGTACTCCGGCGTGTGGCCGTTGAGTTGTGTACTCCGAGCGTGTGGCTCGTTGAGTGATATTGTGGTTTTTTATGCAGGGTTTTAAAGCTTTAAATTTATAGGATAGGCTATATTACAAACGGAACTCTGCCGAAATTTTTAGAAAATACCAAACTCTCTCAGGGAATCCCTACATTACCTTTAAGTTGGAATTAGAAAGCAAACTCGACATCCGAATAAGCCTTGGGAGTCCCTTTGATCGAGGATTCCTCAATCGATAAGAATCCCGAGAGAATGATAATCTAACGTGCAATTGGGTATTACTTATCATATAAGCACAATAAAAGCGTGAGTTACTTAAATATGTTTTATATTAGAAGTTGTGAGCAACTTGATTCATCGGAGAGGGAAAAGATATTTGCACTCGAGGAAAAGAGGTATAGGGATATATTGTTGCAGTGGACATATGGTGAAGCACAATGAAAAATGAGGTTGTAAGTTCACTTGGGATAACTTTCCGGAAGAGTTAGAGCAAAATTTTACCCACTCGCAATTCGTGTACGAAAAGAATGGGGGTTTATAGAGTTAAAAATGGACTACAAGATGACAATAGTAGAGTACGCTAATAAACTTATGGAGTTATCTAGGTATGACTCGGACCTAGTCGTTATTGATAAAATGAAGATGTTAAGGCTTGAGGAAGGCTTGGCCTATTATATTCGACATTAACTCGATAATAATCTATCAAAGATTGTCAAGGATTGTACGAGAGAATAGTAAATGTAAGGGTTGAACGAGCAAAGAGTGGACTAAGGGCTTTAAATTCCGGAGACTCAAAAGGAGCTGAACAACACAAGTGAGAGTATAGTTCAAAAGAAACATGTTACTAGTTTCAACAGGGGTCACTCATTGAGCATCCCCGAATCTTGGGGAAAATGTTGCCAAACGAATCACGCCTGCATCAAATTGTTGAATGGGTGATAATAAATGTATGTGGTGTGGTAGCCTTGAACATTTAGTAAACACTTTCCCAAGAGGACGAGAAAGTTGTAGAGAAGGGAATTGTCGAGCCCTAATGATACCATGTGAAGAGACACTTTAGAAATTGAAGAAAAGGTTACCCATAACTCAAATTCTTACCTTGCTCATGGAGGGTAAAAAGTATACCATCTATAGTGAGGCGTTTAAAAATAGGTTAGGATGCGTATCAATACAAGACGATAAGGTCATAGCTTATACATCTCAACAACTGAAACTATATGGAAAAAAAAAAAAACACTTATCCTACTCACGAATTTAAGGGGGCTACTTGTTGTTTTTCTTTAAATAATTGGAGGCATTACTTGTATGGGGTAACATGTAAGGATTATATTGACCATCGGAGTTTGAAGTACATATGTACCCAAAAGAAGGTCAATCCGAGGCAATGCTTGTTAGAAGAATTACTTTGGGATTATGACTTACAAGTATAATATTACCTAATGAAAATGAATATAGTGACAAATGCGTGGAGTACGGAGACAAAACACAAGTTGAATGTGATACTCGACAACTTAGCTTGTGGTCATATGAAATCTCTACAATATAAGTATTGAGTCAATCTCGCATGAACAAATGAATGGGTTCCTAGCTGCAATAGAGGTATAATATATAATAATGAAGGGTATTCGATTAGACCAAAACAATGATGTCGGGATGGAAAGGATTAAGAAAAAAAAATATATTGAAAGGAAAAATCTCCTGGTTTCAAGGTATACATGCGGATGAAACCTTTCAGTCTTGTGTACTCGAAGAAAGAGGAGTTGAGGAGTAAAATTCTTGAGGAGACACACAATACACGATACTTTATTTAGGAGGAACAAAATGTATATCACCTCAAACGACATTTTGGAAGGAATAATATGAACAAAAATATCATAGAATATGCACATAAGGGGTTGACTTGTCAAGTGGTTAAAGCCGAACCTTGAAAGTCCGATATGAAAAAGGGACATCAATGTCCTGTTGATAAGTTGAGATCGTTGGGGATCTCTATTTGGAAAAGAGGTTCAATTCTAATGGACTCGTCAAGAGATTACCCTTGATCGCTTCAAAGAAAATGCTATATAGGCGATTGTTGATCGCTTTACTAAATCTATGCGTTTTGTACCAACACAAGATACATGGCACGCAGAGATACCGACACGATGATATATTAAAAGTTATGAGGTTATATGGAATATTGAAGAGCATCGTATCGGATAGTGACAAAAGGTTTCACATGAAATTTTTGGGAAGTCCTATGGCAAGATTTCAGGACTAAATTGAGTTTTAGTAGTTTGTATCATCCGGAACTAAAAGGGCAAGCCGGAAAGGTAAATCAAATATGAGAAGATATACTAAGAGCATGTATATTCGACTTTAAGGAAAAAATTGGAACCGATTTATCTTTGGTAGACTTATCCTATAATACAATTATCAAGTCATCGTTAAAATTACTCCATTTGGGGCATTGCATTGAAGAAAATACGGAACCCCATTATATTGAAGTGAGTTGAACGACGCCTTGACTATAGGCTGGAGTGGACCTAAGGAACAACTCGAAAAGATTAGTAAGATTTAAGACTACACCAAGAAAACCTAAAACGACAAACGAGCTATATAGATAAAAGTGTTTTTGAAAGTATCTCCATTGGAAGGGGGTCAAAGATTCAAAGTTAAGGAAAAATCAAGTCCTAGGTATATTGGACTATATGAGGTAATAAAGACGTGTAATTCAATATCTTATATATATATATATATATATGAATATAGCTATTTCATCTAAACCCAAATATGAGAATAACATTTCCATATCTAGCAGCTCAGGCGGCATATACCAATTCCAAACCATGATATTGTGACAAGAGCTACAAAAAATTACTGAAAATTTACAATATGAAAAGTCTCGGTGCAAATATTGGATTACAAGGTCGAGAGATTCCGCAATAAAAGCATTTCCTTGGGGGAAAAGTATCGTAGACTAACCATACATCCTCGGGAAGCCACATGGGAAACCGAGGAAAACCCGAGAAACAAATACCCCCACTTATTTTAAGTTAAGTTTTCAAGCCTCATTGCAGAACGCTCAAGTTTCGAGGACGAAACTTATTTTAAGGAGGGAAGACTCGTAACAACCCGATCCTAAATCACAATTATTTATTTTAAATCACATTATTTATTTTATTAATTACACTATTTATATAATTGAGCCTTCAATTCGATATTTTGTATTTACATTATCCTTATACATGTATTATGCAGCTAAGGCGACTAAGTGGCCCTAATAAAAATCTCATAATAAGATTATAATTTGTGAACATCGTTATTAAAATAAAATTAAAAGTAACAATAAAAGAAAACAAAATAAATAAAATAAATAAATAAAAATAAAATTTTCAGATTTTTTGAAAGAAAAATCCGAAACGGATTTTTCGGAATTTGAGAAAAAAAAACCAACTTCAAATTATCCATCAGGCTTCTTCCTCGTCATTTTCATTTGGCTCTCCCCTGCTTCCTCTTCCCTTTCCCTTCCCCGCCTCTCCACGACTCCACTTGGCCGCGCCGGCTCCGGCGATCGGCCACCGCTAACGCCGGTCGTAGCCGACGCTAACGCCGGCCAAAGGCCACCGGCCTTCTTTTTCCTCTCTCTCACGCTGTTGCTCTCTCTGTCCCTCGCGTGCCTCTCGCTCCCTCCCCTGCCTCCACTGCGGCTCGCTCTCGGCCACCAAGCGCCACCGACGCCGGCATCGTCGATAAGACGCCCGGCGTCTCTCTCCGCGCCTCCCTCGTCACGCTACCTCCCTCTCTCGCTGCTGCGCTCTGCTCCCCTGCGTCACGGTTCCTCTGCCGCGGCCACCTAGCAGCCAATCCCAGCCGCAGCAGCCGCCGGAGCAGCTCTCCGACTCGTCCAATGGCCGTCGGTGCAGCCGCCGCGCCACCGCCCCGTTCGTCCTTCTTGAATCCTCCTCTCGTGAATTTGAAGGTAAATTATCGAACCCTAAGTTATCAAGTTCCTTATTCATTTAGGTAATTGTGATTGCAAACTCGAAACATATGATTTAGAAATATGTCTGTTGAGTGAATTTAAAGATTGATTTGGGAAAATTGGGATTGTTGTGGACGATTGAGGTGTGGTAGGTTGATAGATTAATTGGTGTATGCATATGAACAAATGTGATTCTTTTGGGAAATTATGAACTAGTGAATGAGATTGAGGATGTTTTATTATCGAATTGAACAATTTGGTGGAATTGTTACATTTTGTAAATAGCTAGAATTGAACACAAAGGAAGAGAAAAATAGGCAGGGAGGATAAAGTCGGATAACAGATTGTGTAAGAGGCATGGGGGACATTTGAACACTTGGTAGGCTTAATTTGGTTATGAATACGAGTTACGTCGAGGAAATAACGCTTAGGCAATTAGAATGATGTATATATGAATTTTGGACGAATCGGCAAAATTGTGAAACCTCCCGATGGAAGGGCATTTACCGGATTAATTAATTACGTAACTATGGGATTTGAGTGCGAGAGAAGGGAGTGAGGAATGAATTAAAAATAAGTGTTTGGGCATGTATATATATATATACACCATTTTCAAGTCAACTAGCAAATCGAATAACACCAACATCATTGGGTATTTAGTTAGCCTAATCAACTTCTTTAATTAATATGAATTGTATCCAATAAACGCGGTAAAGCTGAGTAATACAAACATTAGCTTAATCGATTTTCATACGAATATAGGAAATTAAATAAATTGTTAAAGCTTATACAAATTCAAGCATTAAAACTCAAGAAAACATTATTAACCCTAGAAATCCATTTTAAACAGTAACCGAGGCCACTTCGTTGCCGAATAGCCGATGACTCAAATTTCGCAAAAGGGAGAAACAAATATTCTCAATTCAGGTACGTTCATTGCCTGTACCCTTCGAAAATTCACATATTTCAGCAAATCTCAACATTTCTTACATAAATAACTAATAATGAATCATTTGCAAGCCAAGATTTGCCACCTAATCAAGTGGTCCCCGCCCAATCATCAATTATCGTGGCTTATGCCCATCAATTATCGTGGCTTACGCCCAACCCGCGCGGCTTCAACTCGGGTTCTCGGTCGGCCCGGGAGGTGTGCACCTTACTAAAATCGTATCAATTATCAAGGGGTTCCACTTTTAGATAATAACCTAGCAAGCAAGTTTTACTTATATTCTCTCCCCCGATTTCAAACTAAAATGAATTGAAATGCGCGCGCTCAATCAAAATATTCTTCAAGTTATTTTACGAGTGCAGGAATGTTCGTACTGAGTTTCGACTCACTCTTCCAAATATTTTACTGTTTTTGTTTTAGGAAAAAGCATTGGTGAACAATCAACCATTTACCAAGTCCGATGAAGGCAAACCTTAGTCAGCCACGTTGCATCTACAATTCCGAAGGTGCATAGACGCTCACGAGTGATTTTACCCTCAACCAGGGTTTAGGTATGACCTTGGGAATTATTATACATTGTACATTATCTTGTGGATTAGACAAAAGTCTAGGTTGTATAAATATTATATTGCTAAACCCGTAAACCGTATTCCGGGATGTCCTAACTACTTGGGTAATAAGTAATTACTCCTAACAGGATCATTGGAAATATAACAGTGGATGCACCAAATTGTATTTCATTTTATTTCAATTATTTAGCCTTGTCCTATTTTTAGGACGGCGGTAACGTCTTCAATCGGTACCTTCCGCTGCAACCTTACATCTTAGTCCCTAATGAAGGGATTATTAAGTAATGGTGATTGGGTGCGTTACACATGTCTGTGCTCGGATCTTATGGATAAAGCAACACTTGAAAGATCTTGGACTTTCATTCAAATCTGTTCCGATCAAGTGTGATAATCAAAGTGCAATCAGCATCACCAAGAATCCAGTTCAAGCACTCAAAGACTAAACATATTGAGGTCGGGTATCATTTTCTGAGAGATCACTTTGAAAAGGGTGATATTGAACTTGAATTCATTCCTACCAATCTTCAATTAGCTGATATCTTTACTAAGCCCCTTAGTGAGGATCAGTTTTGTTTTATTAGGAATGAGCTTGGCATGATTAATGCATAATCATTTTTTTAATTACTTTGCATGATTATGTGTTGTGCGCTTACTTTCCTTAATAGCCATTAGTTCAGTTGAACCAGTGATACTGAGCTGATAGTTATTAGTTGTTTGCCGTTTCGAGTCACTCGGAAACTCGGATGAGTCAGACTCGGACTTTGAGAAAATGGACATCAAACTTCTAAAATCATCTCTAGATAAGTGGAGAATTTCAGAAATTTCTTTCAAAATCTCTCTTTTTCTCTCTCTATCGCGCGCACATCAATCGGACAACTAGCCGTTGAGAGACAGTCACTGGAATTCTAACCGTTGGAGAGCGGAACAGTGCACACTAGTCCGAGGAGACCTTTAGAGAAGCGGAGTCAAAACGAATATCGAAGGACGATTATTTCTCTATAAATAGCGTCTATTTTCCTTCATTTCATTACTTTACTCTCTACTTACTCTCACTCTTGCACTTACTCCTACTCGAGACAACCTCTCTACATTCGAAGAAACATACGTCACTCTCAAGCTAAGAGAAGAACATCTCAAGTAAGCTCTGTCGCTCTCGGCTCTCTTTCTTACTACTCTTTCACTTTTCTTTTTCTCTTTGTTCACTCACGATGAGCTTTCTCTCTTTCTCTCTCTCTTTCAAAAGTTCATCTCTTTCATCTCTTTTCAACAACAAACATGCCGAAACGAGGTTCCCACCTCGATTTTCTTGGTTCTCGCCACCAAGAAACCTCGCACAAAAGCCAGGAAGGCCCCACTACTCCTTCCAAACCTCTTGTCACCCAACACCTAACCTTGGATGACAAATTTTTCCGCACCACTAAGTTTTCGTGGATGGCTCACATAAAGTCCACAAGGGTTTACAATTTCCTCTGTTTCAATGATTTCATCTACCCGAACTCGTTTCGAGTTTTGCTTCAATCTTTCTAGCTCCGAGGGTATCCTCACCTCCAGATTTGAGGACATCACTGTTCGCATCAACACTTCTCTTCTCCACCGTCTTTTCAAAGTGTATGGTATGTTCTTGAACAGCAACCCCATACCTTTCAACGAGGTTGCTGATGATTTCTTTGAGAAGTACGCTAAAGAATTCCCCGGGTCACGCAAAAACTTCTCCGTGACCCAACTCAAATCGAAGCTCGCCTTCGTGTTTTCTACCGATGAGAACCTTCTTCTCACAGCATTCTAGCAAGGAGAACCCTAACTCCAAGCACCTCAAATCTCTCTACGACATTCTAGAGGGATACGAAGTAGACCTCTTTCCCGCCATAGTCGAGCAAATGGCAACCGTGTCGGCTCGGACTCGGAACAAAAAGAACACCCCTCTTCCTTTCGAGGCTCTTCTCACCCTCATCTTCAAATAGTTCAAAGTTCCTCTTCCCTCATATCCTAACGCGATTTACGAGGCTGCCATTGTCGTTAGCAAAAGGAGCTCCTTGGGTATGGATACCGGAGACCCAACCGGGTGTCCGGGTCCATAGCTCGAATCGAGGCCACCTTCTCCGCCTCGGACTCGGACTCGGGTGTTTCTCTCTACCTCCTCCACCTGGTGGTGCCTCCACCTCAGGTGTTTCTCATATTATCTCTTCCGCCTTGTCCACTACTATCATGGACAAGCTCTCCTCAGTGTCCACCGAGTTCAAGGACATCCTCCGGTCATTCAAGACTGTCCTTTAGTCTATGACCATTAACTAGAAAACCGCCCAATCCCAAATCCGAGAGCGGAAAGATGTGCTTGTCAAGATGAAGCCGTGGTTAAGGAGCAGAGAGAGCCGATCGAGCTCCTTCAGGAGAGGCGATATAAGGTGGCTCAGGATCCGGTCGACTCGGACACTTCGAAGAATCCTCGAGTCCGGCCAAATCCTCCTCGGAAGGGGGAGAAGAAGAAGCGAGAAGACGAAGAGGAGCTCGCGGCCGAGGCAGCTCCATCTCGAGGAAAGAGAACAAGAGCGAGTAGCGAGAGGGCCCAAGTGCTCCGGAACCTCAATTGGAAATGTTCAGCTCGGACGATAGTCCGAGTAGGTCGAAGACCATGCCGACCATGGTCGGTCGCCAGCTGGTCGGCTCGAGCACGACCCTCCGTCGGCCGGAGTTCCGGGAGGATGAGCCTGTGGACGACCTAGTTGTAGGTCGACCACTCGGAGCCGAGCCCATTCCGGAGATCCCGGTGTTGCCTTCGCCTTGCTCGTCAACATCTTCCGGATCTTATCGGGAAGGCGCACTTCTCGTCCACCCACCTCGACTCAAACTCCTCCATCTTAATCTTTTTTTCTGTTTTTTAATTTTTTTTGTCCGGACATCAAATCTCTATCTACTTGATACATTCTTCCTCTTTTTGTTTTTGCCGAAAGGCAAGGGGGAGAATAGTTAGAAAAATTTGTTGTCTTGTTTAGGGGAGTTTCTCTCACCCTCTTTTGTGTAAACTCTTTAATTATAATGCATTTCATTAATAATCGCTATCCGCATTCCGGGTTTACTACTTAAAGCAATTATTTCGAGTTTATTATTTCTAAGTTTCCATTTCTTGCTCGGTATGTCAACTATATCTATCATTGCTCCGATACTCAGTTATTTTCTTACTCTAATACTTTAGCTCTTTTTATGCAATCTCAGCTTATTTTGCTCGGATAGAATATAAGTTTCACTTCATTTACTCTACACAATTCCATCATGTTTTTTTTACTTATTCCTTGAGAAAGGTTGAAAAACCACATCTATATCACTAACAAAGTTTCTGTCTAAGTATGGAATGCCTTTCATCAAAAAGAGGAGATTGAAGACTCCAACCTTACGTATATATTATTCTGAGTTCCATCAAGGGATCAGGTATAAGACTTTATCTCTCATAAGGGTTTGATTAAAACTCATTATATCCGCTTTAACTGACTTTTCGAGTGATATAAGCATCTTTTCCGAGTGTTACGGAATCTATCGTATATATTCTCTTTCGACTCGATCGACTCATAATGCATATTCCTGTTTATCATTTCACACACAGTTTCTCGATCACTCGGACAACACTCAAATATATTACATGTTCAAACACTGGTTCTATTTTACATAAACTCGGTTCGACTTCATGATCTAAGTTTGAGTGGATTACTATGTTAATTCATCTTTCTAGGTCAGCATGCTTGGTTTGAACACCGGCAGCCTAGATCAAGTCTTTCCACTATGATGTTATTTATCCGACTTACTTTGCTTCTAGACTCGACTCGGATGGAATTCGAGTATAATGGAAGTTGGAATCGTAAAATTCCATTTCTTTCGACTCGAGATAATTATGCACTTAATTATCTTAATTAAAATTATTATCTATGTCTAATCTTGGACCAAAGTATTTTATACTTTGAGAACCAAATTGATTTACTTTTGTATGTTATTCAAATGAAGCTATCCTATTTTTGAAATACAAAAGTAATCGGCCGCAAAACGTCAAATCACCAGACAGACAAGGCTTTTTCCACCTCCGACCAAGGCCCGGACAATCGTGTCGGGGTTGTCTATTTCCAAAACCGGAAATCCACAACACTAAGCTCAACGAGTGGTTTCCACCCTACTTTTCGGACACCACCGGTGGATTGGGACTTCCAAAGAAGTCAAGAGCCATTGCCCAACGTTCACACCTCAACGGATATTTTCCGAGTGACTCGGAAAATCCATTGCAACGGTCACAAAGGACTTCCAGTCGGAAGATAGTCACAACGGCTAATCTGCTTGGTTATCTATAAATAGAAGCCAACTCTTAAGACTTGAAGATTGCTGAACCAACTGTCAATACACGTACTTAAGCAAAATTCATTGTATTTATACTCAATCTTCTACTTACAACTCCAACTCCGTACTTAATATCTTTCCGAGTTGTAAGGTTTTGTAATCGGTTTACAAACACTCATTCTTACTTTCCGAGTAAGGTTCCTTGACTGAGCTGTAAGGGTTATCTCAGCTCAGTTGTCCCTAACTCGTAAAGGTTACATAAGTTAGGAAGTAATAGATCGGATAAGGTAACTTCGAGCCTAGGAAAATCTTGTAAGGAATTGTCTAAGGGAGCAATTCTGGTTGAGTCTTTCTACTCGTATTTTGTGGATTCAAAATAGTGGATTTGACTTGGTGCTTGGACTAGCACTGTCCATGGTTTTCCGCCCCAGGAGGGTTTCCATGTAACTTTTCGTGTTAGCACTTTTCCGAGTCCAATCTAGATGCGGACTCTCCATAGAGTCATCTCTAGTTTTATTTTTCATTACTAGTTTAAATTTCCTTATCACCCTATTCATCCCCCTCTAGGGTGACTTAGTCTCTCCAAGAGCAAACCTTCGGAAAAGACAAGTCCTCAGGAGGTAATTGAATATTTCCTCAAGTTCTCCAAAGTTGACTTAGCTAAATATATTTACATTTTAGAAGAAAAGTCCAATTCGATTCTTCTCAATTCAAAGAACAACTTGAGTCTCTCACTTCGAGAGCATTGGTTTGAAAACTAAATTGGAAAAACCGAGACTTACTCTAAGAGAACTCAAGAATAGTACTCAAGCTAATGAGACTGAGTCCGAGACACTTAGAAGAGAAAACGAGCATCCGAAAAAGCTCAATGAGTCTCAAGAGCTTGTTTTAAAATTTACTCAAGGTCGAAAAACCTTGACATGCTTTTAGGCTCTCAATGTGTCTCCTTCAGAAAGGAAGGACTTGGTTTTGACGAAGAGGGGGAATCTAATTCCTACTCAAATCTTTTCAAAAAGGATTCCACAACTCGTCAAGTTCGGAAGGCTGAGCATGGTCCTATTCATAAAAATGATAGGAGGACTCGAGCCCCGATCAATTTATAGGAGAAAACCTTCTCCACCATTTTATAAAAGAAAAGATTTTCAAAAGAAAGGGACATATACTCAGCTTCCTAAAAGAAGACTCGGAATCGGACCAAACCCAAAGTCATTCAAATCTGGGTTCCTAAGAGTCTTTTTCCTCGTAAAAGGACCACAGTAAAAGGAGTTACTCGGGTTCACTAGAGGAAGTGAGAAGGGTTAGTGTGTTTCGACTTGCGAGTAACTCGAAAAAGACAAAAGGTCATTGGTACCTAGACGGTGGATGCTCACGCCACATGTCAGGAGATTCAAGACTCTTTTTGAGTTAAAAGATTACAAAGGAGGCAAAGTCACTTTTGGTGATGACAAGTAAGGGCAAGACAGTTGGAATAGCCAAGATGGGAAAATGAGACAACCTAGTTAGCCCGATCTATCTTGTCCAGGGATTAAAGTACAATCTACTCAAGCATCTCTCAACTGTGTGACAAAGGTCAAGAGGTAAGGTTCACTCGGACAAATTGTTATATTTCCGATGAACCACCAAAGAGACTAAGCTCTCGGGTAAGAGATCGGGTAATACCTACACTATTCCTCTTCTCGATCCAAGTCAAAACTTATCTTGTTTAAAAGCATCTCCGCATTATGATTCTTGGACATGGCATCGTAGACTAGGTCATGTTAGCATGCATACAATCAAAAAGCTTACATCTCATGGTTTAGTCGAGGTTTACCTAACTCGTGCTTTTAAGAAAGATAAAATTTATGAAGCATGCATAAAGGGAAACAAGTCGGATCATCTTTCAAATCTCTCAAAACTATTTCCACATCCAAAGTACTTGAAATGTTGCATATGGATTTATGTGGTGAAATCCTCGTAAAGAGTCTCGGAGGTAAATCTTATGTACTTGTGATTGTTGATGGCTACTCACGATTTACTCGGGTGTGTTTTCTTAAGCACAAAAATGAAGCTTTCAAAGAGTTCAACAAGCTCGCAGGAAAATTCAAGTATAGTCTCGGACTCATATCGGAAGAATTCGAAATGACCATGGAAGGGAGTTCAATTACTCGGAATTTGTAGAGTTTTGCGATAAGAATGGTATCTCCCACAACTTCTCAGCACCCGAACTCCTCAACGGAATGGGGTAGTGAAGAGAAAGAATAGAACTCTTGAAGAAATAGGAAGGACAATGATGATTGAACACTATCTATCTTATTATTTCGGGTCGAGGCGATCAACACAGATGAACTAAACATTGAACGGATGCCTCATCGGACCCATTTTGAAGAAAACTCCGTATGAACATTACAAGGGAAAGAAACCAAACATCTCATACTTCAAACCCTTCGGTGTAAGTGCTATGTTCACAATAATGGTAAGGATCACCTAACCAAGTTTGATGCTCGGTTAGATGAAGCATCCACGTGTTTATTGAGATTGATCGGGAAAACCAAGTGAGTCAATGTTCTCATATCCGAAAACTCAGCCACGATGAAGATGATCTTGCTGAAGCCGAGCTTGAACAAAGTCAAAGGAAAGCAGCTCGGAATGAGGCAGCTCGTAATATCATGACTCGGATCGAAGTAGCTCAAGAGCCGACTTAGAATGCGAAAGGTCAAATAGATGAGCAAGCTCGATCGGAAAAGACCACTAAAGATCAACTAGTTCAACCCATAAATCCGGTGAATTAGAGAACAGGTAGCGAATTCAAATATGTTTCGAGCCAACTCAAGAACATCTTGTCCGACATCAAAAGTGGGGTAAGAACTCGTTCTTTTTGCAAAATCTATGTGCATTCACTGCATTCATATCATTAATCGAACCTGAAATGCACTAGAGGCCCTAAATGAACCTCAATGGGTAGAGGCCATGTAAGAGGAACTTAATTAATTTGAGAGAAACCAAGTATGGACTCCGACCAAATGACCATCCGACCACCCAGTCATAGGAACCAAATAGGCTTTCAAGAACAAACTAGATGAGGATGGGTTGGTAGTCGAAATAAGGCTAGACTTGTGGCTCAAGGCTACAATCAAGAAGAAGGAATTGATTGTGGGAAACCTTTACACCAGTTGCTAGGATTGAAGCAATTAGAATCCTATTGGCATTTGCATCAAGCATGAATATTAAAATGTATCAAATGGATTTCAAATGTGCTTTTCTGAATGGTTTCATTCAAGAGGAAGTCTATGTTGAGCAACCCCTGGATTTGATAACTCGAATTTCCAAGTCATGTTTTCAAGTTGCAAAAGGCTCTTTATGGTCTTAAACAAGCTCCCGGAGCTTGATATGAAAGACTCGAGCAGTTTCTTGGTCGAAAATAATTTTAAAAGAGGTCAGATTGACAAAACTCTTTTCATAAAAACCAAGGGGAAAGACTTTCTTATTGTTCAGATTTATGTTGATCATATAATTTTTGGAGCTACTAATGAAAATCTCTGTCGAAATTTTTCCGAGTTAATGAGACAGGAATTCCAAATGAGCATGATAAGAGAGCTCAATTTCTTTCTTGGTCTACAAATCAAACAAGAAAAGGATGGCATCTATGTTCATAAATCTAAGTATACCAAGGAATTGCTGAAGAAGTAAAAGCTTCAAGATGCAAAACATGCTGCAACACCAATGAGTAGCAAGCATAAAACTAGACTCGGATAAAAAGGTAAAGTCGTAGATCACAAACTCTATTGAGGTATGATTGGATCTCTTTTATATCTTACATCCAATGAGGCCAAATATTATGTTTAGTGTATGTTTGTGTGCAAGATTTCAAGCTAATCCAAAAGAATCACATCTCACTGCGGTGAACATGAATTTTTAGATATCTTGCAGGAACTTAGAGTTTAGGTCTCTGGTTCTCAAGAGACTCGTAACCGACACTCACTGGATACTCGGATGCCGACTATGTTGGATACAAGGTTGATAGAAAGAGCAACTCAGGAGCATGCCGCTTCGTGGTCAAGCCCTTATATCTTGGCACTCAAAGAAGCAAAACTCGGTTGCTCTATCAATGGTCGAAGCCGAGTACATTGCAGCTGGAGCATGCTCGTGCTCAAATTCTATGGATCAAGCAACACTTGAAAGACCTTAGAGTTTTATTCAAATTAATTCCAATCAAGTGTAACAATCGAGTGCAATTAGCATCACTAAGAATCCAATCCAAGCACTCAAAGACAAAGCATATTGAGGTTAGGTATCATTTTCTGAGAGACCATTCCGAGAAAGGTGATATTGAACTTGAATTCATTCCTACAAAATTTCAACTAGCTGATATCTTGACTAAGCCACTTAGTGAGGATCAGCTTTGTTTTATTAGGAATGAACTTGGCATGATAAATGCATGATTATGTGTTCTTCTAAGTGAAATTATCTTACATGATTATGTGTTACATGTTCTTTCTTTTGTCTTAATAACAATTAGTTCAATTAACCTAGTGATACTCGAGCTAGGAGTTATTATCTGTTTGTGTTTTCCGAGTCACTCGTAAACTTTGCTGAGTCGGACTCAATTGTTGAGAGTCAAACTTCGAAATCAGCTCTAAATTAGTGGAGAATTTCAGAAATTTCTTGTAAAATTTCTCTTTTTCTCTCTCTCTACCTCACGCATCGATTAGTGAACTAGTCGTTTGGAGACAGACACTGGAATTCGAACCATTGGAGAACAGGACAGACACACCGATCCGAGGCGACCATTGGAGGTTTAGGTTATAACGAATATCGAAGGACATTCACTTTGCTATAAATAGCATCCCTTTTCCTTTACTTCGCTACTTTACTCTCTACTAACCTAAACTCTCACGTACTCACTCTTGCAATCTAAGCTCTCAAGCATTCTCAACACTATCAGTCCTCTCTCTCTCTCTCTTTTCTTTGAGTTCACTCTCTTTCTTCTAAACCTTCTCAACCATGCCTAAGAGAGGTTCCACTCCGGACTTTCTAGGATCCGCAACTAAGAAGCCTAGAACCAAGAACCAAGAACCAAGAGGGTCCTTCTAATCCCTCTAAAATCCTAGAAACCCAACATCTTACATTGGATGATACGTTCTTTCCAACCATAACCTTTTCGTGGTTGAAACATATCAAAACCACCGGTGCATATAACTTTCTCTGTTTCGGTGAGTTCATATACCCGTAACTCGTTGTTGAGTTCTATTCAAACCTTTCTTATTCCGAGGGGATCATCACCTCAAGAGTTCGTAACACTCGTGGTTCGTATAAATCTCTCTCTCCTCCATCGACTTTTCAAAGTCTCTTCTATCTTTCTCAACAGCAACCCCATCCCCTTCAACTTTGCTAATGAGTTCTTCGAAAAATATGCCAAGGAAGTCCCCGAGTCACGCAAGAACTTTTTTGTGACTCGGATGAAGACCGAGACAAGACTTCTATGTTTCTTACCGATGAGAACTTTCTTCTCTCATCACTCCAAGCAAAGAGAATCCCAACTCAAAGATTCTCAAAGCTTTGTTCGACATTCTCGAGGGCTACAACGTAGTCCTCTTTCCCGCTATAGTCGAGCAAATGGCCACCGTGCTAGCTCGACCAAAGAAATCCACCCCTCTTCCTTTGGAGCTCTTCTTACCCTTGTTTTTAAACAATTCAAGGTTCCGCTCCCATCGGACCCAAACGAAGTGTACGAGGCTACCAACGTTGTTGGCGTAAAAGAGCTCCTTGGATACGAATACCGGGAAACCCAACCTCGGTGTCTAGGTCCACATCTCGGACCGAGGCAACCTTCCCTCCGCCTCGGACTCGGACTCATCCGTCGAAAAGTTATGTCGATATAGAAGAAGGAGAAGGAGAAGAAAAGAAGAAGCTAAAGAAATTTCTTCCGAGCATGCAGAATCGCCTTCTAAGGAAGTTTGAGATGTCGACCAATCTCAAGCCTAGCCATCTGCACAACCCAATCAGCGTGATCAAGGTGAGGGCTCGAGATAAGAAGAGGACAAACAACCCCTTGTTCGACAAACAGTCCGATCACTGAGACTAATCGGACCGGCACTTCACCGCTCGCCTCCTCCTCTACCGTCGCCAACTATGCAACCACCGCTTCATCTCAATGATATCGGTGCAAGCGTAGGGCACCTTGATCATCCTCTTCCATCAAAACTGCTCCACCCTGTTCTTAATTCTATTTCTTTATTTTTTTATCCAATAATCTATTTCTCCCTACTCCACTAGGCATTTTTTTTGATGAAATGTATAGGGGAGAGATAGTTGTATGGTTTAGGAGGAATAATTTTAATTATGTTTTTATTTCTGTTGTTGTATGCTCCCGCTCAATTTAGTCCAATGCAAAACTATTAGCATTTCCTTGTTTCAATGCTATTTTTGCTCTATCATTTCTCTAATACTTTTTCTAATAGCACAATTTAATCTAAGTGTATTGTTTTGCTCCGATTCTATCCTATTCTGATTATTTTCTTTAACACGGACTTATATGATCATTGCAAGTATCATGATAACTCAATAAGCTCAAACAGTCATAACACACATCCGATACTTAATACTATTTGAGCATTCAAAACTTACTATTTGATGCTACTAGCTCATAATTTCATAAGTTTTAACTTGTTATTTCAAAAGTTAAATTACAATTATTGCATTAATTCTAAGATAAACCAAATTTTATTTTAAATGAACTTATGTTATGGCATATGATGACTTGTGTGTATATCTTTCTCTAACTCTTTGATCATCTAAAAATAGGCACAGATGAAATTGAAACATATTGAATATTAGATTTAAAAAATTCAATTTAATTATTTATGGATATTCAAGTGTTTAATTATTTGAATTAGTTTATATCCTTGACTAATCTTAGATCAAAGTATTTTTATACTTTAAGTAACACTTTGATTTGCTTTTGTACGTTGATTAAAGTTATTTAATCTCATTTTGAAAAGCAAAAACAATTGGCTTCTGCTTTGCTTATTATAAATGGAAGCCACTTTACAAGATTTATAAGATTGTTGGAACTCAACTCTCAACGCATTTATTCAATCTATCGATCTTTCAACTTTGTACTCAAGCTTTTCTCAACTTCGAGTTGAAACAAGAAGTCTTCTAATCGCTTACATCTTACTTACTCAATTCTCTTGTAATTTTTCCTTGAATGAGCTGTAAGGGATCTTTTGTGCCTAACTCAACTCAATTACATCTTACAAGAAGTCTTCTCTTGTAATCTTTTGTAATTCTCTTGTAATAACTCAGCTCGCTTGTACCTAACTCGTCAAGTGTAATTCAGTTAGCAAGTACTAAGACAGATAAGGGATCTTCCGTGCCTAGGAAAAACTTGTATTGAATTATCTAAGGGAACAATTCTAAGACTTATTCCTTTCTATTTTGTGGATTCAAAATATTGGATTTGACTTGGTATCCGGATTGACACTATCCATGTAGATAATGTTTTCCCTCTAATGAGTGAGGAAATAATTGAAGTCCTCATTTTTTTCTTATTTGATAAACTCTAAATCACAAAGGTTGAGTGGTAGATTACTATTGTAGGAGTATTGATGTAAGAACTCCTTCCAAAGATCGGTCTAATTTGTGACCTTGCATGGGTCAACAACATTATACCACTTCATGACATCTTTATTAAATTACCATGGAAAAATGACATGGTATGTGTCTCATGGTACATTCTTTAAGGTCATTTCCCTTATTAAATTCCTCATGTGGTGATGAGGGTTTTTAGTCCCATAGAACTTGACGTTAGGTATGGCGAATTTTGGAGGCAATTTGCCTTTTGAAATTGACATGAATCTGCATGGGCCAAGTAATAATCGAAGAAAATGGAGGATTCTCGCAATAGCTTCTCTATTTGGTCTACGTAGGGATCAAAAGTGTGCTTTTCCTCTTCAACTTCACGATCGACCTCTTTTTCTTTTCCTTTGGATTTTGGTTTCTTCTCTAATTCTTTTAGTATGAGACTAAGGGTTTCAAGCATGGATCCAATTTTCTTTCCAAACCTCATTTTTGGCTTGCATTTTTCTGGTAGATCATTTATTAAGGTCATGATAGGGGTTTGACGTGGTCATTAGGCTATTTGTGGAAGAGTGTTATGCTTTGGCATTATCCGCGGGCAACGTATCGGTGTTAATCGTATTGTCGTGGGGTGTACCAATGTGGGAAGTCCTAGAGTTTAGTGCAACGGTGTTGAATATGTTGTTGCAGCTTGACTCGCTATCGCCTAGCCGCTTCGTATCAAGATTCCGATGATATTTGATTTCCTGTGTCTCAAAAGAATATGTGCTCATGACTAGCTCGTAGATATAACTTTATGGAGAATGAGGCTTAAGTGCCGGACTCGAGGAACCACTCGATCCCAAGAGAAAAGAAAGTGATATGCTTTCTTTTGGATACACATAAAAATGTAGACTAACAAAATGCAAAAAGATATCCTTAAAGGAAAAAAAATGCATTTTTTTGGCTAAGTACGCGAAAATAAATAGACTCACCTTAATGAGATGATTTTTTTTCTAGACTTATGCAAACATTGGACTCACCTAAAATGAGAGGACTTTTTGTTTTGACTTATGCAAAAACAAGATGAATGGATTCATCTTAAAATGAGATGATTTTGTTTTTGGCTAATACAAAACCACAATAAATGGACTCATCCTCAAGGACATGATTGTATTTTTGGCTAATGCAAACAAAATAAATAAACTCACCTTAAATAAGACGATTTTTTAATTAAGATATGAGAGGAGGAATAGACCAACCTTTAAAAAACTTCTTACTAAAAAATACAAATATGGACAGACCTAAAGGGGAATGAAGGAAGATTTGACTTTGGCTAAATGCACAAAAAGACCCGACTCAAATTTTTATCAGCTTTTTTTTTATTGCACCAATGTAAGAAATATTAGATAGTTTGAACCTCGCTAAGCTTTTGCTAAAGGATCAAGGAAAAGGATTAAATGACAACAAGCAACCACATACATTCAAGCATATAAATGAAGTTCTAACCTAAACCACAAAGATTATATGTTCACAAGGAAATTCTTGGTTAGATAAACATGTGGCTCATATTCAAAATTTTCTTCCCATATGTCATGGGTAGCGATACTTGAATAATCAGTACTTCTCAATCAAGAATCGAGTGAGCTTACTATGAGAGGGAAAGTAATCACACCTCAATATTAATTTGAGTGGACCTACCAAGATTATGATTCCACGTTCCCGGAAAAGATACTTAAGGATTGAATCCTCAAAGTCACAACAACTAGTTTCAAAGTCGCCTAAAGGAATGCAAAGATGCCTAATGCGGATGTGATGAAAACTCACAAATTAAACTTTCAAATATCATACTCTTAATAACTGTCCCCATAGGAGTCGTGTTTGTAGGAACCATGACTCATGCTGAGTTCCCCCATAAATGTCGGCTTTGCGTAAGGTATGGTTATCATGAGATAATAAAGCTTTTGATTTTTAAGGGGTTGATTGGTTATTTTTAAGAAATTATTTCAGTTTTGAAATAGTTTTAGAATTCTTGGGATAGCTTTTTAGCCAGAAAGATTTAATAGCAAATTATTTCCACAAATCTATACTAGACCAAGCACCCAAAACGACCTAGACTAGGAGCTACTACCTTACACCAGCCATCTAGCTTTGACTCGCGATGAAGTAATGATTAGATGGCTTGGACTGTTAGTCAAATTCCTAGTTTTTCCCATATTATAAAAAAATCAAAAAGTAGTTTAGGAAATAAAAAGATTATAAATAGTTGCCACTTAATTTTGAAGCAAAAGCTAACAAAAATAAAGAATCACTTTACTAAATTTGAGTTTATCGAAAGGATAACCGAAAAGGACAAAAACTCAAAATTAAGAAAGGTTTTAGAAATGACTCCATTGGCCTTAAACAATTATCCAGTGTTCGGGAAAAAGGTAAGAAATAAAGAAGGGCGCAACTCATTCTACCTGTCATAAAGACGACCTCTACTAATTAAATAGGTGAGTGAAAATCGAGTTAAAGAAGACAAGCATTCCACATGAAAAAGTTCAATTAAAAACACTCAAAACATGATGTACAACGGTAAATAAAAGCAACAAATACAATATTACATCGGGTGATGGGGGAACTAAATGAAATTGCATCTCGAAAATCCACAATACGAAAGCTACAAAAACTTCATTTAGTTAAAGTGTGATAACAAACTTCGAAAGATTACAAATGCACCCTCGGGATTGGCTCGCTTGCTAGGCTTGGATCACGCTTGATTTCGGCTGAGCGACGGTAGGTCGTGAGCAAAAGGTGATAATAATGAAGGATTTTTAAGAGGCTTAGAAAGAATAAAAATGGAAGGGTTTGTAGAAAGAGTAGAGAAGTGAGAATGCAGTGAGAATTCAACAGAGTGAGGGCAAGTTTGTTGCTGAATTGGTGTCCCAAATGGAGGCAACCCTCTATTTATAGAAAAACATAGGATTTAGGAAACCATAAATTCAGCCACCGGCCACCGATTAAAGGATAAATCAGGCCCTATATTTTCGAAATTGAGAATGAAAAATGTAGAAAACTAAATCAGGCAAAACAACGTCATTCAAAGAGTCCTATGGCTACAAAAACCGACCACGGTCCGTGGTCTTGGGAAACATGCCAGCTTAGACACCGAAAAGAGCCTAAACTTTGCGTATTTGTAGGCTAGGAGTCCAAGTGCTGATTCGGAGCTATGCACGGAAGTTCGTACCTGGTTGGACCCACAAAAAATGAGATTATGGGCTAGTCCAACCCTATAAAAAGCACTTTGGGCTATTTTTTACGTTGGTTCGCTTTTTATCGGCTAAAATGGGTCATACTATTTTGCTTTAGTCCAATCTTGACCCTAACATGCAAATGAAATCGAGTTTTCATCAAATGATTTACGTAAACAAATAAAATAAATGAACCAAATCAGGGTGACTCTTTTGAGGTGTGTACACATGGTATGTGTCTTATCTTACATTTTTCAAATTCATTGCTCCTATAAAGTTATGTACATGGTTCTGGGGATTTTACAAACCATGCAACTTAATGTCGGACATAGTGAACTTAGAAGACACTTTTTCTTTCAGGATTGAAATGAATCCCGTGAGGCCATAGTAGTGGCTTTTAAATATGGATGACTCCCACAACAACTTCTCTATTTGATGTATTCATGTATCATCCGGAGGTTTAAGGACATCTTACTTATGTTCTTTTTCTTCCGCCTCTTTTCTTCCTCTATCCCCATCGGACTAGACATTATTCTCCAATCTCTTAAGTATAAGATCAAGGGTTTCAGTCATGGATTCGATCATCTTATCTTGGTCTCAATTTTGGCTTCTATTTTATGAGGAAACTCATTGATCAAGGACACGGTTGGAGATGGTTGTGATTCTTTGCCATTTGTTGAGGAGGGTTGTGCTTTAGTACTTTTCTTGGGCTACATATCGACATTGAACGTATCATTGTGGGACGTACTCGGTGTTGAGTACACCAATGTTGAATGTACTATCGTTAGAGTCGACTCTCTACCTAATCTCTCTAGTAGCTTGCTGTAAGAATTCCGAATATACTATAAGAACAGATGATTTTAATTAAGCTAATTATATAACTTAAATTATTTAATTAGTTTTAATTAAATAAATTAGGTCAATTACTTAAAATATATACTTGAGTGTATATCCGTAATTTTATTTTGAGCAAATTATCATATGTTTATATAACTTTAGCTAGTGAAACATATTAATTCCTTTCCTTTGATTTTTCACCCGGACCTAGATGAATAAAACCCGAGAAAACCTACATTAACTATCTTTTTATGTCTACCTAAATTACACCTAACTAAATAAAAAAGGGGGTAATAAAATGGTTGATGGCAGGCAAAGCAAGTGATTAGTGCGAAGGAGAAGTTGTTGATGGCTTATTTTGGTGGAACCACTGGGAAGAAAAAGAGAGAACCGACCGAGAGAAGATGAAGATTAGGAGCGAGAAAAAGTATGAGAGGGAGCCCGAGCAAGAAATTGGGACAGGGAGGCAAAGAGAGGGAGGGAGCGAGAAAAGGAAACAGAGGAACAAAACAATAGGGGGAAGAACTGGAACCGGAAGATAAGATAGGGAGGAGCTAGAAGGTGACACGTCACGAGAGAGAGATCAAGAGCGAGACAAATTGGGACCAATAGTAGAGAGGAGCAAGAGAAGTCGAGATTGAGAAAAAGAGGAACGATGACAGGGGACTCCGAGTGAACACAAACAAGAGAAACATAGAAGAGAGCTTAAGCGAGAGTAAGAACAAAAAGAAGAAGAAGAAGAGGTGAATGACTTAGAGATATAGTGAAAGAGGGAGAGCGAGTAGGGCTGAGAGATTAAGAGAAAGAGGAAGACAAGAATGAGAGTAGCGACAAGCATAGAGTGAGAACTAAGAGGGACCAAGCACGAACAGACAATAGAGGGACCAAACGAAAGTAATGAGAGGGATCAAAGACGGCGAGAAGAAGCACGAGCAAACAGGACACGAGATAGAACGAAAGGAAGGGGAAGCACCAGCTCCAAATCAACTTTCAGTCTAACCCTAAAAATTTGAGGTGTGTAATTCAAATTCTTGAATTAATAGAAATCTTAAAGCTCGAATAAATGTGTTGTTAAATTACCTTATTTGGTTGAATTTGCACAATTCGATTAAGATATATAGCATGTGAATGAATTAGGATGAAACGAGTTAGATTGAGGGTTTGTGGGTCCGAGTGATTGATGTTGAATTGTTACTTCCTTTATAAATTCA
Organism: Talinum fruticosum; assembly: GCA_021018815.1. Lineage (NCBI taxonomy): Eukaryota > Viridiplantae > Streptophyta > Magnoliopsida > Caryophyllales > Talinaceae > Talinum > Talinum fruticosum. The sequence continues at coordinate 2,107,324 of JAITYX010000012.1, forward strand.
TATGCCCTTGTTGGTACTAATGGAATGGGGAATAATAAATTGTTTTGTAGATATTTACTTTGGTATTGTGGTAGACGAAACGAGATACATAGATATTATTGCAGGTTCCTGTTTCATTATGTTTTACGAGTAGGGAAAGTTGGGAATTATGATGCATAAACAAATTTGGTAGTTGAAGTAAGATATTAAATTGAGTTTGAAACGAATCTAAATCCCTGGAACCGAACTAAACTAGAATATGACTCGAATTAAGGGAAATTGAGATGTGAAATGAAATTGAGGATTAAAATATGCTTGATTAGGTTGGTGAGAGATAATTAATTATTAATATGGGGCATATTATATGTGTGCAAATTACGCAAATGAATGGAAGTTAAGAAAAGAACAAAACCTAAAAGCTGTGCTAAAATAAATATGAAAGCTTTTGATTAGTATTTATATAGTTAGGAGAATTGAAATTTAATATTGGATTTGAATGCAAGATATACAAGTGCTATTTGCGAAAGATTATTCATTCAAGGTCCGTTACGCAAAGCCTATTTTGAATACTCTTGGTTAACTTTAAAGCTAATTGAGAATTAAACTCAAACTATTAAAATGGCGTTATAATTGGTTGAGCCTTAATAGTTGATGTGATTGTGTTGGCAATGGTTGACTGAAATATATAGAGAAGGCAAGCTATAGATTCAATTATGCTCATTATTAGTGGCATATTATGGCTAATCTAATTGTTTTACTATCAATACTTGAAAGAATGTACTAATGTGAACGAGTGATCTTGATGGTGAATCTGAATGAGTTTTAGTCAAACTCGCTCCGAAAGTAAGAATTTATATGGTTAGTTTCAGAAAGAGTTTTGTTTATACAAAACCATCCTTGAGTATAATTTCTTGATAATTGCCTTTCAAACTTGAAAACGTGTTCTAACGAAGTGAAACTAAGCTTGGAAGGCTAGCAAATCATGCAATGCCTTCTACTATGTTAAACTAATTTGAGAAACCGAGTTTGGAAGGGTGGTAAATTGTGTTATGCCTTCTATTGTGTGAAATTGATTTGAGATTACAGTTTAAAACCAAGTTTGATGAGTGATTGGGATCTCTTTGGTTTTAATTGGATTTTGGGATAAGGATTGTTTAGACTAGAGGAAGGACATGGTCGTGGGTATCGGACCACGGGTCCTTACGTACTCGGTTCGATCGTTTACCGACGAGGAAAGTGGAGCCTTCCAAGAGTTTCATTAGAACTAGGTCTAGGGAGCCCGAGTCATTGGGTCCCGTATCACTCCGAAACCGTGTGGTGCTAGTTCAAGTCTAAAAGCCTTGGAAAGTTGCTTAGTGTTTCGAGTGATTTGCTTATGAGTTAAAAATCTTGTTGAGAAAATTTTGATAAATGATTTCAATTTTAAACTGCGTAAACTTATGTGAGTTTGAATATTGAAGTTTTACCCTTTGTTTTGATTTGATTTGATGCATTGATTAAGTTGTTTGGAAATGAGAAATAACTAACTAAAAAGTATGCAAACCACTTGAATTGAGAAAATATGAGTCATAGTTCAAAGGTGGTTGAAGGGGCTACGTTATTAAACATTTCATATGTTGTTGTTGGTATATATGAATAATGTGCAAATATGGTGATTTTTGGGATATGAATACCCACCGAGCTTATAGTTTGCTGACCCCATGTTTCTCTCTTCCCTCTCTAGTTGTAGGTACTCCTTAAGGTGAATTGCCTTATAACTTTAGCATTCTCTCGGAGACATTTGCGTGATGCTAGTTCCGAGTGGCACAAACCTCGTTGAACACGTATTTTATACATCTAATTCTTAAAGACTTGTAACTAAGTTCATATAATTGTGTAAGTTGTGCCTTTGGCCAATTAGATTATTTTTAAGTTTTAAATGCATATTAGTTGGACATTGCCATGTGGCCGTCAAGTTGTATACTCCGAGTGTGTGGCTTGTTATTGTGATTTTGTGCAAGTTTAAGGCTTTAAGCCTAGAGTAAAGGCCGTATTACAAATGAAACTCTGCCAAAATTCTTGAAAAGTTTTCAAGAAAAACGGAGAATCACCTCTATCATCTTTAAGTGGAAGCTAGAACACCAAACCAACGCCTTATTTAGCCTTAAAGGTTTTTTTCTAAGGAATCCTTGCGATGTAATACTCCTAGGGTGGGAGCGGGGTGTTACATTTATGGTATCAGATGATAGATTTTGATGACCTTAAATCGGCATTGCATATAGTCGTCTAAGTTCCTTCGTTATGTGATAATGTGATTTAATTGTGACAAATATACGTGTGGCATTAATTGCAACATTTGGCTCATAGGTGTTTACCTAGCCCACTTAGCTGAATTAGTTGGTTCTAAATTTCCCATTAAGGTGATATATGAATGACTTGTGTGTGCTAAATGTGTGACCGAGTATGGCTGAATTTTTATTTTTATTTCATTGTTCATTGGTTTTGTGATAGGGTTACAAAGTCATTAACCGAACTAGAGACCTTTACCTCTAAGAATTATACAAGTATCAATTATGTATTGGTTACCCTAACATATATATCATTTTTAATGAGCTTATGTAATGTATAATTGATTTTAAGCCTTTGAAATAGAGAAAAGAAAAGGGATATTGTACACTAGCATAATTAGAGCATTTGTTATGTACTTATGAATCTATTCGCTGATTTAGATGTTTAAGCTGTCTATTCTCTGCACGTTATCTTTGACAAATGAATTAAAATGTCACGTTATTGAATAGGATATTGTTAAGCAACTCAAGTGTTGAGGGATACTTGTTCAGTAAGGTGCTTCTATATGAGTACTTTGGAAAGTTTATGAACGAGAAATGGAGGCTATGGAGAGAAAATTAGTGGGAAGGCCAACATGAAAGGTTTATTATATTATTGCTTAATCGGTTACTCCAAATGGTGGGAGTCTTTCCATGTTTGTTACCAAAGGATGGCAATAGAGTTTCTCACTAGTTTCTTATGAGGTTCAACACAGTTTCATATTTGAAGGTTTGCTCTTGAGAGTCTGAATCACCCTAGAGGGGTGTGAATAGGGTGTGAAGGAAATTTTGCGAAATTACAAAGTTTTCTCGCAAAGGAAAGACTTAGAAAACTGTTCCGAGTCTAGATTGGAGTCGAAGTGCGGAACACATAATATATGTGAAAACCCTCCTCGGGCAGAAAACTATGGACAGTGCTAATCCATGCACTAAGTTAAAACCATTATTTTGAATCCACAAAACACAAGGATTGACTCCTACAGAATTGCTCCTTTAGATAATTCAATTACAAGATTTTCCTAAACATAGAAGTTCCCTTATCTGTTCTAGTACTTCTTAACCGAGATAACCCTTATAGTTAGGGACAACTGAGTTGAGTTAACCCTTACAACTCAGTCAAGGGACTACAGAAAATTGAAATATGCACAAGATTTTTCTCTTTATAAGACTTTTCTCATTTAGTAATTACAAGACTTTTCTTTTTACAACTCCGAAAGTATAAACTTAAGAATAGAGTTGTACAAGCTAGAAGATTGAGAGAGAGTAGATTTCGTTCAGTTCCATCAATCTTCAACTCTTGTAGGAAGGCTTCTATTTATACACAGTAAGACAGATTAGCCCATGGAAGAAAAATTGGAGTAAAGGTGGTTTAAGTGGTAGAGAAAGGATGGGGTTCAAATCAGCCCATGGAAGGCTTTGAAGGTGGAGAAATGTGGGATTTGTTATGGGCAGGTTTTGGACAGAATGTGGGCAAAGGGGAAAAGTGCTTGCGGACATTTGTTTGGGGGACCGAATGTAGGAGATTTGATGCCAAGTGCGCTCCCCACAATTTTCTTCAATCACATGGACAGCAAGAGTATGGAGGCTCCACACAAATTCAATTGTTACAAGCCAAAACAGAATTGCTTGCTTCACCTCCTTCACGGTTCTGGCCTTTTGGACAGATTTGGTGCAGTCCAAAAACAAAACATCATGGCTGGGCAGTAGGCGTACTTGGGAGATAAGAATTCCCTTGAACAAATTTTCCTTATGCACTAATAGCTCTCCAAAAATATGCTCAACACCATACAAGCTCATTAGCTTATAAAAATAGAAATCACAATTCTCAAATGGAGTAAATGAGTTATACCTCATTGCCAAATTGTTGGCTCTTTGGTTACTCCTTTCGGTTGAGCACATGGTAGGAAAAATTAATGTCCATGGAAATTCATCATCATTGCCGTAGCAAAAACTTGATAGTTGCAGCCCTTGAAAGCACATTAAATTCAATGGTATCCTTGGACTCACAAAATAGAAACTCCAACTAGTAAGTGTGAACAACATAATCAAAACTCTTCTTGGACGCTTCACACAATCCGGATATAACCTTTGGAGATTTCTCTCAACCACAAATGTCCATGTAAATTGCTCAAAAATATCTCCATAATTTTCCACATGTAAAGGAATAGAACACCTCATGAAAAATGCATCATTCAATTTTTGAGGCTCCCTTGTTCTATCACTTTGGAATTCATTTCATGCTCTTCCTTAGCACCAAACTCATGATCATCAATATGCATATTGTGCAGTTTACTCATGACCAGATTAGGCACAAAAATGTGGGATGGAATTTTTGAGGCCATATGGGCAAATTCGGCCAAAGGTTCTTTGGTAGTGGGAGGGGTGTCTTGTGTGGTCCGAGGCCCATCATTTTCTCCATGACAATGTCCGGTTTGAGGGGAGTCATTTTGAGGCTTTGTTTGTGGGATTTGGCTAGGTGACAAAGGAACCAATGTGATCCTCTTACCATCTTTAGTGAAAGCATAAGTGTTCAAGTACCCATCATATTTGACTCTCCTATCAAAGAGCCAAGGTCTACCAAGCATTAAATGGCATGCATCCATAGGTAGCACATCACACCAAAGTTCATCATGATAATTCTTACCAATGCTAAAGGAGACAAGACATCTAGAATCGACTAGAAGATTTTCACCTTGATTTAGCCATTGGATGGTGTAAGGATGAGGATGGGGTGAGACTTGAATCCCAAGCTTTTCTACCATGGTTGTTGAGGCCACGTTTGTGCAACTACCACCATCAATAATGATAGAGCACACCTTGTTGAGCACCGTTCCTCTTGTGTAGAAAATGTTTTCACGTTGTTCTTCACTTAGCTCATTGAAACCGTTTGAATTTCTCCTCAAGAATAAGCTTGCGTTCATGGCTGGGAAGTTTTGTGGCTGGCTATTTTTGTGGTTTTTGATTTTTGTGGGAATGAACACAATCACCCAAGGTTCAGAACTTGCTCTGATACCAAAAATGATGTGTAGTGGCGGAAGCAAAGAAAAAGATGGAAAAACCGCAAAACACACAAGCTGGCCAGAATAGGACCTGCAGGTGCGGTTCTGGGGAAAAGGGTGAAAGGAGGGGTAAATGGTCTTGGTTTTGGACGAAATTTGGTGGAGAGGTAGTTAACAGGTTGGGAAAGGTTGTGGTAAAATTTGGGCAGCATCCAAGGTCGGGATCACCTTGAGCCAAACGCAAACAGAAAGCCTCACTGGGTGGCTGTCCAGAATGAGGTTCTTTGTTTGTTTTTGGTACTGGGGATGGAGTTCTTCTTGGATTGAGTTGAGATTTGGAGGGAATGGACTCAACTCATGTAAGATGAAGTGTGTGAAATTTGGGAAAGAGATGATTCGTGGATTGGGAGATATGGTTGATGGAAGTCGCTGGATAGAACCTGGATTCTGGCTTGGATACAGAAACACCACCAAGCTGAATCAAGGGGCGCTCTCAAACGGTCCGGATACAGAAACACCACCGGGGTTTGGGAGACTTAAAGGACACCACCTAGATGCCAACCTAGGATACAGCTTTGAGGATTTAGAGGCTCGAGAAATCCATCCCGAAAAAGAGTATAACACTCAAGGTTTGTATATTCATCAAAAAGTGTTTTACAATGGAGCATAGGTGCTGAATATATAATGCTTCATGTGAGCATTTACAAAGCTGAAAACAAAGCTAAAAATTAAAGCTAAAATGAAATAAAAACCATAAAGATTCTTTCCCCTCCTCCAAGCAATGCTAGAAGAAATTCTAGCCAAGTATTTGAACTTTTGAGAACACGTGGATGTGGTTGAATTTCCCTTGGCCAAGCATCTAACAACCACCTTCCTCCACTATAGTTAGTGGTTCTAGAATGCTCTTCATTTAGGCTACTCTTGGTCTTCTATTAGACACATGATCATAAGCCTTGGTCCCTTGGTCCGCCTTGACTTATTTATGTGCAAGGGAAATAAAATGTAGTGCTTGAAACATTCCACACGTCTTGACTTGGCCGAATTTAACATAGCTTTAACAAGGAAGATTTTAGGCATGGCTGAATAAGCTCTTCTTTCTTGAACACTTATTTATGCACATAAAATCATAAGGATGACACTCTCGGCCTTCTAGCCTTCGGAATCAACTTGCACCGGGCTGATGTTTAAAGGATTTTTCAAGTAATCCTGGTTAACCTTAGGCATGTTTGGCTCTTTGAAGCAAATGTCCTCTAGCTCAAGACATAAGGCTGTCCACTTTCCATCGGTTGTCACTGGTTTCGAACTTGGAAGCTTTAGTAGCCATTGTAACGGATAGTCCGAGTCACTCGTAAAATGACCCGTTGCAAATATGAACATTGTGCTTAGGTCCTTGGCTCAAAAAGTAGTCAATCCCACTAGTTATGACTGAAATTTGGGGTGGAAACAACCATTAGAGTCAAAGTTCAAGTTTACCGGATTTGGTAACAAACACCCTAACATGGTGTCTAAGCCTTGTCCCGCAACAGTCCTTTTCGTCTCGCTGGTGTTTGACGGTTAGAAACCGGTTGCTTTTGCTTTTTAAGACAAGTTTAAAATACTTTAATCAACCTGCAAAAGCAAATCAAAGTGGTAGTCAAAGTAAAAAATACTTTGGTCCAAGATTAGGGAAGGATAAAAATGAATTCATCATAATTAAGTGCCTAATTATCCTTAACATAAGAGAATGAAATTTTCTAAGTCTAATAATTAATAGGTTCAAATTCCATCTTATTTCTATCTTTTAATAATTAAGATATTTAAAGATTATATAAACACCATGCATCTAATTGATCATGTAAATAATTTCTTTAAAAGTAACCGACTTAGAAATAATAATTAATGCAAGTAATTCATTTTCAATTAACTCATAAAATCAGTGCCCGTAATAAGATATGTTCGTGAAATTATTTAATCATGACCACTGTCTCGAGTGCCCGTAATAACATATCTTCAAGTCGTGGTATAGGCTCGTAAATCCAGTGAAGTGTGTTCTACTCGAAGAGATGCTTTCGAGTAGGTCGGACAATATTAAAAACATAAAGAGCAGACTTCTTAAAGAATGATAAGGACTTGAAATCAAAACCATAGAGAGATAGAGAGTTATACATGAGTCTTCAATCTCCCCTTTTAGAAAGGGAGTAAAAGGAGATACACAGATGTTTTGGACAAATTTTTTTAAGGAAATCGGGAGGGAGGTGGAGAATTGCAAGTGGAGGAGGAAGAACGAGGACCCTTTCTTCTGCGTTTATAGCCTTGAGTGGAAACTCCCGGGTGAGGAAGAGGTGGCAAGATAAGAAGTAAATCTAGGATTAGAGTTGCGGACCTGCGTACCGTAGTTTGTACTTCCTCTATCTCCTTTTCTAAGCCCTCTTCTTCAGCTTGAGATGGCGATTTAGAAGTTCGTAGTCGAAGAACTGGAGGACTTCGAGGATGAGTCTTCTGCAGAGTGAGATTCCGAGTCCTCCGGAGCCTTTGATCTACGCTCTTGAAGACGGCATATGTGGTCTTGTTGTTGCTTGATGACTTTTTTAGTTCGTTGACCGGGGCTTGACTTTGATAGATCCGCTTGTGAGCCGAGCACTAAAGCCGAGTCAAAGTAGGAATGAAAGCCTCGGAATGCGCCAACAGCTTGATTGTAACTCTTTAGCAAGAGCGGCAAACCGGGAGGCCACCTTCTAAAGTAATTCCATTGAAGGGGAAGGCTGGGAAGAAGATGGTCCAAGCAATAAGAAGAGGACCCCTAGAACTTTTCGAGTCCGAGGAGGAGGTGGAAGCTCGAAGAATGAATCCGGACACCGGTGAAGCTTCTTGGTATCCTAGACCAACTAGCTTAGCACTTCCTATGCAGACGGCTGGCTCAACGCATTTGAGTGGATGATGGAGAGTGGCCAGCCCTATGTTTGAGTTGAAAGATGTCCATCCTAATGAGCTTTGCATGATCAAGGAAGAACCGGGAATATCCATGGTGTCAATCATATTTCTCATATTTCATTTGAGTCCCGGAGGTTGAAGATTCATGGACATCAATTTCTTATGATCTTGTTTATAAATAAATTGCTTATCGATGGACTCAAGTTAGAGAAGATATAAGCTAATTACCTAAATCCCTCCATGTTAAGGCAAAGAGAAGTCCGGCCATGACTTGCTTCAAGTGTTACTATTTTTACCTTGTTCATAAATAATCAAGAGGGTCGGTCCAAGGGTCAACATGGCCGAAGTCAAGCACCTAATATCCAGCAGCCAATGACACACATGAAGGAGAATTCTAGAAGCACTCACCTTAGTGGGAGTTGGTTAGAAGGAAGCTTGGCAAAGGGGCAAACAAAGCAAGACCACATGTTCCCAATTTTCAAATACTTGGCTAGAATTTCTCCTAGCTTAGCTTGGAGGAGGGGAAAGAATCTTTATGGTTTTTGTTTCATTTTAGCTTTAATTTTAGCTTTGTTTTCAGTTTTGTAAATGCCATTACTAGGCATTATATATTCAGCCATCATGCTCATTGTAAAGACACTTTTGATGAATATATGAATTTGAGCTTTGCTCTTTTGAGATGGATTTCTCAACCCTTTGAATCCTCAAAGCTGTATCCGTGCTTGGCATCACGGTGGTGTCCTTTGAGTCACTTAAGTCCCGGTGGTGTTGCTGTATCCGGATCGCTTAGGTGCGCCCCTTGATTCACTCGGTGGTGTTTACGTATCCGAGCTCGGGTCAAGGTACTATCCAGCGACTTTGCCATCCCATAACTCGCAATCTACTCAGCCATTTTTATCCAAATTTTAACCACCTTCTTTCCAGTCCATCCACCTCCATTCCTCCAAATTTCAGCTGCATCCAAGAACTTCTCCACCCTTCACATTAAAACCAAACAAAGGGTATCAATCTGTTCATCCAGCCGGGTACTGTCAACTTCAGGCTTGTTGATCAGGGTGTTCCCCTTATCCAAAAATTCCCAAATTTTGCCACAACCTTCCCCAACCAGTTAGCTCACCCTCCACCAAATTTTGTCCAAATCCAAAATCATTTGCCCCTCTTTTCACCCTTTTCCCCGCAGCCGCGCCTGCAGGTCCCGTTCGGCCAGGCCGCTTGTTCACGGTTTTGCTTCCTTTTGCTTCCGCCTCCCACTACACATCAGTGGATCAGGAGGGAGATCCACTGGGAAGTGAGTGAAAACAATAGTGAGCAAAGCCCCGAAAGGAAGAGGGTGTTTCTTCGATCATTAGGAAGAGAAGCTATCCGCTTGACGATAAAAGGGAAGAAGTCAACCACATACCGTTTAAGAATGTCATATAAAACTTTGAGAACCCCGCTGTTGGGGTTCTCCTTAGAAGGAAAGAAAGAGAATAGAGTTCTCATCAGAATAAAACATAGAAGTCCGACTCTAGACTTCATTTGAGTCAAAGAAAAGTTCTTTCTCGGACTTTCGAATGATCTCGGTGTATTCGTCAAAGAAATCATCAACAATTGCATTGAATGGAATGAGGTTTAAGTTCGTAAAGAGAGTCCGAAGGTCAAAAAGCTTGTGAAGGAGAGAGAGGTCAATTTGAATAAACTTCCCTTAAACAAGCAAAGAGACTATGTTGTCTCTTGCAATCATGTTAGAATAGAATTCAAGAACGAGTTGGGGGTAGATATAATCACGTAAACACAAATACTTGAAAGTACTTGTGTAGAGGATAGGCTTGATCCAAGAGAGTTTAGTGGTTGAGAAGAATTTTTCTTCAATGAAACAGATGCTAGGCAACAATGAGTTTTTGGTCATTGAAAGCAAGTGCCTTGCCTTTTGAAGGATCCTTTTGAGGATTCTCGGGTTGAATAGTTTGGGTTCTAGCCTATTTGGTGGCTGGCCCTCCTTCGATCGTATTTCTCCTCTTAGGCATTTTGATAGAAAAAGAAAGAGATTTGATTTAAGAGAGTGAAAGAGTAGGAAACCGAACAAGTGACAAAGAGTATAGAGTTGAGAGTCTAAAATTTCGGAGTAATTAAGCAAGGAATTCCGAGTTTGAGTGAGAAAGGAGTAAGAGAGCAAGAGATAGCAAAGTGAATGAATGAGAATGAACAGATGTTATTTATAGAATAACAGCTCTCATAGAATAAAAGCCTTTCGACTCCCAGCACTCGGGGTAATGGCTATTTGACCATTTGGTGTTCCATAGTGCAACGGTTACTTCTTGAAATTGCTTCCTTCTAACGTCCAGTTTCCGACCATTCGCTTGACACAAAGAGAAAAAGAAATTTTCTAAAATATTTCCAAGATTCTCCATTGATTTAGAGATGATCTCACAATGTTGATGTCCATTTTTCTCATAAACCGAGTTTGACTAAGTAATGTGTCCGAGTCACTCGTAACACGCTCGAAACTTAACAACTCTTAGCTTAGTTTCATTCTTGTTCAACTGATCCATTTGTTATTCACTCGTAACATATAGTAAACAATCAAACTCATGAATTCTCGTGTAATCACTCAAATAATCATGCAATCAATAAAATAATCCTTTAATCATCATGCCAAGTCATTCCTAATAAACAAAAACTGATCTTCACTCGGAGGTTTTATGAAAATATCACCTAGTGGAAAATTGGTAGGAATAAACTCAAGTTCAATATCACCTTTTTCATAATGGTCTCTTAAAAAATTATACCCGACCTCAATGTGTTTTGTTTTTTAGTGCTGAACTGGATTGTTGGTAAAGCTGATGGTACTTTGATTGGAATAGATGTGAATGACAGTCCAAGATCCTTCATGTATTGCTTGAACCATATTATCTAAGCACAGCAAGCTCCATCTACTATGTACTCTGCCTCACTGTTGATAAAGTAACCGAATTTTGTTTCTCGAGTGCCAGGAGATGAGTGATTGACCTAGAAATTGACATGCTCCTGAAGTGCTTTTTTATCAACCTTAGATCCAGCATAGTCGGTATCCGAGTATCCAAGAAAAGTAAGATCCGAGTCTTTTGAGTACCAAAGACCGAGTGTCCGAGTCCCTACAAGATATCAAAAATTCTCTTCACCGCAGTGAGATGTGATTCCTTTATATTAGATTGAAATCATGCACATAGACATACACTAAACATGATATCTGGCCTTCTAGATGTATGATAAATTAGAGATCCAATTATACGTCTCGTAAAGTTTCGATCTATAGCTTTATCTTTCTCATCTAAGTCGAGTTTTGTACTACTACTCATTGGTGTTGCTGCATGCTTTACATCTTGTAGCTTGTACTTCTTCAATAACTCCTTGGTGTATTTTGATTGATAAACATAGATGCCGTCCTTTTATTGCTTGAGTTGCATTCTAAGGAAGATATTGAGTTCTCTCATCATGCTCATTTGGAACTCTTATCTCATCAACTCAGAAAACTCTTGGCATAGAGTTTCATTAGTAGCTCCAAAGATAATGTCATCAACATAAATTTGAATAATTAGAAAATCATTCGCCTTGGTTTTTATGAAAATATTTTTGTGAATAAGAATTCTTTTAAAATCATTTTCAACCAAGAAACTTCATAGTCTTTCATACCAAGCTCTAGGAGCTTATTTCAAACCATAAAAAGCTTTTTGCAATTTGAAAACATGATTTGAAAATTGAGAGTTTTCAAATCTAGGGGGTTGCTTAACATAAACTTATTCTTGAATAAAACCATTAAGAAATGCACACTTAACATCCATTTGATATAGCTTAATGTTCATTTAGGACGTAAATGCTAAGAGAATTTTGATTGCCTCAATCCTAGCTACAGGTGAAAAGGTTTCCCTACAATCAATTCCCTCTTCTTGGTTATATCCTTGAGCAAATAATCTGGCTTTGTTTCGACTACCAACTCTCCCTTATCCAGTTTGATTTTGAAAACCCATTTAGTTCCTATAATTGGGTGGTCGGAAGGTCATTTGGCGAGAGTTAATACTTGGTTTCTTTCAAATTGAGTTAATTCTTCTTACATGGCCTGTACTCCATTCTAGTACACTTTTAGGTTCGATTAATGAGATGAATGCTGAAAATGCACATAAGTTTTACAAAGAAGAACGAGTTCATACCCCACTATTGATGTCGAAATGATGTTCTCAGGTGGATGACTACATATATATTTGAAAGCTTTATCTCGTCCTTTGATTTAACAAGTTTATTGGTTGAATATTCCGATCTTCGACTAGTTCATCTTGCCGATCTTCTCCATTAGCTTGACCTTCAGCAGTTTGAGCTGGTTCTTGCACCGGCTCATTCCGAGTTGGCTCGGTTCCTTTGTTTTTGTTCATTTTGAGTTCAGCCTCTGTTATGTTATCTTCATCTCGATTGAGCTTGAAGACTCAGCTTTTAACTCTAAGTCACTCGAGTATTACATAAAGACTCGGTATAAATCCTATCTCTCTTAAGTTTTGATTTCAAGTCATTCCGAGCTCTATAGAAACTTTTGTCCGAGTTTTAATTTTGTTCTGACCGACTTAGAAAGCGCATTATTGCATATCTTCTACATTGATGTTTCCGAGTCACTCAGGCATCACTCAAAATTATCGCATGCTCAAATAATTTCTCTAACACTATTATTTTTAGCATTGACTATGTATTTCAATGCAAAGAGAATTACAACGTTAATTCCTTATTCTAAGTTAGTTTATTTCTTTGAGAATTATTTGATCGGATCAAGTTGTTATACTTTGATATTTTACTCTCTCTACTTGATCATCCTTAGCATTGACTCGGATGGAATTTGTGTATATTGAATATTAGACTCAGAAAATTCAACTCTTTTCAGCCAAAGACAATTAAGTATTAAATTATTCTAATTTAATTATTATCTATGCTTAATCTTAGACCAAAATATTTCATACTTTGAGAACCAATGTGGTTTGCTTTTGTAGGTTATTCAAACGAGTCTAACTTATTTTTGAAATACAAAAGCAACTAGCTTCTAGCCATTAATCACTAGTAGACAAGTTTTAGTTACTTTTGGACATGGCTCGGACACCATGTTAGGGTTGTTTGTTTCTAAAACTGGAAAACTCCAACTCTAGGCTTAACAGCTTGTTTCCACCACAACTTTCAGTCACCACCAAGTGATTGGACCATCTTTTGGAGCCAACAGCCGTTGCACAACGTTCACATCCCAACAGATCTTTTCGAGTGAATGAGAAGAGCCGTTACAATGGCTACTGAAGACTTCTGTCAAGAACTAAGAATCAATAATCACTCGTCTCGATTCGATATAAATAGAAGCCACTTCACAAGACTAGAAGATTGCTCGAACACATTGCTTGAACCGAATTTATTGTTAAACTAATTGTTCTTACCTAATCTTCTATTTTACAACTCTAAGTCTATATTTAATATTTTCTGAGTTGTAAAGAAAGTCTTTTATTCAATTACATTCTTTTCATACTTTCTAGGTAAGGTCCCTTGACTAAGTCGTTAGGGTTAACTCAGCTCGTATGTCCCCGATTGTAAAGGTTATCTCAGCTACTAGATCGGATAAGGGAACTTCGAGTGTAGGAAAACATTGTAAGGAATTGTTTAAGGGAGCAATTCTGGTTGAGTCAGTCCTCCGTATTTTGTGGATTCAAAATAGTGGATTTGACTTGGTGCTTGGATTAGCACTGTCCGTGGTTTTCTCGCCCCAAGAAGGTTTCCACGTAAATATGTGGTATCACTTTTCCGGGTCCAATCTAGACTCGGAATCTATTGTTGAGCTGAATTGTTGCAAAAATTGTTTAATTTTCTTCATCACCCTATTCACCCCCTCTAGGGTGACTTAGACTTTCTACGAGCAAGCCTTCGAGCTTGAGTTATGAGAAAGTGGATTCACTTATCCTGTCATGATCAATTTCATCAAAGATAATGTGGATACTTTCTTCCACTATGTTAGTTTTCTTGTTAAAGATTCTATAAGATTTGCTATGTGAAGAATAACTAAGGAAAATACCTTCATCTAACCTTGCATCAAATTTGGTTAGATGTTCCTTACCATTGTTATGCACAAAGCATTTACGTCCGAATGGTTTGAAGTAGGAAATTTTAGGCTTCTTTCCCTTGTACAGCTTGTAGGGTATCTTCTTCAGAATCGGTCGAATGAGGCATCTCGTTATGAGTGTAGTTTGTTATGTTGACTACCTCAGCCTAGAAATAATAATGTAGATTACTTTCAATCATCATTGTCCTCTCTATTTCTTCTAGTGTTTTATTCTTTCTCTCTACTACTTCATTCTATTGAGGAGTTCTAGGTGCTGAGCAGGTTGTGGGAGATGTCATTCTTGTTAAAGAAGTCTCGCAAATTCTAATTAATCGAACTCCCTTCCATGGTCTGTTTGAATTCTCTTGATCTAAGTCTCACACTTCACTTGTATTTTCATGTAGATGTTAGTGAACTCTTTGAATTCTTTATTTTTGTTCTTCGTAAAATACACCCAAGTAAATCATGAGTAATCATCAACAATAACTAGCACATATGATTTACCTCCTAAGCTTTTGATAGGAATTTCACCACACAAATCCATATGTATCAATTCAAGCACTTTTGGATATAGATATTGTCTTGAGTTGCTTAAAGGATAATCTGACTTGTTTTCCTTTTGTGCATGCATCATAGAGTTTATCTTTCTTAAATGAACAAGTTAGGTAAACCTCTAACTAATTCATGAGATGCAAGATTCTTGATTGTATGCATGCTAATATGACCTAGTCTACTATGCCATGTCCATGAATCATCATTCAAAGAAACTTTTAAACATTCTAAATCTTGACTAGAATCGAAAGAGGAATAGTGTAGGTCTTACCCGACCTCAAACCCGAGAGCTTTGTCTCTTTGGTGACTCCATCAGAAATGAAACCGTTGGTTTGAGTGAATCCTACCTCTTGACCTTTGTCACACAATTGAGAAATGCCTAGAAGATTGTACTTGAGCCCTTTGACAAGGTAAATTGGACTAATTGAGTTGTATCCTTAACCAAATCTGCCAATTCCAACTATCTTGCCTTTGTTATTATCTCCACATGTAACTTTTCCTCCTTTCATCTCTTCTAATTCTGAGAAGAGTACTCCAAACATGTGGCATGAGCATCCACTATCTAAGTAATAATGACCCTTTTGTTTCGAGTAACCCGCAAAAATAGAAACAAACTAATCTCGCTTACTTCCTCTTACAAATCCACTAACTATTTTTACTGTGGTATTTTTCTCGAGGAAGAGCACTTTGGGAACCCATATTTGAATGATTTTGTGTTTGGTTTGATTCTGAGTCTTATTTCTTGAGAACCGACTCTGTGTCTCTTTCTTTTGAAAACCTTTCTTTGTGTGAACAGACTTGAGAAGGCTTTTTCATGAAAACTAGTCTAGGCTCAGTCCCTTTTCTTTTGAATGAATGGGATCATGCTCTGCCTTCCCGAACTTAATAGTTCTGGAATCAGCTTTGAACAGGTGTTTATAGAAATTATCTTGCTCTCAAGCATTATATCGAAGACCTTTTTTCAAAATGATACACACCGAGAACTCAGTAATAAATCAAGGTTTTTCTGACCTTGAGTGAGTTGTAAAACCAACTCTTGAGACTCACCGAGCTTTTGCTTCAATTGCTCATTCTCGGCTTCGAGACACTCGCACTCGGCCTCAATATCTTGAGTACTCGGTCTTAAGCACTTTTAGATTTTATCTAAAGTTTTCTAAATTATTTTTCAAAATGATGTTCTCAAGCATTAAGAGATTCCAATTTCTTTCAAAAGATTCAGAATTGGACCTTTCTTCCAAAGTAAAAATATATCTAGCAAGATCATGCTTTGAAAACTTAAGGAAGTAGTTGATTACCTCCCGAGGATCTATTTCCTCGGCATCTAATGCATCGCTTTCGACTTAGATCTAACTTTTGAGTCTCGATAGAGCCATTAGACACTTTGATTCATCATCATCGGTGTCATCTTCTTCTTCGTCGCTCCGGTAGCAACCATAGCCTTTTTTCTTATTTCTATCCTTCTTTCTCTTTGGATAGTCTTTGACTATGTGCTCCGTGCTACCATACTCAAAACAACTAGAGTTCTTAGTTAAAGACAATTTGAAAAGGATGAGAATTTACCTTTTCTCGTGTTTCTTTTAGAACTCCCGCTTAGGCTTCTTCTACCACTTTCTATATTTCATCGTTTTCTTGAAGCCTTAGGCTAGAAGTGCCATAGGGTCTTTTTCAAAATCTGAGGAGCTCATACTTGGACCTTGTTCTTCTAAGGCCTTGAGAGTAATGCTTCAGTTGGTGCTGAGCGCAGCTTCTTATTCCTCCGGATGTAACTCATCTGGTGAGTAGTTTCCCAATAAGCTCATCCTGGATTGAGTTGACAGGTTATGAGCTTTCCTCTATAGTTGTCACCTTGGGATCCCATCTTCTCTTGTTAGACTCCTTATAATCTTTCTCACAACTTCTTCATGGGTCATTTTGTTTCCAAGAGAGTTGATATTGTTCACAATCTCAGTAAAGCGAATGTACATCCGAGTTATGTTCTCATCAGGCTCCATCTTTAACAACTCATACTTGTGGAGATACTAACTTATCTTGGCTTGCTTCACTTGGCTGGTACCTTCATATGTAGTGACCAGTGTATGCTAAACTTCTTTGGGTGTGTCACATGTAGATACTCGTTGCATTCTTTTGCATCAATTGTAGAATGGACTTCGGTTCAAACAGGTGTTTTCACACCATTTTAGCACTAAAGCCTCATGGCAGATTCAATAAACCCTAATTCTATCTTTTGGTTAAGAAATAATAACCCAAGAAATCTGAAAATAATTGTCAAAATTAAACAATTAATAAAACGCCAATCAATTCAATCCGATTTAACTCTTTAATTTGACTTAATAGAACTTGGAAATCTTAGTAAGAGATCAATTCCCACTTTCTAAAATTTATCTTCCAAAATCCTAAATCATTTTCAGACCCCATTTTCCAAAAAACAACCCTTACTCCAAGGAAACACGGGAAGCTCGGTCGGGTCCGGCTTCGGTCGTGTTTCCTACGGATACATAGTATATCGAGTAAAAATATCATAGTGAAAAAATCATGTACATCTCAAAGCATAAATGTCAAAATATATGAACAAATATCGAGCAAGGATGGAATAAAAATAATAGAACTGATTTCATGCTCGTAAATAGAAAAATGTCATTAAAACTAATAAAATATCATATAAAAATTTAAAAAAACCTTAATAAAGAACTCCCCATGAACGTTTGCTCCTGGAGCGTCCAAGTCACCCTAGAGGGGGTGAATAAGGTGGTGAGGAAATTTGAACAAATTTAGAAACTTTTTGCTTGAAAAAGATAAACAGTTGAGTCCGAGTCTAGATTGGACTCGTAAATGTAAACACTCGTAAATCCATGGAAACCCTACTTGGTCATAAAACCACTGGACAAGTGCTAATCCAAGCACCAAGTCAAATCCACTATTTTGAATCATCAAAATACAAAGGACTCGACTCTACCGAATTACTCCCTAAGACAATTCCTTACAATGTTTTCCTTGACTCGAAGTTCTCTTATCCGATCTAATCTTTTCTAACCGAGATAACCTTTACGAGTTATGGACAACCGAGATGAGTTAACCCTTATAGCTCGGTCGTGGGACATTACTCATAAAGTAAGACAAGTATGTAACCGTTTACAAGATCGTACAGCTTAGAAAATATTAATTACAAATTGGGAGTTGTAAATAGAAGATTTGAATATGAAAACAATAAATTTCGCTTAATAATGTGTTTCAAGCAATAATTCCAAGCAAATCTTCAAGTCTTGCGAAGTGGCTTCTATTTATAGACAACCAAGCAGAGTGACCGTTATGTCTTGGTCCCGAACGTAAGTCTTTATCGGCCATTGTAACGGCTCTTCTAAAACACTCGTAAAAGATCCTTTAGGATGTGAACATTGTGCAACGACTCTTGGCTTCAAAAGGTACTTCCGTCAACCGGTGATGTCTTAAAAGCAAGGTGGAAACCACCATTGAGCTTAGCGTTGGAGTTTTCTAATTTTGGAAACAGACAACCCCGACACGGTGTCCGAGCCTTGTTCAAAAGTAGATAAAGCTTGTCTCGTTGGTGATTGACAGCTAGAAGCTCGGCTACTTTTGTATTTAAAAATGAGATAACCTCGTTTGAATAACCTACAAAAGTAAACCACATTGGTTCTGAAAGTATAAAATACTTTGGTTCAAAATTAGGCACAGATAATAATTAAAATTAAGATAATTAAGTGTATAATTATATTAGGCCTAGAAGAGTGGAATTTTATGAGTCTAATATTCAATATACTCAAATTCCATCGGAGTCAATCCTAAGGATGATCAAGTTAAAAGAATAGAACATTAGAGTAAAACACCTTGATCCGGACAAATAATTCTCAAACAAATAAACTGACTTAGAAAAAGAATTAACACTATAATTCACTTTGCGTTGAAATATGCACTCGTAACTCAAAATAAAGGAGTTAGAGAAATTATTTGAACATGTACTAGTTTTGATCGATGTCCGAGTGAGTCGAAACATTAGTGTAGAAGATATACAATAATGTATTTTCCGAGTCAATCGAAATGAATGAAAACTTAGACAAGAGTTTTTATAACACTCGTAATGACTTGAAATCACAACTTCGGAGGGATGAGGTTTATACCTGAATCTTCATGTAGTACTCGTAATGACTTAGAGTTAGGATTAGAGTCTTTAATCTCCCCTTTTTGATGAAAGGCATTCCATACTCGGATAGAAACTTGTTAGTGTAAAACATGAGTTTTCATTCTCATTAAACAGACCATATGAAAGCGAGAAGTAATGATTGAGAAATATTCCATACATATACAAGAGTCTATCATCACTCATAGAATTTATGTGGCTAACACATTAGATCAAAGAATTGAACATATTATATCGGAGCAGTAAAAATAATATGAGATATCCAACTCGGAAAGTAGTAACTCGTAAATTAGTCTCGTCCGTAAAAGAAAATTCATTCATTCATTAAAAAGAAACAAAGAGGGTGAGCTCCCCTAAACACAACAACATCAAATTTCTATATTTATCCCCCTTACATTTCATCAAAAACAGGGAAGAAAAATAACAAAGAAGTACACTTGATGTTGGACAAAAAAATAAAAAAAGAAAATAAAATATACTAAGATTGGGGGCTTGTTGTGCTGAGGTGGAGGAACGAGCAAGTGTGCCGCGGCTGGTAAGCTTGGGACGAAGTTGGTGATTGTGGCGGCGGCCGCACAGGGATGTCAAGCGGTGGCTCTGCTTCGGTCGTTTGACCCAAGGCCATATCATCTTCGGGCTCATCCTCCTGGAATACAGCAGAGGAGGTACTTCGACTTGACGACTATGGACTCGATCCATGTCCCCAGCGATCTTCCGACCCACTTAGATCATCATCCGAGCTAATAAGTTCCGGTTCGTGGCTCGCTGCACCTTGTCCCCGAGGGTGAGTGGCTTCCTCCTTTTCTTTCTCCTCGTCTTCTTACTTCTCTTCCTTCTCCTCCTTAGGTTGAGTTGCTTCAGCTGCACCTTCTTCTTCTTCAACCTCAGCCGAAGGAGACTTGGCTGGGCCGGAGGACTCCTCGAAGTGTCCGAACTTTCCGGGTCCCGGGTAGCCTTAGATTGGCGTTCATGGAAGAGTTGGAGCTGCTCGCATTGCTCACTAATGATGCCCTTCAGCTCGATCAACAGATCCTAATTCCTAGTTGATCATCAGGCTTTGAAGAACGGTTTTGAGAGAACGGATAGTGCCCCAAAGTTCTTCGGACACAGAGGTGAGTTTGTCTACCAAAATGGTAAACATAGCCTCGGAGATTATAGAAGGTGGTTGCGAAGTGGATGGACCACCTAATGGAGGAGGGAGTGGTAAAGGATTCTAAGTCTCGAGTGTGAGGGGGTGAAGGGGGCTTCAACTCGCACTCGTGGGCCCATACACCAGGTTTGACTTCCCGATATCCATAGCCTAGAAGCTCCTTCCCGCCTACCACTATGGCAGCCTCGTACACCGCATCGGGATCCGAGGGAAGGGAACCTTAAACTATTTAAACACAACAATCGAAGGGCTCCGAGAGGGAATGGAGCAGATTTTTGGATTGAGCTGGTACGTAAGCCATTTGCTCAAGAATGGCAGGGAAAAGCTCTACATCGTAACCCTTTAGAATGTCAAAAAGAACTTTGAGAATTTTGGAGATGAGATTCTCCTTGCTAGAGTGATGAGAAAAGAAAGTTCCGATCAACAAAAACAGAGTAACCTGGCCTCGGTCTTCATCTTAGTCACCGAGAAGTTTTTGCTTGACTCAGGGACCTCCTTAGTTTATTTCTCAAAGAACTCATCTCGCAATCTCTATGAAGGGGATGGGATTACAGTTCAGAAGAGAGAAGAGACTTTGAAAAGTCCGTGAAGAAGAGAGAGGTTGATGCGAACAACCTTGTCTTGAACTCGTGAGGTAATGACTCCCTCGAGTAAGACATGTTGGAGTAGAACTTGGCAATGAGTTCAGGATAGACAAAGTCACCGAAGCACAGAAAGTTGTATACTCTAGTGGTCATTATGTGTTGCAACCACGAGAACGAAGTGGCTAGGAAAAATTTGTCATCCAATGTTAAATGTTGGGTGACGAAGATTTTAGAGGGGTTAGAGGTACCCTCTTGAGGAGTTTTGGTGCGAGGCTTCTTAGTAGCAGACTCCAGAAAATCTCATACCGAACCCCTTTTTGGCATGGTGAGAATTTTCGAAGTAATCGAATAAACGAGAGAGAGAGAGAGTGAGCGAGAATGCTTAGAGAGTAAGAAGGCAAGTGAGTAAAGTCCTGAAATGAAGGTAAAGAGGTGTTATATATAGTGAAAAGAAATGACCTTCAGCCTTCGATCCGACTCGAAGCTCCAACGGCCGTCTCGGACAGTGTGACGTTTCGCTCTCCAACGGTTAGAATTCCAGCGGCTTTCTTTCAACGACTAGTTTTCTCTTATCGATGCGCTCGGCAGAGAGAGAGAGAGAAGAAAAATTAAAAAAATGAATGTTTTTGAAATTCTCCACTTATCTAGAGATGATTTCGAAGTTTGATGTCCATTTTGCTAAAAACCGAGTCCGACTCAAGTATAGTTTCCGAGTGCCTCAAAACACTCGGAGACCTAGTAACTCATAGCTTAGTTTCACTTGGTCAACTAAACCATTTATTTGTAGGACAAAAGAAAAGCATATAACACAGAATCATGCAAGAAAATTTCACTTATAAAATCACATAATCATGCATTAATTATTCCAAGCTCATTCCTAGTTAAACAAAACTTGAAGGTTTGCTCTTAGAGAGTTTAAGTCACCCTAGAGGGGGTAAATAGGGTGATGAGTAAATTTTAACAAACTTAGAAACTTTAAGCTTGAAAAGAATAAACAATTGAATAAGAGTCTAGATTAGGCTCGGAAAAGTATACACTCGTAAATATGTGGAAACACTCCTGGGCTGAAAACCATGGACAAGTGCTAATCCAAGCACTAAGTCAAATCCACTATTTTTCCCTCAAAATAAAACGAACCGACTCAACCAGAATGGCTCCCTTAGACAATTCCTAACAGAGTTTTCCTAGACTCAAAAGTTCCCTTATCTCGATCTAGTACTTCCTAACCGAGGTAACCTTTACAGTTAGGGACAACCGAGCCGAGTTCACCCTTACAACTCAGTCAAGGGACCTTACTCAGAAAATAAGAGAAGTATGTAACCGATTACAAGACTTTATAACTCGAAACGTTAGTTACAAGCTAAGAGTTCTAAAGTGAAGATTGAATATAAAAACAATGACTTTCGCTTAAGTAATGTGTTTTTGGAATAATTCCAGTAATCTTCACGTCTTGTGAAGTGGCTTCTATTTATACATGACCAAGCAGATTGACCGTTATGTCTTGGTTCCGAACGAAGTCATTATCGGCCGTTGCAATGGCTCTTCCGAGTCGCTCGAAAAGATCCGTTGGAATGTGAACGTTGTGCAACGACTCTTGGATCCTAAAGGTGCTCTAGTCAACTGGTGATCTCTAGAAAGTAAGGTGGAAACCACCGTTGAGCTTAGCGTTGAAGTTTTCTAGTTTTGGAAACAGACAACCCCGACAAGGTGTCTCGAGCCCTATTAAGAAGTAGATAAGCCTTGTCTCGCTGGTGATTGACGACTTGAAGCCGGCTACTTTGGTATTTTAAAAATGAGATAACCTCGTTTAGATAACCTACAAAAGTAAACCACTTTGGTTCTCAAAGTATAAAATACTTTGGTCAAAGATTAGGCACAAATAATAGTTTAATTAAGACAATAAGTGCATAATTATCTTAGGCCTAGAAGAGTGCAATTTTCTAAGTATAATATTCAATATACTCAAATTCCATCGTAGTCAGTCCTAAAAAGATCAAGTTAAAGAGAGTAAGATAATCGGAGTATAAAGACTTGATTTGGACAAGTGATTCTCAAACAAACAAACTAACTAAGAAAGAGCAATTAACACTCGTAATTCACTTTGCATTAAAATGTAAAGTAAGAACTTAGATAAAAAGAGTTAAAGAAATTATTTGAACATACAAGAGATCCGAGTGCTATCCGAGTGAATCGAAACACCAATGCGTAAGATATAAAAGAACGTGTTTTCCGAGTAAGTCGAAACGAATGAAAATTTATACAAGAGTTTCTATAACACTCAGAATGACTTGTAATAAAAACTTAAGTGGGATGAGGTTAATACTTGAGTCTTCATGTAGTACTCGGAATGTCTTAGAGTTAGAATCCGAGTCTTCAATCTCCCCTTTTTATGAAAGACATTCCACACTCGGACGTAAATTAGTGTAAAACATGAATTTTCATTCTCACTTAGAACATATCAAAAAGTAGTGAGTGAAGTATTTCATATTTAGAAAAGGTCAAAGCCTACAATACATGATACTATCACTACTTATAACATTTATGCGGATAACACATTTAGAAAAAATATATGAAGAGCTATATCGAGTAGAAAAGAGATAATATACGAAATCGAACTTAGAAAGAGTTAACTCGTAAAGGATTCTCGCTCGAAGAAAGAAAATTCATTCATATGTACACAAACAATACAAAAAGAGGGTGAGCTCCCCTAAACATGACAACATTAATTTTTCAATTTTTCTTCCTCTTGCATTTCATCAAAAACAGGGTAGAAGATGAAGACTCGGACATCGCTCAACGCATTTCGAGTTACATTACATGAATCAGGAATAACCATCTCGTATTTATAGAGTTTTGATTCCAAGGCATTCTCTGTGTTTTAGAAACTTTTCTGAATGAAATGGTATCTTCTCTAAGTACTACAGCTTGCACTTCATGTGTTTATTGCGCTTCTTTAAGTGACTCGTAAAGCTGATTCTTTGTTCCGAGTCCAGCATCACTCGATTTATCGCAGATTGAGTGGACTAGTGTTTAACCTTCTCTCACTCAGAATCCGGCTTCGATTATAAGCTTTATTTCATTAGAGTCGGTACCTCTAGTCTGTTTCATACTTAGTCTATATCAAGTTATCTCACTCGATATTCTTTACTTATCTTGATCTATCGCTTAGACTAAGTCGGATGGAATTTTGAGTTATATAGTTATTAGACTCAGAAAATTCCACTTCTCTTCGACTCGAATAATTAGTTAATTAATTATCATAATTATTTTATTATCCGTGTCTAATCTTGGACCAAAGTATTTCATACTTTGAGAACCAAAATTGCTTTACTTTTGTAGGTTATTCAAACGAGGATACACTTTTCAAATCACAAAAGTAACCGGCTTCGAACGTCAAATCACCGGCAGACATGGCTTTTCACCTTCTCTGCTCCAGTCCCGGAAGATTGTGTTAGGGTTGTCTATTTCCAAATCTGGAAAACTGAACGCTAAGCTTAACGGTGGTTTCCACCTTATCTTTCAAGACACCGCCAATGGTTTTGGGACTTCTAAGAGAGTTAAACCGTTGTCCAACGGTCACATTACAATGGATACTTTCCGAGTGACTCGAAAGCTTCTATCAACGGTCACGAGAGGACTCTCGGTCAGCGAGATGAAGATAAACGGCTACTCTGCCTGGTCATCTATAAATAGAAGCCACTTCACAAGACTTGAAGATTGCCGAACTTATTGTTAATATACGTACTTGTGCAAAGTCTTTGTATTCATTCTCAATCTCCTACTTACAACTCCTATTTTTTAATTCATTACCTTCCGAGTTGTAAGGTCTTGTACTCGATTACAAACTCTTTCTTACTTTCTTTGTAAGGTCCCTTGACTAAGCTGTAAGGGTGAACTCAGCTTAAGTTGTCCCTAGCTGTAAGGTTTATCTCAACTAGGAAGTACTAGATCGGATAAGGGAATTTCGAGTCTAGGAAAACTTGTAAAGAGTTGTCTAAGGGAGCAACTTAGGTTCGATCGAGTTCACGGTATTTTGTGGACTCAAAATAGTGGATTTGACTTCGTGTCCGGATTGACACGGTCCGTGGTTTTCCGCCCGGGAGGGTTTCCACGTAATCTCTAAGTGTTTACTTTCGAGTTCATTCTAGACTCAGATCTGTCTTAAAGCATTTGCTTTTCTTGCCATTTCTATTTATTCGGTCTTTCCGAGTCTACTTTTCGACTCTGTTTTGACTCGAAGCGCATTCCGTATTTTACCCGGCAAAAGAGTTTGATTTTCCACAAGATCTCTTCCTCACCCTATTCACCCCCTCTAGGGTGACTCGGACTCTCCCCGAGCAAACCTTCGAAGACATAACAAAGATACGGTTGATGTTGGACAAAGAAAAAGAATGACGAGAACTAAAGAAAAGAAATTAAGACGGGGTGCTTGGTGGTGCTCGAGGTGGATGAGCGAGCGAGTGCGCCGACACCTGGTAGGCTTGTGATGACGTGGAAGACCGTGGCGGCGGCAGCACTCGGGATGGCTGGCGAGTGGCTCGGTTCCGGTTGGCTGACCCAAAACTATGTCATCCTCTCGGCTCATCCTCCTAGAATACCGCAGAGGGAGGTGCTTCTTCTGTTTTGACCATTAAGGACTCGACTCAATGTCCGCAGGGTCTTCGACCCACTCGGATCGTTGTCCGAGCCGATCCGCTCCGGTTCAAGGACTTCAACACCTTGCCCCTCTTGCTAAGCAGCTTCCTCCTTCTTTTCTTTTTCGTCCTTCTTCTCTTCCTCCTTCTCCTCTCGCCTCCTTCTCTTCGTCCTTCTCCTCGAGCTGAGTTGCTTAAGCCGCAACATCTTCTTCTTCTTCTACCTCTACGAAGGGGACTTAGTAGGGCTCGAGGATTCCTCAAAAGTGTCTAAGCTTTCCGGGTCCCGAGCAGCCTTAGATCTCCTTTCTTGGAGGAGCCGATGTTGCTCTTGTTGCTCCTTGATAGGCCCTTCATCTCGAGGAGCAGATCTTGAAGGACGTTTTTAGGGAACGAAGAGTGCCCCGAAATTCTTCGGTCACCGAGGAGAGTTTCTCCCAAAATAATACACAAAGCAACGATTGCTTTGTAGAAGGTGGTTCGGAGGTGGATGCACCACCAGGTGGAGGAGGGAGAGATAAGGGAGTTTGAGTCCGAGTCCGAGGAGGAGGTGAAGAGGGCTTTAATTCGACCCATGGACCTAGACACCGGGCTTGATTTGTTGGTACCCATAACCCGAAGTTTCTTCCCGCCTACTACAATCGCAGCCTCGGACATTGCGTTTGGGTCTAAGGGGAGGGAACCTTAAACTGTTTGAAGACCACGAGTTAGAAGGGCTCGAAGGGAAAAGGAGAAGAGTTTTTAGATTGAGTAGGCACAGTAGCCATTTGCTTAAGGATGGCTGGGAAGAGGTCTACATCGTACCCCTCGAGGATATCAAACAGAGCTTTGAGAATCTTAGTATTAGGATTCTTTTTGCTCGAGTGATGAGAGAAGAAGGTTCTCATCGAAGAAAGCAAAGCGATCGGCCTTAGTCCTCAGCTGAGTCACCGAGAAATTTTTCGTGACTCGGGGACCTCCTTGGTATATTTCTCGAAAAACTCATCCGCAATCTCATTAAAAGGGATGGGATTGCAGTTCAAGAGGAGAGTGTAGACTTTGAAAATTTGGTGAAGGAGGGATAGGTTGATGCGAACAACCGTGTCTTGGACTCGTAAGGTGATGACAACCTCGGAGTAAGATAAGTTAGAGTGGAACTCGCCAACGAGTTCTAGGTAGATGAACTCACCGAAGCAAAGAAAGTTGTAGACTCTAGTGGTTTTAATGTGAGGCAACCATGAAAGTAATGTGGTTGGGAAGAACTTGTCATCCAATGTAAGGTGTTGGGTAACGAAAACTTTTGAGGGGTTAGAGGTACCCTCTTATGTCTGTTTGGTGCGAGGTTTCTTGGTTGCGGACCTTAGAAAATCTTGAGTTGAACCTCTTTCGAGCATAGCTGAAGATTTGAGTGAGAGAAAGTAAACTCGAAAGAGAGAGAGAATGAGAGAGTGATTACTGAGAGCTATGAGAGCGAGAGCGAGAGAGTAAGTGAGTATAGAGTAAAGTAATGAAATGAAGGTAAAGCGATGCTATTTATAGTAGAAAGGAATGTCCTTCAATATTCAATCCGACTCGAACCTCCAACGGTTGTCTCGGATAGGTGTGAGGTTTCTGCTCTCCAACGGTTGGAATTCCAGTGACTTTCTCCGAATGGCTAGTTCTCTTATCGATGCGCACGGTAGAGAGAGACAGAAAGAGAAATTTTAAAAGAAATTTCTGAAATTCTCCACTTATCTAGAGATGATTTCGGAAGATTGATGTTGATTTTGTTCAAAAACCGAGTCGACTTAGTATTGTTTCTAAGTGACTCGGAAAACTCAAACACAGTAATAACTCGTAGCTGAGTGTCACTTGGTCAACTCGAACCAATTGTTATTAATACAAAGAAATAAAACATATAACACATGATCATCCAAGACAATTTCACTTAGAAAATCACATAATCATGCATTAATCATTCCAAGCTCATTCCTAATAAAGAAAAACAGATCCTCACTAAGTGGCTTAGTAAACATATCGACTAATTGAAATTTTGTAGGAAAGAGTTCTAGCTCAATATGACCTTTCTCATAATGGTCTCTCGAAAATGATACATGACCTCAATATGCTTTGTCTTTAAGTGCTCGAACTGGATTCTTGGTGATGCTGATTGCACTCCAATTATCACACATGATTGGGATAGATTTGAATGAAAGTCCAAGATCCTTCAAGTGTTTCTTGATCCATAAAATCCGAGCACACCACGCTCCAGCTGCAATGCACTCAGCTTCAGCAGCTTGATACAACAACCGAGTTCTACTTCTTTGAGTGCCAAGATATAAGGGATTGACCCATAAATTAGCATGCTCCTGATGTGCTCTTTCTATCAACCTTGTATCCAGCATAGTCGGCATCCGAGTATCTCGTGAGGGTTAGTTCCGAGTCTCCGGAGAACCGTAGACTAAGATTCTAAGTCCCCGTAAGATATCTAAAAATTGTCTTCACCGCAATGAGATGTGATTCTTTTGGATTAGCTTGAAATCTTGCACACGGACATACAATAAACATAATGTCCGGCCTACTTGGATGTGAGATATAGTAGAGATCCAATCATACCTCTATTGAGTTTCGATGTACTCGCTTTACCTTTTTCGTCTAAGTCCAGCTTCATCGTCGGTACTCATGGGTGTTGCTTGGATGTTTTACATATTGAAGCTTGTACTTCTTCATCAATTCCTTGGTATACTTAGATTGATGGACATAGATACCACCTTTATCTTGTCTGATTTGTAGATCAAGGAAGAAATTAAGCTCTCACATCATGCTCATCTGGAATTCATGTCTCATCAACTCGGAAAATTCTCGAGAGAAATTTTAATTAGTAGCTCGGAAAATTATATCATCAACATAGATCCGAGCAATAAGGAAATCTCTCCCCTTGGTTTTTATGAAAAGAGTTTTTTCAATCTGACCTCTTTTGAAATCATTCTCAACCAAGAAGCAACTCAGTCATTCATACCAAGCTCTAGGAGCTTGTTTAAGACCATATAAAGCCTTTTGTTATTTGAAAACATGGTTTGGAAATTCTGAATTTTCAAATCCAGGAGGTTGCTCAACATAGATTTCCTCTTGAATGAAACCAATTAGAAAAGAAAATTTGACACCTATTTGATACAATTTGATATTCATGCTTGATGCAAATGTTAAGAGGATGCTAATTGCTTCAATCCTAGCAATTGGTGCAAAGGTTTCCCCATAATAAATCCCTTCTTCTTGATTGTAACATTGAGCCACAAGTCTAGCCTTATTTCGACTACCAACCCATCCTCATCCAATTTGTTCTTGAATACCCATTTGGTTCCTATAACCGCATGGTCGGAAGGTCGTTTGGTCAAAGTCCGGACTTGGTTTCTCTAAAATTAATTAAGTTACTCCTGCATGGCCTCTACCCATTCAGGTTCGTTTAGGGCCGCTAGTGCATTTATGGGTTTAGTTAATGATATGAATGCAGTGAATGCATATAGATTTTTCAAAGAAGAACGAGTTCTTACCTCACTATTGATGTCGGACAAAATATTCTAGAGTGGGTGACTCGAAGCATATTTGAATGCTCTATCTATTCTCTCGCTTTACCAAGTTTGCTGGTTGTACGGTTGATCTTTAGTAGTCCGAGGTTACCGAGTTTGCTCATCTCGCTTGTCCTTCGGCGTTCTAAGCTGGATCTTGAGCTGGTTCAATCCGAGTCATGATACTCGAGCTGCCTCATTCCGAGTTGGTTTCTTTTGACACTGTCTCGAGCTCGGCTTCAACAAGATCATCTTCATCTCGACTAAGTTTCGGATCCGAGAAGGTTGATTTACTTGTTCTTCCCTGATCAATCTCATCAAACACAACGTGGATGCTTTCTTCCACTTTGGTAATTCTTTTATTATAAATACGATAAGCTTTACTTGTGAGTTGAGTAACCCGGAAAGATACCTTCATCCGACCAAGCATCAAACTTGGTCAAGTGATCCTTACCTTTGTTGTGAACAAAACACTTACATCCAAAGGGTTTGAAGTATGAAATGTTGGGCTTCTTTCCCTTATAGAGCTCGTATGCGGTTTTCTTCAAGATGGGTCCGATGAGGCATCTCGTTTAGTGTGTAATTTGTCTGTGTTGACTCGCCTCGGCCCGGAAATATTAAGGTAGATCGTGTTCAATCATCATTGTCCTTCCTATTTCTTCAAGAGTTCGGTTCTTTCTCTCCGCCACCCCGTTCGTTGAGGGGTTTTGGGTGCTGAGAAGTTGTGAGAGATACTATTCTTGTTGCACAACTCTGCAAATTCTAAGTAGTCGAACTCGAACTCCCTTCCATGGTCGGTTCGAATTCTTCTAATCCGAGTCCGAGACTCTACTTGAATTTTCCTGCAGAGCTTGCTTGAACTCTTTGAAGGCATTATTTTTGTTCTTGTGAAAACAAACCTAGGTAAATCGTGAGTAGTCATCAACAATCACAGGTACATATGATTTACCTCTAAGACTCTTCACAGAGATTTCACCATATAAATCCATATGCAACAGCTTAAGTACTTTGGATGTGAAAACAGTTTTGAGAGGTTTGAAAGATGATCTAACTCTGTTTCCCTTTTGTGCATGCTTCACAAATTTTATCTTTCTTAAATGCACAGTTAGGTAAGCCCCTAACTAAACCATGAGATGCAAGCTTTTTGATAGTATGCATGCTAACATGACCTAATCTGCGATGCCATGTCCAAGAATCATCATGCAATGATGCTTTTAAACAAGATAAATTCTAACTTGGATTAGAAATGGGAATAGTATAGGTATTACCCGAGAGCTTAGTCTCTTTGCTGGTTGCATCGAAATATAGCAGTTGGTCCGAGTGAATCTTACTTGTTGACCTTTGTCACACAACTAAGAGATGCTTGAGTAGATTGTACTTTAATCCCTTGACAAGATAGACTGGGGTGACCAAGTTGTCTCCTTTCCCAATCTTTCCAATTCCAACTATCTTGCCCTTACTATCATCTCCAAAAGTGACTTTTCCTCCTTTGAAATTCTCTAACTTAGAAAAGAGTCTTCAATCTCCCGACATGTGGTGTGAGCATCCACTATCTAACTACCAATGACATTTTATCCTTTTCGAATTACCGGCAAGTCGAAACACACTAACTCTTCTCACTTCCTCTAACGAACCCGAGTAACTCCCTTTACTCGTGGTCCTCTTCCGAGGAAGAAGACTCTTGGGAACCCAGATTTGAATGACTTTGCATTTGTTCCGATTCTAAGTCTTCGCTTTAGAAAAATGAGTCTCGTATCTCTTTCTTTTGAAAATCTTTTCTTTTAGAAATGGGGAGAGGATTTTCTCCTGTAAGCCGGTGCAGGCTCGGTCCTTCTTTCATTCTTATGAAAACGACCATGCTCAGCCTTACTCGAACTTCACAATTCTGGAATCCTTTTTGAAAAGATTTGAGTAGGAATTAGATTCCTCCTCTTCGTTAAAACCAAGTCCTTCTTTCCTGAAGGAGACACATTAAGAGCCTAAAACATATTAAGGTTTTTCGACCTTGAGTAAATTTCAAAACAAGCTCTTGAGACTCATTGAGCTTTCTTTTCGGATGCTCATTTTCTCTTCGAGTGATTCGAACACGGTCTCATTAGTTTGAGTACTAGTCTTGAGTACTTTCGAGTTAGTCTCGGTTTTTCAAATAGTTGCTGTGAGAAGTAACAGACTCAATTTGTTCTTTAAACCGAGAAGAATCGGAGTCGGACTTTTCTTCCAAAGTATAAATATATTTAGCCAAATCAACTTTTGAGAACTTGAGAAAGTATTCAATTACCTCCCGAGGACTTGTCTCCTTAGTGTCCGAGTTGTTAGAGTCCGATTCGATTCAGCTTCCGAGTCCGTTAGTGCCATCGGACACTTTGAGTCATCGAATTTTCATCTTCTTCGGATGAGTCTTCATCGCTCCATGTGGCCATCATATCCTTCTTCTTCTTTCTGTCCTTCTTTCTCTTTGGACAGTCATTGACTATGTGATCTTTGCTACCACATTTAAAACAACCGAGTTCTTAGTTAAAGATAACTTCGAAGGGGAAAAGTATTTACCTTTTCTCGTCCTTATCCTTTTGTAGAACTCTTCCTTTAGCCTCTTCTCCCATTTCTTGTGCTTTATCATTCTTTTGAAGCCTCGGGCAATGAGTGCCATAGGATATTCTTCCGAATCCGAGGAACTAAGACTTTCCCCTCTACTTTCCGAGGCTTTCGGTGCAATGTTCTTTTTGGTGCCGACCTCGGCATCCTCTTCTTTCGAGTGAATTTCATGGGTAAGCAACTTCCCAAGTAGTTCGTATGGCTTTAGTTGAGAGAGGTTCCGAGCTTCCTCGATGGCTGTCACCTTGGGATCCCATCCTCTCTTTGGTAGACTTCTCAAAATTTTTCCGCACATTTCTTCATGTGAAATCTTTTTGCCCGGAGACTTGAGGTTGTTTGTAATCTCGGTGAAGCGAATAGCATCCGAGTCATGTTTTCTTCTAGCTCCATCTTGAACAGCTTATATTTGTGAAGGTACTGGCTTATCTTTGCCTGTTTCACTTGGCTTGTGCCTTCATATGTGTTGATAAGAGTGTCCCACACATCTTTGGTTGTGTCGCAGGCTAACACTCTGTTGTACTCTTCCGAACCGATTGCACACATCGAATGTTCATTGATTTGAAGTTCTTTATGAACTTCTCCGACTCCTCATTGGTGTACTCGAACTTTTCTTTAAGCACATATCTTGTACCTCCCATCTTCATTGGAATGTAATTGCCTTCTTGGATGATGTTCCAAACATCTTCATCATTGTCTTGCCTTCTTGGATGATGTTCCAAACATCTTCATCATTGTCTAACGAAAGCACTCCATTAGGTTCTTCCAAGTGCACAAAGTTTGATCCTTTGAACTTTGGTGGTTTGGTGGAAGATCTTCCTTCATCGAACTCTCCAATGTTCCGAGCCATCCGATCTTTAGACCTTTGGATTGTTAGATTCTTCTTGAAAGGCTAGGCTCGTTACCAATTAAAGGTTTGCTATTGGAAAGTCTAAGTCATCCTAAAGGGGGTGAATAGGGTGATGATGAAATTTTAACAAACTTATGAACTTTAAGCTTCAAAAGAATAAACAATTGAATCTTAGTCTAGATTGGACTCGAAAAGTATAAATTCGAGAATACGTGAAAATCCACCAGGGTAGAAAACCACGGACAGTGCTAATCCAAGCACCAAGTCAAATCCACTATTTTGAATCCACAAAATACAACGGATCGACTCAACCAGAATTGCTCCCTTACACAATTCCTAACAGAGTTTTCCTAGACTCGAAGTTCCCTTATCCGATCTAGTATTTCGTAATCGAGGTAACCTTTACAACTAGGGACAACTAAGCTGAGTTCACCCTTACAGCTTAGTTAAGCGACCTTACTTAGAAAGTAAGAGAAGTATGTAATTGATTACAAGACTTTACAACTCGGAAAATGTTAATTACAAGCTAGGAGTTGTAAATTAAAGATTGAATTTGAAAACAATGACTTTCGCTTAAGTAATGTGTTTTTGCAATGATTCCAGCCATCTTCAAGTCTTGTGAAGTGGCTTCTATTTATAGATGACCAAGCGAGTGACCGTTGTGTCTTGGTTTTGAATAGAAGTCTTTATCGGCCATTGTAATGACTCTTCTAAGTTGCTCGGAAAAGATCCGTTAGGATGTGAACGTTGTGCAACGGCTCTTGGCTCCTAAAGGTGCTCCGAGTCAACTGGTGATGTCCGAAAAGTAAGGTGGAAACCACCGTTGAACTTAGCGTTGAAGTTTTCTAGTTTTGGAAACGGACAACCCCGACAAGGTGTCCGAGCCGTGTTCGAAGTAGATAAGCCTTGTCCACTCGGTGATTGACGACTTGAAGCCGGCTACTTTGGTATTTCAAAAATGAGATAACCTCGTTTAGATAACCTACAAAACTAAACCACTTTGGTTCTCAAAGTATAAAACACTTTGGTCTAAGATTAGGCACGAGATAATAATTTAATTAAGACAATTAAGTGCATAATTATCTTAGGCCTAGAAGAGTGGAATTTTTGAGTCTAATATTCAATATACTCAAATTCTATCGAGTCGATCGTAAGAAAGATCAAGTTAAAGAGAGTAAGATAATCGAGTATAAACACTTGATCCGGACAAGTAATTCTCAAACAAACAAACCGACTTAGAAAGAGGAATTAACACCGTAATTCACTTTATGTTAAAATGTAAAGTAAGAACTCGGATAAAAAGAGTTAAAGAAATTATTTGAACATGCGATAGATCCGAGTGCTATCTCGAGTGAATCGAAACACCAATGCGGAAGATATACAAGAATTTGTTTTCCGAGTCGATCACAAATGAATGAAAACTTATACAGGAGTTTCTATAACACTCACAATGACTTGTAATCAAAACTTAGGAGAGATGAGGTTAATACACGAGTTTTCATATAGTACTCAGAATGTCTTAGAGTTAGAATCTGTGTCTTCAAAGCTGATCCTCACTAAGTGGCTTAGTGAAAATATTAGCTAATTGAAATTTCGTAAGAATGAATTCAAGTTCAATATGACCTTTCTCATAATGGTCTCTCACAAAATGACAACTGACCTCAATATACTTTGTCTTTAAGTGTTGAGCTCGGGCTCTTAGTGATGCTGATTGCACTCGATTATCACACTTGATTGGGATAGATTTGAATGTGAGTCCAAGATCCTTCAAGTGCTGCTTGATCACCAAAATCCGAGCACGAGCAAGCTCCAGCTACAATGTACCCGGCTTCAGCGAGTTGACAGAGCAACCGTGTTCCGCTTCTTTAAGTGCCAAGATATGAGGGATTGATAGAGAAATTGGCATGCTCCTGATGTTCTCTTTCTATCAACCTTGTAACCAACATAGTCCGAGTATCTAGTGAGGGTTAGTTCTGAGTCTCTTGAAAACCATAGACCAAGATTCCGAGTCCTTACAAGATATTTAAAAATTTTCTTGACGGTAGTGAGATGTGATTCTTTAGGATTAGCTTAAAATCTTGCACATAGACATACACTAAACATAATGTTTGGCCTACTGGATATGAGATATAGTAGAGATCCAATCGTACCTCTGTAGAGTTTCGATATAAAGTTTTACCTTTTTCATCCGAGTCCAATTTCATGCTCGCTACTCATAGGTGTGGCTGCATATTTCACATCTTGAAGCTTGTACTTCTTCAACAACTCCTTGGTATACTTAGATTGATGAACATAGATTCCATCTTTGTCTTGTTTGATTTGTAGACCAAGAAAGAAATTGAGCTCTCCCATCATGCTCATTTGGAATTCCTGTCTCATTAACTCGGAAAACTCTCGGCAGAGATTTTCATTAGTAGCTCCAAAAATAAATATCATTAACATAGATCCGAGCAATAAGGAAATCTTTTCCCTTTCTTTTTATAAAAAGTGTTTTGTCAATCTGACCTCTTTTGAAATCATTTTCAACCAACAAACTAGTCAATCTTTCATACCAAGCTCTAGGAGCTTGTTTAAGACTATATAAAGCCTTTTGTAATTTGAAAACATGATTTGGAAATTCCGAGTTTTCAAATTCAGGGGTTGTTCAACATAGACTTCCTCTTGAATGAAAACACTCGTAAAAGCATATTTGACATCCATTTGATACAATTTAATATTCATGCTTGATGCAAATGCCAATAGGATTCCGATTGCTTCGATCCTAACAACCGGTCAAAGGTTTCCCCACAATCAATCCCTTCTTCTTGATTGTATCCTTGAGCCACAAGTCTAGCCTTATTTCTGACTACCAATCCATCCTCATCCAGTTTGTTTTTGAAAACCCATTTAGTTCCTATAACTGGGTGGTCGGAAGGTCATTTGGTCGGAGTCCGGACTTGGTTTTTTTCAAATTGATTAAACTCCTCTTGCATGGCCTCGACCCATCCAAGTTCATTAAGGGCCTCTAGTGCATTTCGGGTTCTGTTAATGATATGAATGCAGTGAATGCACATAGATTTTTCAAAGAAGAACGAGATCTTACTCCACTATTAATGTCAAACAAAATGTTCTCGAGTGGGTGGCTCAAACCATATGTGAATGCTCTATCTGTTCTCCGATTCACCAAGTTTGTTGGTTCAACTGGCTGATCTTTAGTAGTTTGAGCTTGCTGAGTCTCCTCATTCGCTTGTCCTTCAGACATTTTGAGTTTTCTCTTGAGCTGGTTCGGTCCGAGTCATAATGTTCTCGTGTTGCCTCATTATGAGTGCTTTCTTCGATTCTTTCTAAGCTCGGCTTCAAGCACGATCATCTTCATCTCGACAGAGTTTCGGATCTAAGAAGGTCGACTCACTTGTTTTACCCCGATCAATCTCATCAAACACAATGTGGATACTTTCTTCCACTTTGTTAGTTCTTTTATTAAACACACGATAAGCTTTGTTGTGAGATGAGTAACCCGTAAATATACCTTCATCCGACCTAGCATCAAACTTGGTCGACTTATCATTACCGTTATTACGAACAAAGAACTTGCATCCAAATGGTCCGAAATAAGAGATGTTAGGCTTCTTTCCCTTATAAAGATCGTATGGAGTTTTTTTCAAGATGGGTCTCATGGGGTATCTCGTTAAGTATGTAGTTTGTTGTGTTGATCGCCTCAGCCTGGAAATAGTAAGGTAGATAATTTTCAATCATCATCGTTGTTTCTATTTCTTCAAGAGTTCAGTTCTTTCTCTCCACTACTCCGTTCCGTTGAGGAGTTCCGGCTGCTGAGAAGTTGTGAGAGATACCGTTCTTGTCATCTCCAAAAGTGACTTTGCCTCCTTTAAAATCTTCTAACTCAAAAAGAGTCTTAAATCTCCTTACATGTGGTGTGAGCATCCAGTGTCTAAATACCAATGGCCTTTTGTCTTTTTCTCGAGTTACCCGCAAATCGAAACACACTAACCTTTCTTACTTCCTCTAACGAACCCAGTAACTCCCTTTACTATGGTCCTTTTCGAGGAAGAAGAATCTTGGGAACCCAGATTTGAATAACTTTGAGTGTGGTCCGATTCCGAGTGTTCTTTCTAGAAAACCGAGTCTAGGTCTCTTTCTTTTGAAAATCTTTTCTTTTGTAAACAAGTGGAGAAGGTTTTCTCCTATAAACTGGTCTAGGCTCGGTTCTCCTTTTGATTCTTATGAATGGGACAATGCTCAGCCTTCCTGAACTTTATAGTTCTAGAATCCTTTTTAAAAGATTAGAATAGAAATTTGATTCCTCCTCTTCGTTAAAATCAAGTCCTTCTTTCTCGAAGGAGAAACACTAAGAGCCTAAAAGCATGTCGGGGCTTTTCGACCTTGAGTAAATTTCAAGACAAGTTCTTGAGACTCATTGAGCTTTCTCTTCCGATGCTCATTTTCTCTTCGAGTAAGTCCGACGCAGTCTCATTAGCTTGAGTAATGGTCTTGAGCTCATTCGGAGTTAGTCTTAGTTTTACCAATTCATTTTTCAAATAATTGCTCTCGAAGTAAGAGACTCAAGTTGTTTTTTAAATTGAGAAGAATCGAATTGGATTTTTCTTCCAAAGTGTAAATATATTTAGCCAAATCAACTTTGGAGAACTTGAGAAAGTATTCAATTACCTCCTGAGGACTTCTTTCCTCGATGTATCGAATTGTCGGAATCGACTTAGATTCAGCTTCCGAGTCTAACACTTTGAGTCATCGGAATCATCATCTTCTTCGGATGAGTCGTCATCTCTCCATGTCACCATCATAGCCTTCTTCTTTCTGTCCTTCTTTCGTTTTGGACAGTCCTTGACTATGTGATCTTTGCTGCCACATTCAAAACAACCGGAGTTCTTAGTTAAAGATAACTTTGAAGGAGAAGAATATTTACCTTTTCTCGTCCTTCTAATCTTTCTTGTAGAACTCTTCCTTTGGCCTCTTTTCCCTCTTGTTATGCTTCATCATTCTTTTGAAGCATCGGCAAATGAGTGCCGTTGGATCTTCTTCCGAGTTTGAGGAACTCACACTTTCCTCTCTACTTTCTAAGGCCTTTAGCACAATTTTCCTTTTGGTGCCGACCTCGACATCCTCTTCTTCCAAGTGAATCTCATGGGTAAGTAGCTTCCCAATCGGTTCGTCCGGCTTTAGTTAAGAGAGATTCCGAGCTTCCTCGATGGTTGTCACCTTAGGACCCCATCTCCTCTTTTGTAGAGTTCTCATAATTTTTCTGCACATTTCCTCATGAGAAATTTTTCTACCCAAAGATTTGAGATTGTTTGTAATCTCGAGTGAAGTGAATAAACATCCGAGTGATGTATTCTTCCGGCTCCATCTTGAATAGCTCATATTTGTGAAGATACTAGCTTATCTTCGCCAAGTTTCACTTGACTTGTTCCTTCGTATGTGTTGACAAGAGTGTCCCACATATCTTTGGCTATGTCATAGACTCGACACTTTATTGTACTCTTCCGAGCTGATAGCACACATCGAATGCTCATTGCTTTGAAGTTCTTTACGAACTTATCCGATTCTTTATTGGTGTACTTGAATTTTTGTTTAGCCACAAATCTTGTTCCGTCCATCTTCATTAGGATGTAATTGCCTTATTGGATGATGTTTTAGACATCTTCATCGTTGTCCAACAGAAAGCATTCCATCGGTTTCTTCCAAGTGCACGAAGCTTGATCCTTTGAACTTTGGTGGTCCGGTAGAAGACCTTCCCTCATCAAACTCTCTAATGTTTTGAGCTATCTGGTCTTTAGACCTTTGGATTGTTAGATCCTTCTTGAAAGGCTAGGCTCGATACCAATTGAAGGTTTGCTCCTAGAGAGTCTAAGTCACCCTAGAGGGGGTGAATAAGGTAATGAGGAAATTTGAACAAACTTAGAAACTTTTTGCTTGAAAAAGATAAACAACTGAGTCCGAGTCTACATTGGACTCGTAAATGAAAACACTCAAAAATAAGTGGAAACCCTCCTGGGCGGAAAACCACAAACAAGTGCTAATCCAAGGACCAAGTCAAATCCACTATTTTGAATCCTCAAAATACAAAGGATCGACTCTACCGAATTGCTCCCTTAGACAATTCCTAACGAGTGTTTTCCTAGACTCATAAGTTCCCTTCTCTAATCTAGTACTTCCTAACCGAGATAACCTTTACAGTTAGGGACAACTAAGCTGAGTTAACCCTTGCAGCTCGGTCAAGGGACATTACTCGGAAAGTAAGAGAAGTATGTAACTCGTTTACACGAATTTACAACTCGTAAAATATTAATTAAAAGCTGGGAGTTATAAATAGAAGATTTGAATATGAAAACAATAACTTTCGCTTAAGTAATGTGTTTCAGCAATAATTCCAAGCAAATCTTCAAGTCTTGTGAAGTGGCTTCTATTTATAGATGACCAAGCCGAGTGGTCGTTGTGTCTTGGTCTTGAACGAAGTCTTTATCGGCCGTTGTAACCGGTCTTCCGAGTGACTCGAAAAGATCTGTTGGGATGTGAATGTTATATAACTCTTGGCTCCAAAGGTACTCCAGCCAACTGGTGATGTCTCGAAAAGCAATGTGGAAACCACCATTGAGCCTAGCATTCGAGTTTTCCAATTTTGGAAACAGACAACCCCGACATAGTGTATGAGCCCTGTTCGTAAGTAGATAAAGCTTGTCCGGTGGTAATTGACAACTAAAAGTCGACTACTTTTGTATTTCAAAAATGAGATAACCTCGTTTGAATAGCCTACAAAAGTAAACCACTTTGGTTCTTAAAGTATAAAAACTTTGGTCCAAAATTAAGCACGGATAATAATTAAATTAAGATAATTAAGTGCATAATTATCTTAGGCCTATAAGAGTGAAATTTTCTTAGTGTAATATTCAATATACTCAAATTCAATCAGAGTCAATCCTAAGGATGATCAAGTTAACAAAATAGAACATCGAGTATAACAACTTGATCTCGGTCAAATAATTCTCAAACACATAAACCGACTTAGAAAAAGGAATTAACACTATAATTGGCTTTGCGTTGAAATATGTAGTCAAAACTTAGAATAAAGGAGTTAGAGAAGTTATTTGAACATGTACTAGTTCTGAGTGATGTCCGAGTGAGTCGAAACATCGGTGTCAAATATATACAATAATGTGTTTTCCGAATCGAGTCAAAAACGAATGAAAACTTAGACGAGAGTTTCTATAACACTCAAAATGACTTGAAATGAAAACTTAGGAGGGATGAGGTTTATCCCTGAATCTTCATGTAGTACTCATAATAACTTAGAGTTAGGATCTGAGTCTTCACCCCAAGCCAAACATTTATCTTTTCTCGATGGAAAGTGGCCAGCCATGGGTAAGAAGACAGAAAATGTTCAGCTCAACATGAATGCAAAACAACCGGGAATGCTGTTATTTCTCATGCGCATAATGTCGATCGAGCCGGAGGATGATCATTGATTATTTGTTCATAAATAAATCAAGGTGTTAAGGGAGATAGTTGAGAAATCAAGCTCACCAAATTTCCATGGTTAAGCTAGGAATGATCGGCCAAGTACAAACAAGCAATGATACAAATATTATTATCTTAAGTGCTTTGAACATAAATAAATTCATGTCATGAGGGTCGGTCCAAGGGAGGGCCGAAGGGCTTGTGGTCATGCATCACATGGAGCTGCCAAGAACACCAAGCTAGGAGCATTCTAGAAGGCACTACCACTAGTGGAAGGTGGTTAGAAGAGAGCTTGGAGAAGGGGCAACAAATCTTGGCCACATGTTCCCTATCAAACAATACTTGGCTAGAAATTCTTCAAGCTTAACTTGGAGAGGAGGAAAGCATCTAATTAGTTAGCATTTTGTTTTGCTTTAATTTTCAGCTTTGTTAATTTCAATTTCCAGCAAGGTTAGTTGTATTGGCGGGTCTATATATTCAGCATGCACACTCCTTGTAAAATCACTTTTTGATGAATATACAAACCTTGAGTGTTATACTCTTTTTCGGGATGGATTTCTCGAGCCTCTAAATCCTCAAAGCTGTATCCTAGGTTGGCATCTAGGTGGTGTTCTTTGAGTCTCCCAAACCCCGG
Organism: Talinum fruticosum; assembly: GCA_021018815.1. Taxonomy (NCBI): domain Eukaryota; kingdom Viridiplantae; phylum Streptophyta; class Magnoliopsida; order Caryophyllales; family Talinaceae; genus Talinum; species Talinum fruticosum. Next base: position 2,147,731 of record JAITYX010000012.1, read on the forward strand.
TGGTGTTTCTGTATCCAGACCGTTTGAGAGCGCCCCTTGATTCAGCTTGGTGGTGTTTCTGTATCCAAGCCAGAATCCAGGTTCTATCCAGCGACTTCCATCAACCATATCTCCCAATCCACGAATCATCTCTTTCCCAAATTTCACACACATCATCTTACATGAGTTGAGTCCATTCCCTCCAAATCTCAGCTCAATCCAAGAAGAACTCCATCCCCAGCACCAAAAACAAACAAAGAACCTCATTCTGGACAGCCATCCAGCGAGGCTTTCTGTTTGCGTTTGGCTCAAGGTGATCCCGACCTTGGATGCTGCCCAAATTTTACCACAGCCTTCCCCAACCAGTTAACTATCCTTCCACCAAATTTCGTCCAAAAACTCCATCATTTACCCCTCCTTTCACCCTTTTCCCCAGAACCGCACCTGCAAGTCCTATTCTGCCCGGTTGTGTGTTTTGCGGTTTTTCCATCTTTTTCTTTGCTTCCGCCACTACACATCATTTTTGGTATCAGAGCAAGTTCTGAACCTTGGGTGATTGTGTTCATTTCCCCATAAACAAAAAAAAAAAAAAAAAAAAAATCCAAAAACAGCCAGCACCTCAAAAATTCCCAGCCATGACCGCCAACTTATTTTTGAGAAGGTCTTTGTGCGGTTTGAATGAGCTAGATGATGAGCAGCGTGAGAACATCTTTTACACAAGAGGCACCGTGCTTAACAAGGTGTGTTCTATCACTATTAATGGTGGTAGTGGTATGAACATAGCCTCCTCAACAATGGTAGAGAAACTTGGACTTCATGTTTGACCCCATCCTCATCCTTACAACCTTCAATGGTTAGATCAAGGTGAAAATCTCCAAGTCAATTCTAGATGTCTCATTTCATTTAGTATTGGCAAGAGTTATCATGATGAGATATGGTGTGACATTGTTCCCATGGATGCTTGTCACATGTTGCTTGGGAGACCATGGCTCTTTGATAGGAGAGTCATACATGATGGGTTCTTGAACACTTATACTTTTACCAAAGATGGCAAGAGGATCACATTGGTTCCCTTGTCACCTAGCCAAATTTCAAGACCTAAACCAAATGAGTCCATCCCAACCGACCAGCCCCCACTTTCCTCACAAAAGCTAGCCATGGTAACAAAACCCGAAGCTGAAAGTCCTCCTCAAAATATCCCTTCCACCATTAAAGAGACCTTAGCCAAACTCAACCACTTTGCCCCAAAAATTCCATACCACACCAAATCTGTCCAAGGAGCTACAACCGAGAAGAGAATGATGGAAGCCAATCTGTTTTGGCTTGAATCTTCTAGACTTGTGTGGAGTGTGAATACTCTTGCTGCCCAAGTACTTGGAGAAACCATAAAAGCTCTAGGCGTTGTGAAGGAGTATGTGGAGCCTATTCTTTTGGTGCCAAAGGAAGATGACTTCCTTACCAAAAGCACTTGGTGTTGTATGTTATCTCATGGAATTTGGGCTGATCCAGATTGCTTTTACAACATCATGAGCACGCTAGAAGAGAAAGGAGAAAGGCCATACATGGAGCCGTTTTCTTTGTTGCCAAGGAGAGATGATTTCCTTCTTGAGGACATTCGGTTTTGGAGTTCTCATTGTGGCATACAAGAGCCGCATGTCCAGGAAGTGCACCATGAGGGTTTGGCTGAACATTTGAGCATAATTGTGACAATGCAAAGAGAGCAACCCCTATGTCAAAATAGGGAAGATGTTCAAGCCTATTCCCAACCGAAACTCCACAACCCAAGTCTTCCCCCATTTCACCACCACCAAGGCCTGCCCTTGGCTGATTTAGACCCCAACCTTACACCTCCATTTAAACCACCAATACATCAATTTTTCTCCCTTGAATTATGGCCATGTAGAGGAGTTTATCACCCGACATTTTCTCCACCAGAATCCGGCCATACCTTCCCGAATAAAAACACCTTTGATCCTCTTCCACAAAATTTCCAACCCCTTGCCAAAGCACCACAAACCAAAATTTTCCCTGCCCTTCCAAATCAAATCCCTCCTAATTTTTCTCCACAAAGAACCTTACAATACCATGAGATTTCCAGCCCAACAGCCAGCCCCATCCACCAACCGAATGTGATTTAAAGGCCAATGGTGCTGAAACATGGACAGATGACCGAGGAGAACAACAAGAAACTCCATGGGCAGACTCCATTTTTTTCATACCAAAGAAGGGTGACTTCCTTTTCATTGGTATTTGGTTGTTTAGTCCACATTATGGCCTGTCCGAATATCTTGTTCAATGGAAGGACAATGTTAGTTTGATTGATTATGATGGTATTTTAAGGCCAAATCATTTCTGTCCAAGCATTGAATATGGAGTTGTGGAGTTTGCCATGCCAACTTTCATGGTGCCAAAGGGAGTTGTGTGTCTTCCTAAATGTATGCGGCTTTGTGTGCTTTATGGTGGGTTAGTTAATGTCCAAAGCAAGTCCTACATTGTAACTATGATTGAGGAGTACTCGGACTGGCTGAATGTCCACAATCTGCCCATACAATCAACCGGCTGCCCAAGTACAAACGAACGCCCCACTCTCGGCCACAACTTCAACTTGACAAATTTTTTTCCACGCCCGAAAATTATGGCTTGTTCGAATTTGAGGACAAATTCTCTCCTACAAGGGGAGAATGATGGAAAGTGGCCAGCCATGGGTAAGAAGACAGAAAATGTTCAGCTCAACATGAATGCAAAACAACCGGAATGCTGTTATTTCTCATGCGCATAATGTCGATCGAGCCGGAGGATGATCATTGATTATTTGTTCATAAATAAATCAAGGTGTTAAGGGAGATAGTTGAGAAATCAAGCTCACCAAATTTCCATGGTTAAGCTAGGAATGATCGGCCAAGTACAAACAAGCAATGATACAAATATTATTATCTTAAGTGCTTTGAACATAAATAAATTCATGTCATGAGGGTCGGTCCAAGGGAGGGCCGAAGGGCTTGTGGTCATGCATCACATGGAGCTGCCAAGAACACCAAGCTAGGAGCATTCTAGAAGGCACTACCACTAGTGGAAGGTGGTTAGAAGAGAGCTTGGAGAAGGGGCAACAAATCTTGGCCACATGTTCCCTATCAAACAATACTTGGCTAGAAATTCTTCAAGCTTAACTTGGAGAGGAGGAAAGCATCTAATTAGTTAGCATTTTGTTTTGCTTTAATTTTCAGCTTTGTTAATTTCAATTTCCAGCAAGGTTAGTTGTATTGGCGGGTCTATATATTCAGCATGCACACTCCTTGTAAAATCACTTTTTGATGAATATACAAACCTTGAGTGTTATACTCTTTTTCGGGATGGATTTCTCGAGCCTCTAAATCCTCAAAGCTGTATCCTAGGTTGGCATCTAGGTGGTGTTCTTTGAGTCTCCCAAACCCCGGTGGTGTTTCTGTATCCAGACCGTTTGAGAGCGCCCCTTGATTCAGCTTGGTGGTGTTTCTGTATCCAAGCCAGAATCCAGGTTCTATCCAGCGACTTCCATCAACCATATCTCCCAATCCACGAATCATCTCTTTCCCAAATTTCACACACTTCATCTTACATGAGTTGAGTCCATTCCCTCCAAATCTCAGCTCAATCCAAGAAGAACTCCATCCCCAGCACCAAAAACAAACAAAGAACCTCATTCTGGACAGCCATCCAGCGAGGCTTTCTGTTTGCGTTTGGCTCAAGGTGATCCCGACCTTGGATGCTGCCCAAATTTTACCACAGCCTTCCCCAACCAGTTAACTATCCTTCCACCAAATTTCGTCCAAAAACTCCATCATTTACCCCTCCTTTCACCCTTTTCCCCAGAACCGCACCTGCAAGTCCTATTCTGCCCGGTTGTGTGTTTTGCGGTTTTTCCATCTTTTTCTTTGCTTCCGCCACTACACATCATTTTTGGTATCAGAGCAAGTTCTGAACCTTGGGTGATTGTGTTCATTTCCCCCATAAACAAAAAAAAAAAAAAAAAAAAAATCCAAAAACAGCCAGCACCTCAAAAATTCCCAGCCATGACCGCCAACTTATTTTTGAGAAGGTCTTTGTGCGGTTTGAATGAGCTAGATGATGAGCAGCGTGAGAACATCTTTTACACAAGAGGCACCGTGCTTAACAAGGTGTGTTCTATCACTATTAATGGTGGTAGTGGTATGAACATAGCCTCCTCAACAATGGTAGAGAAACTTGGACTTCATGTTTGACCCCATCCTCATCCTTACAACCTTCAATGGTTAGATCAAGGTGAAAATCTCCAAGTCAATTCTAGATGTCTCATTTCATTTAGTATTGGCAAGAGTTATCATGATGAGATATGGTGTGACATTGTTCCCATGGATGCTTGTCACATGTTGCTTGGGAGACCATGGCTCTTTGATAGGAGAGTCATACATGATGGGTTCTTGAACACTTATACTTTTACCAAAGATGGCAAGAGGATCACATTGGTTCCCTTGTCACCTAGCCAAATTTCAAGACCTAAACCAAATGAGTCCATCCCAACCGACCAGCCCCCACTTTCCTCACAAAAGCTAGCCATGGTAACAAAACCCGAAGCTGAAAGTCCTCCTCAAAATATCCCTTCCACCATTAAAGAGACCTTAGCCAAACTCAACCACTTTGCCCCAAAAATTCCATACCACACCAAATCTGTCCAAGGAGCTACAACCGAGAAGAGAATGATGGAAGCCAATCTGTTTTGGCTTGAATCTTCTAGACTTGTGTGGAGTGTGAATACTCTTGCTGCCCAAGTACTTGGAGAAACCATAAAAGCTCTAGGCGTTGTGAAGGAGTATGTGGAGCCTATTCTTTTGGTGCCAAAGGAAGATGACTTCCTTACCAAAAGCACTTGGTGTTGTATGTTATCTCATGGAATTTGGGCTGATCCAGATTGCTTTTACAACATCATGAGCACGCTAGAAGAGAAAGGAGAAAGGCCATACATGGAGCCGTTTTCTTTGTTGCCAAGGAGAGATGATTTCCTTCTTGAGGACATTCGGTTTTGGAGTTCTCATTGTGGCATACAAGAGCCGCATGTCCAGGAAGTGCACCATGAGGGTTTGGCTGAACATTTGAGCATAATTGTGACAATGCAAAGAGAGCAACCCCTATGTCAAAATAGGGAAGATGTTCAAGCCTATTCCCAACCGAAACTCCACAACCCAAGTCTTCCCCCATTTCACCACCACCAAGGCCTGCCCTTGGCTGATTTAGACCCCAACCTTACACCTCCATTTAAACCACCAATACATCAATTTTTCTCCCTTGAATTATGGCCATGTAGAGGAGTTTATCACCCGACATTTTCTCCACCAGAATCTGGCCATACCTTCCCGAATAAAAACACCTTTGATCCTCTTCCACAAAATTTCCAACCCCTTGCCAAAGCACCACAAACCAAAATTTTCCCCGCCCTTCCAAATCAAATCCCTCCTAATTTTTCTCCACAAAGAACCTTACAATACCATGAGATTTCCAGCCCAACAGCCAGCCCCATCCACCAACCAGAATGTGATTTAAAGGCCAATGGTGCTGAAACATGGACAGATGACCGAGGAGAACAACAAGAAACTCCATGGGCAGACTCCATTTTTTTCATACCAAAGAAGGGTGACTTCCTTTTCATTGGTATTTGGTTGTTTAGTCCACATTATGGCCTGTCCGAATATCTTGTTCAATGGAAGGACAATGTTAGTTTGATTGATTATGATGGTATTTTAAGGCCAAATCATTTCTGTCCAAGCATTGAATATGGAGTTGTGGAGTTTGCCATGCCAACTTTCATGGTGCCAAAGGGAGTTGTGTGTCTTCCTAAATGTATGCGGCTTTGTGTGCTTTATGGTGGGTTAGTTAATGTCCAAAGCAAGTCCTACATTGTAACTATGATTGAGGAGTACTCGGACTGGCTGAATGTCCACAATCTGCCCATACAATCAACCGGCTGCCCAAGTACAAACGAACGCCCCACTCTCGGCCACAACTTCAACTTGACAAATTTTTTCCACGCCCGAAAATTATGGCTTGTTCGAATTTGAGGACAAATTCTCTCCTACAAGGGGAGAATGATGGAAAGTGGCCAGCCATGGGTAAGAAGACAGAAAATGTTCAGCTCAACATGAATGCAAAACAACCGGGAATGCTGTTATTTCTCATGCGCATAATGTCGATCGAGCCGGAGGATGATCATTGATTATTTGTTCATAAATAAATCAAGGTGTTAAGGGAGATAGTTGAGAAATCAAGCTCACCAAATTTCCATGGTTAAGCTAGGAATGATCGGCCAAGTACAAACAAGCAATGATACAAATATTATTATCTTAAGTGCTTTGAACATAAATAAATTCATGTCATGAGGGTCGGTCCAAGGGAGGGCCGAAGGGCTTGTGGTCATGCATCACATGGAGCTGCCAAGAACACCAAGCTAGGAGCATTCTAGAAGGCACTACCACTAGTGGAAGGTGGTTAGAAGAGAGCTTGGAGAAGGGGCAACAAATCTTGGCCACATGTTCCCTATCAAACAATACTTGGCTAGAAATTCTTCAAGCTTAACTTGGAGAGGAGGAAAGCATCTAATTAGTTAGCATTTTGTTTTGCTTTAATTTTCAGCTTTGTTAATTTCAATTTCCAGCAAGGTTAGTTGTATTGGCGGGTCTATATATTCAGCATGCACACTCCTTGTAAAATCACTTTTTGATGAATATACAAACCTTGAGTGTTATACTCTTTTCGGGATGGATTTCTCGAGCCTCTAAATCCTCAAAGCTGTATCCTAGGTTGGCATCTAGGTGGTGTTCTTTGAGTCTCCCAAACCCCGGTGGTGTTTCTGTATCCAGACCGTTTGAGAGCGCCCCTTGATTCAGCTTGGTGGTGTTTCTGTATCCAAGCCAGAATCCAGGTTCTATCCAGCGACTTCCATCAACCATATCTCCCAATCCACGAATCATCTCTTTCCCAAATTTCACACACATCATCTTACATGAGTTGAGTCCATTCCCTCCAAATCTCAGCTCAATCCAAGAAGAACTCCATCCCCAGCACCAAAAACAAACAAAGAACCTCATTCTGGACAGCCATCCAGCGAGGCTTTCTGTTTGCGTTTGGCTCAAGGTGATCCCGACCTTGGATGCTGCCCAAATTTTACCACAGCCTTCCCCAACCAGTTAACTATCCTTCCACCAAATTTCGTCCAAAAACTCCATCATTTACCCCTCCTTTCACCCTTTTCCCCAGAACCGCACCTGCAAGTCCTATTCTGCCCGGTTGTGTGTTTTGCGGTTTTTCCATCTTTTTCTTTGCTTCCGCCACTACACATCATTTTTGGTATCAGAGCAAGTTCTGAACCTTGGGTGATTGTGTTCATTTCCCCATAAACAAAAAAAAAAAAAAAAAAAAAAATCCAAAAACAGCCAAGCACCTCAAAAATTCCCAGCCATGACCGCCAACTTATTTTTGAGAAGGTCTTTGTGCGGTTTGAATGAGCTAGATGATGAGCAGCGTGAGAACATCTTTTACACAAGAGGCACCGTGCTTAACAAGGTGTGTTCTATCACTATTAATGGTGGTAGTGGTATGAACATAGCCTCCTCAACAATGGTAGAGAAACTTGGACTTCATGTTTGACCCCATCCTCATCCTTACAACCTTCAATGGTTAGATCAAGGTGAAAATCTCCAAGTCAATTCTAGATGTCTCATTTCATTTAGTATTGGCAAGAGTTATCATGATGAGATATGGTGTGACATTGTTCCCATGGATGCTTGTCACATGTTGCTTGGGAGACCATGGCTCTTTGATAGGAGAGTCATACATGATGGGTTCTTGAACACTTATACTTTTACCAAAGATGGCAAGAGGATCACATTGGTTCCCTTGTCACCTAGCCAAATTTCAAGACCTAAACCAAATGAGTCCATCCCAACCGACCAGCCCCCACTTTCCTCACAAAAGCTAGCCATGGTAACAAAACCCGAAGCTGAAAGTCCTCCTCAAAATATCCCTTCCACCATTAAAGAGACCTTAGCCAAACTCAACCACTTTGCCCCAAAAATTCCATACCACACCAAATCTGTCCAAGGAGCTACAACCGAGAAGAGAATGATGGAAGCCAATCTGTTTTGGCTTGAATCTTCTAGACTTGTGTGGAGTGTGAATACTCTTGCTGCCCAAGTACTTGGAGAAACCATAAAAGCTCTAGGCGTTGTGAAGGAGTATGTGGAGCCTATTCTTTTGGTGCCAAAGGAAGATGACTTCCTTACCAAAAGCACTTGGTGTTGTATGTTATCTCATGGAATTTGGGCTGATCCAGATTGCTTTTACAACATCATGAGCACGCTAGAAGAGAAAGGAGAAAGGCCATACATGGAGCCGTTTTCTTTGTTGCCAAGGAGAGATGATTTCCTTCTTGAGGACATTCGGTTTTGGAGTTCTCATTGTGGCATACAAGAGCCGCATGTCCAGGAAGTGCACCATGAGGGTTTGGCTGAACATTTGAGCATAATTGTGACAATGCAAAGAGAGCAACCCCTATGTCAAAATAGGGAAGATGTTCAAGCCTATTCCCAACCGAAACTCCACAACCCAAGTCTTCCCCATTTCACCACCACCAAGGCCCGCCCTTGGCTGATTTAGACCCCAACCTTACACCTCCATTTAAACCACCAATACATCAATTTTTCTCCCTTGAATTATGGCCATGTAGAGGAGTTTATCACCCGACATTTTCTCCACCAGAATCTGGCCATACCTTCCCGAATAAAAACACCTTTGATCCTCTTCCACAAAATTTCCAACCCCTTGCCAAAGCACCACAAACCAAAATTTTCCCCGCCCTTCCAAATCAAATCCCTCCTAATTTTTCTCCACAAAGAACCTTACAATACCATGAGATTTCCAGCCCAACAGCCAGCCCCATCCACCAACCAGAATGTGATTTAAAGGCCAATGGTGCTGAAACATGGACAGATGACCGAGGAGAACAACAAGAAACTCCATGGGCAGACTCCATTTTTTCATACCAAAGAAGGGTGACTTCCTTTTCATTGGTATTTGGTTGTTTAGTCCACATTATGGCCTGTCCGAATATCTTGTTCAATGGAAGGACAATGTTAGTTTGATTGATTATGATGGTATTTTAAGGCCAAATCATTTCTGTCCAAGCATTGAATATGGAGTTGTGGAGTTTGCCATGCCAACTTTCATGGTGCCAAAGGGAGTTGTGTGTCTTCCTAAATGTATGCGGCTTTGTGTGCTTTATGGTGGGTTAGTTAATGTCCAAAGCAAGTCCTACATTGTAAATATGATTGAGGAGTACTCGGACTGGCTGAATGTCCACAATCTGCCCATACAATCAACCGGCTGCCCAAGTACAAACGAACGCCCCACTCTCGGCCACAACTTCAACTTGACAAATTTTTTTCCACGCCCGAAAATTATGGCTTGTTCGAATTTGAGGACAAATTCTCTCCTACAAGGGGAGAATGATGGAAAGTGGCCAGCCATGGGTAAGAAGACAGAAAATGTTCAGCTCAACATGAATGCAAAACAACCGGGAATGCTCGTTATTTCTCATGCGCATAATGTCGATCGAGCCGGAGGATGATCATTGATTATTTGTTCATAAATAAATCAAGGTGTTAAGGGAGATAGTTGAGAAATCAAGCTCACCAAATTTCCATGGTTAAGCTAGGAATGATCGGCCAAGTACAAACAAGCAATGATACAAATATTATTATCTTAAGTGCTTTGAACATAAATAAATTCATGTCATGAGGGTCGGTCCAAGGGAGGGCCGAAGGGCTTGTGGTCATGCATCACATGGAGCTGCCAAGAACACCAAGCTAGGAGCATTCTAGAAGGCACTACCACTAGTGGAAGGTGGTTAGAAGAGAGCTTGGAGAAGGGGCAACAAATCTTGGCCACATGTTCCCTATCAAACAATACTTGGCTAGAAATTCTTCAAGCTTAACTTGGAGAGGAGGAAAGCATCTAATTAGTTAGCATTTTGTTTTGCTTTAATTTTCAGCTTTGTTAATTTCAATTTCCAGCAAGGTTAGTTGTATTGGCGGGTCTATATATTCAGCATGCACACTCCTTGTAAAATCACTTTTTGATGAATATACAAACCTTGAGTGTTATACTCTTTTCGGGATGAATTTCTCGAGCCTCTAAATCCTCAAAGCTGTATCCTAGGTTGGCATCTAGGTGGTGTTCTTTGAGTCTCCCAAACCCCGGTGGTGTTTCTGTATCCAGACCGTTTGAGAGCGCCCCTTGATTCAGCTTGGTGGTGTTTCGTATCCAAGCCAGAATCCAGGTTCTATCCAGCGACTTCCATCAACCATATCTCCCAATCCACGAATCATCTCTTTCCCAAATTTCACACACTTCATCTTACATGAGTTGAGTCCATTCCCTCCAAATCTCAGCTCAATCCAAGAAGAACTCCATCCCCAGCACCAAAAACAAACAAAGAACCTCATTCTGGACAGCCATCCAGCGAGGCTTTCTGTTTGCGTTTGGCTCAAGGTGATCCCGACCTTGGATGCTGCCCAAATTTTACCACAGCCTTCCCCAACCAGTTAACTATCCTTCCACCAAATTTCGTCCAAAAACTCCATCATTTACCCCTCCTTTCACCCTTTTCCCCAGAACCGCACCTGCAAGTCCTATTCTCGCCCGGTTGTGTGTTTTGCGGTTTTTCCATCTTTTTCTTTGCTTCCGCCACTACACATCATTTTCTCTCCCTCTATCTATTTCATAAAAAATAAAGTAGGGGAGATTAATAGAAATTACAAAGATGATGGACAAAAAAAAATTGAAATTAAGAGGGAGGAGGAGCAATGCGGGTTAAGGAAGAAGAACGGGGGCAAGAGGTTGTACATCCTATGGTTCTTTGTCCGAGCCCTCAACCTCTTCAGCTTGAGGTTGTTGAATAGAGGAGGGAGCCTTGCATTAGCTCGTATCACCAACCTCTTCTAAGGCGGACTCGAATGATCCGAGGAGATCATCTTAAGTTCTTTCTCCCTTTGGCTCTCAACTAGGGTTATTCCAGTTCCTTCTTCTCCTTCGACTCAAAGTCGGAAGAGCTTAAGGACTCTGCTGATGGTTCTTCGAGTAAGGGTCCGAGTCTTCAACTGCTTTGGATCTTCTCTCTTGGAGGCGGTGGATCCGACCTTGTTGGTGCTTGATCACCTCTTTAAGATCACCGACCGTGGCTTGACTCGATATTTGTCTCCGAGCCGTGCTCTAGAACCGAGTCAAGATTAGCATGAAAGCTTGGAAAGCCACCACAGTTGATTGCAATTCTTTGGCTAAAGTAGCAACCGGGATGCCACCTTATGAAGCAGCTCGAGAGAAGGGGCAGGCTGGGAAGATGAAGGTCGGTGGTGAGAAGAGACGTCTCAAAATCATTCCGAGTCCGAGGTAGAGGAGGAGGTGCAAGCTCATAAGTATGAACCTAAAGACGAAATTGTATTTCCTAGTATCCTAATCCAATGAGCTCATTTCGCCTATGCGAGATAGCAATCTTTAGAAATTTGTGTGGATCGAAGGGAGATCCACTTTGAATTAAGTGAAAATAGCAAAAGTAAAGCTCCAAAGGGAAGAGGGGGCTTTTTCGATCCGAGGGAACAAAAGCAATATGTTCCAACTATAGACACCTAAAAAGTGTCCTCTCTTATCTCTTTATTTTCGTATTTTATTCTCAGAGACTCGATGATGAAATCCCAAGTCCTGTTCGAGGATTTGGATCTCGACCTATGATTCGATTGGTGCGAAATAAGCCAATAAACCATAAAGAACCCCAAGCACCAAATAAACAAGCATTTTGCCTTGGTTTGGTCCACAAATACCCTTTTCTTTCGGGTAATCCAAGAACCGAGCCAGCTCTTCGGAGACAAAGGAGTCCAGAGCTGTGTGCCGGAAATTCCAAGTTCGGAATACTACATTTTACTTCTATCCAGTCAAACAAGGAGTTGAAGACACGAAGAGGCGTTAAAGCATTGTATTTCATAATCACTAGCATCAAAGTGTTGCGTTTAAGCTCCACAAAACAGTCCACACGAAATTAGGAGCTTTTCCTCTCAAAACGACGTCGTGGCTGGTGCTCGTTGCGTGACACCTAAAAAGTGTTGTCCTTCTCTCTTCTTTTTTTTTTTGTTGGCCTAATGATGAAATCCCAATTCCTGTTTGAGGATTTAGATCTCGGATCGTGATAAATTGGTGCAACATAAGCTAGTAAATCACAAAGAACCCCGAAGACCAAATAAATGACCTTTGCCCTGGGTCGGTCCACAAATCCCCCTTTCTTTCGGACAATCCAAGAACCAGGCCGAGCCTTTAGAGATAATAGAGTCCAGAGCCGTGTCGGAAAATTGCATTTTACTTTTTTCCAATCACGCAAGGAGCTAAAGACTTGAAGGCAGCGTTAAAGTGTTGCATATCACAAGCATCAAAGTGCTGCGTTTAAGCTCCATAAGACAGTCCACACAAGACTAGAAGCTTTTCCCCTCAAAACGACGTTGTGGTCGCGCCTGCCTTCTAGAAGCATTAAGTGGAACACTCCGTTTTGGCTTTGAGAATCCCTTAGATACACGCTAAGGCACGAAACCCTAAGAGAACCTTGGTGGCCGGTGCCTCCCACACCCAGCTTCTATCCGGTTCAATCTCTTAGGATTTAGCCCGGTTTATTTTTCTACTATTTGGATGGTAGAATTGAGGCAAACCCTAGGTCATTTGTGACCTAGGTCTTCTCCTATAAATAGAGAACCTTGGCTCTCATTCCCATACGGCTTCCTACCTTAGCACCACGCTACTCGAAACTTGCTTTAGAGGTATTGAATACTCTCATTTGTATTCCGATCTCTAAGTTCCTTTTCAACCTACTCCTTCCCTACTTCCATCGTACTCGATACATCCGATCCCCGAACTCTATCATTCACCTACTTATACCAAATACTCACAAAAAGCCTTCTTTAATTCACCATCATCACATCAAGAGATTCGGATCCAAGATCTAGATCAGCAGGTGGGACAACCCGAGGGCACAGATTCGATCTTCAACGATTAATTTTATTTACATGTTTTCTTTTATCGCTTTCCGTATTGTGGATTCGAGATGTATCGCTTTTAATTCTTCCCCGCCCGATGTAATGTTTAATTTCTCCCTTTTCTTTTCTTTCCGCTTTTACTTTCTTTCTTTATCGTTTTTCTATTTTGTCGTTATCGCTTTCCTTAATTATGTTTTGGTTGCTTTAATTCTTTATTGCATGTTGTTGCTTGCTTTCTCGTTTTACATTATTTAGTTCACTACTCGAACTAGTAATGGCCGTCTTCGGATAGGCGGAACGGAAGGGTTTTCCCCATGTTTCATACCCACGCCCCGAATCCGATTCTCGGTTCAAAGACCGATGAAGTCATTTTTAGCCTCTTTTAGTCTTAGTTTCCCGTACTAAGTTTAGAAGAGCAAATTTTTACTTTTATGTTTTTGTTAGTATTTCTTTCCTAAAATCTAACCGGCGACTCCTCTTTTTATTTTATTTGTATTCAATCCGCTTCCGACTATTTTTTAACCGAATAGTGAAAAACAGGACTTCGATATGCCAAGTTAGGCTAGAGGCCGAGGCCGACTGTCTCAGCCTTGGGCCCTAGCTAGCGCCTACACCGAGTGGTTAGTAGGCGGGCTCGGATCCAAATCGGTGTTTTCACACTAGTTTGGCCCTAGAACCTCTCAGCAGAAACAGAAACCCTAGTTTATTTATTTTTCGGTTAGGAAATAATATCCCGGGACTTCTAAAAATAATTGTTAAAATAAAAGGATAATAAAACCGCCATTCAATTTTTTCTAATTCATCTTTAAATCAAATTTGATAAAAGGTTCATCACCATATTTCAAAATCAACTTTCAAAAACCATCTTTAAAATCAATCTTTAAAAACGGGACCCGACACAAGTGGGGAAGCTTGGCGGGACCCGACCAGCTGTGGTTCCCGCACTCGTAACCCCGAGTTTTAAGTGAAACGCTGCATTTTGGCTTGGAGAATCCCTTGGAAACACGGTAGGGCACGAAGCCCTAGTAGCACCCAATTGGCCGGCGCCTTGAATCGGGTTCACGGTTCTATCTAGTTTTATCGCTTCGTTATCCGGTTCAATCTTATGAGATTCTAGCCCAGTTTATTTACAAGAAAGAATATTCGGTTATTCTAATCTCTCGGGCACTCATTCAATCGATCTTTACTGCTCCCTACATACATAGTTCACAAAAAAACAAGCCCTTTTTCTTTCATTTGTCGTCGTCGCATCAAGAGATCCAGCGTAGAGATCCATATTAGCATGGTGAGACAACCCGAGGGCAATCGTGCGACCTTCAAATGGTTTATTATTTTTAAGCCTTATTTACCGTTTTCCATATTGTGGATTAAAGAGATGTAATTTTTTTTTAATTCCTCCCCGCCGGATGTAATCTTTTAATTTTTCACTTTTCTTTTCTTTTTGCTTTCTTTATCGCTTTCTTTACCATTTTCTTTATTGCGTTTCCTTTAATTCCGTTTAGTTGCTTTTTACTTATCATTTTAGGACGTTGTAAGTTTGTGTGTAGCGTGTTATTTTCAATATACTACTCAAACTAGTAATGGTCATCTTCGGAAGGGCGGAATGGAAGGGTTTTTGCTACATTTCGTACCCTCGCCCGGAATCCGATTCTCGATTCAAAGACCGATGGATTCAATTTTAGCCTATTTTAGTCTTAGTTTTCCCATACTAAGATTGGAAGAGCAAGTTTTTGGTTTTGTTAGTTTTCATCCTAAAACCGATTGGCGACTCTCTTTTTATGCTTTATTATTATTGAATCCGCATCCCGGCTATTTTCTTATTGCAAGACAAAAAAATAGGTTCTCAGTATCTGCACAACCAGTGGCAGAGGTCGAGGCTGATTTGCTCAGCCCGTGGCCTCGGCCGGCGCTCACCACTACTAGGTGCAGGCTGCTATTTGCACCGAGTGGTTAGCAGGTGAGGCTTCGGTCCACATTGGTGTTTTCACACCGATGTGGCCCTAAAGCCTCACTGGTAGAACCAAAACCCTAATTTTGTTTATCTTTTGATTAGTAAATAATATCTCAGAATTCTTAAAATTATTTATAAAATTAAAACAATTAATAAAACCGCCATTCAAACATTGCCTAAATTAGATTTAATAAAACTCGGAAATCTTAAAAAAGGTTCATCCCAACTTTCTAAAATGCATCTTCAAAACCTTGAAATTATTTTCCAACTTTAAAAACCCTTACGCCAAGGCAATTATGGGGAAGCTCGGTCCGATTCCGGTGGGTCCAGCGGCCATGGTTCCTACAAGTGGCGACTCAACTAGCAATAAATTTTTTATTAAGAGGGCGAAACTTGAAAATTTGAGTAGTGTGTTTTAACGATGTGCTTGCATTAGGCATCCCGCATTTAGTAACCTTTGAACGAGTTTCAATATAGTTTTGGACCACTAGGTAAAGCTTATACTCGCCCCTATTTACCTTTTCGGAGAGAGGCTCCCACTCGGTTCCTAGATGGGCCCAACCAGGCTTGATTGCCCGAGGAAATGGTACTCGCTCCCTCGTAGCACGCACTCTTAGGTCAAACCTTTTGGTTCACCGATGGAAAGTGGCCTGCCCAAGCATTTTGAGCTAAGAAATATCCCTCCTAAAGGGTTTTGCATGATTAAGGAAGAACCAGGAATATTTGATATATCCATGATTTCAAGCCTTTTGATGGATCCCGGAGGTTGATTAGATAAGGAGATCAAAATCCTTATGTTCTTGTTTATAAATAAATGTTCATCAATGGAGACATGAACGAGAAGTTAGTTACAAGTTAGTCACCAAAAAGTCCTTTCATGTTTGAGCAAGGATGAACCTGGCCGAGAGTTATTTCAAGTGCTACTATTTTTGCCATGTCCATAAATAAGGACCAAGGGTCGGTCCAAGGGCTAAGATGAATGTCCATGCACATAAGGGAAGCATCCAAAGACATATTTCAAGGAGCATTCTAGAAGCACTAACCATAGTGGGAGTTGGTTGGAAGAAAGCTTGGCAAAGGGGAAATTGCACCATAGCCACATGTTCCCAAATGCCCAAATACTTGGCTAGGATTTATCCAAGCTTAACTTGGAGAGGAGGAAAGCATCTAATTAGTTAGCATTTTGTTTTGCTTTAATTTTCAGCTTTGTTAATTTCAATTTTCAGCATGGTTAGTTGTAATGGCGGGTCTATATATTCAGCATGCACACTCCTTGTAAAATCACTTTTTGATGAATATACAAACCTTGAGTGTTATACTCTTTTCGGGATGGATTTCTCGAGCCTCTAAATCCTCAAAGCTGTATCCTAGGTTGGCATCTAGGTGGTGTCCTTTGAGTCTCCCAAACCCCGGTGGTGTTTCTGTATCCGGACCGTTTGAGAGCGCCCCTTGATTCAGCTTGGTGGTGTTTCTGTATCCAAGCCAGAATCCAGGTTCTATCCAGCGACTTCCATCAACCATATCTCCCAATCCACGAATCATCTCTTTCCCAAATTTCACACACTTCATCTTACATGAGTTGAGTCCATTCCCTCCAAATCTCAGCTCAATCCAAGAAGAACTCCATCCCCAGCACCAAAAACAAACAAAGAACCTCATTCTGGACAGCCATCCAGCGAGGCTTTCTGTTTGCGTTTGGCTCAAGGTGATCCCGACCTTGGATGCTGCCCAAATTTTACCACAGCCTTCCCCAACCAGTTAACTATCCTTCCACCAAATTTCGTCCAAAAACTCCATCATTTACCCCTCCTTTCACCCTTTTCCCCAGAACCGCACCTGCAAGTCCTATTCTGCCCGGTTGTGTGTTTTGCGGTTTTTCCATCTTTTTCTTTGCTTCCGCCACTACACATCATTCACCGAGAGGCACCGAGAATTCTAGCTGATTTCCTGTCGTGCCCCATATGGAGGACCAAATTCTTGGACTACGTGTCACCATGTATCCAACCTTTTGAACTCTTTGACCATAGAACTTTTGAACTTTTAGGTGGTCCCTTTGACTTCATTTACATGCTTGAACGAGTGTGTGTGTGTGTTTTAGATTTAATCTTCTCCTTGTGAGCTTTTAGGGATAGGTGAGAAGCGTTGATTAAGCTCTTGCATGGGTGAAAATAAAACACTTTAATAAATTTCCTAGAATAGGTCCATTATGTGCATTTAGCCAAGAGTCAAAATTCCTTTTTTATTAGGGTTGGTCCATTGTTCGCATTTCCATGTCATACTAGTTAACTCCATGTGTATTCATTTTTGTAGTTGCATTTAGTCCAAAACAAATTCATCTCAAATAAGGAAATGCATTATCATTTAGCTAGAATAGAAAACATCTTTTCTTTAAGGGTCAATTACTCATTAGTTAGGTTATCATCTTAGCTAAGTCATGCATCATATTATCATCGCATTCTTTTTGTGGCATCCAAACAAAAACATCCTTAGTTTCTTCGGGTCTTGCACTTAAGATCCTTCCTCCCAAAAAAGTGATCTTCTCTCACATGGTCCTAAACCTCATTCTTTAGGTTGTAAAATAGGGAAGTCTACAAGCAACCGAGTATCGTCGTAATCCGAGCTCTAAAAGATTAGAATGCCTCACCAAGGAGTGTGGCACGTCTTCTTTTCTTTCTACTATGCGGTCTACACCTGGAGCGATAAGCTTCAGTGCACACTACACCATCTTAGTCTATTCCTTGTCATAAGACAAGTACCTACAAAGAGTTCCCTTCCAATGGATCTTAACCCAGAGCAGTCTCTTAATCTCGGTTTACTTAATGAGAACATAGCCGTGGTGGAAACCAGATTTAATGATTAAGAGGAAAAATGTCATATATATCGAGGGATATAAAGACTATCATAAGGGCTATTGAGGACAAGAATGAGAGATGAGGAAGTTGAATGTTTGAGAAGAGAAGAGGTATTAATTCTACCACCTCCACCTATCTTTTCTCCTCCAGGCAGTCCCAAACACGAATCCTCTAAACACGAATATAAATCTCAACCTCGATCCCCGTATAGATTAGATAGAACGGATGTTAAGAGAGTCATCTATGTTCAATAATCACTACTTTGATCATAAGGGAGTCATTTTAATCCCTAAGGGTAAGCTACCTCCTAAGTTTACCATGCTCGATATTAAGTTCAAAGGTTCCGAGAATCCCCATCATCACGTACACAACTTCTTAAGAGCAATGACTATTAAGAACATTCCCGAAGACACTTTCCACATTATCTTTCCCTAGACGTTCGACACTAATGTAATGAAGTGGTACAATGTGGTTGACCCATGCAAGGTTGCCAACTCGGATCGATTCAGTGCAAGGAGTTCCTCCATCAATACTCCTATAACACCGATATACCTATTACCCTCAAAGACTTGGAACTAATCAAGCAAGGCGTGAAGATTAGCTTCATACATTTCCTCACCACATGGAGAGCGAAGGCAGCCCACATGGTTGATCGACCATCCGAGAAAGACCAAGTCGGATCATCGTAAAAACCTTCAGCCCAATTACAATCAGCACCTGAAATTCCCGCCTGTGATGAACTTTTCAACCCTTAGAGATGCTGGTTTGTCGATAAAAGAGGAGTTGTCTACCACGACCATAAAAGTCACGACCGGGTGTAGAGGTAATTATCATTCTCAAGATAAGAAAACCTCAAATATACGAAATGTTAGCAGGGGTGCAGATGTCAATGCCCTCAACAGGTATACTAACTACACTCCTATTGATACTACCTACACTAAAGCCCTTAACTGTCTCTTGGAAAAAGGAAAGATAGAATTGCCACCCATTAGAGCAAAATTAGAAACTTCAAAACAATCTAAAAATTGTGACGTGGGAAAATTTTGCAAATATCATCATGCACGAGGACACGATATCGAACAACATTGGACATTCAAGAACAAACTAGAAAGCATGTTTTGAAATGGCCAACTACCCTTGCCTAAGGCTGCCTAGAAACCAAGCAACAACAAGAATCCTTTTAGCGGCACCCTAGCAATTTTCACCGAACCCACTCCATGTCGGTTGGATCCGTCTATTCTTATTCGAGATGTGAACAAGTCTAAACCACTTCTTAGCTTACCTCCATTAGATCCAAAAGTCCAGGGGCTGTGGGTAAGTGATCAAAAAGATGTCTACGAAATAAGAAGCAATAGTGACAACAATACCGACGACTTCCGGGGCACACTATCCTTAGAAGAAGAAGACTTTTGGGGAGGCACTAAAAGCCCTACAGTCCAATTCCTTACTAGATCTAGATGGCACAATGCACCCTTAGGTCCACAATAGACTCAGAAGCCCCAAAAGAGCCTAAAGCTACAAAAGAAGAAGACCCAATCCTTAAGCAACTCTAGAAATTAAAATTCAATATCTCAATCTAGCAATTAATATCTCGCTTCCTAGAAACATAAACAAGCCTTTATTGATGCACACTAAGATCGAGGTCTCTCCCGAAACTACGCCGGAGGAAGTGTTAGGATCGGTTAACAATGGGGATGGAACCATTACCTTTGATCGAAGGATCTCCCGGACAAAGACGTTGCACACAACAATGCTCTTTACTTAACCATAACTTGCATCAACAAGTTTGTTCCCTTAACCTTGGTAGACAATAGATCAGCAGATAAACGTATATCCCTGGAGAAATGCTAGAAGGTTAGGAATTAGGAAGCAACAACTCTCTAAATAGACTCGTCCATCTTCGAGCTTATGATAATTCCAAAAGAAAAGTCTTGGGAATAGTGATCTTACCAATCAACATAGGGCCGGTAGAAAGGAACATCAAGTTCCAAGTCCTAGATATCCTAGCTACCTTCAATTTAATCCTAGGACGCCCTTGGTTACATGATCATCGAGTAAGTGCCCTCTACACTGCATCGAAAGTTAAGATGATCATCAATGGTCAAGTTATAACCGCCAACGCGGATAACCTTTGTGCCACTATTACTTCGAAGAATCCGTAGTTGAGATCGAGCATGATGTTAATGAAGAGGAACTGTATGGATTTGAGACTGCCGCTACCTTAGAAAAGGATAAAGCACCTCTTAACTTTAATCTTTATGGCAACCCTACTGTCCATTCGATGCTTAGAAAGAAGGGGTATTTTCCAAGTCTTGCTGCAGGCCGAAGGGCATACCACCATACTGATGTGTAGTGGCGGAAGCAAAGAAAATGGATAGAAAACCGCAAGGTACACAACCGGCGTAATGCAGCCTGATTGCGCAATCTTGGGAGATCGGGTGAAAGGTGGGGCAAAAGTGCTTGGTCTTGGCTGAAATTTGGTAGAGAAGTAGGTAACTGGTCAATGAAGATCGTGACCAAGTTTCGTTAAATTTGGATAAGGGGAACTCCCTGAACAGATAGCCTGAAGTTGATGCAACCGGCTGGTCGTACGGACGTACACCCTTTGTTTGGTTTCGGTGTGGAGGATGGAGATGTTCTTGGATGGAGCTGAAAATTGGAGGAATGGAAGTAGATGGATGGGAAGGATTGTGGTTAAAATTTGGAATGAAATGGCTGGGTAGATTGTGAGATATGAGGCGACAAAGTGAAGGATAGAACCTTGACTCGGGCTCGGATACAACGAACACCACCGAGTGAATCAAGGGGCGCTCCTAAGCGATCCGGATACAGCAACACCACCGGGACTTGGGAGACTCAAAGGACACCACCGTGATGCCAAGCACGGATACAGCTTTGAGAATTTAGAAACGAGCAATCCAAACTCAAGAGTTTAAACTCATATATATTCATCAAAAGGTTGTTTTACAATGGAGCATAGGTGCTGAATATATAATGCCTTGCCATGGCATTTTACATAACTGAATGCAAGCTGAAAATAAAGTAAAAACAAAATGCTAACTAACAATATTCCTTTCCCTTTCTCCAAGCTAAGCTAGAGTAAATCCTAGCCAAGTATTTCAAAATTGGGAACATGTGGCCTAGGCTTGTTTTCCCTTCTTCAAGCTTCTTGATTCTTGATGCTTCTAGAATGCCTTGTCATCATCTTCCTTTGTTGCTCCATAACCGGCCATGGCCCATCTCACGTTAATATGGACCGACTTCATTCAAGCATCAACTTATTTATGTACTTAAGCATAAAATGGCAATGTTCCTTGGTTTGACTTGACCATGCACTCTTGCTTTGCCTTGGAGGGTTTTGTGATTAGCTTCAACTAACCTTCTTAACTAAATGGTAATCAATTATTTATGAACAAAATCATAAGAACTCAATGTTTTGGACTCACCACCCTCCGGGGTCCATTAGCAACATTCGGATGAGTTGTGAATTCTTCTCCTTGATCATGAAACATTCAAGCATCTCCTACTGAACCTTAAACATACATGGCTCCTCCAAATGAATATCATTCTCGCTCAAAACACCAAGCTGTCCACTCTCCATCACATACTTTTCCACCCCTTGAACCCACTAATAACTACAACTTCAAATTAGGCTATCAACCTATTGCTAAGGAAATAGCCCAAGCCAAGTGGGAAATATGGACAAAGAGGACCGCACCACACACGATCCGCTTCTATCAAGCCTTTTCCTTATACTCGAATGGGCAGCTCCTAAGAGAAAGAGACAACTTTCCTTATTATGGTTTTCCTGAGCCCTATTATATCAAGGAAAAAGGCATCCTAGTACCTGATTTGGAGACTTTCAATGACGGCTATATTCTAGAAAAATAGGCACCCCGCCTCCTTGAAAAGGGACGGTCCACATCACACTAGACCAGTCTCAATGGGAATAATCTTTTTGATCTTCTCGTTCGGACAAAAGGGTAACCCGAAGGGAATTCGAGTCTCGGTACTATCACGAGCTATGTCACACATGCAGTTCGATCCGTCTAGGTTCATCACCGACATTGATATTGAAGGATCCAAGCATGTCACTTGGATTGATGCCGAGGGGGCCAGGAATTTGCTGTCAACATAGGAGCTTATCCTTTTTCTAAGTCTAGTACTAAGGCTTTTATTTCTCCTTCTATTATTTCCAATTCTTTTCCTAATTTTGTCACTTCTAGTTCCGTGTCTTTAGTTTCGAGTCCGATGTACTATTTGCTCCATTCAATAAGGTGAATCTTTCGCTTACTCCTTGCCTCATCTTGCTTTTAACTATTTTGCCTCTAATGATGAACAAGAAATCCCTAAAGAATTAATAAAAGCTGTGGAAGATTATGAAAATTGCTCACCAATAATAGAGGAAACAATAACAATTAATCTGGGGTCAGTTGATCAACCTTAAGAAGTTAAGATCAGGAGAACCTACAATCCGTAAGCGTAGAAGCAATTTACTTCACTCCTTATAGAGGTTATAGATGTCTTTGCATGGTCCTACAAAGACATGTCGGGTATTGATATGAGTATAGCAGAACATAAAATCAGCTTACGAAGATGCTAAGCTAGTTAAGTAGAAGTTGATGAGGAGGATGAAACTAGAATGGGTTTTGAAGATTAAGGAAGAGGTCCGAAGCGGTTAGAGAGGTTAGGTTCATTAAGGTAGTTCACTATCCTCAATGGGTATCAAATATAGTTCTAGTTCCGAAGAAAGATGGCGGGGTTTGTCTCGTGTGTCGGACTTAAGGGATTTGAACAAAGCTAGTCCCAAAGATAACTTTCGTTGCCTCATATCGACCTCCTTGTAGATAACACGGTGATTCATGCTTTGCTCTTGTTCATGGACAGTTATATTGGGTATAATCAAGTGAAGATGGTTGAAGAAGGTATAGAAAAGACGACCTTCATCACTCAATAGGGGACTTACTCGTTATGTGGTGATGCCATTTGGGCTCAAGAACGCCGGCGCAACGTATTAGAGGACAAAGCAACAACCTTATTGCATGATATGATCCACAAAGAAGTTGAAGTTTACATGGATGACATGATCATAAACTCCAAAGACAGGGCAGTGCGCCTACCCGACCCTAAGGAAATTCTTCCGGAGACTCGGGAAATACAACATGCGTCTTAATCCTCAAAAGTGTGCCTTTGGAGTAACCTCAGGTGAACTACTAGGCTATGTTGTCAGCCTTAGAGGAATTAAAGTTGATCCATCCAAGATCAAAGCCATTCAGGAGATCCCTTTGCCAAGCACAGAAAAAGAGATAAGGGGTTTCCTACGACGTTATGCAGTACATCGGTCGTTTTATATCAAAACTTACTATGGTCTCGTGAACCTATTTTTAAGAAGTTAAAAAAGGATGTGATCCCATTTAGGATGTCGAGTGCCAACAAGCATTCGAGAAGGTTAAGGAATACCTGGCTAATCCTCCAATGTTAGTTCCACCCTAACCAGGGAAACCTTTGCTTTTGTATCTCACCATGATGGAGATGCCTATGGGAGCCATGCTAGCTCAACGAGACGAGAAATAAGAACACGCGTTCTACTAACTAAGTAAGAAGTTCCTGGATTATGAGACTAGATACACACCATTAGAGACGACATCATTGGCACTAGTTTGGGCTACTAAGAAGCTCGGGCATTACATGTTAGCCCACACTCGTACATGCAGTGGCACCTATAAATCCTATTAAGTACATACTTGAGCAACCAACTATCAGCAACAAGATAGCGAGATGGACTATCATGTTATCGAATTTGAACTTAAGCTTGTCCCTAAAAAGCGATCAAAGGAAGGATAGAGTCACAATTCTTAACCGATGTACCTGTACTCGAATCGCAACTCGAACACCTTAACTTTCCGGATGAAGACATTTTACAAGTAGAGGTGGACCCTTTGGACAATGTACTTTGATGGTGCTTCCAATTAGAAGGGCTTTGGAGTAGGAATTCTTCTTGTCTCACCGGATGGAGCACATACTCCCATTTCTGTCAAACTAGACTTCGAAGCCACCAATAACGCCGCAGAGTACGAAGCTTGCATCACGGGACTTAAAGCTACTACAGAGATTGGGGTAAAAATATCAAAGTCTTCAATGACTCCAGTTTGATCATCAATCACATTTCATAAAGGTGGAAGGTGCGTAATGAAGCCTTAGCACCTTACCAAGCATATCCGACTGAATTGTACAAACACTTTAAGGACATCTCTTTGACATACCTTCCTAAGGATGATAACCAATTTGCGGATGCATTAGCTAAGTTAGCATCCATGATCAATATCCCTACTTGTCATTCATTCAATGCCCGTTCACATTGAGCGACGGAGCCACCCCTGTACACATATGTACATTAGAAGTATCTAATACTAACCATACAAGTTGTTATCATGACATTTATCAATATCTAGATAAACAAGAATATCCCTTGGACTCCACACCTAGAGCCCAATGAGCCATCAGGATGTTGGCTGCCCAATTCTTCATTAATCAAGGACAACTGTACAAGAAAACCAATTCTAGGATTAGCTTAGTTTGTGTCAATCAACATGAAGCGAAGTCCATCGTGGAAGATATTCATGGTGGGGAGTGTGGACCTCATATAAATGGTAAGATGTTGGTTGAGAAGGTTTAGAGACTCGGTTATTACTGGTTGACCATAGCGTCGGACTATCATGATTTTGTTAGAAGGTGTCATAAATGTCGGGTGTATGCAATTTTGCAACACCAACCGCCATCATTTCTCACAACATTAGCTTCTCCCCGGCCATCCTCGGTTTGGGGAATAGACATCATTGGCAAGGTGACCCCTAAAGGAACAAGCGGTTATGAATTTGTGTTGGTAGCAATCGACCACTTCACCAAATGGGTAGAGGCGGCCTCTTATGCAACTTTGACATCGATGCGGGTAGCTAAATTTATTGCTCGAAATATCATCTGTCATTATGGGGTTCCCCATGAGTTGATAAGTGATCATGGTAGCCATTTTAGGAAGGAAGTAGTAGATTTATTGGATAAGTGTAAAATCCAACATCCTAAATCTTCCCTGTATCGCCCTTAGACTAACGGAGCAATAGAGGTTGCTAATAAAAATATTCGCAAAATAGTGGAAAAGATGGCAGTTACTTATAAGGATGGGCCTCACAAGTTGCCTTTCGCTTTATGGGGTTACTAGAAGTTCTATCGGAACCTCTACGGGAGCAATGCCTTACTCCCTAGTTTATGACATAGAAGCAGTCCTTCCTATTAAGATTTCCATTCCTTCATTGAGGATAATTTCTTAGAGCCGATTCCGAAGCGGAATGGGCCAAACCACACTATGAAAAGTTAGTACTATTGGATGAAAGGTGCCTCAACGCCCGCACAATGTCAAAATATACCAGGCTCGCATATCTAAGGCATTTAATCAAAAGTTACGCCTCGGAATATGCAAATTGGAGATTTAGTTCTTAAGGAGATAAGAGCGCCAATTGAAGACCCACGAGGGAAATTTAAGCCTAATGGTAAGATCCGTTTGTACTTAGTCGGATCTTACCAGCGAAGCGATAAAATTAACTGATTTGGATAGGAAAGAGATTTTCCAAGTACACAAACTTAGATCAGTTGGAGAAGCATTATGTCTAGCACGACCCTAGGCAGCAGGTCGAGCCCGACCTAACCGAGCCACGCCAGTAGCGAGTGCCGACCACCACTGGACAATGGTGGGCTGGTCGGCCCAAGGTCTTTTTTATTCCGTAATTTATTTTCATATGCCAAATTAGATAGTTCTCCTGTTTACTTCCCGACAGTCCAATTAGGCGGTCCAATTTATTTATTTTTTTACCTCTAAATGAGCGATAAAATATAAAAGTATAGCATAATACTTACTTTTATTTAATAATAGGTAAGCCTACTACTTACTTGAATACATAGCTAATAAAGGGAAATAATTGCAAACACACTACTTGTAAAACATTAATAACATTGTTCTAAAGAGGCGTAACTAAACCTCCTTTTCTTTTATTCTATCCTAAGTTCTATCATAAGAGTCTAAGCACTAGTCTATCTTACTTTCTTTCCTTTAGGGTCACTAGACTCAGCTTCTTCATCCCGGGTGTGTTCATTCAGTTCTTTAATTCTACGGGTCCCCCTTTCTTCGACTTCTTTGGCTTCGGTTTCTCTTCGACGAACGCATTCAGCCATCCAAGGGTTCATTTCGCAAATTTGGAGAGGGGCGGCAGCGAGGGACGACTTCTTCAGGATTCATCTCTCCGGTTCTCGGTGCCTTACGCCGTTGGGGATCTACTTCTATTATCCACTCTATATAATAGGAAGAAATAGAAGTGTTAGGTGTTCCTTCAGTGCCAACAAGTTTGCGAGTGTCAAAACTTTCACAAGCTCCTCCAAGTATTCGGGCCACGAGTTTGTCCGGCTAGAGCTACCATACCCTTTGAACAATTCAAAGGTAGTTGCCCATATGTAGTCCAATAAGGGTATTATTTGATCTCTTCCTATGTGCTGCAACACATGGCCGGGAAGTAGTACGTAATGTTTTCTAGGCCCAAGCAGGCGTATGAAAAAGGTGTTGCGAAGTATGTGTTTTTAACTTAGACACCTTCCAATGCTTAACATACCACAATACATTGTTACTTGTGGTTCTTGAGGTATTCCTCCCACTTAGAAGCGGGGTGATCGACTACTATCGTCTTTCATTTTCACCGGCGAAGTGAGTCGCTAAGTATGCATCAACTTTTGGAGAAGCTCGAATCGGCTTCAGGTGCTTCATTAACCAGATCCGCACATCACAAATGCAAAATCAAAATTACTGTCCCGCACAGATCAATCTAATCTTTTTAGGCCCAATAGGAGCAAAGTAAAAATAATATTTAAATAACGACAATTAGACGGATACGAAATTTAAAGCCCTTCGGCGTGAACCGGAGGTGTTTCAGAGCATCGGGTGTGCTTGGACAACCGCCTTGTGGCCGGCGCCACCGACCGGTTCACATTGCTTGCTCTCATTCGTCGTTATGTGCTCACCTGCAATAACAAGGGGCTCTCGGAGAAGGCTTCCTCATAATTTGCTTCAACCCGGTCTAAACCTAGGATTGTCTCGAGCAATTATTAGGGGAGTTAGAGAACAATAATTCTCTAATTGTTCAATTAAACTCAATAGTGTCACTCTGGTGCCATATCCCCGTGACCTCCTACCGAGTAGGAATCCACCTATCAGACAGGTGATAATCGTTTGCCGCCTAGGAATAATGATAGCTTCGGCATGGGCATACATGTTTCGATAGTATTTCATCGGGTTGGTCGGATTTACTCGATTTCCAATAAGAATCCACCCTAGATTCCTATTGCTTAGTTTCAGCAAGTATTTATAAGTCTCATGGACATTTTATGATGAGTTGGGCATAGCTGGTTTTGTTTGCTTATAGCTGCCTATTATGGCATCAAATTCTTACGGTAGGGGGCACGGTTCCTTATCCCCAAACCCGAAGATAGTGAGGGTTCCAAAAGGCCACGATTGCCCTTAAGAAGGTGCAGTAGAAACCACGGCCCGGCCAGCCTGAAGGCCCGCTGCCATCGAGCTTTCCCACTAGTGTCGAGTCTCTTTTTTTTAAGAATTGTGTTTTTAAGATGATTTTTAAAGTCGGTTTTGAAATGTGAGGATGAACCTTTTATTAAAGTTTTTGAATTTTATTAAATCAAGTGGAAGTGAATTAAATAAGATTTGATGGGCGATTTTTATTAATCATTTTATTTTAACAATTATCTTAAGAATTCCCACGATCTTGCTTTCTAATTAAGGAATAAGAACATTAGGGTTTCAAATCGCCATGAAGCTTTAGGGCCGGATTGGTCTAAGCCAAAGCCTCACTGGCTGCCCGGGGGTGTCCGGCACGGCCAGAGGCCATGGCTGGTGAAACCAGCCTCGATCTCTACCCAGTGAGCTGATCCGAATCCTAATGTTAATTATCCCGCAACTAGTTTGCACCAAGATGCAATATTTAATTGATCAAAGCAAAAAATAAGGAGTCACTAGTCGGTTTTTAGGAGAAGAAAAACTAACAAAAACAAACTTTGCTCTTCCGATCTTAGCATGGGAAAACTAAAACAAGAAGTGGCTAAAAGATTGACTCCATCGGTCTTGACCCGAGAATCGGATTCGGGGCGAGGTACGAAACGTAGGGATGAATCCCTCCGTTTCACCCGTCCGAAGATGACCATTACTAATTCGAGTACTATGCTTAAAATAATGTAAGAAAACAAGAAAATAACATCATACTAAGCAAAACTAAAGCAACCAAACATAATAAGGAAAGCAATAAAGAAAATCGATAAAGAAAGCGATAAAGGAAAGCGGGAAATAAAAACTACATCGGTCGGGAGGAAATTAAAACGATTACATCTACTGAAACCACAATACGGAAAGCAAATAAAATTGAAAAAATATAACCATTCGAAGACTGAAATACGGCCATCAAGTTGTCCCATCTAGGCGATCTGTATCTCCTCATCGGATCTCTCGAGTGCAATGGTGACAATCCAAAGAAAAGGGCTAGTTTTGTGAATGGTGTTTAGGGTATGGTAGTGATCGGTTGAATAGTTCCCAGAGATCATAATAAGTGATTATTCTTTAGCTCTTTGCACGGATTCAACGGTGAAAGATGAAAATTTGACAGAGTGACAGTTAGATGAAAGTGCTCGGGTTGGCTTTCGGTAGCGTAATGCTCGAGGTAAGAAGCCGTATCCCAAATGAGAGTTAAGGCTCTCTATTTATAGGAGAGGACCTACGTCACAAATAACCTAGGGTTTGCCTCCATTCAGCCGTCCAAACAGCTAAAAGAAAATCGGACCATTCCTTAAGAGATAGAACCAGGATCGAAGAAGATTGAGCTGGATAGAACCTCGTCCAAAGAGGGAGGCGGGCGCGGCCACCCATACTCACCTACGGTTTCGTGCCCTAGTTGTGTCCTCTAAGGACTCTCCAAGCCGAACGCTGCGTTCCATCGTGCTTCTAGAAGGCGAGCGTCGGCCATACGACGTCGTTTGGAGGGCAAAGCTTCTAGCCTCGTGTGGGTTGTCTCGTGAAGCTTAAAACGCAACACTTTGATGCTCCCGATCATGAAATGCAATGCTTTAACGTCATCTTCAGCTCCGTGTCCGATTTGGACATAAGTATAATGCAATATTCTGCACTTGGAATTTCTCGCACACATCACGAGAATCCACAATCTCTTAAGGCTCAACCCGGCTCTTGGACGGTCCGAAAGAAAAGGGATTTGTGGATCGACCCAAGGAAAAGGTTATTATTTGGTGCTTGGGGTTTTTGTGGTTTACTCGGCTTATGCTACACCGATCGATCAAAGCTCGAGATCCAAATCCACAAATAGGACTTGGGGTTATCATTATCGAGCCGACAAAATAAAACACAAAAATAAAAAGATAAAGGGCGACACATTTTAGGTATCTACAAGGTCCAATAGACCTTCACCTAGCAAATGCTTGAAAAGGACATTCAGCCCATAATTGGATAACCTGGATCTATCCATACTCGCTCATCTCGTGCATCCACCGTGTTAGCTCAATCATGAAGTTCTGTTTTTGTTTTGAAAGGAAAAAGAGGATATGGTATGCTCTTAATTTGGTTCGCGAAAGCTTTTGAGTTAGGCATCTTTTAGCACCAACATGGATCCTATTTATAGGGGTTTTCTAGAGTTCTTAGAGTCCTATTGCAACTCAATCACCGAGCGAGTTGCCAGCACCACGGGTTTTGTGGATAACGGGCGCCGGCCACGTGCCATGGGCCGACCCGTTCTCACAATTTTCTTCGGCCTGAGCAATCCTAGGGCCATTTTATTTTCTCGCCTCAGCTCATTGTGCTAACCGTGATATTATTGTGGACCATGCACTTGAGATTTTCCTTATTTCTTTTTATGATTGTCTTTTGGGGGAATGGGGGCTAGTGCATTTTTGTCAATTTGTCATTGTAATTTTTCTTTCTAAGTTTAGTGCATCATATTAATTAAAAGAACGCATTTCTTAGAATTGAGTCATGCATTTTATCCCATTGTATAAGAGTCCTCATTACAAAGAAAATATTACATTAATAAACAAACACCCTACAAGGGACTCCTTAATCATCAACGATGGAAGCAACAAGTGGAGAACCAACCACCTTCATCGCCTTGATAAGAGATACCTCCGTGATCCCAAGATTGAGAAGTTTCATGGGTCGGCCCGCTGTACAAAGACCAAGGGAAGTAGAGAGGATTTCCGTGACGGTCGAAATCCTGCAGGGCAAGATATTTAAGCTCTCCTCAAAAAAGCTAGGTCCTACATCGGAAGCACTAGGCACGGAAGTGCTAGGTGCTGCCTCGGAAGCATTCCTATGATGTGCACACCATGAAGAACGTCGTGAAGAACCTTGTCTAGCATTACTACTAGAAGGTGTTTGTAGACCGTGGCATGTGATCCTTTGTCCCCTTGAGCATGCAAGTGGGAGTTTCCGGGCCCCTAATCGGCTTTTCCGGAACAATTTTATCAGTATGTTGTTGGCTGATTTACTCGGGTAAAACACTAAACTTTAGTCGAGTTTGATTATACACTAACAAGCATGTTAGCACAACAGATTATTTAACCAAGCTTCGATTAAAAGAACGATAGAAGTTTCCGCACCAAACTATACCAAGCTTCGAGCTCGATCAAGCCAAGCTTAGGATCCTCTTATCGGACTTCAAAACGCATGCATTACGATCAAGTTCAGGTCCGAGTTTGGAATTCGAGTTAGATTACAACCAATTCCAAACATCACACAGTACCTAATATCAAAAATCGAGGTAAGTATCATTTAGTGTCTACTTTAACCTTTCATCGTTTTAGACTTGATCAAAGTGGGGGCTAACTGTACACACCTAAAAATGTCATCTCTTATCTCTTTATTTCCGTATTTTATTCTCGTAGGCTCGATGATGAAATCCCGAGTCTTGTTTGAGGATTTAGATCTCGGTCCGTCATTCGATTGGTGCGACATAAGCCGAGTAAACCACAAAGAACCCCAACACCAAATAAGCGGCCTTTTGCACGGGGTCCGTCAACAAATCCCCCTTTCTTTCGGGCGATCCAAGAACCGCTCCTTCGGAGACAATGGAGTCCGGAGCTGTGTGCTAGGAAGTTCCAAGTTTAGAATACTCGTATTTTAATTATGTCCAATCAAACAAGGAGCTAAAGACTTGAAGATGGCATTAAAGCATTGCATTTCATGATCACTAGCATCAAGGTGCTTGCGTTTAAGCTCCACAAAATAGTCCACACTAAATTAGGAGCTTTTTCTCTTAAAATGACATCGTGGCTGGCGCCTGCAACCCTAGAGTTTTAAGTAAAATGTCTGTGTTTTGGCTTGGAGAATTCCTTGGAAACACGGTACGGCATAGAACCCTAGGAGGGCCCGGTTGGCCTGTGTTGTGAAGCTGGTTCTATCCGGTTCTATCACTTCTTAATCTGGTTCAATCTTATGAGATTCTAGCCTGGTTTATTTGCAGTTGTTTGGACGGCTGACCGAGGGCAAACCCTAGGTCATTTGTGACCTACGTTGTAACACCATAGGAGTATTACATCGCCAAAGTTCCTTGAAGGAACTCCCAAGGCTCTTTCCGGAGTCGGTTTGGTCTGTCTAAATTCAACTTAAAGATAATAAAGATGGTTTTCTAAAAGAATGCAGGATTCCCTAAAAATTTTGGAAGAGTTACTGTTTGTAATGTGGACTATCCCTTGGGCTTAAAGCCCTAAAAACCCTGCACAAAAAGCATAACATGACTCAACGAGCCACACACTCGAGTATACAACTCAATGGCCACACGCCGTAGTCCAACCAATCATACGATAAAACTTAAAACGATCTAAATGGTTTATGATACATCGGGTACAACTATATGAACTAAATTACGAGTACAACATTTAGAAACATAAAAATGTATGTCAATCACTTGAGTCGCTTTAGCAATCAGCGATCAGCAAGAGTCCGGAGTGTGCTACGCGTAGATCATACCTTTTGATAATGCACCTCCACACTGGGGGAAAGGGGGAATTTGTGGGGGTGAGCAATAAACCACGGGCTCAACTGAGTCCGATACCCTTAAAATGGAAATTCTTTACACATAATACTCATAACAATGAAATCTGCGAAAGCATAATAGTATAATACAAATCTATATACTTTCAATGAAATCTCTTACAATGTAAAGTTCAAGACTCTTTTAATTATTTAAAAGCACGGTTTCACATTCATCACAATTCTCTTTTGGGATTGAATCAACATTCTAGGCCTTCCGAGGATTCAAACTAGCACTTCTTTTCTCATAATTTCTCTTAGTTTCTCCGATTTCTCGCGGGCGCGACCCCAAATAAAAGGCTCCTGGGACCTATCTTCTAGGAAGTCTCGGATCGGGCATCCCGCCACTGCAGGACCCTCGTTAGAACCCTTCCCTTGAAGTTTCTAGTCAGGCGTCCCCGATTCGAACCCTTCGGTATGCTAAAC
Source organism: Talinum fruticosum (assembly GCA_021018815.1). Taxonomy (NCBI): domain Eukaryota; kingdom Viridiplantae; phylum Streptophyta; class Magnoliopsida; order Caryophyllales; family Talinaceae; genus Talinum; species Talinum fruticosum. The sequence continues at coordinate 2,180,152 of JAITYX010000012.1, forward strand.
GATCCGTAGCAGTTGATTAAAAACAATTTGCACATAATCATTCACATTCACTTTAACAGCTTTCTCAAATCAATTGAACATCAAGGAAGGCATGACACCACGTGTCATCCTTATAAATTCACTTTCTCAAATCTGATTTACTTTCTAAAATAAGTTTCGCTTCTTTAAAACATAATCACGTTCAAAAGGCAGTTCACGAGAAGTTGCATTCAAGAATCATTCCACGTAAATACTAAATTCCTTTCAAAACTACTTTTGACATCATTTCACAATCACTTGCACGAGATAGCCACAACTCAACACAGATAGTCATTCTCAACTTCATTCATAACTACGTCTTTTTCAATTTCCCAATTTAGTAAGATTGATTCCTTTTCGAGCCATAATAACCACAAGTGGATATTACCTAATTCAACGTTCCCACTTTTCATAATTCATTGTCTTTACCTCAATTCCTCATTTTATGCCTCTACTTTATAACTCAACTTCTCACAATTTGCCATTTTTGCTTCAATGTTTTCCGATTATGCCTCCGCATTACTAATCAACCTCTTCTTACTCATACTTAGTCGATAGCTCTCATTTTTACCTTACTACTAAAATTCCTCTAACTCTCTTCATCTCCAAGTGTAATTTGCTCTCCTCTTAGGTTTCTATCGCATTAATCGTTCTTTCTTTACCAACTCAATCATACGAGTTCTTAATTTCTTTTCATTGCTCCACTTTCGCTAGCTCCGCTTATCTTCGAATTCGGTTCAACCTCAAGGATTTAATTGTCTTTTGAACTCAATTATCCCAATACTCACCCACTTCTCACTCCCATGCCTTAATTGTGCTTCACCCGGTATGAACTCACACCCCTCTTTTATGCCTAACTCAATATTTTCCAATATAAATCGTTACCTTCCAAAGCAAAGAATTTAGGAAACCTCTAAGGTTCAACGAAGCATCAATTCACAGTTTAGACCCAAATCACTAATTGAAATCTTCACAATACTCTTTATACCTACACAACCTAATTCCTTCTAAACTTTCAGCATCTCAACTCAACCTTAACCAACTACTAAGCTCCTTCGATTCCCGATTCAAGTTTAACCGTTCAATTCGATTTTCTCACAACCTAATTTAGTCCCAACCACTTCCTAACTTCATTTTATCACATAAACATTCAATAATCACAACAAAACTCATTTGGGTTTCGAAATTACTAATAATTTAGAGTATAAGACTACCCACCTGAAATTCTCGGGTTTTAGGGATGGATTTCGGGCTCCTTTACTTCGCATTCTGGTCCCGGTCCTTCTTTTAGTCGGTCCTCACTCGGTTCCTCTCGGTCTCTTACTTCCCTGTTTCGGCTTGCCGTTTTGGCCTCTGTTAGCTCTCGGTCCGGCCCTTGCGCGTTCGCCGCTGGTCCTCCTCCCTCGTCACCACCGCCTTTCCCGGTTTCCGGCCTCTCGGTCCCCCTCACGTCTGTCCCCGCCTCGAGTCCTACCTTCGCCTTCTCTCGCCCAGTCTCTCGCTCTCTTTTCCGTTCGCTCGCCCCTACTCGCGGCTACTCGCGTCGGCCGGCTGTCACCTTCGGTTCTGCGGTGGTCACCGGTCCTCCCCTCGGTCTCCTTCGCCTGCGTGCTCACCTCCTCCCTCTCTCTCTCTCTCTCTTTTCCCGTTCGGTGCTCTTTTCCCCTTCCCCGTTCCGCTTCGCGGTTACGCTTCTTCTTTCTTTGTTTTTCCCGTGTCCCCCTCCCGTTGGTCCTTCCTTTCTTTTATTTTTGGCACGGCTCTCGCCACCACTAAACGAAAATCACCTCCCCTTCTATTGGACCTTCACTAAATCTCTTTTATCTCTTCATGGCTGATGGAAAGTGACCGGCCTTGTGATTTGAGCTGAATAAATGTTCATTCCGAAAAGTCATGTGTGCTTAAAGTTCAACCGGAAAAGCTTGACTATTCTATGAGCAACCGGAGATGCTTAAGGTTTAACCGCTTGGAAGTCATCCTTATGATCTTATGTGCATAAATAAGTGTTTAAAGAAGATTAGTCAAGAAGAGTTTAAATCAGCCACGCCTAAATCCCTCCATGTCAAGGCAAAGAGAAGTCCGGCCATGACTTGCTTCAAGTGTTACTATTTTTCCGTTGTTCATAAATAATCAAGAGGGTCGGACCAAGGGTCAACATGACCAAAGTCAAGCACCTAATATCCAGCAGCCAATGACACATATGAAGGAGAATTCTAGAAGCACTCACCTTAGTGGGAGTTGGTTAGAAGGATGCTTGGCAAAAGGGAAATTCAACCACATCCACATGTTCCCAAAAGTTCAAATACTTGGCTAGAATTTCTCCTAGCTTAGCTTGGAGGAGGGGAAAGAATCTAATTAGTTTTATTTTCAATTTTAGCTTTAATTTTCAGCTTTGTTTTCAGCTTTGTAAATGCCATTATGAGGCATTATAAATTCAGCTCTCATGCTCATTATAAAGACACCTTTTGATGAATATACAAACCTTGAGTGTTATACTCTTTTTCGAGATGGATTTCTCGAGCCTCTAAATCCTCAAAGCTGTATCCTAGGTTGGCATCTAGGTGGTGTCCTTTGAGTCTCCCAAACCCCGGTGGTGTTTCTGTATCCGGACCGTTTGAGAGCGCCCCTTGATTCACTTGGTGGTGTTTTTGTATCCGAGCTTGGGTCAAGGTACTATCCAGCGACTTTGCCATTCCATATCTCCCAATCCACGAATCATCTCTTTCCCAAATTTCACACACTTCATCATACATGAGTTGAGTCCATTTCCACCAAATCTCAGCTTAAACCAAGAACCCCTCCGTCCTCCACATCAAAACCAAACAAAGGGTATCAATCTGTACATCCAGCCAGCAGCATCAACTTCTGGCTATCTGTTCAGGTAGTTCCCCTTATCCAAAATTCACGAAACTTGGCCACAACCTTCCTCCATCAGTTACCTCACTCCCCACCAAGTTTCGTCCAAATCCAAGATCATTTACCCCTCCTTTCACCCTTTTCCCCAGAACCGCACCTACAGGTCCTATTCTGCCCGGTTGTGTGTTTTGCGGTTTTTCCATCTTTTTCTTTGCTTCCGCCACTACACATCAATGGCCAAAGTAATCTTCTTCTTCATGAAATAAATCCATGTCTCTCCCTTTCTCTGTCCTCTTGTGCATTTTCATCCTAACTTATTTTAATATGCCGGCCACGACAATTCCTAACCGTGCAAAAGTTTAGCTCAATAAAAAGGGAGAAAATTTCCCTGATTTAATTTATTCAACAACAGCCTCCAAAGGGATACAAAAGTAACATGTCTGGCCGTAAATAAAATTAGTCACTCACCCCCTAGATGCACGGAATAATACTCAGTAATTCTACGCTTACAGCCTACTCTTCGCTAAAATTACGGGTATTACATAGGTCCTCTCCTATAAATAGAGAGCCTTGGCTCTCATTCCCATATGGCTTTTTTCCTAGGCGTAATGCTTGCGAAAGCTAACCAAAGCACTCATACCTAAATGTTACTCTGCCGAAATTACTATTAATGATTCATCCCTTTTCTACTTACTATCGTTGAATCCGTGCAATGAGCTAAAGAATATTTGGTTATTCTGATCTTAACTCATTCAATCGATCTTTACTGCTCCCTATATGCATAGTTCACAAAAACAAGCCATTTTTCTTTCATTTGTCGTCGTTGCATCAAGAGATCTAGTGTAGAGATCCGGATTAGCAAGGTGGGACAACATGAGGGCAATCGTGCAGACCTTCAAACAGCTTTATTATTTTTATGCCTTATTTACCACTTTCCGTATTGTGGATTAAAGAGATGTAATCGTTTTTTAATTCCTTCCCGCTCGATGTAATCTTCTAGTTTTTGGCTTTTCTTTTCTTTTCGCTTTCTTTACCACTTTCTTTATTGCTTTTCCTTTAATTCCATTTGGTGGTTGTTTACTTATCATTTTAGCATGTTGTATGTTTGTGTGTAGTGTGTTATTTTAAATATACTATGAAGGTTTACTCTTGGAGAGTTTTAGTCACCCTAGAGGGGGTGAATAGGGTGATAAGGAAATTTAAAACAATAGATGGAGGATTAAAGTTTAAAACAAACTTTGAATTTGTCTCGAGTCTAGATTGGACTTAGAAAAGTGTGAACTCGAATTACGTGGAAACCCTCCTGGGCGTGAAAACCACGACCAGTGCTAATCCAAGCACCAAGTTAAATCCACTATTTTGAATCCACAAAATACAGTAGATCGACTCATCCAGAATTGTTCGCTTAGACAATTCTTTACAAAGTTTTCCTAGACTCGAAGTTCCCTTATCTCGATCTAGTACTTCCTAACCGAGATAACCTTTACGACTAGGGACAATCGAGCTAAGTTAATCCTTACAATTCAGTCAAAGGACCTTATTCATAAAGTAAGAAAGAAAGTTTTGTGATCGATTACAACACTTTACAACTCGGAAAAGTGTTAAGTACAAACTTGGAGTTGTAACATGAAGATTAAGTGAGTGTTATACAGAGAGATATGATTTGAGCAAGTAGGTTCAAGCAATCTTCAAGTCTTGTGAAGTGGCTTCTATTTATAGATGACCAAACAGATTAGTCGTTGTTACTATCTTCCGAATAGAAGTCCTCTCGTGACCGTTGTAACGGTTCTTCCGAGCCACTCGGAAAAGATCTATTGAGATGTGACCGTTGTGCAATGGCTCTTGACTCCTTAGAATGTCCCGATCCACTGGTGGTGTCCGAAAAGTAAGGTGAAAACCACTTGCTGAGTTTAGCGTTGAATATTTTCAGTTTGGAAACAGATCGACACGATGTCCGGGCCCTAGTCGAAGTAGAAAAAGCCTTGTCTGCTAGCAATTTGACATTTTGAAGCCGATTACTTTTGTAATTCAAAAGTAGGATAACCTCGTTTAGATAACCTACAAAAGTTAACCAGCTTTTGGTTCTCAAAGTATAAAATACTTTGGTCCAAGATTAGACACGGATAATAATTTAATTAAGATAATTAAGTGTATAATTATCCGAGTCCTTGAAGAGGGGAAATTTCGAGTCTAATATTCATTATACTCAAATTCCATCCGAGTCGATCCGAAGAAAGATCAAGTTAGACAGAGAATATCGAGTATGAGTACTTGATCAAGACAAAAATAGTTCAAACAAACCATGCTTGAGTTAGAGAGTTGAATTAACGCCGTAATTCACTTGAACTTAGAATATGAAGTCGGACTCGAGTTTGAGTGAGATTGTTTGAACATGCGATAAGTCCGAGTGTTGTCCGAGTGACTTAGAGCCATTAGTGTGAATTGATGAGCAAGAGTATGCTTTTTAAGGCGATCGAAACGAATGAAAACATATGCAATAGTATCTATAACACTCGTAAAAGTTTCTATACGACTCGTAACGGTTTCTATAATACTCGGAATGACTTGTAATCAAAACTTAGGATAGATAAAGTTTGTACCGATTCTTTGGTAATACTCGGAATGATATACATGCAAAGTTTGAGTCTTCAATCTCCCCTTTTTTATGAAAGGCATTCCATACTCGGATAGAAACTTTGTTAGTGAGACTGTCCCGAGTTTTCATTCCTTCTCATATAGTATATCGGAATTTAGAGATAGAATCGCAGAAATAGCTAAAGTGAATCGGACTAAGATTTTATCGGAGCTATTATGCTAAGATTATGTTAGAGCTAAGAATGAAATATCGCATAGAAATGAAGTGATTCGAACTTAGAGTATTGCTTATATCAAAGCAAAAATATATATATAAGTGAGTTTGAATATCGAGCAAGATGCACTAAAAATTGAAACTCGTAAAGAAGCAACACTTAGAAGAAAATAAGCACGAAATCGAAACTTCATTCACAAAAACATAGAAAAATACATACAAATAAGGGTGAGAGAAACTCCCCTAAACAAGACAACAAATTTCTAGATATTCTCCCCTTGCCTTTCAAAGAAAAATAAAAAGAGGAAGAATGTATCAAGTAGATGCAATTTGTTTGTCCGAATAAAACAAGAGAAAAAAAAAAAGAAATAGAGAAAAAAAATTTAGGATGGTGGAGTGGGAGCAGTATGAGTCGAGGTGGATGAACGAGCAATATGCCTTCACTTATTTGAGCGAGAAGATGTGGTAGATCTAGGCGGGGCAGACTGGGATCTTCGGGATGGGCTCGGTTCCGAGTGGTCGACTCGGAACAAGGTCGTCCGGAGGTTCATTCTCTTGGAACATGATAGAGGGAGGTGCTTGCTCGAGCTCGACCGCTACCGACTCGACCTTTGTCGGCGAGGTCTTCCGATTCACTCGGACTCACTGTCTAAGCTTATCGGCTCCGGTTGGAGGGCGGGAGCACCTTGTCCCTCGGCTACTTCTTTTCTGCTCCTTCTTCCTCTTTCTCTTCTTCTTCCTTCTCCTCTTCCTCCTTCTCCTCGGAAGGGGCTACCTTAGCCGCAGCTCCCTCTTCTTCTTCTTCCGCCTCTCCGGAAGGAGATTTGACAGGCTCGAGGACTCTTCCGATATGTCCGAGATGACCGGGTCCCGAGCCGCTTTAGAGCGCCTTTCTTGGAGGAGCTCAATCAACTCCTTCTGCTCCTTGACCAGCACCTTTATCTCAAGGAACACGTCTTGCTGCTCTCGGATTTGAGACTAAGTAGTCTTTTGGTTTATGGTCATAGATCGAAGGATAGTCTTGAATGATCGGAGGGTGTCCTTTATTTCGAGGACACTGAGGAGAGCTTGTCTATCATTGTGGTCGACAAAGCTAGAGTTGCTTAAGGAGGAGGGCCTAAGGTGGAGGCACCACCAGGTGGAGGAGGGAGAGAGAGTGGAATATGAGTCCGAGTCCGAGGCGAAGGAGAAGGTTGCCTCGGCTTCGAGCTATGGACCCAAACACTCGGTTGGGTCTCCCGGTATCCATACCCAAGAAGTTCTTTTCGCTAACTACTATGGCAGCCTCGTAAACCGCATTAGGATCCGAGAGGAGATGGACTTTGAACTATTTGAAGATAAAAGTGAGAAGAGCCCCAAAAGGAAGAGAGGTGGATTTGTTTGTCCGAGCTAGCATAGCGGCCATTTGCTCAATGATTACTGGGAAGAGGTCTACTTCGTAGCCCTCGAGAATGTCAAAGAGAGCTTTGAGAATCTTAGAGTTCGGATTCTCTTTGCTTGAATGCTCGAGAGAAGAAGGTTCTCATCAGTAGGAGACAAAGAAGACAGGCTTCTAACTTCATCTTAGTCACGGGGATTTCTTTGGCGTATTTCTCAAAGAATTCATTAGCAACCTCATTGAAAGGAATAGGGTTTTGCTAAGGAAAAGAGAGGATACTTTGAATAGACGGTGGAGGAGAGAGACGTTGATGCAAACAACGAAATCTTGAACTCCGGAGGTGAGGATACCTCGGAGCTGGAAAGGTTTGAGTAGAACTCGAAACGAGTTAGGTAGATGAACTCACCGAAACAGAGGAAATTGTAAACCCCTATGATTTTGATATGATTCAACCATGAAAAATTTGTGGTTGGGAAGAATTTGTCATCCAAAGTTAGATGTTGGGTGACAAGAATTTTAGAGGGGTTGGAAGGACCCTCTTGGCTTTTAGTATGAGGCTTCTTGGTTGCGGAACAAGAAATTATGGGTGAGAACCTCTTTTCGGCATGTTTGGAGATTTTTAAGAAGAAAGAAGATGAACTTTGAGAGTGAGAGAGAATAGCACGAAGAGAAAGAGCGAGTAGAGAATATAAAGAAATAAGAGAGTAGAGAGAGCCGAGAGCGATCGGTGCTTACTTGAGATGTCTTTTGTTTAGCTTGAGAGAGACGATTTACTCTTCGAAAATAGTGAACTTGCTCAATATGTAGTCTGTGAGAGAGTGAGTGAGTAGAGAGTAAAATAGCGAAATGAAGTAAAAGGATGTTATTTATAGAGAAAGAATTATCCTTCAGTATTCATTCTAACTCAACTCTCCAACGGTCGCCTCAAACCGGTATGATTGTTCTCGCTCTCCAACAGTTAGAATTCCAGTGTTTGTCTTCTAATGGCTAGTTCTCCGATTGATACGCGCGAGAGAGAGAAAGAAAAGAGAGATTTTAAAAGAATTTTTGAAATTCTCCATTAATCAAGAGATGATTTCGAAGTTTGATGTCTATTTTTCTCAAAAATTGAGTCTAACTCAGTAAGATTTCCGAGTGACTCGAAACTGCAAGTAAGCGATAACTCATAGCTCAGTATCACCGGGTCAATCGAACTCATTGTTATTAAAGCACGGAAAAGAGATATTTAACACATAATCATGCAAAGTAATCTCACTTAGAAAAGCACGTAATTATGCATTAATCATGCCAAGTTCATTCCTAATAAAGCAAAACTGATCCTCACTAAGTGGCTTAGTAAACATATCAGCTAATTAAAGTTTGATAGGAATGAATTCAAGTTCAATATCACCTTTCTCATAATGGTCTCTTAGAAAGTGATATCCGACCTCAATATGCTTTGTCTTTGAGTGCTAAACTGGATTCTTACCGATGCTGATTGCACTTTGATTGTCACACTTGATTGGAATTGATTTGAATGTTAGTCCAAGATCTCTTAAATGTTGCTTGATCCATATAATCTAAGCACAACATACTCCATCCGTAATATACTCAGCTTCAGCAGTTGATAGAGCTACTCGTGTTATGTTTCTTTGAGTGCCAAGATATAAGGGATTGACCTGAAACCGGCATGCTCATGTGGTGCTATTTTATCAACTTTGTATCCAGCATAGTCAGCATCCGAGTATCCAGTGAGAGTCGGTTCCGAGTCTCTTGAGTACCATAGCCCTAGATTCTAAGTCCCTATAAGATATTTGAAAATTCTCTTCCCGTAGTGAGATGTGATTCTTTTGGATTAGCTTGAAATCTTGCACACGTACATACACTAAACTTTATGTCTGTCCTACTGGAAGTAAGATACAACAGAGATCCAATCATACCTCGATAGAGTTTCGATCTACTACTTTACCTTTTTCATCTCGAGTCCAGCTTTTATGCCGATGCTCATAGGTGTTGCTGCATGTTTTGCATCTTGATTTTTGTACTTCTTCAGCAGTTCCTTGGTATACTTTGATTGATGGACATAGATGCCATCTTTGTCTTCCTTGATATGTAGACCAAGGAAGAAATTGAGTTCTCCCATCATGCTCATTTGGAATTCCTGTCTCATTAAGTCGAAAAATCTCAACAGAGATTTTCATTAGTAGCTCCAAATATTATATCATCAACATAGATCCGAGTAATAAGAAAGTCTTTCCCCTTAGTTTTTATAAAAAGATTCTTGTCAATCTGACCTCTTCTAAAATCATTTTCAACCAAGAAATTGCTCGGTCTTTCACACCAAGCTCTAGGAGCTTGTTTAAGACCATAAAGAGCTTTTTGCAACTTGAAAACATGATTTGGAAATTATGAGTTTTCAAATCCAGGGGTTGCCCAACATAGACTTCCTCTTCAATGAAACCATTAAGGAAAGCACATTTAACATCCATTTGATACAGTTTGATATTCATGCTTGATGCAAATGCTAATAGGATTCTAATATCTTCAATCCTAGCCACTGGTGCAAAGGTTTCCCCACAATCAATCCCTTCTTCTTGATTGTAACCTTGAGCCACAAGTCTAGCCTTAGTGCTAACTACTAACCCACCTTCATCCAGTTTGTTCTTGAAAACCCATTTGGTTCCTATGACTGGGTGGTCGAACGTCATTTGGTCAAAGTCCGGACTTGGTTTCTTTCAAATTGATTAAGTTCCTCTTACATGGCCTCTTCCCATTCAAGTTCATTAAGGGCTTCTAGTGCATTTCTAGGTTCGAGTTAATAATATGAATGTAGAAAATGCACATAGATTTTGTAGAGAAGAATGAGTTCTTACCCCACTGTTGATGTTAGACAGGATATTTTCGAGTGGGTGGCTTGATGCGTATTTGAAAGTTCTACCTGTTCTCTAGTTCACCAGATTAGAATGAGTTCTTACCCCACTCGTTGATCTTAGACAGGATATTTTCGAGTGGGTGGATTGATGCGTATTTGAAAGTTCTACTTGTTCTCTAGTTCACTAGAGTTGTAGGTTGAATTGGTTGATCCTCGGTGGTCCGATCCGACCGAGCTTGCTCATCTAATTAACCCTCGAATTCGAGCTGGCTCTTGAATCGGTTCATTATGAATCATGGTGTTTTGAGTTGCCTCATTCCGAGTGACATTTCCTTGACTCTTTCGAGCTCATCTTCGATACGATCATCATCTCGATTGAGCTTGAGATCTAAGAATGCTGAATCGCTTGGTTTTCCCCGATCAATTTCATCAAAAACAACGTGGATACTTTCTTCCACTTTGTTAGTTCTTTTATTGAAAATGCGATATGCTTTACTATGAGATGAATAACCAAGAAAAATACCTTCATCCGACCGAGCATCAAACTTGGTCAAGTGATCCTTACCATTATTGTGAACATAGCACTTACATCCAAAGGGTTTGAAGTATGAAATGTTAGGTTTCTTCCCTTTGTAGAGCTCATATGGAGTTTTCTTCATGATGGGTCCGATGAGGCATCTGTTTAAAGTGTAGTTAGCTATGTTGATCTGTCTCGACCAAGAAATAGTAAGGTAGATCATGTTCAATCATCATTGTCCTTCATATTTCTTCAAGAGTTCGGTTCTTTCTCTCCACTACTCCATTTTGTTAAGGAGTTCTTGGTGCTGAGAAGTTGTGAGAGATACCATTCTTATCACGGAACTTTGCAAATTCTAAGTAATCGAACTCTCTTCCATGGTCGGTTCGAATTCTTCCGATCTAAGTCCGAGACTCAACTTGAATTTTCCTGCAGAGCTTGCTGAACTCTTTGAAAGCTTCATTTTTGTGCTTAAGAAAACAAACCCAGGTAAATTATGAGTAGTCATCAACAATCACAAGCACATATGATTTACCTCCGAGACTCTTGATAGGGATTTCACCACATAAGTCCATATGCAACAATTCAAGCACTTTGGATGTGGAAACAGTTTTGAGAGATTTGAAAGATGATCCGACTTGTTTCCCTTTTATGCATGCTTCACAAATTTTATCTTTCTTAAATGCACAGTTAGGCAATCCTCCGACTAAACCATGAGATGCAAGCTTCTTAATGGTGTGCTAACATGACCTAGTCTACGATGCCATGTCCAAGAATCATTATGTAGAGATGCTTTTAAACAAGATAAATTCGACTTGGGTCGGAGAGAGGAATAGTGTAAGTATTACCCGATCTCTAACCCGAGAGCTTAGTCTCCTTGGTAGTTTCATCGAAATATAGCAATTGGTCCGAGTGAATCTTACCTCTTGACCTTTGTCACACAATTGAGAGATGCTAAGTAGATTGTACTTCAATCCCTTGACAAGGTAGACTGGGCTGACCAGATTGTCTCCTTTTCCAATCTTGCCTATCCCAATTATCTTGCCCTTGCTATCACCCCAAAAAGTGACTTTGCCTTCCTTGTAATCTTCTAACTCAAAAAGAGTCTTAAGTCTCCCGACATGTGGCGTGAGCATCCACTGTCTAAGTACCAATGTCCTTTTATCCTTTTCTAAGCTACCTGCAAGTCGAAACAAACTAACCCTTCTCACTTCCTCTAATGAACCCAATAACTCCCGTCATCGTGGTTCTTTTTCGAGGAAGAAGACTCTTGGGAACCCAAATTTGAATAACTTTGGGTTTGGTCTGATTTCGAGTCTTCCCTTTTGAGAACCGAGTCCGTGTCTCTTTCTTTTGAAAGTCTTTTCTTTTATAAACTGGTGGAGAAGGTTTTCTCCTGTAAGCTGGTTTGGGCTCAGTCCTTTTTCATTCTTATGAATGGGACCATGCTCATCCTTCCCGAATTTCACAGCTTGGAATCATTTTTGAAAAGCTCGGGTAGGAGTTAGATTCTTCCTCGTTAAAACGAAGTCCTTCTTTTTGAAGGAGACACATTGATAGCCTAAGAGCATATCAAGGTTTTTCGACCTTGAGTAAACTTCAAAACAAGTTCTTGAGACTCGCTGAGCTTTTGCTTCAGCTTGCTCATTTTCTCTTCGAGTGACTCGGACTCGGTCTCATTAGTTTGAGTACTAGTCTTGAGTTCTCTTAGAGTAAGTCTTAGTTTTTCTAAATCATTTTTCAAAGAGATGCTCTCAAAAGTGATACACTCAAGTTGTTCTTTAAATTGAGAGGAATCGAATTGGACTTCTTTTCCAAAGTATAAATATATTTGGCTAAATCAACTTTGGAGAACTTGAGACAATATTCAATTACCTCTTGAGGATTCGTTTCCTCATTGTCCGAGTGATCGAGTCCGACTCGGATTCAGCTTCGAGTCCGATAGCGCCATCAAACACTTTGAGTCATTTGAGTCTTCATCGTCTTCAGTGAGTCTTCATCACTCCATGTGGCCATCATAGCCTTCTTGTTCTTTCTGTCCCTTTTTCTTCTTGGACAGTCTTTGACTATATGATCTTTGCTGCCACATTCAAAGCAGACTGAGTTCTTAGTTAAAGATAATTTTGAAGGAGAAGAGTGTTTACCTTTTCTATCCTTCTTGTCTTTCTTGTATAACTCTTCTCTTGGCCTTTTCTCCCATCTCTTGTGCTTCATCATTCTTTTGAAGCCTCGAGCGATAAGTGCCATGGGATCTTCTTCCGAGCTCTTCAAGCTCAGATTTTCTTCTCTCGCTTCTCGAGGCCTTCGAGCGCATTATTCTTTTTAGTGCCGACCTCGGCGTCCTCCTCTTCTAGATGGATCTCATGGGTGAGTACCTTCCCAATGAGTTCGTCCGGCTTTAATAGAGAGAGGTTCCGAGCTTCCTCTATGGCGATTACTTTTGAATCTTTCCGCACATTTCCTCATGGGAAATCTTTCTACCCAGAGATTTGAGATTGTTAGTAATCTCGGTGAAGCGGATGAACATCCGAGTGATGTTTTCTTCGGCTCCATCTTGAACAGCTCGTATTTGTGAAGATATTGGCTTATCTTCATTTGTCCGACTTGGCTGGTGCCTTGATAAGTGTTGATAAGAGTGTCCCACACTTCTTTTGCTGTGTCACGGTCGACACTCTGTTGTATTCTTATAAGCCGATGGTGCACATCGGAATGTTCATTGCTTTAAAATTCTTTCCGAACTTTTCGCCTCTTCGATGGTGTACTCGATCTTTGCTTTAGGCATGCGTCTTGTTTCATCCATTTTCATTAGAATGTAATTGCCTTCTTGTATGATGTTCTATACATCTTCATCGTGCTCCAACAAAAAGCATTCCATGAGCTTCTTCCGAGTGTACGAAATTTGATCCTTTAAACTTTGGTGGTCTGCTGGAAGATCTTCCTTCATCGAACTCTCCATTGTTTTGAGCCATTTGATCTTTAAACCTTTAGATGGTTAGATCCTTCTTGAAAGGCTAGGCTCGATATCAATTAAAGGTTTGCTCTTAGAGAGTTTTAGTCACCCTAGAGGGGGTGAATAGGGTGATGAGGAAATTTAAAACAATACATGGAGGATTAAAGTTTAAAACAAACTTTGAATGCGTCCGAGCCTAGATTGGACTCGTAAAAGTGTGAACTCATAATTACGTGGAAACCCTCCCGGGCGAGAAAACCACGGCCAGTGCTAATCCAAGCACCAAGTCAAATCCACTATTTTGAATCCACAAAATACGAGTAGGTCGACTCAACCGAATTGTTCCCTTAGATAATTCTTTACAAAGTTTCCTAGACTCGAAGTTCCCTTATCCGATCTAGTACTTCCTAACTTAGATAACCTTTACGACTAAGGAAATCTGAGCTGAGTTAACCCTTACAACTCGGTCAAGGGCCCTTACTCAGAAAGTAAGAAAGAAAGTTTTGTGATCGATTACAACACTTTATAACTCGTAAAAGTGTTAATTACAAACTTGAAATTGTAAGATGAAGATTGAGTGAGTGTTATACAAAGAGATATGATTTGAGCAATAGGTTCAGTAATTTTCAAGTCTTGTGAAGTGGCTTCTATTTATAGATGACCAAACAGATTAGCCATTGTTACTATCTTCCGAATAGAAGTCCTCTCGTGACCGTTGTAATCGGTTCTTCTAAGCCACTCGTAAAAGATCCGTTAAGATGTGAACATTGTGCAACGGCTCTTGATTCGTTAGAATGTCCCAATCCACTCGGTGGTGTCCGAAAAGTAAGGTGGAAACCACCGTTGAGCTTAACGTTGAATATTTCCAGCTTTGAAAACGGACAACCCCGACACGATTGTCCGGGCCTTGGTCGAAGTAGAAAAAGCCTTATCTCGCTGGCGATTTGACATTTTGAAGCTCAGGCTACTTTTGTAATTCAAAAGTAGGATAACCTCGTTTAGATAACCTACAAAAGCAAACCAATTTTGGTTCTCAAAGTATAAAATACTTTGGTCCAAGATTAGACACGAGATAATAATTTAATTAAGATAATTAAGTGCATAATTATCCGACTCCTTGAAGAGTGGAAATTTCGAGTCTAATATTCATTATACTCAAATTCCATTTGAGTTAGTCCGAAGAAAGATCAAGTTAGACAGAGAATATCGAGTATGAGTACTTGATCAAGACAAAAATAGTTCAAACAAACCATGCTAACTTAGAGAGTTGAATTAACGCTGTAATTAACTTGAACTTAGAATATAAAATCGGACCTAAGTTTGAAAGTGTTAGTGAGATTGTTTGAACATGCGATAAGTCCGAGTGTTGTCCGAGTGACTCAGAGCCATTAGCGTGAATTGATGAGCAAGAGTATGCTTTCGAGTCAATCGAAGCGAATGAAAACATATGCAATAGTATCCGTAGCACTCGTAAAAGTTTCTATATGACTCGTAATAGTTTCTAAAGTACTCGGAATGACAAGTAATCAAAACTTAGGATAGATGAAGTTTGTACTCGATTCTTTGGTAATACTCGGAATGATATACATGCAAAGTCCGAATCTTCATATTACTCAAACTAGTAATGACCCTCTTCGGACGTGTGGAATGGAAGGGTTTTCCCTACATTTCGCACCCTCGCCCGAATCTAATTCTTGGTTCAAAGACCGATGGAGTCAATTTTAGCCTCTTTTAGTCTTAGTTTTCCCATACTAAGATTGGAAGAGCAAGTTTTTGTTTTTGTTAGTTTTCATCCTAAAACCGACTCGCGACTCCTTTTTATGCTTTATTCTTATTGAATCAGTATCCCGGTTATTTTCTTATTACAGGATAAAAAAAAAAAATAGGTTCTAGATCTCGCCAAACAGGCGGAGGCCGAAGTTGATTTCTCAGCCATGGCCTCTGGCCAACGAATGCCACCGCTAGGTGCAGGCATCGGCTTGCACCGAGTGGTTGGCAGGTGAGGCTTCAGCCTAGATTGGTGTTTTCACACCGATCCGGCCCTAAAGCCTCACGCATAACCAAAATCCTAATTTTTTTATCTTTTGATTACTAAAAATATCATGCGAATTCTAAAAATAATTTATAAAATTAAAACAATTAAAAAACTCGCCCTTCAAACTTTGTCTAAATTAGATTTAATAAAACTCAAAAATCTTAATAAAAGGTTCATCCTAACTTTCTAAAATGCATCTTCAAAACCCTAAAATCATTTTCTAACTTTAAAAACCTTTACGCTAAGGCAATCTTGGGAAAGCTCAGTCCAGTCCCGGTGGGTTCAAGTGACCGTGGTTCCTATAACAAGATGAAAGAGAAGAGGTCAACCTCATACACTTCAAGGATATCATAGAGAATCTTGAGGACTATGTTGTTTGGGTTCTCTTTGGAGGGGTAGAAAGAGAAGAAAGTTCTCATCAAGATGAAGCTAAGAAGTCTTGCTTCTAAGGTCACTTAAGTCATAGAAAATTTCTTTCTAGACTTATGGATCTCTTTGGCGTATCTCATCAAAGAAGTCATCGACGACTTTATTGAACGGAATGGGTTGGAGTTCAAGAAAAGACACTTCAAATTAAAAAGATTGTGGAGAAAGACAATGATACATATGGTTTTGCCTTGAACAATGTAAGGGATTATGTTATCTCTTGGAGACATGTTTCTACATAACTCAATGATGAGTTCTAGATAGATATAATCACATAAACACAAATACTTGAAAGTACATGTGTTAAGAGTAGATTTGATCCAAAAGAATATGGTGGTAGAGAAGAATTTTTCTTCTATGAAGTAATGTTGGGCCACAATGAGCTTTTGGTCATCGTAGGCAACGGCTTTGCCCTTAGAAGAATCTTCTTTAGGACTGTCGGAGCGGGTGGATTTGGTTTTAGCCTTCTTTATGGATGAACCTCCTTCTGCTGCCCTTCCTGTCTTAGGCATGGATGCGAGAAAGTGAAAGACATTGAGAGTAAGAGAGCAAAGAAAGTAGATAAATGAGAGAGTGTCTAGTAAGTTAAGTATCCGAGTATGAGCAAAGAATACAAGAGTGACAGCAAGAAATAGCAAAGTGAATGAATGAGAATGAAGGGGTGTTATTTATAGAACAAGAGCTTTCATTAAACAAAGCCTTTCCGACTTAGCCCTCAAAGTAACGGTTATCGGACCGTTGAATATTCTAGTGAGTAATGGCTATCTTGAAACTGCTTCCCTTTAACGGCTAGTTTTCAAACCATTCGCGTGCCGGAGTGATAAAAAGAGTTTTTGAAAACATTTCTAAGATTCTCCATTGATCTAGAGATGATCTCGGAATTTTGATGTCCATTTTTCTCATAAACCGAGTCCGACTCAATGATGCGTCCGAGTGGCTCGAACACACCGAGAAAATTAATAATTCATAGCTCGGTTTCATCTTAGTTCAACTCATCCATTTATTATTCACTCGAATATATAATAATCAATCAAATTCACAATAACTTATGCAATAAATCGGATAATCATGCAATCATCATGCCAAGTTCATTCCTATAAAGCAAAACCGATCTTCACTCGGAGGTTTTATGAAAATATCGACTAATTGAAATTTGGTAGGAATAATCAAGTTCAATATCACCTTTCTCGAATGGTCTCTCATAAAATGATACCCGACCTCAATGTGTTTCTTTTTGAATGTTGAACTGGATTCTTGGTGATGCTGATGGAACTTTGATATCACACTTGATTGTGATATATGTGAATGACAGCCTAAGATCTTTAAGTGTTGCTTGATCCGGAGATCGAGCACAGCAAGCTCCCGTTGCTATTTACTGAGGTGCTTTTTCTATCAACTTTGTATCCAAGCATAGTCAACATCCGAGTATCCAGTGAGGGTCGATTTGAGTCCTTTGAATACCATAGACCAAGTGTCCGAGTCCCTACAAGATATCTAAAAATTCTCTTCACCATAGCGAGATGTGATTCCTTTGGGTTAGCTTGAAATATTACACATAGGCAGACACTAAACATGATATCCGGCCTACTAGATGTAAGATAAAGTAGAGATCCAATCATACCTCTGTAGAGTTTCGATCTACAGACTTTACCTTTTCATTTGAGTCTAGTTTAGTATTGCTACTCATTGGTGTTGCTGCATTCTTCACATCTTGTAGCTTGTACTTCTTCAATAATTCCTTGGTGTATTTTGATTGATGAACATATATGCCATCCTTATCTTGGTTGATTTGCAGTCCAAGGAAGCAATTGAGTTCTCCCATCATGCTCATTTGGAACTCCTGTCTCAAGCAACTCAAAAACTCTTGGCACGTAGTTTCATTAGTACCTCCAAAATTAATATCATCAACATAGATATGAATAATGAGAAGGTCATTTCCTTTGGTTTTTATGAAAAGGGTTTTGCCAATATGACCTCTCTTGAAGTCATTTTCAACCAAGAAATTGCTTAGTCTTTTATACCAAGCTATGGGAGCTTGTTTCGGACCATATAAAGCTTTTTGAAGTTTGAAAACATGATATGGAAATTAAGAGTTTTCAAATCCAGGAGGATGCTCAACATAAACTTCTTCTTGAAACCATTGAGAAATGCACACTTAATGTCCATTTGATAAACCTTAATGTTCATGTTAGAGGCAAATGCTAAGAGAATTATGATTGCCTCAATCCTAGCTACAGGTGCAAAGGTTTCCCCACAATCAATTCCCTCTTCTTAGTTATATCCTTGAGCAACTAATCTGGCTTTGTTTCGACTACCAATCCTCCCTCATCCAGTTTGTTCTTCTATAACTGGGTGGTCGAAGGTCGTTTGGTCGAGTCTAAACTTGGTTTCTTCAAATTGAGTTAATTTTTCTTGCATGGCCTCTACCCATTCAGGTTCAAGTAGGGCTTCTAGTACACTTTTAGGTTCAATTAATGAAATGAATGCTGAAAATGCACATAGATTTTACAAAGAAGAATGAGTTCTTACCCCACTATTGATGTCGAAATGATATTCTCAGGTGGGTGATTGTATGTATATTTGAAAGCTTTACCTGTCCTCTTATTTACCAGGTTTGTTGGTTGAATGATATGATCTTTAGTTTGTCCAGCTTGTTGAACATATTGATTAGCTTGATCTTCGATGAGTCCGAGTTGACTCTTGAACTGGCTCATTTTGAGTTGGTTCGGTTTATCTCGTTCTATTTGTTCCGAGCTTAACCTCGCTATATCATCTTCATCTTGATTAAGCTTGAGATCCGAGAAACTGGATTCACTTGTCCTACCATGATAAATTTCATCAAAGACAACATGGATACTTTCTTCCACTTTGTTAGTTTTCTTGTTAAAGATTCTATAAGCCTTACTATGAGATGAGTAACGCAGAAAAATATCTTCATCCGACCTTGCATTAAATTTGGTCAAATGTTCCTTACCATTGTTATGCATGAAGCATTTACATTTGAATGGTTTGAAGTAGGAAATGTTAAGCTTCTTTCCTTTGTACAGCTCATAGGGTGTCTTATTCAGAGTAGGTCCGATGAGGCATCTATTGAGAGTATAATTTGTCTGTGTTGATCGCCTCAGCTCAAAATAGTAAGTTAGATCATTTTCAATCATCATTGTCCTTCTTATTTCTTCAAGTGTTTTGTTCTTTCTCTCCACTACTCCATTGTGTTGAGGAGTTCTTAGTGTTAAGAAGTTGTGGGAGATGTCATTCTTGTCACGAAGTCTACAAATTCCGAATAATTAAACTTCCATCCATGGTCGGTTCGAATTCTCATGATCCGAGTCTCGGATTCCACTTGAATTTTCTTGCAGATCTTAGTGAACTCTTTGAATGCTTTATTTTTGTTCTTTAGAAAACACACCTAGGTAAATTGTAAGTAATCATCAATAATAACTACCACATATGATTTATCTCCTAAGCTTTTGACAGGAATTTCACCATACAAATCTATATGAATCAATTCAAGCACTTTGGATGTGGGTACTGTCTTGAGTGGCATAAAGGATTATCTCGACTTGCTTTCCTTTTGTGCACGCATCACATATTTTATCTTTCTTAAAAGAACAGCTTTGGTAAACATCTAACTAATCCATAAGATGCAAGTTTCTTGATAGTATACATGTTGATATGACCTAGTCTACAATGTCATGTCCATGAATCATCATTTAACGATGCTTTTAAGCATGATAAATCTTGACTAGAATCTAAAAGAGGAATGTTGTACTACTATAGGAAACACTTTTAACGTCGGGTCTTTACTAACGGTTAAAATGACAAACCATCATAAAATATAGACCAGTGGCAGTTTTGTAATATGGACCGATTATTAATGAACATATGACGACTATTCAACAAAGGAACCGTGATCAAAAGTGGTTGGTAAACCTTTGACTACGGTTCTTTTATTGAACTATCATTATAGATACACCTATGACGACGGTTCATTAAAAGAACTGTGGTCAAAGAACTTTAGACAACGGTTCTTTTATTGAACCGTCGTCATAGGTACTTCCGACAACAAAACGTAACCATCGCCCGCGTTGTTCACTATTCTCACACTCTTACTTCATTGTCTCTCTCTCTTCGGTTACTCTCCCTTCGCAGCTTGTGGTGGTTTCCGACATCTTCCCACTCCCTCTCTATGGTTTTCGGCGTCTTCTCTCACACTCTCACTTCACGATCTCTCTCTTTGGGTGCTCTCTCTTCGTGGTTTATGGTGGTTTTTGACGTCTTCCCACTCCCTCTCTCCGGTTTTCGGCAACGATTAAGGTAACAATTCGTTTGATATCATTTCAAATTTTAGATCTAAACCATATATTTGAAATGCAAACCGTGAAGTCTCGAAATTAGCGTGTTGTCCGCTATTGCTCCGGAAACGATTTGAATGGGTGGTTTCTTAGTTAGTTTAGTTTAAAGTGGTACCTTTTCTAGCATTATTTATGTTGTCCAAGATCGAGCCATTACGAGAGAAATAAGTCGGTGTAATTTAAGAGTCTTATATTTAGCGGTGTTTAAGAGAAAATTTGTAGATTAATCTTATAATTGAGGAATATGAAAATAAGAGAAGAGAAGGGGAAACGGCCAAAATTAAGGAACCGGGGTTCTGGGCAGCCAGCACGGGCCGTGCCGGACTACACGGTCAGCCCATGTTGGTTGCTGCCCAGCCCATCTTCCGTGTTTCCGTCCGAAAATTGTTGTACATGTTTATTTATCAAGATTTGTATAATTGCTAACGAGTATAAAATGAATTCTTCCAAAAGTATAAAAAAATCAAGGGGGCGAAGTATGATGAACAAGGAAAAGTTGGTCCGGAGTAGAGACGATCCAACCATTCTTAGACGGGTCCATCTTGATAGGCACGGAAATGTTGTAGGTGATTATAAAGATCCCTTTATGAGCTATGTTGGTGCGGCAACCCGTGCATACGTGAACATTAATTACGGAAAATGGAACGAAGTCCCCGATTCCATTAAGGACAACCTTTGGAACGATATTCAAGTAAACGCACTACATCTCAACTTAGTATTGCAACTTATTGTAAATGGTTAATATATATGTACTAATGCATGTCGTTCTTGTGTTTCGTAAAATGTTCAACTTGAACGTTAATAAATCCGAGATCCCCTTGGTGAAACACAAGACCCTCATGTCGGCGAGTAGAAAGGTTTAGAGACTTCAAATCTCACATTGCCGCTATATAAATCTACAAAACAAAGCAGGTAAAACAAGAAGGTAGACCCCGGGAAGTCTATAATTGTATCACCGAGGAGGACTGGAGATCACATGAATCACATGTCTCCTCTCCGTAATACATGGTAATTTATCATCATCATTTGTTATGTTTTTTCGGTTTAAGTCTTATGCACTAATATTTTCATTGTCTTAATTACTTGCACAAGCGATAGTTGAAGCCAACCGAAAGAGGATTAAGAGTAATACGTACCCTCATGTGATGTCCCGTGGGGATACACGAAGTTAGAGGAGAGGTTATATAAGCAAAATCTTAAAAAACTTCAAACCACATCCAAGTGAAGGTTCCACCATAGACACTACATAGCTCGTTATTGATAGGGACGAGTTGTGGGTCGAAGGAAGAAAGAAGAAAGATGGAACCTTCATTATGGGCACTCGTAAAATCTATTGCGCAGATGACTCGTGAATTTTTTACTATTTCCTTTATTTATTTGAGAACTTATCGGTTTTAATATTTATGAATTGTCAAATAATAATATATTTTTCTTCTTATAGGAGTCTTTGTGTGAGACCCCGAAATTTTAGGTGCTTGCTCGGTAAGTTAAGTGAAAGATTCGAAATTATTAAACTAAGTGAATTAGAATTTTCTCCGAGTCGAATTAGAAGTCGAGAACCGAAACACGAGCGTGGGCTAGCTAAATTGGGCCTTGTGAAGCTAGTTTGGGCCCAATTAAAATAAAAAGAAAAGGAAAAGAGAAATGGAGATTGCTGGCATTTGAGGAGGAGGAGTTGGTAGTAAATAAGCAAGGAAGAGGAAGGGGTCCAATGGAAAATAGGCAGCAAAGCCCATTATGTGTAACTAAGGAAATTAGGAGAGAGAATGGGACTGAGACATTAGAAGGAAAGAAGCAAAAGCAGGGAAAGAAAGGAGGAACGGGAAAATAGAAACAGAGGAAGGCGAGGGGAGTAGAGGAAAGCGAGAGAGGGAGAGAGCGCAAGAGCCAGCGGCTCGTAGCCGCTCGAACGGCGAGGACGCCGCCGCCGGTGGGCGAAGGGAGAGCGAGGGCTCGGGAGGCCGAGCAGAGCAAAAGAAGAAAGGGGAACGAAAGAATGCGAAGTAGAGGAAAGCGAGAGGAGGACGAGAGCCGGCGCAGGGACGAGAGAGGAAGAGGAGCACGGCGTGCTCGCACAGCCGGCGAGCGCGAAGAGGGAGCTGGCGAGATCGAACAGAACCGAGGCCGGGGTTTGAGAACCCGAAAACAACAGAGCAGATGGAGACAATGAGAGTTTGAGCAAAGGTAGAAGAAGTGGGCGCCGTGAAGAAGAAGGAGGGGGAACCAAGAGGAAACAGAATTGAAACCCAATTCGAAACCTTCCAAAACCGAAATTCTTGGAACCTCTAAGAATCCAAGGTGAGTAATTCAAATTCATCCTCAAGAAATAAAATGAATCAGGTGGATTGAACATGAATTCAAAGTATGAAATTGGAAACCCTAAGCTAATTGAAGAAGTTAGAGGCTTAAATTCACTAAATTAGCAACTCACAAATTAAAGAGTATGTTGTGATTATGTGATATCTAGTTCTGAATCTGTGATGTTTAAGTATTATTGAGCATGATTATTGAGAATTGGATGAGATTAGCTTGAGCAGAATTAGGGAGAAAAATCAGGAAGTTAAGTTCATGGCTTATGTGTAGATTTTCAGTAATTATGCATGCTGTCCGAATTTCTGTGAATTCGTGTGTAGCCCAAATTTCCTGAAAATTTTACTGCAGCTTCGTGGCAATTTATGGAAATTTCCTGTAAAATTTGGTATGCATTGGATGAGTAGATTGGGAGATATGCAATTTTAAGTGAAAATGTCCTGTTGGGCTATGTGGCTAGATTAAAAGACATATATCGATTAAGGAAAGTTATAGAACCATAAACCACCTATGCACGTTATTACGCAATCATGAAAATGATGAGTTCATTGATGGAAATCCTAATTGACATGTTTATGTGATTATGTGTTTATCCCGAATTACATCGATTATAAATGACATAAGCATGCGTATGTGAAATGAATTGATTATACTTGAGTTGGAACTTGCTTATGTGAATTACTTGTTTTGAAGAAGTTATCCTGAATTACATCGATTATAAATGACATAAGCATGCGTATGTGAAATGAATTGATTATACTTGAGTTGGAACTTGCTTATGTGAATTACTTGTTTTGAAGAAGTTACGCATGAACGTGTTGAGCATGAATTATATGAATTAAGTATATCTTATGTATAAGTAATAAGAAGATAAGAAACATAAAGAACTAAAGAAGGGAGAAAGGATTGTGTTATTGATCTAAGACCCCACGAATTAAAGAACCCTCTCGAAGCTATGGCCATAGAAGTGTCTCGTCAACCCGAAGCCATGAATTGAATTGCTTCCAAGAATTATTGACAGTATGTGTCCTTCGAGGAAGGGAGGCTGCCTCGAGGCCACGAATTGTTTTGCCTCAAGACCACAAATTGTATGCCTCCGTGAACCGAGCCCACGAATTGTTTTGGCTCCAAGAACTGGGTCTTTAGAGCGAGTGCATAAATCTTCTTTCCATTTGAAACTAAGAAGACTTAAAAGAATTATGATATGAAGAATCGAATGATCATGCATGACGAACAAGAAAGAACAAATCAATGATTTATGAAATGCATGATTGAACTCAAGAAGAAGAATGAGAAGAGGAACGAATCTTGTTTTCATAAGAAATGAATACGATAAGAAGCAAGATATGAATTACGTGATCTATGACTTACTTGATGAATGATTTACGTGATGAATGCTTTACATGATAAATGATTCTATGACTTACTTGCGTAGAAAGATGAATGAAGCATGTTTAATTGAATTCATGAGAAATTGATGTCATTATGTTTCTCGGCAAGTTGGCAAGTTTAGAATCTCGCATGTCTTAAGCTTATATGATCCGAATCGCATGTTATGAATGGATTGTGAACTTATGTGTGTTTGTTAATGAATTAATGTGCAAAGTGAAACCGGGGTTGGGTTTGGATTATTCACTGGGCTAGTGGAGCTCATGACCTCACCAACATTTCAGGTACGAAGTTAAGACTCGCAGGAGTTGCCTTTGGCTTTCGAAATAGCGATCGGATAGGAGATGCTGGACTTAGGGCATGTTTATTTGTCTTTTGTTTGTAAAGATGTTGTAAAGACTGGTTGTATGTGAACTTAAGTTTCGATTAAGAATGTAAAAGCCCTATGTGAATACTCCGAGCGTGTGGCTCGTCGAGTTTGTGTTGTGTTTCTCCGAGCATGTGGCTCGTTGAGTTTAAGATTGTGTTTCGTGCGGGGTCAAGGCTTTAAGCCTATGGGATTAGCCCATATTACGGAGGAAACTCGTCGAAATTTCCGAAAAACCTTCGAAAACCTAGAACCGCGCTTCCGCTAATTTAAGGAAGGGTTATTAACCCCAAGTTGAGAACTTAAGCGGCCTTAGGGGTTCCTGCCAGGGAACCCCGGAATGTAATACTCCTAGGGTGGGTCTAGGGGTGTTACACTTTATCATAGACATCGACTTCGAAGTCGTTGACACCACCAAGAGGAGGGACAAGCTAGCCTTGGCCCTACAAAGAGATGAGCATCCTGGTCATGTTCAAGTCGTCGTTGGGGGTGGGGATAGTTGAGAACTTTGGGGATAGTTGAGAACTTTAGGGATAGGAAGAAGTGCCCCATCTCTTCTAGCTAAGCACATATGGAGGCCCAAATGGCCTAAATGCGAGTCCCAAATGGAATCCTAACGAGTCCCAAATGACCCAAATGGCTCCAAAGATGGAAGAGAGAAGGACGCAGATGTGGACAGAGATGCGAGCCCGGATGAAGTCGTACTTCACCAACATGGGTATGGCATTACCTAGTAACTTTGATGATGTACATCCATTCTCACGCCACACACCGACCAATGTGAACGTGAGCTCATCCGTCGACCAATTCGAAGTTCTCGCGAGGTATTCGGATTTTGCAACCTATAATTATATTTTACATGCATGTTTATATTTGACTAATTAATGTATAATCTTGTTGAATAATTACTTATATAGTATGTTTTCATTGTTTCGAATGAGTGTCGTTATTTACATGCATGTTTCTATTTTTACTAATAGGTGTATAATCTTGTTGAATGAATAGAGTATATTGTGTGGTTGTTGTGGAAGTCCGACATGTGGCCGTTAAGTAATTATTTATATAGTATGTTTTTGTTGTTTCAAATGAGTACCGTTATTTACATGCATGTTTATATTTGGACTAATTAGTGTATAATCTTATTGAATGAATGGTGTATATTGTGTGGTTGTTGCGTAACTCCGACGTGTGGCCACCGAGTAATTACTTATTTAGTATGTTTTTGTTATTTCGGATGAGGGCCGTTATCCCAAGAAAATGTTTACTTTTAAGGGAAACTCTATCCATTTATTTTCAGGATTATTAGGTTGTTTAACTTCTATGTCAAAGGTTATCCCATGATTGTAATTGTTTTACTTATTCTTATGCAGCTGGCGAAATGCAAGCTAGTTTCTCATCACCCTCCCCTAGAGTATGTTATGGCATTGGGTGTTGTTTTCCCATGGAGGTCGACATCGTTGTTCACTGGGACACCCTTGCAGGTGATGAGGTGAGGGTGAGTATGAAAGAGGCCATGCATGGGAAGGGCGAGTGTGAGTTGTCGATCCGGGCATCGGACCTCCACACTCGTTGATGACGCACTCAACAGTTTTCTTCGTTGGCCCAAGCGTTTGGTCATCCTCTCTACGGTAATTCATTTTTGAAAACATTAGATTTAGCTATTGTTAATATTACGTATATATATTTCTCATTTTTGTATTGATTATTCACTAGGATATCGGAGACGGTTCCAAGAGTGGGATGAAGGGCATTCCATCTCCCTCGGTTGACACAACCAAACATTCGAGTGGCGCCCGTTCATCGTCCGAAGAAGTATCATCTCGTATCAATTGAGGAGTCTAGCATGGATTGGTGTGCTACTCAGTAAAGTTATGTGAAGACTCTGTAAACACAGGAACCATTGACTTGTAGTGCGCCGAGTCACGTGTTTGAGCAACATGAAGGGGAGAATGGGGTTATGACCTTCTATGTCTTCCCGGACGACATATCGTAATTTTTGCAGATGCAGGAGATCGGTGCATCCGCTGTTATGCTTGGCATTATATGAGTTAATATATTCATAATAAGTTCTTTTTTACTATTAATTTCATCAATTTTTGGTTGCACGATATTGAGAAGGACTCGGTTCGGTTTCTCAACCCTAATTCCATTCAAGGAGTTGGGCAAAAACTTGAAGAATGAGTCACCCATATCTTCGAAATCATGAAATATAATTCACAGGATAAAACATGGTACTGGGCGCCGTTTAATGAAAGGTAAGTGTAGAAATAAACTAATTAATCGAAGTTTTTATGGTGTTATGCATACTTATAAAATGTGTTATTTGTGGTTGTATAGCCACCATTGCATGCTTGTTGCCATATATCCAAGGGCTAATATTGTGTACTGGCTTAATCCTCTGGGTGATACCGTGAGGGAAGAAATCAAGGACATAGTCGAGTCGTGAGTTCATACTTTAATCATTTTATGTTGTTTTGTTAACTAGTATTCGTTCAATTGTATGTCTAGTTTGAATTTTATTTTTAAGATTGAAAAATAGTTCTCTAACACGTTATTATTATGGCAGAGGCTCGAAAAACCGACGAGCGAAATCAATGCCACTAATTGTCCCCGTCAAGGTGAGGTTCTTTTGGTTATTAGAGTCTACTTTAATTGTTTTTCGTTTCATATTACTTGCTAGCTACATAAAGTACTAATTAATTCTCTATGTGTTGGGAATCTATTTTATTATTGTAGTGTCATAAACAACCGGGAACGTAGAGTGCGGCTTCTACATTCTCCAAGTACATGAAAGAGATTATGACCGAACTCGATTTAAATTCTAGTCCCAAAAGGTATACTTGTACTTACACTTGTAATTAATTATATTCTTTTTTCAGCTTGATTAACACTTGTATGTGACCTAATTAATATGACTTTTACAACATTGGTCACAATATTTTTCAGAAAGAACCCACCCACTCCCTTACGGATGAAGTGCTCAACAAGTTAAAACAAGGTTGGGTAGAGTTTGTATATAACTATATAAAGACATAGGTATATATTTACAATTGTTCTTCATTATTTGATTGGTCAAGTTTGTGATTTTAATAGTCATACTCGTTATAGGTATATATGTACATGGGTATATATATTTTTACACTGTCTTGTACCATAAACAAAATGTGATGAATATGTTGTTTTGTATATATTATAGTGAAGAGTGTATTAGATTATGTCTTGTATATTCTAAATGTGTTAAGTTTGTATATGATTTGTACTGTATAGAGGGCAAGCAAACACGAGAAAAATTATTAAAAAAATCAGACCTATTACTACGGTTCTTAAGGAAGAACCGTAGTGAAAGGTCCGGTTGAAGGCCTATGACTACGGTTCTTCACTCGAGCCGTAGTCATAGGCTTCTCTATGACGACCGTTCTTTATCCGAACCGACGTCATAGGTGCTCTTTCATAATTTTTGTGAACTATAGAAGAAGGCATTGGACGATGGTTCGGATGAAAAACCGTCGTCATAGAGAAGCCTATGACTACGGTTCGAGTGAAGAAACCGTCATCATAGAGAAGCCTATGACTATAGTTCTTCATCCGAATCGTCATCATAGGTGCTCTTTACTATGGTTTTGAACCGTAATTAAAAGTGCTACATACAATGACTGCCACATACACGACGCCGGTTAATTATAGTTAAAGGTCATTTTTAACTCGTTGTTAAGAGTGGTTCCTGTAGTAGTGGTGTAATAGTGTTACCCGACCTCGGACACCGTGAGCTTTATCCCTTTGTGACTGCATCGAAATGAAGTAGTTGGTCCGAGTGAATCTCACCTCTTGTCCTTTGTCACATAACCGAGATATGCTCAAAAGGTTGTATTTGAGCCCTTTGACAAGGTAAACCGGATCGATCGAATTGTCTCCTCGACCAAAATACCAACTATCTTGCCTTTGCTACTATCTCCAAATGTGACTTTTCCTCCTTTCATTTCTTCCAATTATGAGAAGAGTCTTGAGTCTCCGGACATAAGGCGTGAGTATCCACTATTTAAGTACCAATGACCCTTTCATTTTTTAGTAACCTGCAAAATAGAAATAAACTAACCCTTCTCACTTCCTCTTACAAACCCGATGAATCGTTTTTACTTGTGGTCCTTTTTGAGGAAGAGCACTTTTGGGAACTTAGCTTTGAATGATTTTGGGTTTGGTCCGATCTTGAGTCTTCTTTCTTCGACAGCTGACTCGTGTCTCTTTATTTGAAAACATTTCTTTTTATAAACAGGTTGAGAAGGCTTTTTATGAAAACTGTTCTAGTCTCGGTTCCTTTTCTTTGTGAATGAATGGGATCATGCTCAGCCTTCCCGAACTTAATAGTTACGGAATCAGTTTTAAAAAATTATTATAAGAATTATCTTTTTCTTCAGCATTATATCCAAGACCTTCTTTTTGAAATGAGATATACTAAGAGCCAAGTAATAAATCAAGGTTTTTCGATCTTAAGTGAGTTTTCGCTTGCTTATTCTCTATTCTGAAGCACTCGGACTCGGTCTCATTATCTTGAGTACTCGGTCTTAAGCACTTTCAGATTTTGTCTCGAGTTTTATAATTCCTTTTTCAAAGTGATGCTCTTAGCATTAAGAGACTCCAGTTTCTCTTTGAATTCATAAGATTCGAATTGGACTTTTCTTCCAAAGTAAAAATATATCTAATAAGATCAACCTTAGAAAAATTAAGAAAGTAGTTGATTACGTCCCGAGGATCTGTTTCCTCAGTATCTAATCCATCACTATCTAACTCAAATCCAGTTTCGAGTCCGATAGTGCCATTAGACACTTTGAATCATCGGAGTAATCGTCTTTTTCTAAGTCATCATCACTCCAAGTAACCACCATAGCCTTTTTCTTCTTTTTATCCTTCTTTCTCTTTGGACGAGTCTAGACTATGTGCTCCTTGTCGCTACACTCAAAGCACCCAGAGTTCTTAGTTAAAGACAACTTGGAAGAGGATGAGTATTTACCTTTCTTGTCTTTCTTGTAGAACTCCCGCTTTGGCTTCTTCCGCCACTTTTTGTATTTCATCATTTTCTTGAAGCCTCGGGCTAGAAGTGCCATGGGATCTTCTTCAGAATCCGAGGAGCTCAAACTTTGACGTCTTTCTTCCGAGGCCTTGAGAGCAATGTTCCTTTTGGTGCTAACCTCAACTTCCTCTTCTTCTAGATGCAGCTCATGAGTTAGTAGCTTCCCAATTAGCTCATCCGGCTTTAGCCAAGAGAAATCTTGAGCTTCCTCGATTCATCGTCACCTTGGGACCCCATCTTCTCTTAGGTAAACTCCTTAGTATTTTTCTCACAACTTCTTCATGAGTCATCGTCTTACCTAGAGACTTGAGATTGTTGACAATCTTAGTGAAGTGAATGTACATCCGAGTGATGTTATTATCGGGCTCCATTTTGAACATCTCATACTTGTGGAGGAACCGACTTATCTTTGCTTGCTTCACTTGGATGGTTCCTTCATAGGTGTTTACCAGTGGTGTATCCCATACTTCTTTGGCTATGTCACATGCGAGACACTCGATGTATTCTTCGAATTGATTGCACACATCGAGTGTTCATGGCCTTGAAGTTCTTCATGTACTTCTCATTCTCTTCGAGTGGTGAACTCGGACTTCACCTTGGGTACAGCTATTGTTCCTTCCATCTTCGTGGGATTGTAGTTGTCATTGCGGATGATGTTCCGGATCTCCTCATCATAGTTCTAAATGAAGCATTCCATCATCTTCTTCGAGTGTACAAAGTTTGAACCCTTAAACTTGGGTGGTCTAGTGAAAGATCTTCCTTCGTCAAACTCTCTATTGTTTTGAAAGTCATATAATCTTTAGACTTTGGATTTGTTAGATCTTTGGAGAAGGTCGGGCTCGATACCACTTGAAGATTTGCTCTTGGAGAGGTTAAGTCACCCTAAGGGGGATGAATAGGGTGATGAAAGACTTTGCCGATAAACTCAATTTTCTACAAGGTAAAGACTTAGAAAACAATTCCGAGCCTATATTGGACTCGAAAGTAGAAGACACAAAAATTACGTGGAAACCCTCTCGGGGTAAAAAACCACAAATAGTGCTAATCCAAGCACTAAGTCAAATCCACTATTTTGAATCCACAAAATACAAGGACTCACCCCTTACAAAATTGGTCCCTTATACAATTCAATATAAGTTTTTCCTAGACTCGAAATTCCTTTATCCGATATATTACTTCATAACTAAGATAACCTTTAAAGCTAGGGAACAACTGAGCTGATTTAACCCTTACAGACTCGGTCAAGGGACTTTACAGAGAAATGAAAATGTAAAAGTGATTACAAGACTTTTCTCTTTACAACTTAGAAAGTAAGAACTTAAGAAGTAGAGTTGTAAAAGCTAGAAGATTGAGTGAGAGTAGATTATGTTCGGTTCCAGCAATAAGAAGGGTTCATTTATACACAGACAAGGCGAGTAGCCGTTGAGACCGATTCTGGAGTTGAGAACTTCACTAGCCGTTATAACGGATAGTCCGAGTCACTCGAAAAGGAGTCGTTGCAAAATGGACATTGTGCTTTGGTCCTTGGCTCAAAAGTAGTCCATCCCACCAGTTGTGACTGAAATCTGGGGTGGAAACAACCATTAAACTCAAAGTTGAAGTTTACTAGATTTAGAAACAAACAACCCTAATACGTTGTCCGAGCCTTGTCCAGAAAGGTATTTTTCTGTTTCGTGGTGTTTAATGGTTAGAAGTCGGTTGCTTTTGCTTTTTAAAATAAGATTAAAATACTTTAATCAACCTACAAAAACAAATCAAAGTGGTACTCAAAGTATAAAAATACTTTGGTCCAGGATTAAGCAAGGATAATAATAAAATCATCATAATTAAGAACTTAATATCCTTAGTTTGAATAAATGTGAAGGTTTTCTCTTGGAGTGGCTAAGTCACCCTAGAGGAGGGGTGAATAGGGTAATGGAAGATTTTTAGAAATTACAAACTGTTTTGCACAAAATAGACTTAGAAAATAATTATGAGTCTAGAATGAACTCGGAAAGTGCGAGTACACGAGAAATACATGGAAACCATCCTGAGGCGGAAAACCACAAACGGTGCTAGTCCAAGCACCCAGTCAAATCCACTATTTTAAATTCACAAAATAGAAGGACTAGCTCTTTACACAATTGCTCCCTTGGATAATTCAAATACAGGATTTCCTAGACTCATAAATTCTCTTATCCGATCTAGTACTTACTAACTTAGATACCCTTTACGATTAGGGACAAATAAGCTAAGTTAACCCTTACAACTCGATCAACGGATTTAGAAGAAAGTTGAAAAAGTAGACATGATTACAAGACTTTCTTTTACAACTCGAAAGTAAGGATTACAAAATTGGAGTTGTAAGCTGAAGATTGAGTAAGTAAGCACTAAATAAGTGTTAAGAAATATGTTCAAGCAATCTTCAAGTCTTGTAGAGTGGATTCTATTTATACACAACAAGACAGATTAGCCATTGAGACTTATTCTGGACTGGTGAGCTCCAATAGTCGTTGTAACGGTCGATCCGAGTCACTCATAAAAGGATCTCGTTGTAATATGAACGTTGAGTGGTGGTCCTTGGCTCAAAAGCGGTCCATCCCTCTCGGTTGTGACTGAATTCAGGGTGGACACAACCATTGAACACAAAGTTTAAGTTTATCGGATTTGGAAACAAACAACCCTAACACGATGTCCGAGCCATGTCCAGAATCTGCTGGTATTTAACCGCTAGAAACTGGTTGCTTTTGCTTTTTAAAATCAAATTAAATCTCTTTAATCAACCTACAAAAGCAAATCAAAGTGCTACTCAAACTATAAAAATACTTTGGTCCAAGATTAGGCAAAGATAATAATTAATTCAAAGTAATTAAGCACTTAATTATCTTCAAGCATAAAAGAATGAAATTTTCCGAGTCTAATATTCATTAGGTTCAAATTCCATCTTAAATCAATCCTTTAAATGATCAAGTTAGTAAGAATAAAGAATCGTAACACATAAACTTGATCAAGTAAATAATTTCAATAAATATGCTCGACTTAGAAAGTGAAATTATTCATTTTCACTTAAACCGATGAAGTCGGTGCTCGTAATAAAGTGTTTATGAAATTATTTACTCATGACATTGTTATGAGTTATTTCTAAGTGAGTTAGAAACCCGGTTAAGGTGTTATACTTGAGAAATGATTTCTAAGTGGGTCGGAAAATAATGAAAACTTAGATATGAGTTTTTAAAAAGTTTAGAATGACTTAGAATCAAAACTATAGAGAGATAAAGAGTTATGTATGAGTCTTCAAAATGGAATTTTCTGAGTCTAATAATTAATAGGTTCAAATTCCATCTCGAGTCAATCCTTTAAATGATCAAGACACTAAAAGTAAATAAGAAATATGCAAAAACTTAAATCAAGTCAATAGTTAACAAAGATATTTTCATGACCAAAGTTGGGTAGAAATATAAATGCATAATATATCCTATAATATTGAGAAAAAAATATAATATTAAAATTACAATGTTTAAATAGAAAGTAAAACTATAGGCGCAAATGGAATTTCAACCTTATTAGAAACAATTAATTTTACCAAATACTTTTTCAAGCAAACATTTAATGTAAAAGACTAAACCTCACAAAAAACTTACCAAGCCCGAAAATCCCACTCGAACAAGCCCGAAATTTTGCATTTTTGGACATGATTTTCTTGAACCTAACTGGAAAAAACCGAATCCGAAAAACCCGCAAATTAGCATATCAAACCCTACTAGAACCCCATTTGACCCATTGGGTCAAGGCAATTTTTAACTTTGTGGCTTATTGATTGAATATTTTATATCCATTATATAATTTTTCTTTCACTTTATCACTCTTTTAGTAATGGCTATTTATTATATTACATAATTTAGAGAGATTTACATAGTTATCGCAATAATTTACAAACGAACACTAATACTACTTCCTTTCTCCACTTCTTTCTCATAAAAAATATTATATACAAAATTATACATAATAAAATTTCAATAAAATATGTTTGAATTCAAATGACATTATATATTAAAAATATTAAAAATGCAAAAGTTATAATGTTGTATTTTTGGTGGAGTGAATATACTTAGTCGCATCTTAAATAATATACTTTTATTTGTAGAAATAATATTAATATGATATTGTAAAATGTTGGTGTTATAATTAGAAATAATAATTTTAATTTATTGTAAATCTCTAGTTCTCATTTATTTTAAATTATTCTAGTTGTAATCTAACCGTAGCGCATATAACTATGTTTGGCTCGTTCAAACAATTAAACCGTTCTCTTCAGTGGTTGGGTTAATAATTTGCCTCGTTCAAACAATTAAACCGGAAAAACCGGCTCGAAGCAATCGACTCGGTCGACTCGCTCGACTCGTTTTGCAGCTCAATAGAATCTTTAGTGAGAGAGAGAGAGAGAGAGGCATTAGAGGAGAGAGAGAGACCGTGATTTTGCAAATAAATGGAAGCTTTAGAGGAGAGAAAGGCAGCTCAATGGAAGCTTTGGAGGAGAGAGAGAAAGGCATGACAGAGAGGAGGGGAATTAAAACAAATAGGGTTTTTCTTTTTATAAGAGATAAAAAGGCTAAAATTATTAGGGTTTGGATGGATTTTTAACAAGAACCCATATTCTTTTTATAAATGTAGGTTGAGCTGATTTTTTTACATAACATATACGAGGTTTGATCGGTCTAACCCGATTCAACCATCAATCGAGTGAATCGGTCTAATCCGAACTAAACGGTCCGATCGGTGAAACTATTAACCTAATTTGTTGACCGTGTCGATTATCGGATTGGTTCTCTCAACATAGGCATACGATGGATAATAAGTCGAGTTAAACAATTCCTAGTCAATAAAACGGGTCAATCGAACCTATTTAGGTCAACCCATTATCGATCTCTTTTAAAATAGACTAAATACGCATAAAAACCTCTTTAGTATAATAGAACAATGAAACAAACACCGAAACTTTAAATGAATCATTAACAAAAGAACTCATTATTATTCAAGCCATTATTAATTTAACCTTTCATTGACCTTAGTTAAACGGATCAAACAAGTCAACCCACTCGACTCAATGAGACTTTCAATGAAAGTTTTGAATATTTTTTAATATTAATTTTAAAAATACAAATACTCTACTTTTCGTAAAACTATAGACAATTTTAAACGAAAAATATACTAAAAGAAAAATAACTAATAAAAAAGACGCTTTTAACCTCGTTGGATCGACTCGAAATCCCTATAACCTAATATATGACCTTTTGTATCTACCTAAACCCAAATACATCCAACCTCGTATTTGAACCGCCCGCTGAATTGACAAATCTACAAACAATTAAATCAAATAGTTAATACAAACAACAAACATCTAATACAAATAATTAATATCTAATTACCGAATAGGACCTATACACTGAAAAAATCAATTTAAAAAAACAGCAATAAGTCACCATTGGCCGTCCATTGCAGACCAGCCATAGGCATGTCGAGACATGATCTCACAATTGCTTTCATGAGATGGAAGACTTACATTTCCGACTCTTCAGTCAACCCGCAAACATACAGAGTATCATAGTTATCGTCACTCTCAAACAATCAAACAGTAAATTTTCCACATTTCCAACAACCAAAGGTGTATTAAACTTAGCCTATCTACTTTCTTATTAAATACATAATTTGTTTCGACTCGAGAACTTTACGCTACCCCCAGCAACATATGAATTCATACTCAGTAAGGTCGCACTAAATTAAGAAACCCTACCTATAACTGAGTAGGAACCAAAGGCAGATAAATCTCAGTACCTAAAACCTCTACTAATTTGAATGGTGGGTCTCCTTAGCTGTGTAGTATAAAGATCCAACGAGATGACTAGAACTGCCGCCTTCTCGTACCCGCATTTCGATTTGCCATTTGTTGGTTAGAGCTGGGTGACATGGACCAACATATATCAGGCACAAAGACAGCACTCTCAGCCAAATGCTGAGAATTTTTGGGCCAATATACCCCAGATGCCGTGGGAGGCGAAGGCACCTGTGGAACTGCCCAGGAAACGTCGGGCACCTGACCCAACCGATCATCACTGTCCAATTCATCTTCCATGGACCTCAAAATAGACGAGGAATCAGACTCTGCGATCTTGCCACTATCAGCCTATCACAAGTTCACAAAAGAGACAAAAAATAACAAAGAAGAAGATCAATGTTCAATAGACAACTATGGTAGTTGCAAAACAGAAGAAATATGATAAGACACAAAATGACAAGCACTAGACAAGTCTAAGAGAAATACCGAAATAGAGGAATTTTATGCCGACATTTAATTCGAGATTAATGAGAGATTCAAATACTAGACCTGTCATTGTCAACCGTAAATGAACAACCATGGATTTATGTGCACAGAAGAAAAGCAAGCAAGTAGCCAAAGGTTAGGTCAATTACAAGATCCATGCCTTGACAGAGCCACTAGTATCTTTTCCACTTTTTAGCTAATTTTAAATAAGGATAACACTTCTAATTATTACCTCAAGCCTATGGAACAGGGATGTCAATTTGTTGGCCTCTTTTGAACTAAAAAAATGTAACCAATTTTAAAACTATAGAGGCTAGTTCACTAGGATTTGGCATTATAGGTGAAAGAATGTAGCAACTTGAAGAAAAGAACTCAGACAGGAACTATCAAGCCAGCTTAACTCTTCATCGGACGAATTAAGCAGCTCCCCTTTCAAGCACATGGTGGATTTAAAAGAACAAAACCTCATAGCAATGCCAAAAACTCAAGCAGAGCCGACACTTTATTACAAATGCACAGTCAGTACTTTATCTGCAGCCTGATAACTCATATAATTTTATGCAGCTGGCAGCCAAATCATGGCATCCTCCATTTCCATCTCAAGATGGTTGACAACAAGCAGTGTTAAGCCTGCCAATTCTCTCTGGCACTCCCGTGGAAACAGACCTTTTCTTCGTGGGGTCGAATCAGGCGGTTTTGACACTAAAGAAACATGAAATCATCAAGAGATGGACAGAAGTTGCACACCACAATGAAAGGTTTGCACCACGGAGAAGGTCTGATCATCATCAGCCATCTTTAAAAAGATGAAGCAAAAAGTCTCCTTGTTCAGAGCCCAGCTACAACTTCTCATTTGAAGTGAGGTAACAGGTAAGGCACTTCTCCATTCCAGATGCAAGACAATGTACAATAAAATAAGTCTATGGTGCCTTCAAGTAAAGGAGGACAAAAAATATGAAAAGGAAATGTGTAAAACTAAAACTATAGAGGAGAATACAATGAAAAAGCTTTATCCAGCCCTCAAAGGATATTTACTGAAATCAGCCCACTGGTGCCCCTTCCTAATTTTATTCTGACAGGCAAACCACAAACTCATGTCACAGCAGCCGATATTTGAGAGAAAAACCAAAAGGGGTCTAAGCAGCTGACACAGGCAGTCTCCAAGCCAGAAACCTGACCCCAGCTGGTAATAAGAAAAAGGTTTTGGCTAGTTCCTTTGCCAAGAGAAGCAACCTTGTAGTAGAATCTAGTAAAACA
Source organism: Talinum fruticosum (assembly GCA_021018815.1). Classification (NCBI taxonomy): domain Eukaryota; kingdom Viridiplantae; phylum Streptophyta; class Magnoliopsida; order Caryophyllales; family Talinaceae; genus Talinum; species Talinum fruticosum. The sequence continues at coordinate 2,217,033 of JAITYX010000012.1, forward strand.
TTCACCCTTTTATACCAGCAAGTTACAGAGCCAAACAGGTTCTTAGGGTCCCATACGAATAGGAGAAAAGGCGTACGCTTGACCTGTAAACAGCACTCATTGTTTGCTAATTGCTATGCCCAGTGAAGCCATGTAGAGGCCAGTACAAGATCATTCAGTCCCTCTTATCTCTTACTGATCTCTTCTCATGCTGAGAAACTATGGACCTTAACATTAACTTAGCTCATGTTTGATAGCAATAACTATGAACGTACCTTTGATGATCCATTTTCCGCAAAACCATAATTTTGGTGGGAGTCAATAAGACCAAGGAAATCATCCATAGGCCACTGTGGAAGTGTTCCTGTGGTAGAGCCACCAGAAAAGGTCATCCTCGGTTGCATCAAGTACTCAAGAGCACCACTTTGCATAGGCTGTGCTTTGGCATATTCACTGGCTACCGACATCGGCATGCTCCTCTTAGATGGCATTGATGCCCCAACTCCACTTTGAACAAGGCCTGATCTTTCATAATGGCTTGTGGCTGATGTAGGTGCACTCCTCTTCGTTGGACCGCAATTTCTTGCATCCGATTCTTTCTCACCAGAGGGCGTTTTCCTCTGGATGAAGAAGAATGAGGCTCTGCAGGTTCAAGACCCACTTTTACACCAGTTAGAAGAAATCTTTGATGGGCTGAGACATAGGGATTTGCAGTGTGGATGGCAAGATCACATTTCCTGCAGAGAAGGGCCCGATCTTCTAGGCAGAAGAAGTAGCCAACTGTTTCCTGCAATATGAGCCACATAGCATCAGAACTGCAAGAGTTAGTGGACAAGAACAGTTGCAGACTTCCCCCAATGAATTCTGTAATTACAATTCAATGGCAGAAAAATATGGTCTCCAAGGACACCAGAATTCATTCAGTCATAAAATTAGTTACTCTAGAAGACAGATTTCCCAAGTTTGCCGACGCCAGACTTATAACAGTGTGCATGACCCAGAACATGTATTAAACTTATTGATGGATATATTTCATCATCTCAAGTAGTCAGCACAGAAACAGCAGATCTGAGCTTGTCTGAGTCCTCAGAGTCCTCTGAACCAGGTAGACCAGACAAGCGTTTGGCCATGCTGATCAAGGAAGTGAAGAAGAGTTTTAAACCAGATCTAATGGGTCTAGAGCAATGCAAAGACAAAACTAATTATTCAAGCTTTCCTTAACTGCCTGAGCACTCAAAATCAGTTCTTGAATGAACTCAGTTTCCTTCTCTGAAATATTCAATTTTATTTTCTCGCTGAACAATTGCTCTGTTATAATTTGAGACAATTTTATGTTGTTTAGACATTATTAGATGGTTTCCATCCATCCTTGTTAGTGACTAAGTCAAGTGTCAGAGTCAAGTTCATAAAGAGAAAGGTCTCAGTCAGTTACAGACTTACTAAAGTTCTTTCTTACTTCAATTCTGGGTCCTCAGACACTACCTTGTGATGACTCAGCACACCTACAGCCTATATTGTAGGCTACTTTTTGGAGTGGTCCAATAAGATGTCTTCTAGTGTCAGTGAAAATCATCATCAATCTTTTCACAGCCATAGCATATCAGACTTAAAGGAAGAGTTCTTATTAGTTGGGACATCAGTCAATCAGACACTTTTTGTAGTTTCTAGTTTATTTTCTATTTTTCACCTGACTAATCACTATAATTAGCACTAATTAATTATGATTAGTCTTACGCTTTCCTTAATGATTAGGAAAGGTATTTGGGCGGGAAGAGGCAACGATATAAGCCTTTTCTGCTCTTATATGTAACATAAGTTTTTGGTGGTTGATGCATTGAATGCCATTTAACTCAGACAGTTTTTGGATCAAACTTCTGTTTCAAATCAAAATTCCCTAACTGCTCTAACTTGGTTTGGCAGCCAAGTGGTGATCTCCTTAGGTCTTAGAAGCTCCCTTGTTGGATCAAATCTCCTTGAAAAGGTTCATTGTCTTATTGAGTCAGTCAGGATTTCATTACAATAACTTATACCTAGTTTCCTATACAATTTGTTGTGTAGTTTTCTACTGACTCCTTGGGAGTTTGCTTAAGTAAGGCTTGGATACATCATTTGGTATCATAGCTTTTGAGCCCCTCCTTTGGCCTAAGTCCTTTAATCCCAAACACAACCCTTTAACCCAAAACACAAAAACAGTCACAAAGAACCTTTCTAAAATGTCTTCAAGTCTTAGCACTGTACAGAAACTCGATCAGACATTGAGAATAAAGCAAGATCTAGAAGCACAAGTCAAGTAAGTACCTGACTTCAATTGAAAGCTAAGATTGACAGCTTGAGAGACTCTAGAGAACCAAGTAAGGAGATTCTGAAGAATCACAGAAGAAGATGGGATTCTTGGTTCCATTTGCCATGAGTTTTATTTTTTAATCTCCGTGTCACTATGTTACAAATGTTAATCCTAAATGCCACAAATTCTAAATTTTTTATCCTAAATGCAACTGAGTTTGAATTTTCATTTACCTATAACCAAGTAAAACATGAATAAAAAATTTGGCAATGGTATTTTGGATAAAAATCTTACAATATAGTGACACGGGGTATAAAACATATATATAGTGGCAAAACAGAGAAAAAACTTAAAACATAGTGGCAAAGGAGCCAGAACTCGTAGAGTTCAAGGAGAATTTAAATCCCCATATGAAGAAATCATTCCTACTCCTAGCGGTAGGCATGATAGAAGGTAAGAAAGAAACAACTTTGATATAAAAGTTGATATTGCTGATCTTGAAGGTAAGCTAGACTCAGTGTATTTCTGAATTGAAGCTCAAACTGATTATGAAGGGGTTGATGAAAGAGATTTGACCCTCACTGGTTTGCTCAGGTATAAAATCATGTGCATAGGGAGAACATCTTTCGTACATCTAAGCATAGGGAGAACATCTTCCATACAAGATGTACTGTAAATGGCAAAGTGTGCTTACAAATTGTAGATAGTGAATCAATGTAACATCCAAGTTCATGGTGGACAAGTTAAAGTTGTCATTAACCCCTTATCCAGCCCCTACACCATTCAATGATTAAACCAAGGGAAAGATACTCAAGTATTCTCTTTATCAATTGAAAAGTCTTATAGAGATGAGATTTGGTGTGATATTATACCTATGGATGCTTATCATCCACTGTTAGTTAAACCTTGGTTGTTTGACACATATGTTATGCATGTTGGTAGATTGAATACCTATATTCTTGTAAAGGATAAGAAGAAAATCACCCTCACCCCACTTAAACCTTTCCAAATCCAAAAACCCGGAGTCCTTTCGGTCCTTATTGATTTGCTAAAATTTCATCAACATGAGTTTGAGTCATTCAAATTTTGGCTCTTGCTAGGACAAGAAGTTGCCAATCCTTTTCCGGTGCTCAACCATTGTTAGCCATATTGCTACAAAAATTTTCCCCTGTTTTTCCCTCATAAATTCCCGTAAACCTACCCTCAAAGAGGACAATTTAATACCCCGATGCACCCTTACCCAACAAACTAGCCTACTGTAATGAACCTTAAAAATACACACGAGTGCCAGGTTGATTTGCTAAGGGAATGATCACCCTCTCCCCACTTAAACCTCCTCAAATCCAAAAACCCAAAGTCCTTTGTTAGCCACATTGCTACAAATTCTAAATTTTTTATCCAAAATGCCACAAAGACAGGTAAAGTATTTCCGAGTGCCATCAACCCTTGGGAGGATGTCGAGTCTTGATTTTGTCACAAGCTTAGTTTGAAAAAGCTCAAGGAGCACAAAAGCACAAGGGGTACTAGGCCCGGGTCATGGACTTTGAGGCTAAGGCAAGGGCTTTTGGAACGGGACGCACTTATTTAAAAATGCTTGAAAATCAATACCAAGCAATATTTTTGATTGAATATGCTAAGTGATGACATCAAATAAGTTATTAGATATCATTGTACTACGAAAAATACCACAAAGAGTCTTAGATCATGCTAATACAATTAATTTGCTATGATTTTAACTAAAAAGCAAGCAAAAAAACGAAAAAATAGCACAAATTGAAAAAAATGGTGCAATTTACCCACTTACTCATTGTCTAACAAAGACAGAAACGAGAGAAAAGGGAGCAGGGGAGACAAAGAGAGAGAGCAAGAGAGATAACAATAGCAAAAAATAGAAAAAAGCCCACTAAGGCAAGCAAGGCGCACACGCCTCGGGTCGAGAGGCAGTATGAGGCGCACGCCTCAATGAGGGTTTTTTGGAAGGGATGGGCTTCACCCCTTGCTAGGCACAAGGGGATGGGCTTCGGACTTTTCCGTGCTTAGGCTTAGGGCGCGCTTTTCTAAACTAAGGACCCGGGTCTACCAAGGACACAAAGGTCCAAAGACTCATTGACGAGTTTTAAAAATGGCTCATTTTTATACCCTATCATACTACTTTTCATGCTTCTAAGGTTGCTGACCTTTATTTAAGAGAGACGGTGTAGTTTGCATGGTATTCCGAGGAGTATGGTCTCACACAGTCATTTCTAGATTACCTAAATTACCTTGTGGAGAAAGATGGGTAATGTTCTCAAATTCAGCACTACTTGTCACACTTGTCATCCCGGGACTAATAGTCATACATAGGTTACAAATATAACTTTGGGCACCCTCCTCATAATTCTTATCAAGAAGAATGTCAAAGAATGGGACGAGCTCTTGTCCATGCTAAGTTTGCAAAGTCACTTGGTGTTTTTCTACATTTCAGGTAGTATATGGACAGAACTCTCCCACCCCACTTGATTTGGTTCCTATTTCTACAACCACCGGAGCCAAAGAAGTCAAAGAAGCCAAAGAAATCAAAGACATTCATAGCAAGGTGAAGAAGGAGGATAGAGAAGTCTAATGGTGCAACCAAGGCATAAGGCCTACGCAATAAGCATAAAAGGAAGTCAATTTCCAACCTGGAGACCTTATGCGAATTCACATGAGGAAGGAGAGGTTTCCTTTCAAAAGAAAAGCAAATTAAGTTGCTACCAAGATCAGACAGACCCTTTGAAGTGCTCTTCAAAGTGCTGGGGAAGGACCAAATGCTTACAAAATTGATGTACCTGGAGAATATGGAGTCTAGCAACGTTGAAACCACAAGTCATACTTAGAAGGAGAAGGTGACCTGCCTAGTTTGAAGACAAACTCTTCTCAAGAAGTGACGAATGATGGATATATTATTTCATCTCAAGCAGTCCCACAAACCGATCTGAGCTTGTCTGAGTCCTCAGGACCAAGCAGAGGAGACCAGAACCAGAACCCGGCAAAGGAGATTAGACTAGACCAGTCTAAGTTGCCATAATAGAGTTTGGCCCTGCTGATGAAGGAAGTGAAGAAGAGTTTTAATCCAGATCTAAAGGCAAAAGTAATTATTCAAGCTTCCTCAACTGCATCAGCAATCAATCCCTTGCAGAATCAATTCTTGAATGAACTCAATTTCATTCTTTGAAACATTTAGTTTCATTTTCTTACTATTTTCTTATTGAACAATTGAGTTTGTAATAATTTGAGACAATTTTATGTTGTTTAGACGTTATTGGATGGTTTCCATCCATCCTTGATCGACTATCTCAGTCCCTTCGAGAATCAATTCTTGAATGAACTCAGTTGGAGAATCAATTCTTGAATGAACTCATTTTCTGAAACATTCAGTTTTATTTTATTGTTGAACAATTGAGTCCGTAATAATTTAAGATAATTTTATGTTGTTTAGACATTATTGGATGGTTTCCATCCATCCTTGAGCCCAAACTTGTACGTGATGATTGGAGGAAAGCTCCTCTCTGATAGCAGTGAAAGTGAAGGTGAATCCTGACTGAATCCAAGTGTACCAGCCAAGCACTCAAAGAGAAAGGTCCCAAGACTTCCTCCAGTTCTTAGTTCCGAGTCCTGAGACACAGGGTGTGATGACTCAACAAAGCTACAGACTACATTTCAGGCTACTTTTTGTAGTAGTCCAATAGGATATCTTCTACTGACAGTGACAATTACCATCAATCTTTTCAAAGCCACACAGCAAACTTAAAGGAAGAGTTCTTATTGGTTGGGACAGCAGACTCAGTCAGACACTTTTTACAGTTTCCTTTTTTTACCTCACTAATCACTGTAATTAGTGTTATTTAATTATAATTAGTCTTGCTCTTTCCTTAATAATTAGGAAAGGTATTTTGGGAAGAAAGAAGCCACTATATAAGCCTTTTCTGCTCTGGTATGTAACAAAAGTTTTTGGTGGTTGATGCATTGAATGCAATTTAACTCGGACAGTTTGTGGATTAAAAGTTTTGTTTCAAATCAAAATTCCTAAGCTGTTGTAACTTAGGCTTAGTGGTGATCTCCTAAGTTTTAGAAGCTACCCTGTTGGATCAATTCCCTGCCTGTTTGATTCCTTGAAAGAGTTCATTGCCTTTTCTAAGTCAGGTAGCCTACCTTTCTGTTTCATTACAAAAGCTCTCAGTTTTACAACCTCTTATACCTGATTTCCTCTACAATTTGTTGTGTAGTTATCTGTTGTTGACTCCTTGAGAGTTTGCTTGTGTAAGGCTTGGATACATCACTTATCAATTATATTTGTTTGCCTAAATTTGCAAAAAATCATTTCAATAGACATCTGTACATATCACAAAGATCAATGAAATCTCACAAACAATGTCAAACAAATTGCCATAAATTACGACAATTTCCATTTCAAAAACTCAAATTCAATTGAAAATGTGATGTCTGTACTAATATTACCACATTTCATAATTCGAACCTCCATACACTCAAGATTATAAGTATGATCCTGAATATGAAATTCAAAATATTAGAGATTCAAATCATTTTTATTACTTAACGAATTGAACTCAAATTATTTGACAGATATACAGGTGGAAAAAGTCCCAATTATCCAAACCCACAGATCCACAGAGCATGAGCAGTAAACCCTCCCTCCTCCCCCCCAAACAAACAAAAAAAAAAAACAAGAGAGAGCGAGTGTGTTTATGACTGTCACAATTACGACCTCCATGTACTCGTAAAACGAGTAGCAAACGGAAGCAATACGCTCCGGCATAACAAATCATCAATCACTTCACTAACACAAAATTACCCAATTGATAGCTGAATACAAACCACAAATCAAAAGAATTATCACCAACCAAAGATAAATATCGTCAGCCCCGTACACATTAGCGCCAAGAGCAGAATAACGTCTAACAATAAACAAACTCATTCAAATCCAAAAATCAATTAAACAATAATAACCTGACAAATGTCACACTTGGGCATTTGAGAAGAAGAGTGAGAGAGAGAAACCCGCTGATGCTTGCTAGCGAGCTTATTAGCGGCGTGGACCTTCTCATCGCATTCATGGCAGAGCGCCGCCTCATCAGCGCAGCAAAGCACCGTGGCTTCCGCCGTGTCGCAGACGTTGCAATGAATCTTCATCTCCTACTTCTTCTCCTTGTTCTCCGCACTGTGCTCGGAATATCTAGATTCCTCCGAAACCCTAGGAGAGAGAAAGAGAATGAGTGTCTGTTGTCCGAATTTCTGGTTGAGTTCAGTGAATGCAGCGCATAAGGAGGAGAGAGAAAATGAACGGGACGATTGTAAGGGGTTTTTTAAAAGGAAAAAGGGAAGGGAATTTGAAACAGTAGGAGATATTTTGTTAGGGTAAATGAGGATAATATTTATTGTAACTCTAATAGTAAGACATTAGTAAAACGAAAGAGGGAAGATGACCCCAAAATAAAAAAATAAATAAAAATGAAACCGGTAAGTGCTGGAATTTTGAGAATTCTGGGGCAAAACACGTGTGGCTAGCATGGCAGTGTACTGTATGTAAAAGGGCTATATTTTCTCTCTCCTCTTACTTTGTTAGTTGTTGTCGTTGCCTTTGATGACTTCTTATGTAGAAAGTCTCGTAAATTTTTAAATATTTTTGACTGGAATATATATACTCTTAAGTCGACACGTTATTATTTCAATCACAAAATCTTCATATTTTTTGGTTTGTCTAACCATCTATTTAGATATAACGAATACAAGATACTCTAAGGTACATATAAGACGTTTTGCGAAGACTCTCCAAGGGAGGTAATAGAACTTCCTAGGCCTACAATTCCATCCCATGCTTCTCTTGATGTGTGTGTATGTATGTTGTCCTTTTACCATCCGCCTAATGACACGAAACGCTCCGGAAGGGCTCGAATCTTCTAAAATTCTCTTCTTGGTTCCACCAAATATCCACCAAGTTATAGAGTATTTTATACTCATGTATACTTGTACATATTTGTATAGAGAATTGTAGATACTCAATCTTAAGTGTTGGATCAAATAGATCTCCACCGTCCATTGAGGAGATGGCCACGTATATATACCCCCATGAGGTCCTCATTTGTAATTATCCATTCCAAGAGTTCAATACAAAAAGCATTCTCCCAAACTCTCTCTCTAAAGTGTCCTTTTCTTAGTTAGCTTTCTCGAGCCTAAGTAAAACACTCTCGAGGCTTACTAGCAAGCTTTAGAAGGTTTTCGGGTACAGCTTGCTAGCGCCGCACTGGAATCCAGTTTGAGTGAATTATCGTCCCGTGATAGTTGGTATCGAGCCAAAGTTTGGGTAAGAATGTCGAGCATCACCAAAGGAAGCCAATAAGATGGTAAGAAGGGTCGCGAGAAGTCCTAAGAGGCGGTTAACGCACTTAAGGAAAGAGTTGCTTAGCAACACACCCTCCTCGTCGGCTTAAGGGAAGAATTCGACACCTTGACCCGGCGGGTGGGTGAGCTCAAGTCGGAGGAGGAAGACTTGGAGCTTAAGGTGGAGATATAGGGTGTCTTGAATGCGGTAGTAACGAACTTCACCAAGGAGGTAGCATACCTCAAAGCCACGTTGGAGCCAAAGTCGGATAAATCAAAGAACTCGGGCCGCTCTCCATGAGCAACGGGAGCAAATGGAGAAGCAAATGGAGGAGTTCAAAGTGCAACTTAGGTTGTGCTCAGCCGCGGTGGCCAACAGGTGAGTCGATCCGGATGGCGACCGCCCCTAGGGTAGCTACATCCAAGCCTCCATACTACAAAGGTGCTAGGAGCATGAAGGAAATTAACAATTTCTTGTGGGGACTTGAGGCTTACATCAAAGCCTCGGGTATTAGGGAAGACGATCTCAAGATGAGTAACGCTACCCTCTTCCTTAAAGACTCCGCTCTTGTCCGGTGGTGACGTCGGTGTAACGATGTCAACAGAGGATCCGATCCTATCACTACAAGGAAGACATTCAAGGAAGAACTCAAGAGACAATTCTACCCCACGGATGCCCAACGAGAAGCTCGGATCAAGCTTCAACACCTCCAACATAAGGAGGGTCACATTCGGGAGTATGTGAAGGAATTCCAAGAACTATGCTTGGAAATTCCTTCCATGGGAGATCAAGATGCACTATGTTTCTTCCTCGATGGCCTATGTGGATGGGCCAGGATGGAGTTAGAAAGGCGGGGAGTACAAGACCTCTCCTTCGCAATTGCTGCCGCCGAGTCGCTTTATGAGTTTAAGTCCTCGAAGGGACAAAACAAGAAGGCGGAACATAGCAAAAGTAGGGGAGACCGCGACAAGTCCCCAAGAAAGGGAAGTCGTCCTTCTACAAGGACAAGGGGAAGTCCAAGGAGGGTCACACGAAGAAGGAGATCTATTGCTTCCTTTGTAACGGGCCTCATCGAGTCTTTGAGTGTCCGAAAGGGGCAAGCTTGCCGCTCTAGTCATGGAGGAAGAGCGTCAAGAGGAAAGGAAGCTCGCTTCCATGAGGCTTCTCAATGCCATCTAAGCCAAAGTGAAGGGACAACCTCGTGGACGTATGTATGTGGAGACCCACATTAATGGCAAGCCATTACAAGCAATGCCTGGATACGGGAGCCGATACGATCTACGTGGCCAAGGAGCTTGTCGAGGAGATTGGCCTTTCTTACACTAAGGAGAGAGGCTTTATCAAGGGGGTCAACGCAAGGGGTCTCCCGATCGAAGGTGTAGCCCACAACATCGAGATCCAGATTGGCCAATGGAGAGGTAAGGCGAACATCACCGTTGCCCCTCTAGATGATAAGAAATTTTATCTTGGTATAGATTTTCTTGATACGGTGAAGGCATTTTTGGTGCCTTACACCAACACAATGTGCATCATGGAGAGGGGGTAACCTTGTGTTGTTCCCGTGAAGAGGGAGATTGATGAAGGAAAGATGCTCTCTACTCTTCAATTCTCTAAGGGTATTAAGAAGAGGGAACCAACCTTCATCGCCACCCTCAAAGAGGATGAGGGGGCCAAGGATGTCCAAGCCCCCAAAGCCATCCAAGAGGTGCTCGGACGATTTCAAGATGTGATGCCCCCGAGTTGTCGAAGAAACTTCCTCCCGAGCGGGATGTCGATTATGCCATCGAGTTAGAGCAAGGGGCAAATCCACTAGCATTTGCGCCCTACCGCATGGCACCTCCGGAGCCGAAGAGATGTGGACACAATTGAAGGAATTGCTGGATGATGAGTACATCCGTCCCTTGAAATTGCCCTACGGTGCGCCGGTTCTTTTCCGTAAGAAGCATGATAGGTCCCTTCGACTATGCATCGATTATCGAGCGCTCAACAAAGTCACCATCAAGAACAAGTACCCAATTCCTCGCATCGACGATCTATTTGATCAGCTGGGGATGCGAGGTACTTCACCAAGTTGGACTTGAGGAGTGGCTACTATCAAGTCCGCATAGCCGAAGGGGACGAGGTGAAGATGACATGCGTTATACGCTATGGGTCGTATGAGTTCCTGGTCATGCCCTTTGGCCTCACAAATGCACCGGCCACGTTTTGCACTCTCATGAACAAGGTACTTGCTCCTTACCCCGATCGTTTCGTAGTTGTCTACTTAAATGATATTGTCATCTATAGTAAAAATTTGGAGGAGCATGTGAGACACTTGCAGTAAAGTGTTCTCGACCTTAAGGGACAACCAGACTTTACATCAAGAAGGAGAAGTGCTCCTTCCCCAAGAAGAGGTGCCCTTCTTGGGTCATATTGTTGACAAGGAAAGGATTCGGATGGATCCTTCCAAGGTGAAGGCCATACAAGAGTGGGAGCCACCCGCCAAGATCACTAAGCTAAGATCTTTCCTTGGCTTGGTGAACTACTACCGACGGTTTATCTAGGGTTATTCCACTATTGCCGCTCCCTCACCGACTTATTGAAGAAGGGAAGAAGATGGACTTGGAGGCCGGAGTGCCAACAAGCGTTCGAAGCCTTGAAAAAGGCTATCACGGAGGAGCTAGTACTAGTTCTTCCCAACCTCCACAAGCCGTTTGAGCTACACACCGATGCTTCCGACTTCGCCATTGGAGGAGTCTTAATGCAGAAAGTCATCCTGTTGTATTTGAGAGTCGGAAGCTCAATGATACAGAGAGGCGATACACGGTGCAGGAAAAGGAGATGACCGCAGTGGTTCATTGTCTTCGGACTTGGAGGCGTTACTTGCTAGGGAGTAAGTTCGTCATCAAGATGGACAACGTTGCCACAAGCTACTTCCAGAAACGAAGAAACTCACTCCCAAGCAAGCGAGGTGGCAAGATTTCTTGGCGGAGTTTGATTACGATCTTGAGTACAAGCCGGCATGGCTAACCTGGTGGCCGACGCCCTAAGCCGTAAGTGAGAGCTTGCCGACATAAGTCGGCCTCAAAGTAACTTGAGTGACCGGATCTCGCGAGGGGCTTAAGCCCGATCGCTTGGCCTGCACCATCGTCAACCTCGTACATGAAGGCAAGACAAGGAGATTTTGGGTTGAAGATGGCCTAGTGCTCACAAAAGGCAAATGCCTTTATGTGCTTACCTATGACAACTTGCGGAGGGGAGTCATAAAGGAGTGCCACGACAAGTAAGTGGGCAGGACATCCTGTTTTAAACCGCACGCTCGCACTTGTGAGCGACTCTTACTATTGGCCTCACTTGAAGGACGATGTCGAGACCTATGTGAGGACTTGTCTTGTGTGCCAGCAAGACAAAATCGAGCAAGGATTTCCAGCGGGGCTCTTGGAGCCGCTTCCCATTCTCGAGAGGCCTTGGGAAAGTGTCTCCATGGACTTCATCGTGGGCTTACCCACGAGTGATGGGAGCAATTGAGTCATTGTGGTTGTAAATCGAGTACTCCAAGTACCCGACCTTCATCCCAACACCCAAGGAGTGTTTAGCCAAGCAGTGTCGCCCAACTATTCTTCAAGCACGTGGTAAAGGACTGTCGCTCGCCAAGCATTCGATAGTGAGTGATCGAGACACTCGCTTCACGAGCCATTTCTGGACGGAGCTATTCAAGCTCATGGGGTCCGAACCGAACTTCTCCACTAGCTTTCACCCTTAGAGTGATGGGCAAACGGAGCGGGTGAATGCACTTTGGAGCTTTACTTGAGGCATTACATGAGCGCCAACCAGCGAGATTAGGCGAAGCTACTCGACGTAGCTTAGTTCTCGTACAACCTACGAGAGGAGCGAGTCCACAGGCCGAAGTTCATTCGAGATTGTTACGAGGCAACAACCTCTAACTCCGAGTACAATCGCCATAGGTTATAAGGGTTCAAGCCTTCCAGACATTCAAGTTCGCCAATGATCGGAATGACCAGACCGACATGGCGCGGGCTTACTTGGAGAAAGCATTCAAGAAGATGAAGAAATGGGTTGATAAGAAGTGTCGCCCACGTCGGTTCCAGGTTGGGGACCTTGTCCTTGTTAAGATGTACAACCACGCAAGGTTATGTGGTCGCCATCGAGGATTTATTCGGAGATTTGAAGGACCCTTCCCCATCCTTAAAAAGGTTGGGTCCCAAGCCTACAAGGTAGAGCTACCTCCGAAGATCAAGTATCATCATGTCTTCCATGTAAGTCTACTCAAGCCTTACCATGGAGACCAAGTGGATCCAAATAGGGGCATCTCTCAACGAGCACCGATGGGCATAACGGTGCAATATGACAAGCAAGTGAAGGAGGTACTCAACGACAAAGTGGTCCGTCACCAAAACAAGCCTTCAACACATGAGTTGCTTGTCAAGTGGAAGGGACTACCGAGATAGTGAGGAAGCTGGGAGCCTATCCGGAACTTGTGATAGTTTAAGGAACGGATACAGGCATTCAAGGACGCAAAGGCTACGAGGACATCGCCGGATTAGGTGGGGAAGGATGTCATGGAAAGCTCCGGAAGGGCCCGGAATCTTCTAGAATTCTCTCATTGGTTCCACCAAGTGTCCACTAAGTTCTAGAGTATTTAATACTCATGTAGACTTGTACACATTTATATAGAGAATTGTAGATACTCAATCTTAACCGTTGGATCAAATAGATCTCCACCGTCCATTGAGGAGGTGGCCATATATATATATATACCATGGGGTCCTCATTTGTAAGTATCCATTCCAAGAGTTCAATACAAAAAGCATTCTCCCAAACTCTCTCTCTCTAAAGTGTCCTTTGCTTACTTAGCTTTCTCGAACCTAAGTAAAGTACTCTCGAGGTTTACCAGCAAGCTTTAGAAGGTTCTCGGGTATAGTTTGCTAGCGCTGAACGGGAATCCAGTTCGAGTGAATTATCGTTACGTGACACTAAGGAGGGTGGAAAGGAGGTATCATGTCCCTTTGGATTCCAATTAGGAGCATATAATAAACGATTTTTAAAATTTAACAATCCAAACTTTAGCATATTTGGAAACTAATAATATGTACTTAAGAAATTGTTACCGAGTGTGTCATACTTTTGATGTAACCCACCACCGAGTTTAACTCGCTGAATATATGACAAGGCGGTGGCAAATAACACATGGAAGATAAAGAGAATTTTTTTAAAATAAAGTAGGCAAGTGTTTAACAATTTTAAACATCTTAACAACAAGTGACCCACTAAGTTTATCTCTCTTTTATCTCTATTTCTCTCTAGTTAACCAAACTCACACTCTCTCTTATTTTCACTCTAACTTAAGCGAAAAGCACGAAAAAGTTAAACCCTTATTTGCAATCTTCACCATCGAAATCAAACCCCTAAATTCACTTCTTCTCCTCTAATTCTCCTTCTCCTTCTATTCTCTCTCTTCTCTTTTACGCTTCGTCATCATTCTAGGTTTTCGAAAACTCTAGAATTATTTTCTTCTTCGTCATTGGTAAGTTGGCATTGTATGCTTCCTCTTAAGTCCTTTGAGAAGAGCCCAACAATCTGATTGTTTGGTTAGGAGGTTGGTAATGGAAATGATATGGTCTTCCTAAATCTAATTGTTTGGTTGGTTTAGATGAAATCGGGTTTGATTATTTTGGGGGTTAAATATGGCTTGCTCAAAGTATGCAGACTGATGTATATATATATATATATATTTTTTTTATTGTAATGGCTTTAATGGCCAGATTAGGATTAATATATGAAAGTATTTTGCTTGCAATGAACAGTAACATGGTCAAACTTTTTCTAGAGAGAGAGAGAGAGGAAGAGAGAAACTAAAATTAAAAAAATGACCTATTACTATGGTTATGTCAAGGGACTATAGTAATAGGTCCTCTTATCAAACTTCGTCAAGGAACCGTAGTAATAAGTCATTGATAGAACCGTAGTAATAGGTGAATCTATTACTATAGTTCCTTGACGTGAACCATACACTATTACGAGATATGACTTTTTGTTACGGTTGATTTACTGACGGTTAAAAGGACAACCCATCATGAAAAATGGATCTGCGACATTTTTGTAAATAAGCGGCATTGTATAAGACCTATGACGATGGTTCCGAAGACTCGGCTTCTAACTTTAAGTCATTCCGAGTATTACATGAAGACTCGGTATAAATCCTATCTCTCTTAAGTTTTGATTTCAAGTCATTCCGAGTACTATAGAAACTTGTGTGTAAGTTTTCATTTTGTTCCGACCGACTCGTAAAGCACCTTATTGAATATCTCCTACACCGATGTTTCGAGTCACTCGGACATCACTCGGAACTATCGTATGATCAAATAATTTCTCTAATACTTTTACTCCGAGCACTCGACTGTGTTTTTCAATGCAAAAAGAATTACAACATTAATTCATTATTCTAAGTTAGTTTATTTTTTTGAGAATTATTTGACCGGATCAAGTTGTTATACTATGATATTTTATTCTCTGTACTTGATTATCCTTAGGATTGACTCATATGGAATTTGAGTATATTGAATATTAGACTCGGAAAATTCTATTCTTATAGGCGAAAGATAATTAAGCTTTTAATTGTGCTAATTTAATTATTATCTCGTGCCTAATCTTGGACCAAAGTATTTTATACTTTGAGAACCAATGTGGTTTGCTTTTGTAGGTTATTCAAACGAGGCTAACTCATTTTTGAAATACAAAAGCAACCGGCTTCTAGCTGTCAAACACCAGCAGACAAGTTTTACCTACTTCTAGATATGGTTCGGACAATCGTGTCGTGGTTGTCTGTTTCCAAACCGAAAAACTCCAACTCTAGGCTTAACGGTTGTTTCCACCACAACGTTCGGTCACCACCATGTGATTGGACTATCTATTGGAGCCAAGAGTCGTTGCACAATATTCATATCCCAACGGATCTTTTCTAAGTGACTCGGAAGAATCGTTAAAACGGCTAGTAAAGACTTTTGTCCGGAACCAAGACTCAATAGTCACTCTGCCTGGTTGGCTATAAATATAAGCCACCTCACAAGACTAGAAGATGGCTGAACATTATGCCGAACACAAGTACTTGAGCTGTAATTATTATTCTCACTCTTACTCAATCTTCTATTTACAACTCCAAGTCTATATTTAATATTTTATGAGTTGTAAAGAAATTCTTGTAAGCAGTCACATTCTTTTCTTACTTTTTGAGTAAGGTCCCTTGACTGAGCTGTAAGGGTCAACTCAGCTCGCTTGTCCCCGATTGTAAAGGTTACCTCGGTCAGAAGTATTAGATCGGATAAGGGAACTTTTGAGTCTAGGAAAACATTGTAAGGAATTGTTTAAGGGAGCAATTCTGGTAGAGTCGATCCTTGTATTTTGTGGATTCAAAATAGTGGATTTGACTTGGTGCTTGGATTAGCACTGTCTCGTGGTTTTCTCGCCCCAGGAGGGTTTCCACGTAAATTTGGGTTATCACTTTTCTAAGTCCAATCTAGACTCAAAATCTACTGTTTAGCTGATTTGTTGGAAAAATAATTTAATTTTCTCCATCACCCTATTCACCCTCCCTCTAGGGTGACTTAGACTCTCCACTAGCAAACCTTCAATTGGTATCGAGCCAAGCCTTTCAAGAGGATCTCGCCATCCATAGGTATAAAGATTAGATGGTTTAGAACAATGGAGAGTTTGATGAAGGAAGATCATCTACCGGATCGCCGAAGTTAAAAGGGTCAAACTTTGCCCATTGGAAGAAGATGATGGAATGTTTCCCGATGGATAATGATGAAGATGTTTGGAACATCATCCAATCTGGCAACTACATTCTAATGAAGATGGAGAATGCAACTCTTGTAACTAAAGCCAAATCCGAGTTCACCACCGAGGAGACCGAGAAATTCGGAAAGAACTTCAAAGCTATGAACACATTGATGTGTGTCATTAGCATCGAAGAATATAACAGGGTCTCAGCTGTGACATAGCTAAAGAGGTGTGAGACACACTTGTCAACACCTATGAAGGAACAAGCCAAGTGAAGCGGGTGAAGATAAGTCAATATCTTCATAAGTATGAGTTCTTCAAGATGGAGCTAGAAGAAAACATCACTCGGATGTATGTTCGGTTCACCGAGATTACCAATAATCTCAAATCTCTGGGTAGAAGGATTTCTCATGAAGAAATGTCCGGAAAGATTATAAGAAGTCCGCTAAAGAAGACATGGGGTCCCAAAGTGACAACCATTGAAGAAGCTCGGAACCTCTCTCAACTAAGGCCGGACGAGCTTATTGGCAAGCTACTCACTTAGAGATTCATCTAGAGGAAAAGGATGCCAAGGTCAGCCCCAAAAGGAATATTGCACTCGAAGGTCTCAAAACTAGACGTGAAAGTCTAAGCTCTTTAGAATCAAAAGAGGACCGTATGGCACTCATAGCTCGCGACTTCAAAAGAATAATGAAATACAAGAAGTGGGAAAAGAGGCCAAAGGATGAGTTCTACAAGAAAGATATGAAGGATAGAAAAGGTAAATATTATTCTCCTTCAAAGTTATCTTTATCTAAGAACTCGGTCTGCTTTGAATGTGGCAGCAAGGAGCATGTAGTCAAAGATTGTCCCAAGAGAAAGAAGGACAAAAAGAAGAAGGCTATGATGGCTACGCGGAGTGATGACGACTCATCCGAAGAAGATAACTCGAGACGACTCTAAGTGTCTTATGGCACTTACGGACTCAAAAGCTGAATTAGAGTCATAACAACGAGGACTCGGATATTGACGAGGTAGTTGAATACTTTCTCAAATTTTCAAAAGTTGATCTAGCACGATACATTTTCACTTTGGAAGAAAAGTCCTTCAAAGAACAAATTGAGTCTCTTACTCGATGAGAGCAATGTTTTGAAAAATGAATTGGAAAAATTGAGAAAAATCTGAAAGAACTTAAGACCAAGTACTCAAGCAAATGAGACTATGTCCGAGTCACTCAAAGCAGAGAATGAGCAACCGAAAAGAAAGCTCAATGAGTCTCAAGAGCTTGTTTTGAAATTCACTCAAGGTCGGAAAAACCTTGATATGTTATTAGGCTCTCAGTGTGTCTCCTTCAGGAAAAAAGGACTTGGTTTCAATGAAGAAGAGGAATTAAAATCCTATTCTAGTATTTCAAAAGGATTCCGGAACCGTAAAGTTCAGGAAGACTGAGCATGGTCCCATCATACAAATGAACAGAGGACTAAGCCTAGACCAGCTTACACTCCTCCCATTTACAAAAGAAAAGATTTTCAAAAGAAAGAGACACGGACTCGGTTTTCGGAAGGAAGACTCGAGAATCAAACCAGACCCAAAATTATTCAAATTTGGGTTCCCAAAAGTACTCTTCCTTAGAAAAGGACCTTAGTAAAGGGAGTTATTGGGTTTGTAAAAGGAAGTGAGAAGGGTTAGTTTGTATCTATCTTGCAAGTAACTCGGAAGAAGAAGAAAGGTCATTGGTACTTAGACAAGTGGTTGTTCACGCCACATGTTAGGAGATTCAAGACTCTTCTCCGAGCTAGAAGATCCGAAAGGAGGGAAAGTCACTTTTGGAGATAACAGCAAAGGCAAGATAGTAGGGATTGGCAAAATTAGTGAAGGAAACAACACGATCAGCCTCGTATACCTTGTCAAAGGACTCAAGTACAATCTCTTTAGCATTTTTCAGCTATGTGACAAAGGTCAAGAGGTAATGTTCACTCGGACTAACTGCTACATCTCCGATGTAGTCACCAAAGAGACTAAGGTCTCAAGTATGAGGTCGAGTAACACCTACACTATTTCTCTCTCGGATTCAAGTTATAATTTATCTTGTATGAAAGCATCCGTGAATGATGATTCATGGACTTGGCATCGTAGATTAGGCCATATTAGCATGCATACTATCAAGAAACTTGCATCTCATGGACTAGTTAGGGGTTTACCTAATTGTGCTTTTAAGAAAGATAAAATCTATGAGGTATGCACAAAAGGTAAGCAAGTTAGATCATCTTTCAAGCCACTCAAAATTGTATCTACATCCAAAGTGCTTGAATTACTTCATATGGATTTGTGTGGTGAAATTCTTGTGAAAATTGAAGTGGAGTCTCGGACTCGGATCGGAAGGATTCAAACCGACCATGGAAGGGAGTTCGATAACTCAAAATTTGAAGACTTTTATAACAAGAATGATATCTCTCACAACTTCTCCGGACTAAGAACCCCTCAACGGAATGGAGTAGTGGAGAGAAAGAACAGAACTCTTGAAGAAATAGGAAGGACTATGATGGTTAAAAACGATCTAGTTTACTATTTCGGGCTAAGGCGATCAACACACAAATTACACAATCAACAAATGCCTCATCGGACCCATCTTGAAGAAAACACCCTACGAGCTTTACAATGGGAAGAGACCCAACATCTCATACTTCAAACCATTTGGATGAAAGTGTTTTGTCCACAACAATGGTAAGGAGCATCCGACTAAGTTTGATGCTAGGTCGGATGAAGGTACATTTACGGGTTATTCATCTCATACCAAAGCTTATTGAGTTTTTAACAAAAGAACTAACAAAGTGGAAGAAAGTATCCACGTTGTCTTTGATGAAATTGATCTTGGCAGGATAAGTGGATCCATATACTCAAATCTCGGACTTAACAGAGATGAAGACGACCTTGCTTGAAGCCGAGCTCGGAAAGAGTCAAAATAGAATTACTAAGGCAACTCGGAATGGAGTAACCGAGAATGTTATGACTCGGATCGAACAAACTCAAGAGCCAGCTCGAGTACTGAAGAACAAGTCAATGAGACTCAGCAAGATCAACCAATCGAAGATCAGCTGTTCAACTAACAAACTAGGTAAATCAAAGGATAGGTAAAGCTTTCAAATATGCATCCACCCACCCACCGAAAACATACTTTCGACATTAACATTGGGGTAAGAACTCAATCTTCTTTGCATAATCTGTGTGCATTTTCTACATTCATATCATTAACGGAACCCAAAAATGCACTAGAAGCCCTAAATAAGCTCGAATGGGTAGAGGTCATGCAAGCATAACTCAAATAATTTGAAAGAAATAAGTCCGGACTCGACCAAACGACCATCTAACCATTCAGTCATAGGAACCAAATGGGTTTTCAAGAACAAACTGGATGAGGAAAGGATGGTAGTTAGAAATAAGGCTAGATTTGTTACCCAGGGTTACAATCAAGAAGAAGGAATTGATTGTGGGGAAACCTATGCGCTGTTACTAGGATTGAGGCAATTAGAATCTTGTTGGCATTTGCATCTAGCATGAATATCAAGCTTTATCACATGGATGTTAAATGTGCTTTTTGAATGGTTTCATTCAAGAAGAAGTCTATGTTGAGCAACCCCTGGATTTGAAAACTCGGAATTTTCAAATCATGTTTTCAAATTGCAAAAAGCCTTATATGATCTTAAACAAGCTCCTAGAGCTTGGTATGAAAGACCAAGCACTTTCTTGGTTGAAAATGATTTTAAAAGAGGTTAGATTGATAAAACTCTTTTCATAAAAACCAAGGGGAAAGATTTTCTTACTACTCGGATCTATGTTGATGATATTATTTTGGGAGCTAATAATGAAACTCTATGTCAAGAGTTTTTTGAGTTGATGAGACATGAGTTCCAAATGAGTATGATGGGAGAACTCAAGTTCTTTCTTGGTCTACAAATCAAACAAGACAAAGATGGAATTTTTGTCCATCAATCCAAGTATACAAAGGAGCTTTTGAAGACGTACAATCTACAAGATGTGAAGCATGCAACAACACCTATGAGTAGCAATTTGAAATTGGACTCGGATGAGAAAGGTAAAGTTGTAGATCGAAACTCTACGGACGTATGATCGAATCTCTACTTTATCTCACACCTAGTAGACTAGATATCATGTTCGATGTCTGCCTTTGTGTATTTCAAGCTAATCCAAAAGAATCACATCTTATTGTGGTGAAGAGAATTTTCGGATATCTTGCAGGGACTCGGAATCTTGGTCTATGGTTTTCAAAAGACTCGGAATTGATTCTCACTAGATACTCGGATGCTGATTATGCTAGATACAAAGTTGATAGAAAGAGCACATCAGGAGCGTGCCAATTTCGGGTCAATCCCTTATCTCCCAAGCACTCAAAGAAACAAAATTTTGTTGCTCTATCAACTGCCGAAGCCGAGTACATTACGATTGGAGCTTGTCTGTGCTCGGATTTTTGGATCAAGCAAGCACTTGAAGCATCTAGGGTTATCATTTACATCTATCCCAATCAAGTGTGATAATCATAGTGCAATCAGCATTACCAAGAATCTGGTTCGAGCACTCAAAGACAAAGCATATTGAGATTTAGTATCATTTTCTAAGAGAACACTATGAGAAAGGTGATATTGAACTTGAATTCATTCGTACGAAATTTCGAGTTAGTTGATATTTTCACTAAGCCACTTAGTGAAGATCAGTTTTGCTTTATTAGAAATGAGCTTGGTATGATTAATGTATGATTATGTGATTTCTAAGTGAATTATCGTTGCATAATTATGTGTTATATGTTTTCTTTTGGTTTAATAACAAATGGATCGATTGACCGAGTGAAATTGAGTTATGAGTTATTAGTTCTCCGAGTGTTCCGAGTCACTCGGAAAACATACTCGGGTCGGACTCGGCTTTTAAGCAAAATGGACATCAAAGTTTTTGAATTATCGCTAGATAAATGGAGAATTTCGAAATATATTTTTTTCGAAAAGTATTTCTTCTCTCTCTCTCTCTTGTCTGTGCGTTTCGATCGGAGAAAACTAGCCATTGAAAGAAAGCTACTGGAATTCTAGCCACTAAAGAGCGTAACGTCACACCCGTCCGAGACTACCGTTACATCTTCGAGTCGGACCGAAGGCCAAAAGTCATATTTTTCGCTATAAATAGCTTCCCTTTGCCTTTTTCTATTACTTTGCGTTTCACTTTTTTCTCTCGAAATCTCTACTCTCTTATATTCACTCTCCGAATTCTAAGTAGTCTTTCTTTGCTCTCTCTCGTGTCCTCTCTGTTTCTCAAATCACCATGCCTAAAAGAGGTTTAGTACCCGAGTTGTTGGGGTCTCGCTACCAAAAGCCCCGCACCAAAACTCCTCAAGAGGGTACCTTTAACCCCTCGAAAATCTTTATCTCCTAACACTTTATGTTGGATGACAAGTTCTTCCAAACCACATCGTTTTCGTGGTTAAAACATATTTAGGACACTAGAGTCTACAATTATTTGTGCTCCAGTGATTTCATCTATCCGGAACTCGTCGTCGAGTTCTATTCAAACATGCCCCATTCCGAGGTTAAAAGTCCAAGGAAAGGTCGTTCGCATTAACCTCCCTCTTCTTCGAAACTTTTCAAAGTTTCTTCCCTCTTTCTCAACTCTAATCCTATTCCTTTCATGGAAGTCGCAGATGACTTCTTTGAAAAGTATGCCAAAGAAGTACCGGGTCACGAAAGAACTTATCTCGTGACTCACATGAGATCGGAGGCAAGGTCGCTCTGTTTCATTTGGATAAGAACCTTCTTTTCTCATCATTTTGCAAGGAGAATCCTAACTCCAAGATTCTCAAAGCCTTGTTTGACATTTTGGAGGGCTACGATGTAGACCTCTTTCCTTTTATTATTGAACAAATTGTCTCCGTGCCACTCATCATTCGGAGCTCTCTTGACGTTTGTTTTCAAACAATTCAAGATTACCCTCCCTTAGATCCAAATGCTCGTTTCTAAGGCTGCCATTGTGGTTGGCAAAAAGAGCTTCGGGCTACGGTACCGGGAAGTCAAACCCGGTGTTTGGGTTCGTGGGTTTGAGTTGAAACCTCCCTCACCCCCCGCTCGGACTCGGACTCTTCTACCACTTCCTCCTCCCTCTACTGGTCCCCGTACCTCTCAACCACCTCCAGCCTCTGCTGCTATGTTTATCGTATTGGTAGACAAAGTTGCTTCGTGTCCGAAGAACTACGAGACACCCTCCGCTCCTTAAAAATGTCCTTCAAGGCCTGGTTATCAACTAGAAGATCAGCCGGTCTTAGATCTAACAGAACCAGGATCCGTTGATCGAGCTCAAGGGCATAATCAACGAACAACGGGAGCAGCTCCAACTTCTTTAAGAACATAAATCCAAGGTCGCCTAGGACCCGTAAACTTCGGATACTTCTAAGGAGTCCTCCAGCTCAGCCCAAGACTACCTCAGCCAAGGTAGAAGACAAAGTTGGAGCAGCCCGACTCGAGGAGGAGAAGGAAGAGGAGAAAGAAAAAGAGAAGAAAGAAAAAGAAGAGGTCACTCAACCTAAGGGCAAAGGTGCAAGTAGCTCTCGAACCGGAACTTATCTCCTTAGATAACGATCCGAGTGGGTCAAAAGAAGCTAGGGACGTTAGTAAGTCCACAACTCGCTAAGTCATAAGCACCACCTTATGTTGTCATCCAGGAGGATGAGCCCAAGGAAGACATGCCCTCGGCTCAAACAACTAGGATGGAGCAACTTCCGGACATCCCCGTGCTACTGCGCACTGTGATCATCCACCTCCTCCCTAGCATATCGAGCCCGTCCCTCCTCCTCTCGACATCATGCCCCCTCCTCTTAATTAATTTATTTTTTTATCCAACATCAATTATATATATTTTTTTGCTATTTTCTTTGCTCTTTTTGATGAAATGCTAGGGGAGAGAATATAGAAAACTTGATGTTGTGTTTAGGGGAGCTCACCCTCTCTTTCTTTGAGCAATGAATGAATGAATATTTTTTTCCGAACAGACTTATTTTTGAGTTACATGTTTCTAAGTTAGATATTTCTTCTTACTTTTCTCGCTTTGATATAATCTGTTCATTTCTTTTTTCGATGTATTATCTCGCATAATCGCTACGAGTGATGATATGATCTCGCAATGCATTTTATAAGTATGGAATGCTTCTCTTCCATCACTCTTTGCTCCGATATGTTTTGATCAGTGAAAATGAAAACTCATGTTTCACACTAACAAATTTCTATCTAAGTGTGGAATGCCTTTCATCAAAAGGGGGAGATTGAAGACTCAGTTTCTAACTCAAAAGTCATTTTGAGTATTACATGAAAACTTAGGTCTAAATCCTATCTCTCTTAAGTATTGATTTCAAGTCATTCCGAGTACTATAGAAACTTGTGTGTAAGTTTTCATTCCGTTCGACCGACTCGTAAAGCACCTTATTGAATATCTCCTACATCGATGTTTCGAGTCACTCGGACATCACTCGGAACTATCACATGATCAAATAATTTCTCTAACACTTTTACTCCGAGCACCGATCGTATTTTTCAATGCAAAAAGAATTACAGCGTTAATTCATTATTCTAAGTCAGCTTTATTTTTTTGAGAATTATTTGACCGGATCAAGTTGTTATACTATGATATTTTATTCTCTCGTACTTGATTATTCTTAGGATTGACTCATATGGAATTTGAGTATATTGAATATTAGACTCGTAAAATTCTATTCTTATAGGCGAAAGATAATTAAGCTTTTAATTGTGCTAATTTAATTATTATCTCGTGCCTAATCTTGGACCAAAGTATTTTATACTTTGAGAACCAATGTGGTTTGCTTTTGTAGGTTATTCAAACGAGGCTAACTCATTTTTGAAATACAAAAGCAACCGAGCTTCTAACTGTTAAACACCAGCAGACAAGTTTTACCTACTTTTGGACATGGCTCGACACCGTGTCAAGTTGTCTGTTTCAAAAACTAGAAAACTCCAACTCAGGCTTAATGGTTGTTTCCACCACAACTTTTAGTCACCACCAAGTGATTGGACTATCTGTTAGAGCCAAGAGCCATTGCACAACGTTCACATCCCAACAGATCTTTTCCGAGTGACTCATGAAGGTTTGCTCTTAGAGAGTCTTAGTTACCCTCGAGGAGGCGTGAATAGGGTGATAAGGAATTTTAACAAACTTGAAAGACTTAAGCTTGAAAAGAGTACTCAAGACAATCTGAGTTTAGATTGGACTCGTAAAACTGTAAACTCGGATATACGTGGAAACCCTCATGGGGCAGAAAACCACGGACAGCGCTAGTCCAAGCACCAAGTTAAATCCAATATTTTGAATCCACAAAATACAGTAGACCGACTCAACCAGAATTACTCCCTTAAACAATTCCTTACAGAGTTTTCCTAGACTCGAAATTCCCTTATCTCGATCTAGTGCTTCCTAACCGAGGTAACCTTTACAAGTTAGGGACAACCGAGCTGAGTTAACCCTTACAACTCAATCAAAGTACCTTACTTAGAAAGTAAGAAGAGTATGTAACTAATTACAAGACTTTATAACTCATAGCTCATAAAATATGAATTACAAGTTGGGAGTTGTAAATAGAAGATTGAATATGAATACAATGACTTTTGCTTACGTAATGTGTTTCAACAATAATTCCAGCGAATCTTCAAGTCTTGAGAGGTGGCTTCTATTTATAGATGACCAAGTAGATTAGCCGTTATGACTAATTTCCGAACAAGTAAGTCCTTTGTGGCCGTTGTAACGGTTTTTCGAGTCGCTTAGAAAAGATCGCTTGAGATGTGAACGTTGTGCAATGGCTCTTGACTCCTAAGGGTGCTCCAATCAACTGGTGTTGTCCGAAAAGTAGGATGGAAACCACCGTTGAGCTTAGCGTTGAAGTTTTCTAGTTTTGGAAACAAACAACCCCGACACAACATCCGAGCCTTGTTTAGAAGTAGAAAAGCCTTGTCTCGCTGGTGATTGATCGCTGAAGCTCGGTTACTTTTGTAATTCAAAAATAAGATGACCTCGTTTGGATAACCTACAAAAGTAAATAATTTTAGTTCTCAAAGTATAAAATACTTTGGTCTAAGATTAGGCACAAATAATAATTTAATTAAGATAATTAAGTGCATAACTATCTCCGGCCTAGAAGAGTGGAATTTCGAGTCTAATATTCATTATACTCAAATTCCATTAGAGTCGATCCTAAGAAAGATCAAGTTATAAGAGTGAAAACATTAGAGTATACGTACTTGATCTAGACAAATAATTCTCAAACAAACATACTAACTTAGAAAGATGAATTAATGCTATAATTCACTTTACTTCGAATATGCGGTCGAACTCGGATAAGAAGTGTTAGAGAAATTATTTGAATATGCGATAAATCGAGTGGTGTCCGAGTGACTCGAAAACATCAATGTGAGAAGATAGACAATAACGTGTGTTCTTAGTCGATCGGAATCGAATAAAAACTTAAACAGGAGTTTCTATGTTACTCACAATGATTTGTAATCAAAACTTAGGAGGGACGAGGTTTAAACTTGAGTTTTTATGTAGTACTCGGAATGATCTAGATTCGAGTCCGAATCTTCAATCTCCCGCTTTTTGATGAAAGGCATTCATACTTTTGTTAGTAAGATAATCATGAGTTTTTATTCTTGCTTATAGAATATATCGAATATAGGGTATTGAGTGAAATGATTCGTACTTAGAATATTTCTGCAGAGCATTCATATAGCTAAGAATCGTGAGTAATTATATCGGAGCGAAATAGAGGAAAAGAAATACGAGCTGATATATCATAGAAAAACTAAATAATAAGGAATTCAAACATAGAAAGAGTGAACTCGGAAATCAGTATGCTCGAAAATAACACTTCACTCATATATATACAGAAACAAGGAAAATACACAAAAAGAGGGTGAGAAAACTCCCTCTTAAGCTTGTCGTACAGACAACAAATTAAACCACTACTTAGGCTTATAATAAACAATATAGCAAGGGCAAGTAGGGATCGAATCCACGAGGAAAGATACTGTAAAAAAAATCAAACTTCCAATCTAATTAAACTAACTATTCTAGTTATTTACCTTATAAAATTCAAACAAATCAAATTAACTACTAAATTTCTAATTTTAATTCTAGGAAAAACTTCTGAGATTATGCACTATTATTCTAATAATCTAAATTTAACAAAACTATCCTAATTAATTCTGGAAAAATCAAAACAAAAAATCAAATAAAAACTTAAACAGAAAATTAAAACGTAGAATAATTCAGAATTAAATAACTAAAAATAACAGAAAATTATCTAATAATATAAATAAATATCCCAGACAGAATATAAAGCTTGTAATAACCCAGGAATATTTTTTATAATTTTTCAGAATAATTAAAACAGAAAACTAAAGCAGAAATTAAATAAATTCTAAAACAGAAAATTAAATAAATAATATTCTGCACTAAATTAATTACGAAAATAAATACTAAAATTATCCAAAATAATAATACTAATTTTCTAAACCTAAGAAAACCCTAAAAATATAAAAATAAAATTTAAAACCTAATTTACGAATTTATTTAACTAAAAACCTGCAGTAATTAAATTCAAGAATTAAATCTGAAAAATTATCAAATTAATTCCAAAAATTCTAAAATTTAATCACAGCAAACTAGGACTCTATCTAAACCCTAAAAGAAGATAAAACACAAAAATAACAAAAGAAACTATTTTTAAACTAATTTCTAACAAACTGACTCAAAAATAATAAAAACTGACAGAAAAATAATCTGAAAATTAAAATATATAAAGACTCAAAATTAAATTAAAATAAAATTACAAAGACTAAACTAAAATACTGATCTTTAGGGGGTTAATGAAATTGATAATAACAGACTATAACTTTATAAGTAAAAATTAATAAACTCAAGAAAATAACTAAAAGCAAACAAATAATTATCAAAGATATCAAATTTATAAAAACACTTAATATAATCTCTATCCACTATACAAATTATTATTTATCATTAACACACAAATTGATCTACCCATGAGCTAAACTGTAGAAGACAACCACTAGCGGATCTTCCCCGTTTTTCCTTAGATAATAGTTTACTTAGGACTAGCCCTAATATAAACCCTACTAATATTGATAACCCTAGCACTAGCACTAGAATTTAACCAAATTAGAGCATGAAGATTTAGAAAAACATCATCTAGCACCTAATAACCAATCTACTAGCAAATTGATTTAAGAAGGATCTATGATAATTTCCTAATTAAAAGAGATTGGTATGAGCCATCCATGATTAACTAGGGTGATACTAGCGTCTAAAAGATCAAGCAATTACGTACTTAAACCCTTTAAACTATCACATGAATTTATATAAAACTAAGTAGCGTGCACTTTAATTAATTAGACATAAATTCATAAACACTAAATACAAATTATCATAGAATCATGGATCGAATCAATAAGACAATAAAAATCGAAACTTTATTTCAAAATAAATAATTTAACATGGCTTCAAGTAGATTATACTAAGTATAAGAAAAACTACTCACACGTAATGTAATTTAAAACATGTAAACTAAATAAAACTAGCATCTTTAATATTAATCTAACAATAAAAATTCAATATTTTCTAATAAAAATTACAAAACTAAATTATACTACCGGTATTAGTTTCTTTGACCTGGAAGATGAAGAAGATGATGATGGATGGTAGCTGGTCGGGCAGCGGACAGCGGCAGACAGCAAGGAGCAGCAACAAGGAAACGTGAGGTGGGCTGGTGAACGTTAGGAGGCAACAGCTAGGGTGGCTGCTTGTGTGGGCTGGTGTGTGGCTGCCGTGGACAGCAAGGGAAGAAAGGGTGATTGTGTGTGTGGCTTCCTAGGTCTCCCTCTCCATGATGATAATAAGTAGTATATATAGGGTGAAAGAGTTAGGGTTTATTTCTCTTTCTTCTCTTCTAAGTTTCCTTTTCTATTCCAATTAGGATTTCCTAAAATATAATATCCTAAAATAAATATTTTATTACATATTATATTTATGGACCGACTTCATATATTTTCTTGGATGCTTGTCGGTAGCTAAAAATCCACTTTTAACGACTTTTCTTCTCTTCCCCACTTTATTCGATAATTACCTATAAATAGACAAAATAGAATAAATTAGATAAAATAAACTATATAATATAAACTAAATAACTACTAAAAATACGTATAAAATACGACTTAACACTCCCCTAAACAAGACAACAATTTTTCTAATATTCTCCCTCTTGCCTTTCAAAGAAAAACAAAAATAAGGAAGAATGTATCAAGCTAATACAATTGATGTTTGGAGGAAAAAAATTAAAAAAGAATTAGGATGGTGGATTTTGGGCGGTCCGAGTTGAGGCGGATGAGCTTGCAGGTGCGCCTGCGCTGGTATGCTTGTGATGATGTTGTAGATCCGGGTGGCGATAGCACTGGTATCTCTCGGAAGTGGCTCGGCTCGGAGTGGTCGACCCGAATTTGGTCGTCTAGAGGCTCATCCTCTTGGAATGTTGCAGAGCAGGTACTTCTTCCGGCTTGACTGCTGCGAACCGCCCAACATCCGCAAGGTCTTCCGACTCACTCAAACTACCGTCCGAGCTTATCGGTTCCGGTTGAGGAACAAGTAGCACCTTGTCCCTCGACTTCTTCCTTCTTCCTCCTCTCCTCTTCTTTATCTTCCTCCTTTTCCTCGTAAAGAGCTACTTCAGCCGCAACTTCTTCTTCTTCTTCTACTGCCTCTCTAGAAGGAGACTTAGCAGACGCTGAGGACTCTTCGGATGTGTCCGAGTTGTCCGGGTCTTGAGTGGCCTTCAATTGCCTCTCTCGGATGAGCTCAAGCATCTTCCGTTGCTCCTTAACCGGATTCTTCATTTCGAGGAGCACATCTTGTTGCTCTTGAATTTGAGATTGGGTCG
This sequence comes from Talinum fruticosum, assembly GCA_021018815.1. Classification (NCBI taxonomy): domain Eukaryota; kingdom Viridiplantae; phylum Streptophyta; class Magnoliopsida; order Caryophyllales; family Talinaceae; genus Talinum; species Talinum fruticosum. Next base: position 2,246,415 of record JAITYX010000012.1, read on the forward strand.
TTTTCTAGTTGATGGTCATGTTTTGAAGAACAAGTTTGAAGGAGCGGAGAGTGTCCTGGAATTCTGTAGACACGAAGTGAGCTTGGCTAGTAGTATGGTAGACAAGGCAGCGAACTGCTTGGAGAAGGGGACCCGAGGTGGAAGCACCGCCGGTGGAGGAGGGCGTGAAAGGTGAGTTAAATTCGAGGCGGAGAGGAAGGTTGCCTCGCTTCGAGCCGTGGACCCGGACACCGGGTTGGGTTTCCGGTACCGTATCCAAGAAGCTCTTTTTGCCAACAACGATGGCGGCCTCGGACACTTCGTTTGGGTCTAAGCGGAGGGGAACCTTGAATTGCTTAAAAACAGGGTAAGAAGGGCTCCGAAAGGAAGAGGGGTGGATTTCTTTCACTAAGCCGGCAAGATGGCCATCTACTCAATTATAGTGGAAAAGAGGTCTAAGTCGTAGCCCTCAAGAATGTCGAACAAAGCTTTGAGAATCTTTGAGTTGGGATTCTCTTTGCTTGGAATGATGAGAGAAGAAAGTACTCATCGGCAAGAAACACAGAAGTCTAGCCTCGGTCTTCATCTAAGTCACGGAAAAATTCTTGCGTGACTCGGGGACTTCCTTGGCATATTTTTCGAAGAGCTCATCAGCAACCTCGTTGAAGCGGATGGGGTTGCTGTTGAGAAAAATAGAAGAGACTTTGAAAAGATGATAGACGAGAGAGAGATTTATGCGTACCATAGTGTTGCGAACTCTTGAGGTGATGATCCCCTCGGAGCAAGAAAGGTTTGAGTAGAACTCAACAAGTTATATATGCTAGGTGGTTTTGATGAGTTTCAACCACGAAAAGGTTGTGGTTGGAAAGAACTTGTCATCTAACGTGAGATGTTGGGTGACTAGAATTTCGGAGGAGTTAGAAGGACCCTCTTGGTTCTTGATTCTTGGTTCTAGGCTTCTTTGTTGCAGACCTTAGAAAGTCCGAAGTAGAACCTCTCTTAGGCATGGTTGAGGTGTTTGAGAAGAAAGAGAGTGAACTCGAAGAAAGAGAGAGAGAGAGAGAGTGTACCGAGAGTGTTGAGAACGCTTGAGAGCTTAGATTGTGAGAGAAAATGCACGGGAGTTTAGGTTAGCGAGAGGGTAAAATAGCGAAATGAACGAAAAGGGATGCTATTTATAGCTAAAGGAATGTCCTTCGATATTCGTTCGACCCAAACCTCCAACAGTCGCCTCAAACCGGTGTATCCGTTATGCTCTCCAACGGTTAGAATTCTAGTGTTTGTCTCCCAACGGCTAGTTCACCGATTGATGCGCGTGGTAGAGAGAGAGAGAGAGAGAGAGAAAGAGAAATTTTAAAAGAAATATGAAATTCTCCACTAATCTAGAGATGATTTCGAAGTTTTTAGTCCAATTTTCTCAAAATTGAGTCCGACTCAAGCAAAGTTTCGAGTGACTTAGAAAGCACAAACAGATAATAATTCCTAGCTTAGTATCACTGGGTCAACTGAACTAATTGTTATTAAGACAAAGAAAGGAACGTGCAACACATAATCATGCAAGATAATTTCACTTAGTAAAGCACAAAATCATGCATTTATCATGCCAAGTTCATTCCTAATAAAACAAAACCGATCCTCACTAAGTGGCTTAGTAAAGATATCAGCTAATTGAAATTTTATAAGAATGAATTCAAGTTCAATATCACCTTTCTCGGAATGGTCTCTTAGAAAATGATACCCGACCTCAATATGCTTTGTCTTTGAGTGCTTGGACTGGATTCTTAGTGATGCTAATTGCACTCGATTGTCACACTTGATTGGAATTTATTTGAATGATAGTCCAAGGTCTTTCAAGTGTTGCTTGATCCATAGAATTTGAGCACGACATGCTCCAGCTGCAATGTACTCGGCTTTAGTTGTTGATAGAGCAACCGAGTTTTGCTTCTTTGAGTGCCAAGATATAAGGGATTGGCCCGTAAACCGGCATGCTCTCGAGGTGCTCTTTCTATCAATCTTGTATCTAGCATAGTCGGCATCCGAGTATCAAGTGAGGGCCAGTTTGAGTCTCTTGAGAACCATAGACCTAGATTCCGAATCCCTGCAAAATATCTAAAAATTCTCTTCACCGCAGTGAGATGTGATTCTTTTGGATTAGCTTGGAATCTTGCACATAGACATACACTAAACATAATGTCCGGCCTATTGGATGTGAGATATATCCAATCATACCTCGATAGAGTTTCGATCTACTCGCTTTACCTTTTTCGTCTGAGTCTAGTTTCATGCTGCTAATCATTGGTGTTGCTGCATGTTTTGCATCTTGAAGTTTGTATTTCTTCAAGCAATTCCTTGGTATACTTAGATTGATGGACACAAATTCCATCCTTTTCTTGTTTGATTTGTAGACGAAGAAAGAAATTGAGCTCTTCCATCATGCTCATTTGGAATTCCTGTCTCATTAACTCGAAAAATCTCGACAGAGATTTTCATTAGTGGCTCCAAAAATTATATCATCAACATAAATCTGAACAATAAGAAAGTCTTTCCCCTTGGTTTTTATGAAAAGGGTTTTATCAATCTGACCTCTTCTAAAATCATTTTCAACCAAGAAACTGCTCGAGTCTTTCATACCAAGCTCGGGAGCTTGTTTAAGACCATAAAGAGTCTTTTGCAACTTGAAAACATGATTTGGAAATTCAGAGTTTTCAAATCCGAGGGGTTGCTCAACATAAACTCGCCTCTTGAATGAAACCAATCGAAAAGCACATTTGACATCTATTTGATACAATTTAATATTCATGCATGATGTAAATGCCAGTAGGATTCTAATTGCTTCTATCCTAGCAATCGGTGCAAGGTTTCTTCACAATCAATTCCTTCTTCTTGATTGTAACCTTAAGCCACAAGTCTAGCCTTATTTCGACTACCAACCCACCCTCATCAAGTTTGTTCTTAAAAACCCATTTGATTCCTATGACTGGGTGGTTAGAATGTCGTTTAGTCAAAGTCCGGACTTGGTTTCTCTCAAATTGATTAAGTTCCTCTTGCATGGCCTCTACTCATTCAGGTTCATTTAGGGCCTCTAGTCATTTCTGGGTTCGAGTTAATGATATGAATGCAGTGAATGCACATAGATTTTGCAAAGAAGAGCGAGTTCTTACCCCACTTGTTGATGTCGGACAAGATGTTTTCGAGTGGGTGACTCGAAACATATTTGAATGATCTACCTGTTCTCTGGTTCACTAGATTTGTGGGTTGATGTTGATCTTCAGTGATCTGATTTGTTTGAGCTTGCTCATGTGTTTGGCCCTCAGCATTCCGAGCCGACTTCGTAGCCGGTTCGGTCCGAGTCATGATATTCTCGAGCTTCTTTCCTTTGACTGTCTCGAGCTCAGCTTGAGTAAGATCATCTTCATCTAGACCGAGTTTCAAATCCGAGAATGTTGACTCACTTGGTTTTCCCCGATCAATCTCATCAAACACGACGTGGATGCTTTCTTCCACTTTGTTAGTTCTTTTATTGAAAATGCGATAAGCTTTAATATAAGATGAATAACCAAGAAAGATACATTCATCCGACCGAGCATCAAACTTGGTCGAGTGATCCTTACCATTATTGTGAACATAGCACTTACATCCAAAGTGTTTGAAGTATGAGATGTTTGGTTTCTTTCGCTTGTAGAGTTCGTATGGAGTTTTCTTCAAAATGGGTCCGATGAGGCATCCGTTCGGTATGTATTTTGTCTGTGTTGATTGCCTCGACCCAAAAATAGTAAGGTAGATTGTGTTTAATCATCATTGTCCTTCCTATTTATTCAAGAGTTCTGTTCTTTCTCTCCACTACCCCATTCTGTTGAGGAGTTTTAGGTGCTGAGAAGTTGTGGGAGATACCATTCTTATCGCAGAACTCTGCAAATTCCGAGTAATCTAACTCCCTTCCATGGTCGGCTTGAATTCTTCTAATCTAAGTCTCGAGACTCTACTTGAATTTTCCTGTAGAGCTTGCTCGAACTCTTTGAAAGCTTCATTTTTGTGCTTAAGAAAACATACCCGGGTAAATCGTGAGTAGTCATCAACAATCACAAGTACATAAGATTTACCTCCGAGACTCTTTATAGGGATTTCACCACATAAATCCATATACAACATTTCAAGCACTTTGGATGTGAAAACAGTTTTCAGAGATTTGAAAGATGATCCGACTGTTTCCCTTTTGTGCATGCTTCACAAATTTTATCTTTCTTAAAAGCACAATTAGGTAAACCTCGACTAAACCATGAGATGCAAGCTTTTTGATAGTATGCATGCTAGCATGACCTAGTCTACGATGCCATGTCGAAGAATCATCATGCGGATATGCTTTTAAACAAGATAAATTTTGACTTGGATCGAAAGAGGAATAGTGTAGGTATTACCCGATCTCTTACCCGAAAGCTTAGTCTCTTTGGTGGTTGCATCGAAATATAGCAATTTGTCCGAGTGAATCTTACCTCTTGACCTTTGTCACACGATTGAGAGATGCTCGAGTAGATTGTACTTTAATCCCTTGACAAGATAGACTGGTCGACCGGGTTGTTTGCTTTTCTAATCTTGCCTATTCCAACTATCTTGCCTTTACTCGTCATCTCCAAAAGTGACTTTGCCTCCTTTGTAATCTTTCAACTCAAAAAGAGTCTTGAATCTCCCGACATGTGGCGTGAACATCCACTGTCTAGGTACCAATGACCTTTTGTCCTTTTATGAGTTACATACAAGTCGAAACACACACTAAACCTTCTCACTTCCTCTAATGAACCCAAGTAACTCCCTTTAGTGTGATCCTTTTCGAGGAAGAAGACTCTTGGGAACCCAGATTTGAATTACTTTGGGTTTGGTCCGATTCTCGAGTCTTCCTTTTAAAAACCGAGTTTGTGTCTCTTTCTTTTGAAAATCTTTTCTTTTATAAACGGGTGGAGAATGTTTTCTCCTATAAATTGATATGGGCTCAATCCTCCTTTCATTTTTATGAATAGGACCATGCTCAGCCTTCATGAACTTTACAGGTCTAGAATCCTTTTTGAAAAGATCCGAGTAGGAATTAGATTCCTCCTCTTCGTTAAAACCAAATCCTTCCCTTCTAAAGGAGACACATTGAGAGCCTAGAAGCATGTTAAGGTTTCTCCGATCTTGAGTAAATTTCAAAACAAGCTTTTGAGACTCATTGAGCTTTTGTTTTAGATGCTTTTCTCTTCGAGTGTCTCGGACTCGGTCTCATTAGCTTGAGTTCTAGTCTTGAGTTCTCTTAGAGTAAGTCTCAGCTTTTCCAATTCATTTTTCAAATCAATGCTCTTAGAAGTAAGAGACTTAAGTTGTTCTTTGAATTGAGAAGAATTAGAATTGGACTTTTCTTCCAAAGTGTAAATATATTTAGAAAAATCAACTTTGGAGAACTTGAGGAAGTATTCAATTACCTCCCGAGGATTTGTCTCCTCGATGTCCGAATTGTCAAAGTCCGACTCGGATTCGGCTTCTCAATTTGCTAGTGCCATCGGACACTTTGAGGCGTTAGAATCTTCATCTTCTTCGGATGAGTCTTCACCACTCCACGTGGCCATCATAGCCTTCTTCTTCTTTCTGTTCCTCTTTCTCCTTGGACAGTCTTTGACTATGTGATCTTTGTTGCCACATTCAAAATAGCCGAGTTCTTAGTTGAAGATAACTTTGAAGGGGAGGAATGTTTACCTTTTCTGTCCTTCTTATTTTTCTTGTAGAACTCTTCCCTTGGCCTCTTCTCCCATTTCTTGTGCTTCATCATTCTTTTGAAGCCTCAAGCAATGAGTGCCATGGGATCTTCTTTAGAATATGAGGAACTCAGATTTTCTCCTCTCGCTTTCGAGGCTTTCGGTGCAATATTCTTTTTGGTGCCGACCTCGGCATCCTCTTCCTCCGGATGGATTTCATGGGTAATTAACTTCCCAATCGGTTCGTCCGGCTTTAGTTGAGAGAGATTCTTAGCTTCCTCAACGGCTATCACCTTGGAACCCCATCTTCTCTTGGGTAGACTTAAAATTTTTGTACATATTTCTTCATGGGAAATCTTTCTACCCGGAGATTTGAGATTGTTTGTAATCTCGGTGAAGCGTATAAACATCCGAGTGATGTTTTCTTCGGCTCCATCTTGAATAGCTCATATTTGTGAAGATATTGACTTATCTTTGATTGTCTCACTTGGCTTGTTCCTTCATATATGTTGACAAGAGTGTGCTACACATCTTTAGCCGTGTCACAAGTCGACACTCTGTTGTATTCTTCTGCGCTGATGGCACACATCGGAATGTTCATCGCTTTAAAGTTCTTTATGAACTTTTCGACTCTTCAATGGTGTACTTAAACTTTGCTTTAGGCACAGGTCTTGTATCTTCCATCTTCATTGGAATGTAATTGCCTTCTTGTATGATGTTCCAAACATCTTCATCATTGTCCAAGTAGAAAGCATTCCATTAGCTTCTTCCAGAGTGCATGAAATTTGATCCTTTGAACTTAGGTGGTCTGCTGGAAGATCTTCCTTCATCAAACTCTTCATTGTTCCGAGCCATCCGATCTTTAGACCTTTGGATTGCTAGATCCTTTTTGAAAGGCTAGGCTCGATACCAATTGAAGGTTTGCTCTTGGAGAGTCTTAGTCACCCTAGAGGGGGTGAATAGGGTGATGGCGAAATTTTAACAAACTTGAAAGATTTAAGCTTGAAAAGAGTACTCAAGACAATCCGAGTCTAGATTGGACTCGAAAACTCGTAAACTCGGATATATGTGGAAACCCCCTTGGGGTAGAAAACCACGGACGAGTGCTAGTCCAAGCAGAGAAGTCAAATACACTATTTTGAATCCACAAAATACATTAGACTAACTCAACCAGAATTGCTCCCTTAAATAATTCCTTACAGAGTTTTCCTAGACTCGAAATTCCCTTATCCGATCTAGTGCTTCCTAACCGAGGTAACCTTTATACTTAGGGACAAATGAGCTGAATTAACCCTTACAGCTCGGTCAAAGGACCTTACTCGTAAAGTAAGAAGAGTATGTAACCGATTACAAGACTTTACAGACTTAGAAAATATAAATTACAAGTCGGGAGTTATAAATAGAAGATTGGGTATGAATACAATGACTTTTTCTTAAGTAATGTGTTTCAACAATAATTCCAACGAATCTTCAAGTCTTGAGAGGTGGCTTCTATTTATAGATGACCAAGCAGATTAGCCGTTGTGACTAATTTACGAACAAGTAAGTCCTTTGTGACCGTTGTAACGGTTTTTCGAATCGCTCGAAAAGATCCGTTGAGATGTGAACGTTGTGCAACGGCTCTTGACTCCTAAGGGTGCTCCAATCAACTGGTGTTGTCTCGAAAAGTAGGGTGGAAACTACCGTTTAGCTTAGCGTTGAAGTTTTCCAGTTTCGGAAACAAACAACCCCGACATAACATCCGAGCCTTATTCGAAGTAGAAAAGCCTTGTCTGCTGGTGATTGACGAGCTTGAAGCCGGTTACTTTTGTAATTCAAAAATAAGATGACCTCGTTTGGATAACCTACAAAAGTAAATAATTTTAGTTCTCAAAGTATAAAATACTTTGGTCCAAGATTAGGCACAAATAATAATTTAATTAAGATAATTAAGTGTATGATTATCTCCGACCTAGAAGAGTGGAATTTTCCGAGTCTAATATTCATTATACTTAAATTCCATTAGAGTCGATCCTAAGAAAGATCAATTTATAAGAGTTAAAACATTAGAGTATACGTACTTGATCCGGACAAATAATTCTCAAACAAACATACTCGACTTAGAAAGATGAATTAATGTCTGTAATTCACTTTACTTCGAATATGCAGATCGAACTCATATAAGAAGTGTTAGAGAGATTATTTGAACATGCGATAAATCCGAGTGATGTCCGAGTGACTCGAAACATCAATGTGAGAAGATAGACAAGAACGTGTGTTCCGAGTCGATCGGAATCGAATGAAAACTTAAATAGAAGTTTCTATGGTACTCGGAATGACTTGTAATCAAAACTTAGGAGGGATGAGGTTTGTACCTGAGTTTTTATGGAGTACTAAGAATGATCTAGATTCGGAGTTTGAGTCTTGAAATCGGAAGAACCGTTACAATGACTAGTGAAAACTTCGTCCAAAACCAAGATCGAACGGTCACTCTGCCTGGTTGGCTATAAATAAAAGCCACCTTACAAGACTAGAAGATGGATGAACATTATTGCCGAACACATTACTTGAGATGAAATTATTATTCTCACTTTTACTCAATCTTCTATTTACAACCCCAAGTCCGTATTTAATAGTTTCGAGTTATAAAGAAAGTCTTGTAATCGGTCACATTTTTTTCTTAGTTTCGAGTAAGGTCCTTTGACTGAGCTGTAAAGGTTAACTCAGCTTAGTTGTCCTTAATTGTAAAGGTTGCCTTAATTAGGAAGTATTAGATCGGATAAGGGAACTTCGAGTCTAGGAAAATATTGTAAGGAATTATTTAAGGGAGCAATTCGGTAGAGTCAACCCTTGTATTTTGTTGATTCAAAATAGTGGATTTGACTTGGTGCTTGGATTAGCACTCGTCCGTGGTTTTCTACCCAAGGAGGGTCTCTACGTAAATCTGTGTTCCACTTTTCTAAGTCCAATCTAGACTCAAAATCTGCTGTTTAGATGATTTGTTGGAAAAATAATTTAATTTTCTTCATCACCCTATTCACCCCCTCTAGGGTGACTTAGACTCTCCACGAGCAAACCTTCGGTTTCTTTCGGAGAACTATTGTCATAGGTTGAGTTATAACCTTTTGACGATGATTCTTTCAAAGAACCGTCGTCATAGGTCACATTTGATGACGATTCTTCCATTGAACCGTTATCAAACGTCTCTCCGGATACAATCTAAAAACCCAAGAACCGAAATCTGCTGTTTCCACGCCCACTTCATCTACTATTTACTCTTGGTCTTATCGCTCTTCACAGTTCCCTCTTGTCCACATTCACAACAAATCTAGATTTGCTCGGAGTAAATTTTGTCGCTGGTAAGTTATCCTCGTCATTGTACCTCTTGCTAACTCGTTTCATTTTTCTCACTCTTTCCTCTCGTCTCTCTATGTTGTAGTTGTCCTCTCTTGCTCATTCTCACTCGCTGGTCTGTCTTTGTGTTTCGCCGTCAAGCCTCTCGCTCACTCTCGCCGTTGTCCTCGTTCTTACGGTATGAATCTCTATCCTTTCTTATTTTTCTTTTTAAGTTATTTACAAGATTTATATAGTTAAATGTTGAATGTATTTGAGGCAATTATGTGAATGTTGAGATTGTGGGTAATGTTTGAGATTGTTGAATTGTTGAATCATTTATTAAGAATGTGGGTAACATTTTTTTAGTTTATTAAGTTGGAAATTCGTGAAATGTTTGAGATTTTGAGAAATGGGTTGAGGAATTTAGGATTTTAACTAATACAGGAAAATAGAATGATAGTTAATGATGGTAAATCGAAAAAGTATAGTCAAATTTGTTTAGGGTTCAGGGAAATAGAAAAATAATTTGGATATAGGGTCATCCCCAAAACTTGTCATAAAGATAAATTTGTATCCAAATTTGTTTGTTTTGGTGAGGTGATGTTGGGGTGGACTCGTTTATCCAATTATCGAAATTGGTATCCAAATATGGTTAGAGTTTAGAGAAATAAAAATATTTATGATTTAGGGTTTAAGGAAATAGAAAAATTTGTGGTTTAGGGTTTAAGGATCAAAAGGGAGAAAGCATAAAGGTGAAAATGTAAAAATTGGAAAGGTATTTGGATATAGGGATCTTCCCAAATACTTGTCATAAAGATAAATTTGTTATGAAATTTGTTTGTTTTGATGAGTTGATGTTGGGGTGGACTAATTTATCCAATTATCTAAATTTTCAGTTTCCTTTTTTGTTGCAAGTTTATTATATTATACATGATCGTAAACTAGAGTACATAATTTTTAAAAGTTTACATAATGCATAAGACAATAACGAATATTAATGAAATGTTATGGCCATCCATTTAGTTTGTTTTAACTACCCCATGACATAACTAGATTCGGAGTTCCCATAACCCTTATTGTCTTTAGCAATTAGGCCGGGTTCACTAAGTAAGACATAGAGTCTATCTACAGTATGGTTCGATCCACGAAGAATAGGAAGATGAGTAAAGGATTCATCGGAGAAAAATGTGATAAATAATAGGGAATTATTACTAGTTTTGTGATTGTTTATCACCTTTTTATTTGATGAATCCTTTACTCTTCTTTCCTTTCTTCGTGGATCGACCCAAGCTGTAAATAGACTTTATGTCTTGTCTTATGAATCCAATCTCATTGTTAAAGATAGCAAAGGTTATGGGAATTCCGGTTCTATGTCTTGGAGTCGCTAAACCGAATTGAATGGATATGGCCTCAACATTTTATTCATATTTAATTATGCTATGCATTATGTAAAACTTTAAAAAAAATCATGTCTAGTTTATTATAAATGTATAATACATCAAAATTGGAAGCAAAAGGAATATATATATATATATATATATATATATATATATATATATTATATACGTAAACAATCCCCTTACACAACGAATAGAGGGAAAAGAGTTATGTGTATATGAATCAAAACTTTACCGTAAGTAAGCGGGTAATTGATCGATGCCTTCCTAATGAGAAATGAATACATATTTATAGTAAAACAAAATGAATAATCGTCGCACACTTGGACGGTTGAGAGTCTTGATTGAAATGGAATCTTGATCTTCCGACAATGTTGAATTATTGGAACAGTCTTGATTAGACTAAAAGTATGAATAGTGAATCGTCATATCTTGATCGAGTCTTGAACAGCTTCTTGCCAGGTAGAAAGTCCGAACAGGAGCAAAGATTCTTCCGACAAAAACTTTAAGTGAATAGTAATTTGAATAGTAAAATCCACTATGAAAAGTCACATGGATTTTGACAAACTTTTGCATAATTGCTTTATTTGACAGAATGGTACTCGGCGTCAATCACATGGCAATAGTGACCATTACAGATCATATCTTCTTGATACTCGTGACTCTAAATAGTAAGTGAATAGTAATATCCACTTCCTTCCCGGGTCATTTTGAGAGGTGAAACGAGAAATTTCACCGAAGCAAAATACCGAAAACCCGCACAAAAACGTTAGTAAAAATTTTATTTTATTTTATTTTATTTTTTGAATACCCTTAACGGGTTATACATCGTAAGGATCCCGGGCATTCGGCCCATCAAAAGGATCGTAATCGGATTGAATTTCCTCATCGAACCAATGCTTGGTTCTTTGAGAAGTAGTTGTTGATGCTTGTTTTTGAGTAACATAATCTCCTTTTTGAGTAATTGGATCTCATCATCGTGAGCCTTATCATTGCCTTTTGAGTTTGTTTCTTTCTTTTGTGGAGTAGACGGTCGTTGGTTGAGTAGGTGGGGCTGTCTTTATTCCTAAAGCAGCTTTGGAATTAAATCGTTCCCACCATTTGATCTTGAATTCTCGAACTAATGAATAAGATGTCTGAAGGTTTGTAGTACTTGGGTAATTGAGAATGACCAACAAAGGATCCATGGGAATCCATATTTTATATGGGATAAGGTGTGAAGATGGAATTGGCTAAATTATTCTTGAGAGCTGGAAGAGCCTTGAAGGAATTCTCTTGTTAAAAAATCAGGTAGAGAATTATTTTCTCCTTTAATAAATTCTATATCAAAATCAAAACAGGATAAAATTGCTTGCCAACGAGCAAATATTTGTTTGGAAACAAGATTTTGAACATCTTTGGTAATAATTTCTTTTGCTGATTTACAATCAATGCGAAGAAGGAATTTTTTATTAAATAAATCATCTTGAAATTTTGAAACGCATAAAACAATTGATAAAACTTCCTTTTTAATAGTTGAATAATTTTTTTGTGTTAGATTCCGATTCCCGAATGGTACCTAACTAATTGAGTTTGTTTGGAAGTTGTAGACATTTTTTGTTTTAATATACCACCATATCCTAATTCGGATGCGTCTCGTTTCAACTATCATGAATGCATCTCGGATGTGGAATACCTAGACATGGTAAAGATTTAACTTTCTGTTTGAGAAGGCGTACTACTTGAGTATGTTCATCCGACCATGGTGGTGGGTTTTTGCGTAATCTTTTGTAAAGAGGCCGACAGATTTGCCTTAACTTTGGAAAGAAATCGGCCACATAATTAAGACATCCTAAAAACCTCTGTAGTTGAGTTTTATTAATTAATTTGTCCGGAAATTTGTCTCGCAAATTCAATGGCCCTAGTAATTGGTTTAATAGTTCCTTGATAAATATCATGTCCTAAAAATCTTATTTTAGTTTGGAATAGTTTGATTTTAGGTGCGTAAACAACTAAACCATTTTTCTTGATTATATGTAAAAAGTTTGCGAGATGTTTGAAATGTTGTTCAATACTATTTGAATAAACTAGAACATCATCAATATAAACTATTGTAAATTGAGTGTAAGGATTAAAAATATCATTCATAATATGTTGAAATTCCGAAGGAGCATTTTTTAAGCCAAAAGGCATTACGTTCCATTCATAATGCCCGAAAGGAACAAGTAAAGGCTGTTTTATAACGATCTTGATTAGCTATTTGGACTTGCCAAAAGCCACTTTTCATATCGAATTTTGAAAATATTTTTGCTTCATAAAGTCTATTGAGTAAATCTCGTTTATTAGGAATGGGATACCTAATCCATTGTAAAACTTTATTTAAAGGTTTATAATTAATAACTAGGCGAGGAACTCCTCGTTCCTTTTCTGCTTGATTATTGACATAGAAGGCCGCACGACTCCAAGGAGACTTAGAAGGCCTTATTAAGTTTTTATCTAAAAGTGATTGAATTTCTTTTTACGTAATTCTAAAAGTTCTTTATTCATTTGAATAGGTCGAGCTTTAGTAGGGATTTTATTTTCTGAAAATTCTTTTTCATAGGGAAGCGTGACAACATGCCTTTTTCTTTCCCAAAAGCATTGGGGAGATCAGAGCATACTTCTTTATGGAAAAGATTTTGTAATTCTTTTATTTTGTTTTGGACAGAAAGATTTTGTAGTCTTTCCTCAATTCGTCTATAAGTAATTTCTTTTTGAAGAAAACTAATTTGCTGCTTTTTTCTATCAATAAAATTTATTTGTTTAATTATAGTAGACTCCTGGAGTAAGGATAGATCTTTTGCGCGAATAGGAGAGATGAATTTGAAAGAAATAATTTTTCCTAAAATTTCGTATGTATACCAATTTGGTCAACTTTGAAAGGATATATTTGAGTAATAAAAGGAGTACCTAAAATGACTTCTTGACCTATATCTTTAACAAGGATAAAAGTATTTTTAAAACAATATCCTTGATTACAAATATAAGACATTTGATATCTTGTATTTGAATTTGTAATGCCATTCCATTAGCACTATGGAGTCGTTCTTTAGTTTTTTCATAATAAATTGATGGAATTAAACCTTCTTTAATACAATTTTGATCTGCTCCACTATCAAGTAAAGCAATAGTATTGAACTCATAATTATCATTAATCTTTAGAGTAATATAAATATACCACTTTGATAATTTATATGATTAATTGTTGAGATAAATAGTTGATTAGAAGAACTTGGAGTATCTTCATTAATAATTGGACCTTTTGATTTATTTTCTATTATTGAAAGTTTTGTTTCTAACTCTAAGTCTTTAGTTTTACTTTAAGTTTTTGTCGAAAGAATCTTTGCTCCTGTTCAAACTTTCTACCCGGCAAGAAGCTGTTCAAGATTGATCAAGATATGACAACTCACTATTCATACTTTTAGTCTAATCAAGACTGTTCCAATAATTCAACATTGTCGGAAGATCAAGATTCCATTTCAATCAAGACTCTCAACCGTCCAAGTGTGCGACGATTATTCATTTTGTTTTACTATAAATATGTATTCATTTCTCATTAGGAAGGCATCGATCAATTACTCGCTTACTTACGAAGCAAACACTTGCCTTCTATCCCTACTCCTAAAACACTCATTGTATCCAACCTCTCTCAGAGAGCACTATCCAATCTTGTATCAATTTTCAAATATCAATCAAAGTAAGTTTTGATTCATTATCTTTTAAATTTCAATTACTTTAATTGTTTTCAATTTCCTGATTTCAATCTTTTGTTTTAGAAAAATCAATTTGTTAAATTAATTTGTCCCCCTGCTTCCCGCTACTCCACCACAAACAGTACCTCTAGCTTCGTCCCCAAGCTCTAGTCCGGTCCTGTCCCTAATTGGTATCGAGCCAAGTCCGCCTATTTTGTTGTTGCACCGTAAGGCCTAGCGTTGGTCAGCCGTTGGTCAGCCCCATGTTATCCGTTGGTCAGCCGTGTGAGGTGGTCCCGGTAGAGGGTGGTCCCGGTAGTGTGTGTGCGTAATTATCGACAAAGTAGTCAAGCTTAAGCTGTGATGGCCTCTTGGATACGAGATCATCTAGGTTTAGGAACTAGCAAGAGTACTAATGTGGTCAATAGCGGAGAAGTTAGCTGCCAAGTTGATTTCTCAAATTGGTCTATTCCAAAACAAAAGATAGAAACCATTTACCAAATAGGTAAGTTTGATTTCAATACTGATTTCTCTATTAAAGATCATGAAGAAACCTTCATCTTAGATGAAGAGTTTCAAACCATCAAATTATTATCCAATATTTCTATAAATAAATATAAAGAAAAATATAGATATATTCATTTTGGTATGATTCAAATAGCACTCAAGCCATTAACAAGATTAGGATTAGATTGTCCTATCTTTATGGCACTTAGAGATAATAGATTAATTAGATATCAAGATTCTTTATTAGCTATGATTCAAACTAATACCTGTAATGGTCCAATATATTTCAATGGGTGTCCAAACTTTTCAGTAGATCTCGAATGATCCGTGGATTATGGATACCTTAATATTAGATATTCATATGCAAAGTAATTCAAAGGTATTATTTAGAGAATTATCAAGAAATTTTGCTATTACTTATAGAATTTATTTCAAGCTTTTATCATCTCAATTAAACCCAAAATGTTTATTAAAGCCATCTTTGGATGAAACAATATTATTAAAAATTGAGTCAGAAAATACTTCAAGCTTTACTCCTAAGTTATTAAAGTGGAATGAAATAACCATTCCCCAAGAGTTTATTATTCAAAACATTAGACCTCCTAGGAATATTGCTCAAAAGAACATTCAACAAGTTATTGAAGAGCCTGATGGCAGAGTACTAATAAGATTCAACTCTATTAATGAAAGATCTTTTTCTTCAAGACTTTCGTGAGAAAAGAGATCTTCCTAGATCTTCCTTTTCTATGCCTTCAAGATCTACTAATTATGATTATCTGAGAGATAATCAAGTTGATAATTCAACTCCTTCTTCCTCATAGATTTATTACAAATCACCAATAGCTGAGCCGCTTGATGAAACCAGTTCATCAATAGGTTCTCCTACTCATTCAGCTTATACAACCTCCTTCTTATTCTTCAATTAATGTTATTACAGGGTCTTTTACAATAAATAAAGATTATTTAAGAAAAGATTTTGATTCCATAGAAAATAGAGATAAAAACAATGGTTTTTATCTCATTTCGATCTCAAAGCCCAATCTTTTATTAGGCAAGAATGGTATTCACTAATGGAAAGATTAGGATGCAATATCCGATTCTTTACATGGTGGACTATCTTTGCTCAAGAACATAAATTACCAGATCCCCTTGGTATTAAAGAAATCAATACTAATATTGATCTTAGCAAGAAATGGACATTAAAAAATGGAGAAATTGTTGTAACAATAACTCCTCCTAAGAAAGAGATTTTGATCCCTACGGATCAAGGTCATATTCCAGCTTCTCCCTTCAAAATAGGAAGAAATAACCCGGATAACTCTCAAGTAGAGTTTGATGGTTTGAAACTCTTCATCTAAGCTGAAGGTTTCTGAGTTATTTTGATGATAAATCTTTTTAATGTCATCTAACTCTACTTGAGAGTTATCTCGGGTTATTTCTCCCTATATCCAAGAATAAGAAGGAGGTTTGAAATGGAATCTTGATCTTCCGACAATGTTGAATTATTGGAACAGTCTTGATTAGACTAAAAGTATGAATAGTGAGTTGTCAATATATATATATATATATATATATATATAAAGAGAATTTAAACACACTACAAAAAGTAAGAACTTATAACCTTTTTTGGATATAGGGATCTCCCCATATACTTGTCATAAAGATAACTTTGTTATCGAATTTGTTTATTTTGATGAATTGATGTTGAGGTGGACTAATTTATACAATTATCTAAATATTTGGTTTCCTTTTTGGTTGCAAATTTGTTGTGTTATACATGATTGTAAACTAGAGGCCATGATTTTTTTGAAAGTTTACGTAATTCATAAGACAATAATGAAATATGAATGAAATGTTGAGGCCACCGTTTAATTTGCTTGAACGACCTAAGACATAATAGGAACCATAGTTTCTTGTTGTATTTAACAATGAGGTTGGGTTTACAAGAAAAAACATGATGTGTACATGCAGCTCGGATCGTTCCACAAAGAAGGGGAGAGGGGTAGAGGAGTCAAATGGAACATTGTTTATCAACTTTGTTTTCATTTGACTCCTCTACCCATTCTCCCCTTCTTCGTGGAACGACCTATGTTACATGTACACTCCATGTTTTGTCTTGTAAAACTGACCTCATTGTTAATCACAACAAGGAAATTCTGGTTCGTGATATGTCTTCGGTTGTTAAAGGAAATTAAATAGATGACCTCAACATTTTATTCATATTTAATTGTCTTATGTATTATGTAAAACTTCAAAAAAAAATCATGTCTAATTTATGATAAATGTATAATACATCATAATTGGAAGCAAAAAGGAAACCATATATTATATATACATATATTTTTGTATTTTAAAAAAAGAGAAATTTAAATACTATAAGAAAATAACAAGTTACAACAATGGTTCGTGTTAGGAATATACTAAGTAACATTATCTATTTTGTTTTTCATATAATTTGATAAATGGCATGCTTAATTGCGTATAATTGTGCTTATTTTTCTTACCAATCTATACTTTTTATAAAATTATCGTATGCATTTCATAAGCTTAAAGAACTCGTTCAAAAATATGTACATAACAAGTTATCATAGGTTGCGGTACTTGCATAAATGTGCGTATAGCGCTTAGGATATTAGCTTGGTATGTATATGTTTTTGAATTATCCATGTTGGACAGTTTGAGAATAATATGATAATAGGTTGTGTAGCTATTATAATCTTATCATAAATTTGACAAGATATCACGGTGCTCATTTCCCGTCTCGTTCTTCGGGTGCAATTATGATGACGATGGGTTTGATATGTGTATCTTTGCTTATGTTACCATACAATTAAGTAAGGATATACACATTAGCCACTTTGTATCTTTGCTTATTTTACCATACAATTAAGTAAGGATATACACATTAGCCACTTCGTTTTCGTATGTTGTACTTGAAGGATTAAGGGAAAAGGCTATCGAAATTTTGTCAAATGTATGATAAGAGTTCGCTACACAGTCTAGGGTCATATTATTCTTGAATGGGTTTAGGACCATCTATCCCTGCAGAATGATCTTAGGCTCATGTCACATATTATTTGCGCTTAAGTATGTATTTCTCGAACTATATGTGGTGAATTGCTTCTCGTGTTTATGGGTAAGGTATGGATCGAGCGTGGGTTTATAACGATTGGAGGAGTATGGAATATCGTGGTGGTGTTAACAAGTTTCTAGAGATTTTCATCGAACATGCAACCAAATTCGGAGAACAGATCCATATTTTGTCCGTGTTTAAGGTGTTTTAACTCCTCAAGATTTCTCCCTAAGGTTGTAAAAGGCCATCTATATTGACATGCATTTGACACAACTTATAAGGTGTAGGTATGGCATGGGGAATAGGAGTCTGTAAATAATGGTGTACGAGAGGAAGATGAAGGGTATGATGAAAATGAAGCCAACAAGCATGGAATTAGAAGATCGGCGTGAAGATCCGGTTCATGGAGTAGAACGTGAATTAGTTGATCAACCACATGTATTGGAACAATTGTTAGCTGATTCGAAGAAGCCTTTTTACCCGGGTGTGATAAATATACCCCGTTTGTCGGTTGTGTTGAGGTTGATGAACTTGAAAATGGCTAATGGATGGAGCGACAAAAGTTTCACGGACTTGCTTAGTGGTTTTCAAAGATATACTCACGTAAGGTAATGTCCTTCCCAGTCGTACATATGAGGCTAAGAGGATGTTGTGTCCTATGGGCATGGGGTATAAGAAGATACATGCCTGCCTCTAACGATTGCATATTGTATCGAAAAGAACATGCACATAGACACGAATGTCCTAAACGTGGTGTACCTAAATACAAAATGAAAAACATCGATGAAGAGAGTGTTGAGGGACCTCTCGTAAAGGTGTTGTGGTACTTGCCGATAATACCAAGGTTTAAGCACTTGAAGTGCAATTGATACAAAGAACTTGACGTGGCATGCCGACGCAAGAGTCCGTGATGACAAGCTACGTCACCCGCCGATTCTCCTCAATGGAAGAAGATCAATTCATTGTTACCGAAATTGGTTGGGAGCCACGGAATCTACGTTTGGGTCTTTGTACGGACGGAATAAACCCCCATGGTGACCTCAGTAGCAAGCGCAATAGTTGGACCGTCCTTTTGGTTATCTACAAGCTACCATCGTCGTTGTGTTTGAAGTGCAAGTACATTATGTTGTCCATGCTCATTTATGGGCCTAAATAGCCAGGAAATGATATAGATATGTACTTGGCACCTCTTATTGAAGATTTCAAGTCGTTGTGGGATGAAGGTGTGTCGGTTTATAATGCATACCGTAAAGAGTAATTTACATTGTGAACTATGATCTTCATCACAATCAATGACTTCCCCATATACGGAAACTAGTTTGGATACACCGTCAAAGGCCATAAGGCATGCTCTATTTGTGTAGAAGGTACTTGCTCCTATCAACTTAAGCACGGAAAAAAGACAGACCTATCTAAGACACCGAAAGTTTCTTCCCTTTTCCCATCAATATCGTAAGAAAAAGAAGGCTTTCAATGGTAAAATCGAGATGGATTATGCTCCAACTCCATTAACAGGACATCAAATATATGACCAAGTCAAGGATCTTAATGTGGAGTTCGACAAGCCATACATATGTCAATCCGAAAATAGTGTGTAGAAAAAGAGATCAATATTTTTGATCTTCCATATTGGAAAGAGTTGTATGTGAGACATAGTCTTGATGTAATGCATATAGAGAAAAACATCTATGAAAGTCTCATTGGCACTCTTTTGAACATACCAGGGAAGACCAAGGACGGAGAGAAAGCACGACTCGATATGCGTGAAATGGGGAATACGGAAGGGGAAGAGAACATATTTGCCTCCGGCATCTTACACATTGAGTAGAAGGGAAAAACAACGTTTGCGTGAGACCTTGAAGAAACTCAAAGTGCCACAAGGGTATTCTTCAAACATCGGTAGACTTGCTTTGATGTCCGATTATAGACTAATCGGTCTTAAATCTCACGATTGTCATGCTTTGATGTAGCAAATAATGCCGCTTGCTATCCGAGCCATGATGCCGAAACATGTCGGATAATCGATCACAAGACTTTGCTTCTTCTTCAATGCTATAAGCAAGCAAAGTCGTTGATTTGGAGAAAATGAATGATCTTTAGTGCGACGTGATTGTTACATTGTGCCAATTTGAGATGTACTTCCCACCTTCCTTTTTTGATATCATGGTTCACCTAATTGTCCATTTGGTGAGAGAAGTGTGATGCTATGGCCCAGCTTTTTTACCGATGGATGTACCCTTTTGAACGTTTTATGAAAATTCTCAAAAGGTATGTTAGAAATCAGCATCGACCGGAAGCGTGCATTGTTGAGGCATACACAACCGAGGAGTATGTCGAGTTCCGCTATGAATATTACCCCTAAATGGAAGTTGTTGGTATTCCAAAACATCGATTTATGGGGAAGATCGATGGGCGGGAAACTGGGCCGACAATTCTAACAATTAGTGGGGATATGAGGGATCAAGCACATCTTTATATTCTACAAAATAGCGATGAAGTGCAGCTGTCCATTAATGAGCACAAATCCCTCATAAGGAGATAATACCAAGGAAAAATGAGACATGGGTCCGACCCATTATAATCGCACATTTATTAACTAGTTAAGAGATAGAGTCATCACTAGCCAATTAGAAGAATCACAAGAACATATCTCAAAAACACTAGTAAGCTTGGCTAGAGCGCCGCAGCTTGAAAGTCATATCTTACTATGGGTATGACATCAATGGGTACTCTTTCTACACAAAGAACCAGGACAATAGGAGCACTCGTGCAAAATAGTTGGGTCAAATTGGAGGCTCATGCACTTCATGTTTCCAGCTCCAAGGACAAAAATCCTGTTGTAGCTAAAATGTTATATTACTGAGTCATTGAGGAGATATGGGAGCTAGATTATGTTGACTTCCGTGAGCTCATTTTTCGGTGCAAATGGGTTCACAATAACAACAAGTGTCCGAGTTGATGAGATGGGATTCACGATGGTCGATCTCACAAGAGAAGGGCCTAAAGGGGATCAATTCGTTTATGACATCCCAAGCAAGACAAGTGTTCTACGTTAACGATAATAGGCCGCAAACGCACGATGTGTGGTTGTAGCTAGCCAAGGTCGATCCCACAAGGACTCGATCTAGCAACGCACTAAACTAGTCCTCTACTCAATTGCTAAGTAAATCAGATTTTTGATTGGTTGTTTCTCTCAACTAGTTCTAAATATTAAAATCAAGGAAAATTATCTAAGTTTAAATCAATTGATAAAAACATCTAGGGATTTTCTTTCCTAACAATGAGTTTGGTTATTAAAACATAATTTGTGCAATCATTCTTTCAAATGAATCAAGGATCAATAATCACAAAATTCTACCGCTTTTCGATGCTTAATAGAATTGCTCTAATTAACCTAACAAACAACTTTCGTATGCTTTTCAAGTTAATTAAAGTTAAAAAATTTCAAATTATCAAAGTGATCCCCTAATTTAATAATCTTTTCTCAAATTTCATAAACTAAGTAGAGTGGTTGGTTGTCGGATTATTCAATTTCACCTTTCAAGTACATGATAAATTAATCTCTAATCACAAGTATGCTAGGCCTTCAAAACACTCATAAGCTTGAAAAACACAACCATCTATTGATTCGTAATCGGAATTCAAGCACAAATTATGAAAGCATAATAAAAAACAGTGTTTCGGATTACAAATCCCTAGATAAACTAAAGGTACTCACACATGATTATGGAAAAATTAATAAAAATCCAATACATGGAAATCAAACCTCGAACAAGTAAAAAGAAGACGTAGGTTGATAGACTTGAAAAACTCCACTTGAATCTCTCGTCTTCAAATAGAAATCCCACAATCTGTTTCAAACTTCTTCTTCCATCTTCAAATGTATTTTGTTTGATGTGGATGAATGAAGGTAGGATAACCGCAATGGATAAGTGATGGATGAACATAGGAATGGAGACCTCGAAAACAGATCGAAAATCAGCTTAAATCAGCCATTATGAGGCAATCAAAGGCCGAAACTATCAAAATCAAAGCGTCTCTGCAGAATTTACATCCAACATGGGCCGTGTCCGCCGACACGGGCTGCTCGTGTTGGCTGCCGGATCATCAAAACTGGATGGAAATGCTGAAAACGGGCCGTGTCAACAGACATAGCCCACTCGTGCTCAATGCAAAGGCACTGGGCAAGCTCACCTCCAACACGGGCCGTGTCAATGGACACGGGTAGCCCGTGTTGGTTGCTAGAAGTGCAATCTTCGAGGAATCAAGGGGAACGACCGCTTTGATCGCAAAGTTGGACCGTGTTGGTCTTCTTAATGCTTGAAACACTCACTAGTCTCGGGAATATTTGGTATTGGTGATCAAATTTGCACAATCATCTCAAAACACCAAAACATAAGAGTGAAATAAAAAATGGAGTATAAACACACTCCAATTAACCGAATTTGAAAAAGAAAAGCATCAAAATTCCTAAGAAACTAATGCATTTCATGCACTTATCAAATTCCCCATGCTTGAACCAAATCTTTTCACAATCGACGAAAAGAAGATTTTCAAAAAGACCATAAAGACAAACTTGATCAACCATCCAAATCATCACTTAAACAATTCACAAGTGGCACATGTAGAATAATGGAGCTAGAAAGACCGGTAGAACCTCACTTTGGAAATGTGAAAACATTCCACTCATGTGTTTAGGCTCATACAAGGTTCACTCAATCTCTCTCACAATCATGCAAACTACCATAAGCTTGGTAGAATTCTTTATTCGCCACCATTAAATTGTAACATGTAACATGACAATCAAGAGGACTTCATATGGTTGTAATGGGGCTTAGGTAATGAGTAAGAAAGGGATATTGTACATTTTGGGAAAAATGAGAAGCTAAAAAGCCAATTAGTAAGGAGCTTCGACACTCTAACTAACAAAAACACATAATACACCTCATCACATCTAATCTCTAACTTTGACAAATACTTTAGACAATGAGCTTATCTAATAAAGATCAAACTGAATATTCCAAAATGCCAAACATTTTATTGATTACTTCTTTTTTCCTTTTTTTTATTTCATTTTTTTCTTTCTGAAGCTTTTCTTGATTTTCTCTTTCTTTTTTTTTCTATGCTTGGCATTAGGAATTTCTAACAAATCAAAAAGCTCATTTAACATCAAAGTACTCATCCTTACAACCAAGAGGGGAAATCATCTCATACTCAATACAAATAAACCCCTCAACTCAACAAAAGATCCAAACCATCACCAATTACATTAAAGACCCCAAAACGACCCAACAACATGAGTAAGAAGCTCCACTAGACTTGGCTTAGGTAATAGGTTATGTGTTTGGTCAAGGGCTAGTTAAGAGGGCTCAAAACAAAAGAAATAGACTGTTAGGCTCAAAAGGCTATCAAAGGGTCAATAACATGTAACAAGGTGGCAATTTGGCTATTACGACTCAAAAATCCAAAGAATGCCTCAATCATTTTGTCAAAAAGCATGCACACATGTGATTTTGAAGAGAATTCAAACAAGTTCTAGAAATGGAATCATGGAAGAGAATCACACATGAAGAAAACATGAGACTAATTGTAATGTTTATTCTTTTTAAGGCTCAAAAATCTCACATGGTCTCTACCACAATCTCAACTAGCTTAAAGAGTTTCACACACCAACACTTTTTGTCAAGGAATCAAGGGGAATCAACTTCATCCATCAAATATGGTCAAAATCGTGAAGTTCAAAACCTGGTTTTCAAAAATTTCTTCACTTAGGGCTATGCATTGAAATCATTCTTCATTGAAAACTTATTTGGCCTCAAAGGAATCATCATTGGAAGTTCATCTCATTTTTTAAATGTTTTAGTTTTTTTATATACAAGTCTATATGATGCAACCTAAATGCTCTAGATGCAATCCTAAAATGTTTTTTCTTTTCAATGTTTTTCAAATTTTTTTCTTTCTTTTCAAAGTTTTTCAATTTTTTAAAAAATTTTTGTTATCAAATGCAAAACTACATGCTAAATGCTCAAATAAAACATGCTCTAACCTAAATGAAATGCAACTATACATTATTCAACAACTAATGGCAGCTTAAGTAAGCAAATTCCCCCATGCTTGGATACAACATTGTCCACATTGCAAGCACAATCAATAAAAGGAGATGGGGGAGAACAAAATATCACTCAAATGGAGGGGGAGAAGGAGGGGATTAGGGTTACCCCGGGAGATATGCCAATCATGTCGAGCAATCGAACATTGACTCATCATAAGCATATAATGGTTCCGATTAGCAAGCATGTCACGAAGTTCGCTTTGGGCATTTTGTATAGTCTCACACTCTGAATGAACATAATTTCGAAGAGAGACATGTTCGAGTGGATATACTCCCTAAGTGAGGCTAGCTCGGATCTAAGAGCAAGTGTGCTCGGAATGCACATAATCTCCGAAGGAGAGCTGCTCTTAATGGATAACAGTGAGAAGTGAATGCACGGATGCATCAACATTAGGCTCATTATGCTAAGAGGGCGAGGGAAGAGAAGAGGAAAAGGCACCCACATCAGTAGGGGGTGGAGGGCGAGGGAAGTCATCCTCACCGAGCAAAAACATGAGATTAGTAGCATCCCTAAGGGATGTATGCTTAGGACAAAGGAGACGCAACATACGGTTATGAGGATATAACCGACGAAACCCTCGTGAAATTATATAGAACATGCCCATACCTGTTAAAGCCTCAATATCAATTCTTTTAGACCCTCGCACCCTATCATCATTGTGCTCATCTGGGTTCCAACCTAAAACTACAAGCAATTGCGAGTAACTAATCCCTCAATTACAATCGACCTCGGGTACTAGTAGCAACATTAGCAAATTGCTCGGGCTAAATAAGCCCTAGGATTAAACTCGGATGCATCTCCCGTCCATATCACATACAAGCAAAATAATTCGGAGAGACGCATATTATTGCCACTATCATCCCTCCCAAACAGACTATGCCCCGAAACTCGATCTATGTATCAAAGACAAGGGTTCCTAAGAGCTGTCACCTTAGTTGAACTAGGATGATAGTCTTGTTCACTAAAAATAGAGTTCAAAAATTGTATCGCAGTTGAAATGATCGAGAACTAAACGGTATCCAAATCCTATATCTCTAGGTAGGGTAAATAAACCACTAAACTCACTAAGAGTAAGTTCACGGTATTCCTCTAACGAGCGAAAGGAAACTAAGCCATGCTCGGTGTAAGGACCACACCCAATTTCAATAGTAAGTGTGCTTACAAATTCCAAAGTTAAGCTCCTATAGGTCCCTAATCGAATATTCACAAAATTTAACAAACCACAACGTTCAACCATCCAAAGGAAATCCTCAAGCAAACTCAATTTTTCTAAACTAACCTCATTATAGGAACAGGTTGCAACAATTTCACGATTAATCAATGAAGAATAGCGTGCAACATGCTCGGGATTAGTCAAGTAAAGTGGGTTGTTTGGGTTACCTATGTTTCCGGAATTCGTACATTCCGGGTAGAGGACGAGTGACTGGGGCCTGGGCTGCCGAGCTCGGTCGGGAGGACTCCCTTGAGATGTCTCATGCCTTTTCGATTCCATTGGAGCAAAACTTGAAACCCGAAACTAGGAGAAAGAGCAGAAATTTGTGGGTGGAATGGGTAAAGAAAGGGGGAGATTTTTGTGGGAGTAGAAGAATGAGAGTGGTCGAAAAATGGAATAGGGAGGACGGAGAACGAGAAAAGTGAGACTGCAGACATCGGCGTGTAGCGGACGAGAGGTGCTAGCGACTCGTGTTTTTGTAGAGAAGAACCCGAAAAACTCGGGTAGAGAGAGAGAGAGAGAGAGAGGAGCAGGAGAGTGAGGGTCGAAAACAGGATGAAGGTGGCGGAGACGATGCCGGAGTAGCAGATCAGCGACGATCGCGGGCGAGCGATGAGATTGAAGCAGAGAAACCGCGAGCGAGAGAAAAGGGAAGAGTGAGAGCGAGGGTGAAATCGAAGAAGAAGAAGAACAGATATGGTGAGTGAGGTCACAAAATTTGGACTTTCGGAGAGATTTGGGAGAGAGAAGATATAGAATGGAGTGGAGTTGGAGGTTGGCTATGGAGGATTTAGGGCACGAAGGAAAGCAAGAAGGTAGCAGGACACAAATTTGTGAGGGAGGAAAGAGAAACTTAGGCTCAAAAGAGAAGCTCGCGCTAAACTTACCGCCGACACGGGCTGCCCGTGTCTGGCCATCTGGCTGAATTTCGTAGTCAACTTCGTAGGAACCGCGGCTGCCCGGGCCCGCCGAGCTTCCCCACTTTGTGTCGGGTCTCTCTCTTTTTAAGGATTGATTTTGAAAATTGTTTTAGAAAGTCGATTTTGGAATGTGGGGATGAACCTTTTATTAAGATTTCGAATTTTATTAAATTTGATTTAAAGCAAATTAGGCAAAGTTTGGATGGAGGTTTTATAAAATATTTTATTTTGTTAATTATGTTTAGAATTCCCGAGATCTTATTTTCTCATTAAGGAATAAATAAAACTAGGGTTTTGGTCCCGCCGTGAGGCTTTAGGGTTAGATTGGTATGAAAACACCAATTTGGATTGAAGCCTCACTTGCCGACCACCCAAGTATAAGCGGTAGCTCGTGCCGAGCGGAGGCGTGCACCGGCCGAGGCAGGGGCTGATGGAGTCGGCTTCAGCCTTTGCCCTGTTAGGCAAATCCGTAACCTCGCCTACTGTTCTCGCAACCGTAAAACAACGAGATGCAAATTTGAATAGAACAAAGCATAAAATAAGGGAGTCGTTAGTAAGGTTTTAGGAAAGAAAAACTAACAAAAACAAAAATAAAAATTCTCTCTCGATCTTAGTATGGGAAAACTAAGACCGAAAAGGCTAAAAATGACTCCATTGGTCTTTGAACCGAGAATCGAATTCGGGGTGAGGGTACGAAACATAGGGACAAACCCTTTCGTTTCGCCCATCCGAAGACGACCATTACTAGTTCGAGTAGTGAATGAAAATGATGTAAAACAAACAAGTAAACAACATGCAAAGAGAAATTAAAAGCAACCAAACATAATAAAGAAAGCGATAAAGAAAGCGGTAAAGAATGCGATAAAGAAAAAAAAACGAGAAATAAAAGAATTACATCGGTCGGGGAGGAATTAAAAAGATCGATTACATCTCTTAAACCACAATACGGAAAGCGATAAAAAGCATGAAAATAAATGAACCATTTGAAGGCTGAATGATTGCCCTCAAGTTGTCCCACTTCGCTAATCTGGATCTCCACACTGGATCTCTCGATGCAACGGCGATAAATAAAAGAAAAAGGCTTGTTTTTGTGAGATATGTGCATAGGGTATGGTAATGATCAGTTGAATAAATGCCCAAAGATAAGAATAATTGAATATTCTTGATGGGACCAAACCCGGCTCGGAATCCAAACAGGGGGTTTGCTTTAGGCTTCGAGTGGCATATGGGGGTGGGAAGCTTGGATGTGGTGGTTAGTGGGTAAGATGGATGAGTTGGAATGGAAGAATGGAAGGGAAAAGGAAAGGATAAGTTGGTAGTTGGGTTTGGAAGGAAGGATTTTACTCTTTCCTCTCGTAAACCAGCCTACCTATAATAAGGTAACAAGATAAAACCATACCGACCAAGAAAATTGATTCACTCCGTGTTCTCTAAGATAGTATGGGGCAGCTTAGACAGCCGATTCACTCTGTGCTCTCTAAGACCTAGAAGAACACCACTTGGTTGCCAACCAAGATACAACAACCAGAGATTTGGTAGAAAGTCGATTCACTCTACACTTTCCGAGTTTGAAACACACTCACAACTCGTATCACAAAGGGGGTTTTTTTATTCATGAAAAGTTATTCAAGTACATGGGTGGGAAGACCTTTTATAATGAGCCTTTCCCACCAAAAGTAGCTTTCCTAGTCAGTAAGAAAATGGTTGAGACTAATCATAATTAATTAACACTAATTGTAGGGATTATTCTTAACTCGCATGTGAAAAGCTAAAACTGCAAGTTGCTCCGCTATCGATACCGATTGAGCGAGTCTTTTGGACCAATGATAACTCTGCTCTCCATCTTGGTAAGTTGCAATAGGTTGAGAAGACTGGAAAAGACTTAACACTCCTCTTGAAGAAATGTTATTGGACCGTCCAAAAGAGTAGGTTTGCAGCCTCAAGAACTAGCCTTGCAAGTGGCCAGCTTTGAGACTCGTAAATACCGTAATTCTTCGGACTCCTAATAGTTCTTCCTTGCTGTCTTCCATCTTTAGAGATGAAGGAGGGTGGCAATGTCCTTTCTCGACCGGGTCGAACTACTCTTAACTCTGTAAGTAGAAGGAGTAGTACCCTACTAGCAACTAATAAATAACATAAATTGTCCATCAAACTAGATTACTACGAACCAAAAATGTTCAGGTAAATGAGTGAAAATAGGGTAAGTCCGAGTGACGGTAAGTTTGAGTGCATACCATTGTGATAAAGTTGGGGTGAAGGATCTCTGTTGGGTATTGTTCCAGTGCCTAGCGTAACCGTGCCAAGAGTCTTCTCGCACGTATTGGGCTTGTGAGTTTGAGTTCGGGGTGGCTCTCCTGCCGACTTAAGAATTGTTATTGGCAGAGACTCCTGTTCTAACAACACTCGGATGATGGAATGTTTCCATCGTTCCTTCCTTCCTCGAAAGAGTTTGTCCTCAAACTCGGCAACTCCTCATCCTCATCAAGATAGGCTTTAAGGTCAGCAACATTCAATGTGGCCGAGACCCCATACTCTCCAGGTAGGTCTATCTTGTAGGCATTAGGACCTACTTGTTCAAGTACTTCAAAGGGCTCGTCCGAACTTGGTAGCAACTTAGATTTCCTCTTAGAGGAAACCTCTCTTTCCTCATGTGTATCTAGAAAAGATCACTAGGTTGGAATTGGACCTCCTTTACGTGTCGATGCATAGGACTTGGCCACGATATTTGATTTCTCAATTCTCTGCTCTACTTTATTGTGGATGTCTTTTATCTCTTTTTCCCTCTGTTCACCTTCCCAACTCGTACCTGGTAGGGGTAGGGATAGGGATTAAATCAAATGGAGTGAGAGGTTTCTGGCCATAAACTACCTGAAAAGGAGATCGATCCGTGACTTTGCTTGGTGTTCTAATGTAGGCAAACTCAGCATGTGGTAACAACTCATCCCATTCTTTGATGTTTTTCTTTATCGGAACTCTAAGCAAGGTGCCAAGAGTTATGTTGGCCGCTTCGTCTCGTCCATCGGTTTGAGGATGGCAAGTTGTGCTCGAACTTGAGGGTGGTTCCCATGTTCCTCCATAAGGTAACCCGAAGTGACTCAAAAATTTAGAGTCCCGATCCGAGACCATGCTCTTGGGGATCCCATGTAGCCTAACAATCTCCTTAAAATACAAGTTAGCCACTCGAGATGCATCAAAAGTAGTATGATAGGGAATAAAATGAGCCATTTTTGAAAACTTGTCTATAACTACCATTATTGAGTCTTTGGATCTCTAAGTCCACGGTAGGCCGCTGATGAAATCAAGGCTGACATCTTCCGATGGTCCTTTGGGAACTGGTAAAGGCATGTACAATCCTTGAGTTATCGAGTGGCTTTTGGCTAGCCGACAAGTAGCGCACCTCTTAATGTATTGTTCAATATCTCGGGCCATTTTGGGCCGAAATAGTGCTCTTTCATTATACTTGTTATTTTCTCGAGCTCTAAAATGCCCGAGTAAGAGATCCTTCGTGTAGCTCTTGAATCAACAGCTCTTTATATCCTCCTCGAGGAATACACGACTTGGTACCCTTGAACAAGTAATCCTTATCTACAATAAATTCCCCAAAAGGGTGTGTACAACATTTCTCAAAAATATCTTTCAAATCTACATCATTTATATGCCGAGCCTTAATTAACCGAAAACCAACCACATGAGAGTCAAGTACGGAAAGTAACAAGTATCTTCTGGACAAAGCATCAGCTCCTTTGTTCAAATGACCTACTTTATGCTTGATTTGGAAGTATAAAGATTACAGATACTCGACCCACTTGGCATGCCCGGGGTCGAGTTTGTGATGACCTTTGATAGACTTTAGAGCCTCATGATATGAGTGGAGTATGAACTCGGAACCAATGAGATAGTGTCTCCAATGTTCCGAGCCCTAATGATGGCATAGAACTCTTTATCATACGTGGCGTACCTTCTCCCGTTGTCATTTAGCTTCTTAGTAAAGTAAGCCACGAGTCTACTTTCCCGAGTCAGCAGTGCTCCTATGCCAACTCTAGAGGCATCACATTCCACCTCGAACAACTTAGTGAAATCTAGCAGGGTCGAATCGGGGCGAAGTAAGCCTCACCTTCATCCCCTATAAGGCTTTCCGAGCTACGTTTGTCCATTTGAACGCCTTTTGAAGACTCAAATTTTGCAGGTATATCATTCTAAGTACCATCAAGGAATCAGGTACGAGACTTTATCTCTTGTAAGTTTTGATTACAAGTCATTCTGAGTGGTTTAGAAACTTTTCGAGTGATTTAGAATCTTTTCTAAGTGTTATAGATACTATTGCATATGTTTTCTCTTGACTCGATTGACTCAGAAAGCATGTTGTTGCCTATCATTTCACACATAGTTCCGAGTCACTCGGATAACACTCGGACTTATCGCATGTTCAAATGTTTGCTCTAATGTGCATAAACTCGGTCCGACTTTGTATTCTAAGTTTGATTGAATTATAGTGTTAATTCAACCTTTTAAGTCAGCATGTTTCGTTTGAACTGTGCTTGTCTAGATCAAGTCTCATTACTCGATATTCCCTAATCGACTTGTTTTACTTCTAGACTGACTCAAATGGAATTTGAGTGTAATGGATATTAGACTCGGAAAATTCCACTCTTTTAGGACGCAGATAATTAGGCACTTAATTATCTTAATTAAAATTATATATGTGTCTAATCTTGGACCAAAGTATTTTATACTTTGAGAACCAAAATTGATTTACTTTTGTAGGTTATCTAAACGAGCTTATCCTATTTTTGAATTACAAAAGTAACCGGGTTCAAAATGTCAAATCACCACGAGACAAGGCTTTTTCTACTTCGACCAAGGCCCGGACATCGTGTCGGGGTTGTCTATTTCCAAACCGGAAATCTACAACGCCTAGCTCAACGGTGGTTTCCACCCTATTTTCTAGACACCACCAGTGGATTGGGACATCCAAAGGAGTCAAGACCCATTGCCCAACGTTCACACCTGAACGGATATTTTCCGAGTCACTCGAAAAACCATTGCAACGGTCACAAAGGACTTCTAATCGAAGATAGACACAACGGCTAATCTGTCCGGTCATCTATAAATAGAAGCCACTTCACAAGACAAGAAGATCGCTGAACCTATTTGCTGAAATTATCTCTCTCTGTGTAATTCTCATTCAATCTTCTACTTACAACTCCAACTTTGTACTTAACATCCTTCGAGTTGTAAGGTCTTGTAATCGATCACAAACACTTATTCTTACGTTTTGAGTAAGGTCCCTTGACTGAGCTGTAAGGGTTAACTCAGCTTAATTGTCCCTAACTGTAAAGGTTACCTCGGTTAGGAAGTACTAAATCGGATAAGGGAACTTCGAGTCTAGGAAAATCTTGTAAGGAATTGTCTAAGGGAGCAATTCTGGTTGAGTCTTTCTACTGTATTTTGTGGATTCAAAATAGTGGATTTGACTTGGTGCTTGGATTAGCACCGACCGTGGTTTTCTCGCCGCAGGAGGGTTTCCACGTACTTTCCGAGTTAACACTTTTCCGAGTCCAATCTAGACTCGGACTATTTTAAAGTCGGTTTCGCATTTTAATCTTCCAAGTCCTTGGTCAAATTTCCTCATCACCCTATTCACCCCCTTTAGGGTGACTTAGTCTCTCCAAGAGCAAACCTTCAATTGGTATCAAAGCCTAGCCTTTTAGAAAGGATCTAACCATCCAAAGGTCTAAAGATTAAATAGCTCGGAATAATGGAGAGTTTGAAGAAGTAAGATCTTCCAGCAGACCACCAAAGGTCAAAGGTTCTAACTTCGTGCATTAAAAGAAGCTCATAGAATGTTTTCAGCTAGATCACGATGAAGATGTCCGGAACATCATACAAGTAGGCAACTACATTCCAATGAAGATGGAAGAAACAAGACTCATACCCAAAGCAAAGGTCGAGTACACCACCGAGGAAGCGTAAAAGTTCAAAAAGAACTTCAAGGCGATGAACATCTTAATGTGCTCCATCAGCTCGGAAGAGTACAACCGAGTGTCAACTTGTGACACAGACCAAACAAGTGTGGGACACGCTTGTCAACACCTATGAAGGCACAAGCCAAGTCGGACAAGCAAAGATAAGCCATTATCTTCACAAGTACGGAGCCGAAGAGAACATCACTAAGATGGAGACAGAAGATAACATCACTCGGATGTTCATCCGCTTCACCGAGATTACTAACAATCTCAAATCTCTGGGTAGAAAGATTTCCCACTAGGAAATGTGCGGAAAGATACTCGAAGTCTACCCAAGAGAAGATGGGGTCCTAAGGTGACAGCCATCAAAGAGGCTCGTAACTTGTCCTTACTAAAGCCGAGACGAACTCATTAGGAAGCTACTCACTCATGAGATCCACCTTGAAGAGGAGGATGCAGAGGTCGAGCACTAGAAAGAACATCGCACCGAAGGCCTAAGAAAATAGAGAAGGAAATCCGAGTTCCTCCGACTCAAAAAGGATCCAATGGCACTTATCGCCGGAGGCTTCAAAAAAATGATGAAGCACAAGAGATGGGATAAGAAGCCAAGAGAAGAGTTCTACAAGAAAGACAAGAAGGATAGAAAAGGTAAACATTCTTTCCCTTCAAAGTTATCTTTAATTAAGAACTCCGGCTGTTTTGAATGTGGCAAGCAAGGAACACATAGTTAAAGACTCGTCCCGGGAGGAAGAGGGACAGAAAGAAGAAACAGAGCTATGATGGCCACATGGAGTGATGAAGACTCATCGGAAGATAATGAGGACTCAGATGATTCAAAGTGTCCGATGGCACTCTCGGACTCGAAGCTGAATCGAGTCGGACTCGGATCACTCGGACAGTGAGGAAACAAATCCTCGGGAGGTAATTGAATACTTCCTCAAGTTTTCTAAAGTTGATTTAGCCAAATATATTTATACTTTGGAAGAAAAGTCTAATTCCGATTCCTCTCGGTTTAAAGAACAACTTGAGTCTCGTTACTTTTGAGAGCATCTCTTTGAAAAATGAATGAGAAAAGACTAGTGCTCAATCTAATGAGATTGAGTCCGAGTTACTCAGAAGAGAAATGAAGCAAGAGCTCAATGAGTCTCAAGAGCTTATTTTAAAATTTACTCAAGGTCGAAAAACCTTTACATGCTCTTAGGGTCTCAATGTGTCTCCTTC
Source organism: Talinum fruticosum (assembly GCA_021018815.1). NCBI lineage: Eukaryota > Viridiplantae > Streptophyta > Magnoliopsida > Caryophyllales > Talinaceae > Talinum > Talinum fruticosum. The sequence continues at coordinate 2,279,549 of JAITYX010000012.1, forward strand.
AGAAAAGAAGGACTTGGTTTTAATAAAGAGGAGGAATCAAATTCCTACTCGGAGCTTTTCAAAAAGGATTCGAGAACTGTGAAGTTCGGGAAGGCTGAGCATGGTCCCATTCGTAAGAATGAAAGGAGGACCGAGCCCGGGCCAGCTTACAGGAGAAAACTCTCTCCTCCTGTTTATAAAAGGAAAGAGTTTCAAAAGAAAGAGATACGGACTCAGTTTTCTAAAAGAAAGACTTAGAATCTGACCAAACCCAAAGTTATTCAAATCTGGGTTCCCAAAAGTCTTCTTCCTCGAAAAGGACCACAGTAAAGGAAGTTACTGGGTTCGTTAGAGGAAGTGAGAAAGGTTAGTTTGTTTCTGACTTGCAGGTGGCTCAGAAAAGAATAAAAGGGCATTGGTGATGTGTAGTGGGAGGCGGAAGCAAAAGGAAGCAAAACCGCAAGAAAACCAAGCTGGCCAGAATAGGACCTGCAGGTGCGGTTCTGGGGAAAAGGGTGAAAGGAGGGGTAAATGATGGAGTTTTTGGACGAAATTTGGTGGAAGGTTAGTTAACTGGTTGGGGAAGGTTGTGGTAAAATTTGGGCAGCATCCAAGGTCGGGAGCACCTTGAGCCAAACGCAAACAGAAAGCCTCACTGGGTGGTTGTCCAGAATGAGGTTCTTTGTTTGTTTTTGGTGCTGGGGATGGAGTTCTTCTTGGATTGAGCTGAGATTTGGAGGGAATGGACTCAACTCATGTAAGATGAAGTGTATGAAATTTGGGAAAGAGATGATTCGTGGATTGGGAGATATGGTTGATGGAAGTCGCTGGATAGAACCTGGATTCTGGCTTGGATACAGAAACACCACCAAGCTGAATCAAGGGGCACTCTTAAACGGTCCGGATACAGAAACACCACCGGGGCTTAAGAGACTCAAAAGACACCACCAAGCTTGCCAAGGCTCGGATACAGCAATGAGGATTTAAAAGGTTGAGAAATCCATCTCACAAGAGCAAAGCTCAAATTCATATATTCATCAAAAAGTTACTTTACAAGGAGTGTGCATGCTGAATATATAGACCCGCCATTACAACTAACCATGCTGAAAATTGAAATTAACAAAGCTGAAAATTAAAGCAAAACAAAATGCTAACTAACTAGATGCTTTCCTCCTCTCCAAGTTAAGCTTGGATAAATTCTAGCCAAGTATTTGGGAATTGGGAACATGTGGCCATTGTTTGATTTCCCTTGGGCAAGCATCTAGTAACCACCTTCCTCCACTATAGTTAGTGGTTCTAGAATGCTCTTCATTTAGGCTACTCTTGGTCTTCTATTATGCACATGATCTTAAGCCTTGGTCCCTTGGTCCGCCTTGATTTATTTATATGCAAGGGAAATAAAATGTAACACTTGAAACATCTCCACACGTCTAGACATGGCCGAACTTAACATAGCTTTAACAAGGAAGATTTTAGGCATGGCTGGATAAGCTCTTCTTGACTAATCTTCTTTAAACACTTAATTATGCACATAAGATCATCTCGGCCTTTTAGCCTCCGCGCTCGGCTTGCACCAAGCGGCTAAACCTTAAGCATCTCCGGTTGTTCATAGAATAGTCAAGCTCTTCCGGTTGAACTTTAAGCACACATGACTTTTCGTAATGAACATTTATTCAGCTCAAATCACAAGGCCGGTCACTTTCCATCAATTGGTACCTGGACAGTGGATGCTCACATCACATGTCGGAAATCCAAGACTCTTTTATGAGTTAGAAGAGTATAAGGGAGGCAAAGTCACATTTGGAGATGACAGCAAGGACAAGATAATTGGGATAGGCAAGATTGGAAAAGGAAACGATCCGGTCAGCCCAATATATCTTTTCAAGGGATTAAAGTACAATATACTTAGCATCTCTCAATCGTGTGATAAAGGTCAAGAGGTAAGATTCACTCGGACCAACTGTTATATTTCCGATGATACTACCAAGGAGACCAAGCTCTCGGTAAGAGTTCGAGTAACACCTACACTATTCCTCTTTCTAACCCAAGTCAGAATTTACCTTGCTTAAAAGCATCTCTACATGATGATTCATGGACATGGCATCGTAGATTAGGTCATATTAGCATGCATACTATTAAGAAGCTTGCTTCTCATGGTTTAGTTAGAGGATTGCCTAATTTTACATTTAAGAAAGATAAAATCTATAAAGCATGCACAAAAGGGAAATAGGTCAAATCATCTTTCGAATCTCTCAAAACTGTTTCCACATCCAAAGTGCTTGAATTGTTGCATATGGATTTATGTGGTGAAATCCTCGTCAAGAGTCTCGGAGGTAAATCATATGTGCTTGTGATTATTGATGACTACTCACGATTTACCTAGGTTTGTTTTCTTAAGCACAAAAACGAAGCATTCAAAGAGTTCAGCAAGCTCTCGCAGAAAATCCAAGTTGAGTCTCGGACTCGGATCCAGAGAATTTGAACCGGCCATGGAAGGGAGTTCGACTACTCGGAATTTGCAAAGTTTTGTGATAAGAATGACATCTCCCACAACTTCTTACCACCAAGAACTCCTCAACAAAATGCAGTAGTGGAGAGAAAGAACCGGACTCTTGAAGAAATAGGAAGGACAATGATGATTGAACATGATCTACCCTACTATTTCTAGGCCGAGGCAATCAACACAACAAACTACACAATAAACGGATGCCTCATCGGACCAATCCTAAAGAAAACTCCATATGAACTCTACAAAGGGAAGAAACCTAACATTTCATACTTCAAACCCTTTGGGTGTAAGTGTTTTGTTCACAACAATGGTAAGGATCACTTGACCAAGTTTGATGCTCGGTCAGATGAAGGTATTTTTCTTGGTTATTCATCTCATAGCAAAGCATATCGTATTTTTAATAAAAGAACTAACAAAGTGGAAGAAAGCATCCACGTTTTTTTGATGAGATTGAACAGGAAAACCGAGTGAGTCAACATTCTCAGACACTGAAGCTCAGCAATGATGATGATCTTGGTGAAAATGAGCTCATCAAGAATCAAATCAAAGTCACTCGTAACGAAGTGACTCGGAATAACTCGACTCGAGAATGAGACAACTCGGAATGTTGAAGGTCAATAAGGTGAACCAGCTCACTCGGAACAGAATTCTGAAAATAAACCAATTCAACCTACAGATTTGGTGAACCAGAGAACAGTAGAGCATTCAAGTACGCTTCGAGCCACCCACTAGAAAACATGTTGTCCGATATCAACAAGTGGGGTAAGAACTCGTTCCTCTCTATAAAATCTATGTGCATTCACTGCATTCATTTCATTAACTCGAACCCAGAAATGTACTAGAAGCCCTAAATGAACTTGAATGGGTAAAGGCAATGCAAGAGGAACTCAATCAATTCGAAAGAAACCAAGTCCGGACTCGACCAAACGACCTTTCGACCACCCAATCATAGGAACCAAGTGGGTTTTCAAGAACAAACTGGATGAAGGTGGGTTGGTAATCGAAATAAGGCTAGACTTGTGGCTCAAGGTTACAATCAAGAAGAAGGAATTGATTATAGGGAAACCTTTGCATCCGTTGCCGAATTGAAGCTATTAGAATCCTATTGGCATTTGCATCTAGCATGAATATCAAATTTATCAAATGGATGTTAAATGTGTTTTTCTCAATGATTTCATTGAAGAGGAAGTCTATGTTGAGAAACTCCCTGGATTTGAAAACTCGTAATTTCCAAATCATGTTTTCAAATTGCAAAAAGCTCTCTATGGTCTTAAACAAGCTCCATAGCTTAGTTTGAAAGACTCGAACAATTTCTTGGTTGAAAATGATTTTAAAAGAGGTTAGATTGACAAGACTCTTTTTATAAAAACCAAGGAGAAAGACTTTCTTATTGCTCAGATCTATGTTGATGACATAATCTTTGGAGCTACTAATGAGATTCTTTGTTGAGATTTTTCCGAGTTAATGAGACAGAATTTCAAATGAGTATGATGGGAGAACTCAATTTGTTCCTTGGTCTACAAATCAAGCAAGACAAAGACGGGATCTATGTCCATCAATCAAAGTATACTAAGGACCGAAGAAGTACAAGCTTCAAGATGTGAAACATGCAACAACACCTATGAGTAGTAGCATAAAACTAGACTCGAAGAGAAAGGTAAAGCAAGTACATCGTAAAATCTATCGAGGTATGATTGAATCTTTGCTATATCTTACTTCTAGTAGGCCGGACATAATGTTTAGTGTATGTTTGTGTGCAAGATTTCAAGCTAATCCAAAAGAATCACATCTCAGTGCGGTGAAGAGAATATTCGGATATCTTGCAGGGACTCGGAATCTAGGTCTATGGTACTGTAGAGACTCGTAACTAACTCTTACCGGATACTCGGATGCCGACTATGCTGGATACAAAGTTGATAAAAAGAGCACCTCGAGAGCCTGCCAGCTTTCGGGTCAATCCCCGATATCTTGGCACTCAAAGAAGCAAAACTCAATAGCTCTATCAACTCGCTGAAGCCGAGTATATTGCAGCTGGAGCATGCTCGTGCTCAGATTTTATGGATCAAGCAACTCTTGAGAGATCTTGGACTTACATTCAAATCAATTCCAATCAAGTGTAACAATTAAAGTGCAACAAGCATCACCAAGAACCCAATTCAAGCACTCAAAGACAAAACATATTGAGGTCGGTATCATTTTCTAAGAGACCATTCTGAGAAAGGTGATATTAAACTTGAATTCATTCCTACCAAACTTCAATTAGTTAATATCTTTACTAAGCCACTTAGTGAGGATCAGCTTTTGCTTTATTAGGAATGAGCTTGGCATGATCACTGCATAATTATGTGCTTTTCTCGCGTGTGATTACATTGCATGATTATATGTTGTATGCTTTCTCTCTAATAGCCATTAGTTCGAGTTGAACCAGTGATACCGAGCTATGAGTTATTGTTTGTCTACGGTTTCGAGTCACCGAGTCGGACTCGGATTTTGAGAAAATGGACATCAAACTTCGAAATCATCTCTAGATCGATGGAGAATTTCAGGAATTTCTTTTAAAATCTTTTTTTCTCTCTCTCGCGCGCATCGATCGGACAACTAGCCATTGGGAGACAAACGTTGGAATTCTAACCGTTGGAGAGCAGAATAGTCACACCGGTCCGAGGCGACCGTTGAAGAGCCGGGTCGAACGTACCCTAAAGGATATCTCTTTATCTATAAATAGCATCTATTTTCCTTCATTACGCTACTTTACTCTTTACACACTCTCTCTCTTACTTACTTCAACTCGAACAAGCTTTTTACGTTCGAAGAAGATTTCATCACTCTCAATATAAGTGAAAGAAGTCTCAAGTAAGCACTGTCACTCTAAGCTCTCTCTTTCTACTCTTTCATTTTCTTTTTGCTCACTTTCGTCGAGCTATCTCTCTCTCTTTCCTCTCTCTCAAAAGTTCATCCCTCTCTCTTTTTCTTACAAACATGCCGAAAAGAGGTTTCCACCCCGATTTCCTTGGCTCGCCACCAAGAAACCTTGTACTAAAAGCCGGGAAGGCCACCTGCAATCCCTCCAAAATCATTGTCACCCAACATCTAACGTTGGATGACAAATTCTTCCCGACCACAAAGTTTTCGTGGTTGGCTCACATCAAATCAACGAGCGTTTACAATTTCCTCTGTTTCAACGAGTTCATATACCCGGAACTCGTTTCGAGTTTTATTCTAACCTCGTCTAGCTCCGAGGGCATCCTCACCTCTAGAATTCAAAACGTCACAATTTGCATCATTACCTCTATTCTCCACCGACTCTTCAATGTCTCTTCTCTTTTCCTCAACAGACAACCCCATACCTTTCAACGAGGTTGCTAATGAATTCTTCGAAAAATATGCTCGAAGAGTTTCCTGGGTCACGTAAAAACTTCTCCGTGACTCAACTCAAGTCGAAGCTCGTCTTACGTGCTTTCGCCGATGAGGACTTTCTTTTCTCAAGCATTCTAGCAAGGAGAACCATAACTCCAAGCATCTTAAAGCTCTTTACGACATCCTTGAGGGCTACAACGTAGACCTCTTTCCCGCTATAGTCGAGCAAATGGCAGCCGTGCCTGCTCGGACTCATACCAATAAGTCAACCCCAATTCCTTTCGGGGCTTTTCTCACTCTCATCTTCGAGCAATTCAAAGTCCCTATTCCCTCGGATCCTAACGCGGTTTTTGAGGCCGCCATTGTCATTGGCAAGAAAGAACTTCTTTGGTATGGATACCAAGAGATCCAACCGGGTGTCCGGGTCCATAGTTCGAACCGAGGCCTCCTTCTCCACCTTAGACTCAAACTTAATCCCTCTCTCTCTACCTTTTCCACCTGGTGGTGCCTCCACCTCGAGTGTTTCTCGGATTCTCTCTTCGCTTTGTCCACTCGCCATAATGGACAAGCTTTCCTCGGTGTCCACCGAACTCAAGGACACCCTCCGGTCATTCAAGACTGTTCTTGAGTCTATGACCATCAATAAGAAAACCGCTCAATCCCAAATCCGACGAGCAGCAAGACATGCTTCTTGAGATGAAAGCACTAGTCAAGGAACAGAAGGAGATGCTTAAGCTCCTCCAGGAAAGGCGCTCCAAGGTGGCTCAGGATCCGGTTGACTCGGATACTTCGGAAGAATCCTCGAGCTCGGCCACATCCCCTCTGCAGGGGAAGAAGAAGAAGAAGAAAAGAAGGAGAAGAAGCAGAGCTCGCGGCTGAGGCAGCTCCGTCCGAGGAGAAAGACAAAGGGGAGAAGAAAGTAGAAACGGGAGCCGAAGCGGCCGAGGGCCAAGGTGCTCCGTAACCCCAACCGGACGTGATTAGCTCAAACAGTGAGTCCGAGTGGGTCGAAGACCCTGCTGACCATGGTCGATCAACAGCAGAGCCAGGACCTCTCTCGGTCAAGTTCCGGGAGGATGAGCCTCCGGACGACTTAGTTCTGGGTTAGCCACTCGGAGCCGAGCCCATTCCGGAGATACTAGTGCTGCCCCGCCTCGTTCGTCTACATCTTCAAGATCTTATCAGCGAAGGCACACCGCACGTCCACCATCCTCGACTCGGACCGCTCCCTCCCTCCATCTTAGAAATTTTCTTCTTCTGTTTTCAATTTATTTTTTTTTGTCTAGACATACAAATTTGTATCCTCTTGATACATTCTTCCTCCTTTTGTTTTCTTTTTTTTTGCTGAAAGGTAAGGGGAGAATATTTAGAAATTTGTTGTCTTGTTTATGGGGAGCTTCTCTCACCCTCTTCCGTGTACATATTTGTTTTGAATATTAATGAAGTTTCGAGTGTCATGATTATTACTTTTTGAGTTACAATTATTTTTGAGTTTCAATTTCTTGCTCAGTAATTTTCTTTGCTCCGATTCAACAACTCAGCCTATCATTTCTCTGTTACTTTATTTTTTAAGCACTAATGCAATCTAAGCTTACTTGCTCGATAGAATCTAAGTTTCATTCACGTATATCACCGAGCTTATTTGCACTCGTTTATCCGACCTATGTCTTGAGAAAGAATGAAAAATCAAATCTATATCACTAACAAAGTTTCTATCTAAGTATGGAATGCCTTTCATAAAAAAGGGGAGATTGAAGACTTAGACTTTACAGGTATATCATTTTAAGTACCATCAAGGAATCAGTACAGACTTCATCTCTTGTAAGTTTTGATTACAAGTCATTCCGAGTGGTTTAGAAACTTTTCCGAGTGATTTAGAATCTTTTCCGAGTGTTACGGATACTATTGCATATGTTTTCTCTTGACTCTAACCGACTCGAAAGCATGTTGGTGCCTATCATTTCACACACACTTCGAGTCACTCGGACAACACTCAAACTTATCGCATGTTCAAATGTTTGCTCTAATGTGCATAAACTTTGGTCCGACTTTGTATTCTAAGTTTGATTGAATTACAGTGTTAATTTAACCTTCTAAGTCAGCATGTTTCGTTTGAACTCGTGCTTGTCTAGATCAAGTCTCATTACTCCGATATTCCCTAACCGACTTGTTTTACTTCTAGACTAACTCGGATGGAATTTGAGTATAATGGATATTAGACTTAGAAAATTCCACTCTTTTAGGACGCAGATAATTAGGCACTTAATTATCTTAATTAAAATTATATATGTGTCTAATCTTGGACCAAAGTATTTTATACTTTGAGAACCAAAATTGATTTACTTTTGTAGGTTATCTAAACGAGCTTATCCTATTTTTGAATTACAAAAGTAACCGGGTTCAAAATGTCAAATCACCAGCAGACAAGGCTTTTTCTACTTCTAATCAAGGCCCGGACATCGTGTCGGGGTTGTTTGTTTCCAAAACTGGAAATCTACAACGCCTAGCTCATCTGTGGTTTCCACCCTATTTTCTAGACACCACTAGTGAATTGGGACATCCAAAGGAGTCAAGACCCGTTGCCTAACGTTGACACTGAACGGATATTTTCCGAGTCACTCAGAAAAACCATTGCAACGGTCACAAAGGACTTCTAATCAGAAGATAGACACAACGGATAATGTGCCTGGTCATCTATAAATAGAAGCCACTTCACAAGACAAGAAGATCGCTGAACCTATTTGCTGAAATTATCTCTCTCTCGTGTAATTCTCATTCAATCTTCTACTTACAACTCCAACCCCGTACTTAACATCTTTCTAAGTTGTAAGGTCTTGTAATCAGTCACAAACACTTATTCTTACTTTTGAGTAAGGTCCCTTGACTGAGCTGTAAGGGTTAACTCAGCTCGGTTGTCGCTAACTCGTAAAGGTTACCTCAATTAGGAAGTACTAGATTAGATAAGGGAACTTCGAGCCTAGGAAAATCTTGTAAGGAATTGTCTAAGGGAGCAATTCTGGTTGAGTCTTTCTACCGTATTTTGTGGATTCAAAATAGTGGATTTGACTTGGTGCTTAGATTAGCACCGACCGTAGTTTTCCGCCCCAGGAGGGTTTCTATGTACTTTTGAGTTAACAATTTTCCGAGTCTAATCTAGACTCGGACTATTTTAAAGTCGGTTCAGATTTTAATCTTCCAATCGTTGGTCAAATTTCCTCATCACCCTATTCTCCCCCTTAGGGTGACTTAGTCTCTCCAAGAGAAAACCTTCAACTTTTTTTCAATAGTTCAGTCATGGGTGCCACAACTGTGCTAAAGTCTTTCACAAATCTCCTATAAAAGGAAGCTAATGCGTGAAAGCTCCTTACCCGAGTGATGGTGGTGGGGATAGGCCACTCTTGGTTGGCTCTAATCTTGTCTTCATCCATATGTATTCCCTGATCCGATAGAATAAACCCAAGGAAAGAAACTTATGAACCGAAGAACTGGAATTTCTCCAAATTACCGTATAGCTTTTCCTAGGTCGGAATCTCTAGGACTCTCCTAAGGTGCTCATAATGCTCCGCGAGAGTTCCGCATTAAATCGGAATATCATCAAAATACACTACCACACATTTCCCAATGAATGGTTTCAACACTTCGTTCATCAACCTCATGAAAAGTACTGGGGGCATTGGTTAGGCCAAAGGGCATCACAAGCCACTCATATAGGCCAACCTTAGTCTTAACGGCTATTTTCCATCTTCACCGATTCTCGATCTAGTAATAGCCGCTTCGAGGTCCACTTTAGAGAAAACCGAGGACCCGTGCAACTCATCAAGTAAACCTTCCAATCTGGGAATAGGGAACCTATACTTAATGGTGATTTTACTAATGGCTCGGGAATCAACACACATTCTCCGAGTTCCATCCTTCTTAGGCACAAGAAGGGCGGGTACTGCACGGGGACTATGGCTTTCTCTTATCATTCCTTTAGCCAACAACTCATTAACCTGTTGAATTTTCTGCAGTATCCGTGGGGTTCATCTCTAGGCTGGTTTATTTGGGAAGGGGCATCCGGGTAAAGGTTAATTCTGTGTTGGATGGTTCTTTTTGGAGGTAGGCACTGGGGAATATCAAGGGAAAAACTTGGGAAAAATCTTGCAGTAATGGGGTCGAAAAGGGTGGGGATCATCAAATGCTGAGGTATCCTCATGTCCCAAGCATGAGCCAAAACCCGAGTGGTTCAAACTCATGTTGGCCCGACTTCGATGAGCAAGACGAAGTTTGGGGTAGTGGTTCTTGAAGTTCTAGGATTTGAGGGGGCTTATAAGGGGTGAGAGTGACCTTCTTTCTATCCTTGACAAAGGTGTTAGTATTCAACCTACGATCATGCATCACATGCCTATCATACAACTAAGGTCTCCCTAAGATTACGTGACAAACATCCATAGGTACCAGATCACACCAAATCTCATCTCTATATGATTTGCCAATGGACAAAGAAATGAGGCATCTAGAAGTGATTGGAATACCTTATTCTTGCGTAAGCCACTAGATGTTGTAAGGATCCGGATGAGGAACCGTAGGCTACTCTAACTTATCTACCATAGATTGAGAGACCACGTTGATGCAACTTCCTCCATCAATGATCATTGTACACACCTTGCCTTTCACCGTGCATCCGGATTGAAAGATGTTTTCTCTTTGCTCCATATCTTCGACTCGACAAACTCGGTAAGGGCTCTCCTAAGGATAAAAAGATCCTTTTCCCCGATGTTCCGGGCTCTCCCGAGGACCTTTCTTCTTTAGCACTCCTTTACGAGTTGCTCGGACTCTCAAGAACTTCCTTCGGTTGAACTCCTATCTGTCGAGTTAGGTACTCAACTTGTGCTTGTAAGGCTTGCTTCGCTTTCATTGCCTGCGCAAGCTTCGCTAAAGGCATAGATTGGGATTCATTAGAGCTATTTTTGGTGTTTTGTGTTTTTGGATGGAATGATACACGGATCACGTAAAGGACTCCAAGATTTCGATACCACTTGATGGCACCAAGCCCGGGCTCGGAATCTAAACGGGGGTCCGAGTTAGGCTTTACTGGTATATGGGGTGGGAAGCTTGGATGTGGTGGTTAGTGGGTAAGATGGATGAGTTGAAATGGAAGAATGGAAGGGAAAAGGAAAGGATAAGTTGGTAGTTGGGTTTGGAAGGAAGGATTGTACTCTTTCCTCTATAAACCAGCTACCTATAACAAGGTAACAAGATAGAACCATATTGACCAAGAAAATTGATTCACTCTGCGTTTTCTAAGACAAGTATGGGGCAGCTTAGACAACCGATTCACTCTGTGCTCTCTAAGACCTAGAAGAACACCACTTGGTTGCCAACCAAGATATAGCAACTAGGGATTTGGTAGAAAGTTGATTCACTTTGCGCTTTCGAGTTTGAAACGTACTCACAAGTGTATCACAAAGGGGGTTTTTTCATTCATGAAAAGTTATTCAAGTACATGGGTGGGAAGGCCTTTTATAATGAGCCTTTCCCACCAAAAGTAGCTTTCCAAGTAAGTAAGAAAATGGTCAAGACTAATCATAATTAATTAACACTAATTGTAGGGATTATTCTTTACTAAGACAGAAAAGCTAAAGCGTAAGTTGCGTGCTGCTATCGATTCGACCGAAGCGGTCTTACGGAACAATGATGACTCGGCTTTCCACCTTAGCAAGTTGCAATAAGTTGAGAAGACTGGAAAAGACTTGATACTCCTCTTGAAGAAATGTTATTGGACCGTCTAAAAAGTAGGTCTGCAGCCTAAGAACTAGCCTTGTAAGTGGCTAGTTTTTAGACTTCGAAATACTGTAATTCTCCGAACTCATAATAGTTCTTCCTTGAAGTCTTCCATTTTTAGAGATGAGGGAGGGTGGCAACGACCCTTTTGGCCGGGTCGGAATTGCTCTTAACACTGCAAGTACGAAGAGTAGTACCCTACTAGCAACCGATAAATAACATACAAATTGTCCAACGAAACTAGATTACTACAAACCAAAAATGTTCGAGATAAATGAGTGAAAATAGGGTAAATCTGAGTGAGGGTAACGTCCGAGTGCATATCATGGTGATGAAGAGGGATCTCCGTTGGGTATTGTTCCAAGCCCAGCAGAACCGTGCCAAAAGTCTTACTGCATGTCTTGGGCTTGCGAGTCCGAGTTCGGGGTGACTCTCCTGCCGACTCGAATTGTTATTGGTAGGGACTCCTATTCTACCCGACTCGGATGATGGAATGTTTCCATCAATTCTTTAGCTCTTTGCACAAATTCAACGGCGGTAAGCAATAATTAGATGAATGCTTAAGATTGATTTCGACAGAGTAACGTTTAGATGAGAGTATTCCGGTTGACTTTCACGCAGTGTGATGCTAAGGCGAGAAGCCGTAAGGGAATAAGAGCCAAGGCTCTCTATTTATAGGAGAGGACCAAGGTCACAAATGACCTAGGAGTTGCCTCCATTTAGCCATACAAACAGATGAAAATAAACCGGGCCAAATCCTAAGAGTTAGAACCGGATCGAAAAGAGATAAAACTAAATAGAACCGGATGGCGAGAGCCGGCCAACCAGGCACCCTAGGGTTTCATGCCTTAGTTGTGTCTCCAAAGGACTCTTCAAGCCAAAATGCAGCGTTCCACTTGATGCTTCGAGAAGGCAGCGCCGGCCACGATGTCGTTTTGAGAGAGGAAGCTTTTAGTCTCGTGTGGACTGTCTTGTGAAGCTTAAACACAACACTTTGATGCTCCCGATCATGAAATACAATGCTTTAATGTTGTTTTTAGGTCTTCACTCGTCATACTCGGATAAAAGTAGAATGTAGTACTTTGAACTTAGAATTTCCTAGCACACAGCATCGAACTCCACAATCTCTAAAGGCTCGGCTCGGTTCTTGGATGGTCTAAAAGAAAGAAGATTTGTGGACCAACCCAAGGCAAAAGGTCTGTTTATTTAGTGTTAGGGGTTTTTGTGGTTTACTAGTTTATATTGCACTAATCGATCATAGTCCAAGATATAGATCCTCGAATAGGACTTGGGATTATCATCATCGGGCCAACAAAACAAAATAAAGAAATAAAGAGATAAAGGACGACACTTTTTAGGTGCCTACAGTTAGCCCCCACTTTGACCGAGTCTAAAAGATGAAGGGTCAAAGTAGACACTAAAAGATACTTACCTCAATCTTTGTAAAGCGTTAGGTGTTACTTAGAATTGGTTGTAATCAAACTTGAACTCCAAAATGATGGCCTGGACTTGATGGCGATGCATGCGTTGTAAAGTCCGATAAGAGAATCCTAAGCTTGGCCTAATTAGAGCCTAAAGCTTGGCAGATTTTGGTACTGAAACTTCGATCGTTCTTTGATCCGAAGTTTGGCTTAATAATATGCTTGTACTAACATGTTTGTTAGGGCATAATTAAATTGACAAAAGTTTAGTGTTTTACCCGAGTAATTCGATCAAAACAGATTGATAAAACTGTTCGAAAAAGTTGATTAGTGGGCCCCAAAACTCCCACTTGCATGCACAAGGGGACAAAGATCACATGTCTTGGTTAGACAAGGGTGCATAGACTAGAGAGGTGGCCTAGGCTGCAAAGACTGTCACCCATTGGACCTCTCGACACCTCATGGCCGGCATCGGCCGGCCTTTGGCGAGCGTTGCCCTCGGCGTGTCCTGCCGCGATTCCCTTAGTGCCCCACTACTTGCTTAACTCTTGTCTTATGTGCTTGGATGCCTTGACCAAATTTGCCTATAAAAGGGAGTGCATGATGTGTTTCACTTTGCACACCAACTCTTCTTCTTACTCTTGTTATTCTCTTGTGTTTCCTTGCTTTACTTCTTCTTAAAAAGTAGTTGGTTCTCAAAACTTCTTGTCTTCAAAATGTCTAGAAGAAAAGCTCATCCCACTGGAAGAACTAGAGAGAGAGTCTTACTCAAGACTCTTTTCTTGAACGAGAATGGTGTCGTCAAAGGAAATGGAATCCAAGTGACCTTTTAGTTGAGGCTGAAAACCATGCTTCCTCGCTGGCTATTTCCTCTTCGGTAAGCTAATTGGATTAAACTTCTTCATTTGCTCATTTAGAGTCACTCTTTTTAACCAAAATCTTATTGGATTTTGTCTTGCGTAAAGGCTCGATTCGAAGTAGTGGAGCCATTACCAAATTCATGGAAACATGTGAGAGGATGAACTTTCCTCTTAAGAATGTCATGTATAATGCCAGGTTTGGACCTCTTTACATCGCTTTATACCATCTTAATGATAGGTGGGAGACGGATCCCATTAGAGCCATTAGCGAGCGCTTCGGGATACTACTAACACGTTCCATCTTCTATTCGGTGAGATGACAGTAACTCCTTATCACTTTGCTTGTTTTATCCGGTTTGGGCTTTCGAGAGAACCTCTAGCTTATGACCATAATTTGTATAAAAATTGTGACTACCTCCGTCACCTCTTTGGCCCTATAGCCGACAAATTTCCTCATAATAATCGCTTTAAGTATACCATTCTTTTTAGGCTTTTGAGGATGTTGTTTTTCGGCCTCAACATTCTCCTCAACAACAAATCGGAATCGTGCTTACTCTTCTCATAAGTACGATCCTCTTTTCCGACTAGGCCGCCAAAGTTCAAGTTCACTATTTGGTGAACTTAGTGGACCTAGATAAAATAAAGGAGCTTAATTGAGGTGCTCCTGCATATACTTGCCTCATTAGTGGCCTCCGTGCCGATGTGCAAGCACATAAAATCGGAGCCGGACTCCTCCAATTATATTCCCCTGAATGGCTTATGGAAGATCATTGAGGTATGCTCAATTTCTCTTTTCTCAATACTTATACTTTTTATCTTACGTGGATAAAAAGTTTACTTGATTTGTCAAAATGCAGCTAGTGGTTTTACGAATATTTTCCACATCTTTCTCCCTGTTCAACAAATTGGCCCGTATTTCCCGTATCCGCGTCATGAGCCAAAGTCTACCTTCAACGTCCAAAGATTCATGGAATAGACTTCTTAAGTTCAGCCCGCGTCATGGGCCAAAGTCTTCCCCGCATTATTGAGCGGATGGCGGTTGTGCTGACTCAACTCCAAAATAAGAAGAACACCCCTATTCCCTTCGTTGCTCTTCTCATCCTTGTATTCAAACAATTTAAAGTTCCTCTCCCCTCGGACCCTAACGCTACTTCGAGGCTACCGTTGTTATCGGCAAAAAGAAACTTCAGGGGCACGGATACCAGGAAACTCAACCTCGGTGTTTGGGTACACAACTCGGAGCTAAGGCTACCTTCTTCGCCTCGGACTAAAAAAGAAGCCCCTCTCTCTCTCCCTGCCCCACCTGGTGGTGCTTCCACCTCAGGTGCCTCTAAGTCTCTCTCCGCCATTTTGTCCTCTGCTTTCTTGGACAAAATCAACTCGTGTCCTTGGAATTCAAGGACATGCTCCGGTTATTCAAAACTGTCTACCGGACCATGACCATCAACTAAAAAACAGCCCAATCTTAGATCGAGAGCAGAGCAAGACCTGATCCTTGAGATGAAGGCCCCGGTCAAGGAGAAAAAGGAGCCGATAGAGCTCCTCCAGGAGAGAAGGTCCAAGGCGGCTCAGGACCTTGGCGACTCGGACACATCCGAAGCATCCTCGAGCCCGGCCATGACCTCCTCGAAAGCGGAGAGGACGGAGAAGAAGACCAAGAAGAAGCGAGAGCCGAGGAGCCTGTGGGCGAGGCAGCTCCTATTGGGCAAGGGGAGCATCGAAAGAAGAAGAAGGAAGGACAACCGAGGGTAAAGCTGCTCCTCAAGCTCAAATGGAAGTACTCGGCTCGGACGGCAGCCTCGAGTGGATCGAAGACCTTGCTGCACAAGGACAAACTACGGCGGGTCGACCGAGCGGACCTCTCCAGCCTACCGAGGTCCATAGGGAGGAACCTCTCGATCCTCTTGTTCCGGGTCAGCCACTCAAAGCCGAGCCCTTGACGGCGATCCCTGTCCTCCCTCCACCGTGCTCAAGCACATCGTTAAGATCCTACCGAGTCCTGGCGTACCTCTCGCCCTTCCTCTTCCACTCGGACAACCCCTCTCCTTCTTAGGCGGACACCGTGCAATGTGTCACAATTCCAAAGTCTCGCTAGATTCTTCTCCTTCCGAGAATTCTATTTCCTTTTACTTATCTTTTTGTCCGGACATCAAATATGTATTCTTTGTTGTATTCTTCCCATTTTCTGTTTTTGCTGAAAGGCAAGGGGGAGAATATAGATAGAAAAATTTGTTGTCTTGTTTAGGGGAGCTTTCTCACTCTCTATCTCTCGTATGTAATTTTTAACTTCAATGAATTAATGCATTCTCTTCGAATTCTCCGAGTTTGTTGCAAACATTTCGAGTTAGCATTATTTCATTGCCAATTGCTAAGCATCTATTCCTTATGATATGATACTTTAAGTATGCTCGTACTTAGTATTATTTTCTCGAGCAAGTATACAAAAACAGATCTATATCACTAACAAAGTTTGTTTTTAAGTATGGAATGTCTTTCATCAAAAGGGGGAGATTGAAGACTCGGACTTTACTCCGCACTTTTCCGAGTTCTATCAAAGGAATCAGGTATAAGACTTTCTCACTTGTAGAGTTTTGATTCCAAGTCATTCTCTGTACCTTAGAAACTTTTCCGAGTGATACAGTATTTTCTCTAAGTAATATAGCATCTATTTCATGTATTCTTGCTTGTCTCGTGAGACTCGTAAAGCATATCTCGTACTTTCTTTTGTACACTCAGTTCCGAGTCTCTCATCACTTAGAATTATCGCATGTTCGGATGACTAGCACTCGCATAATCGCACTCAGTGTCCGACTACATGTTACAGGTCTTATTCTGTTAAAGTCGGCGCTTCTAGTCCGAACCATGCTTCATCTAGATCAAGTTTATTTCACTCGATATTCTTTATGTAACTTGATTCTCACCTAGACTAACTTAGATGGATTTTCGAGTTTCATGGATATTAGACTCGGAAAATTTCATTCCTTTTCCGATTCGGATAATTAGTCACTTAATTATCTTAATTATATTATTATCTATGTCTAATCGTGGACCAAAGTATTTTATACTTTGAGAACCAATTTGATTTACTTTTGTAGGTTATTCAAAATACACTTTTGAAATACAAAAGTAACCTAGCTTCAAAACATCAAATCACCAGCAGACATGGCTTTTCCTATTCTCCGACCTAGCCCCGTAAGATTGTGTCGGGACTGCTCGTTTCCAAATCTAGAAAACTGAAACGCCAAGTTTAACAGGTGGTTTCCACCTTATCTTTCAAGACACCGCCGGTAGTTTTGGGATTTCCAAAGGAATCAAGAACCGTTGTCCAACATTCATATCTCAACTGATACTTTCCGAGTGACTCGTAAAGTCCTTATCAACGGTCACAAAGGACTCTCGGTCGAAGATGGAGATAACGGCAATGCTGCTTAGTCATCTATAAATAGAAGCCAACTCTCAAGACTTGAAGATTGTCGAACCTATTGTTAATACACATACTTGAGCAAAGTCATTGTATTCATTCTCAATCTTCTACTTACAACTCGCCACTCGTAATTAATTATATTCTATGTTGTAAGGTGTTGTACTTAGCTACAAACCCTCTCTTTCTTACTCTCTAAGTAAGGTCCCTTGACCGAGCTGTAAGGGTTAACTCAGCTCGCTTGTCCCTAGTCTGTAAGGGTTATCTCGGCTAGGAAGTACTAGATTAGATAAGGGAATTTCGAGTTTAGGAAAAACTTGTAAAGAGTTGTTTAAGGGAGCAACTTGGGTACAGTCAGTCTACGGTATTTTGTGGACTCAAAATAGTGGATTTGACTTCGTGCTTGGATTAGCACGGTCCGTGGTTTTCTGCCCTAGGAGGGTTTCCATGTAATTTACGTGTATTTACTTTCCGAGTTCATTTTAGACTCGGACTGTCTTAAAGCTTCGTTCTATCTACATCTTCATTCCGAGTTCATACTTTTCGACCTTATTGTAGACTCAAAATCTGCTCCTATCTATTCTTTGATCAAAAGAGTTTGATTTTTCAGAAAAATCTTTCATCACCCTATTCACCCCCCTAGGGTGACTTAGCCTCTCCTTGAGCAAATCTTCGGCGTCGGTCTAGAGCGCCTCCCTCCGGCGGTCTACCTGGTATACCCTAGACTCATGCTCCCGATTAACCAACACCTTCTAGTGGTAATGGTAGATAAGATTCTTTAAGGCGTTCTTCGTGGCTTGCACACCATAGGAGTGCTTCCGGGCGGGGCCAAGCACATCCGGACCTAGCGATTTTGATGCAAGACCTAGTTATTCAGGGGAGAGTTTAAACATCCTTCGTTTGTAGGCCTTTAATCGTCATGGGAATCCTCTTTATTTCCCTTGTCTTCTTATAACGGTCCATCTCATGAGGCTTCTCAATCTTAAGACCAAGGAGGTAGCTCGTATCAAGGTGATGAAGGTGGCCGATTCTCTACATTCATCTTGGATGACTACATCTTCGATGACGACTCGATGGTGATGCGTAGGAGACTCCTTGCTGCTTCCGTTGCTTATCGATTAATGAATCCATATAGGGTGTTTGTTTATTAATGTATTATTTACTTTGTAATGAAGACTCTTATGCACTTGGGATGAAATGCGGGACTTAATTCTAAAAAATGTGTTCTTTTATTTAATAAGATGCATAAAAGTTAGAAAAAAAGTTGCAAAGGCAAAATTGAAAAAAATGCACTAGCCCCCATTCCCCCTAAGAGAAAATAATAAAAAGAAAAAAAGAAAAAGCTCAAGTGCATGGTCCAAAAGAATAACATAGTGTGCACCATGGGCTGAGGCAAAAATAGTCTAAGTATTGCTCGGGCTAAAAAGAACCACGAAACCGGCTGGGCCACGGCCGTGGCCGGCATTAGCCACCTGCAAGTCCTGAGGAAGTTGGGATTGATTTGGTGATTGAGTTGCGGTAGGACTCCGAGAACTCCGAGAAAAAACCCTTATAACTAGGATTGGCGCGGTACGAAGAAATACGAACACAAAAGTCTTCGATAACCCAAACTAAAAAAATATTATCCTATCTCCTTCTTACATTCAAAACCATGAATTACATGATCGAGTTAACCCGGTGGATGCATGGGATGAGTAACATGGATAGATCTAGGTTAAACAATTATGGGCTAAATGTCCTATTCAGCATTTGCCAGGTAAAGATCTATTGGCCCTTCCAAAGAGCTACTCGTGGCGTACTAGAATCCTCACTACCATGTCTTTAGGTTCGAGGATAAGGAACTATAACCGTTGCCTGAAGAGTTTGATGCCATACTAGGAAGTTTTAGGCAAACAAAACCGACTATTCCTAAATCTTCGGAAAACTTCACGAGAAATATAAATACCTACTAAAATTGAGTAATAAGAATCTAGGGTGGATTCTTATTGGGAACCGAGTGAGCTTGACCAATCTGATAAAGCACTATCATAGCATGTATGCCTATGTTGATCCCATTAACATCCCTAGGCGGCGGGCTATCATCACTTGTATGATAATGGATTCTTGCTAGCAGGAGGCCATGAAGACTCGGTGCTAGCATCCCTATCGAATCTAGTGGAACAATTGGAGGATTATTGTTCCCTAACTCCACTAATAGTAGCTGAAACCATAATTGGCTTAGACCGAGTTGAAGCTAATGCTCGAGCAAAATTATAGGTAAGCACAAAACAATGAACGAAAGCAAGCGAGCATGGACCGGTCAGCGGCGCCAGCCATAAGGCGGGTGTTCGGTGCCGCCGACGCCGATACACCTCCGGTTTGCGCCTAAAAGACTCTAACTTTTGTTTCGCCTTTTGTCATTATTTATTATTTTTTAATTTTGCTCCTGTTGGGTCTAAAAGATTTGAGCTTTGATCGTGCGGGACACTAACATTTGATTTTTCATCCGTGATGTGCGGATCCGGTTAATGGAACATTTTCGGTTTATTGATGCTCCTCCAAGTTGGATACATACCTAGCGACTCATTTCTACCAGATAAAACGAAAACCAGTGGTAGCTCATCACCCAATGTCTTAGTGGGAGGAATACCTTAGAAATCATAGCAATGATCTTCTATGGTATGTTAAACACTCGGAAGGTGTCCCAATTCAAAACACATACCTCACAACACCCGTTCATATGTCTACGGGCCTAGAGGAGCGTATTACTTCCCTAGTCTGTGTGGTGCGGCTAATGGGTAGAGAACAAGTAATACCACTATTAGATTATATCCGGCCCATTACCTTTGACTTGTTCAAGGGGCATGGTTGCTCTAAACGAACTACGTCGTGGCCCAAATATTGGAGAGGTCCGTCGAAGCTGCTAACTCCTGCAGACTTGCCGACACTGAAGGCAAACCTAGCATTGCTATTTCTCCCTATTATCCGGAGTGGATAATAGAAGTAGACCCCGAAAGACGAAGGCGCCGAGACTCAAAGAGATAGATCCTTAAGAAGTTGTCCTCGTTGCTCGCCCTTTGTAAATTCACGAAATAAACCCTCGGATGGCTGCATGCACCCATCGAAGAGAAATCGAAGGCAAAGAACTTGAAGAAAGGTGGGCCTGCCAAATTCAAGAAGTGAAAGAACGCACCCGAGATGAAGAAGCTGAGTCTAGCGATCTTAAGGGAAAGAAAGTAAAGATAGACTAGGGCTCGGACTCTTAGGATAGAATAAAAGAAAGAGAAGATTAGTTTTGCCTCTTTAGAACAGGTGTTTATTTTTATTTACAAGTAGTATGCTTGCAATTATTTTCCTTTAGCTATGTATTAAGGTAAGTAGTAGGCTTACTTTTTATTAAATAAAAGTAAGTGTTATGCTATACTTTTATATTTCTATCACTCACTTAGAGGTAAAAACAAATAAATAAACGAACCAGATTATTGAAGAAAGAAAAAACTAGAATAGGAGGGATAACCATGGCCCGACCATCCCACCGATTATCCGAGTGGTGGCCGGCGCCTGCCTTAGCCTAGCCTAGTTGGGCTGGGCTCGGCCTACTACCTAGGGGTATGCTAGGCATAATACTTCTTTAACTCGATCTAAATTGGTATACTAGAAAATCTCTTCTCCGTTCAAATCGGTTAATTTGATCTGCTCCGGCGAGTAAAATCGATTAAGTATAAACGGGCCTTTCCAGTTAGGCTTAAACTTTCCTCGCGGGTCCTGAATTGGTGCTCTTATCTCCTTAAGGACCGAATCCCCAATTTACAAATTTCAAGGCTTGATCTTCTTATTAAATGCCCTGGATATGCGAGCCTGGTATATTTGGACATTATGTAAGGCATTGAGGAGCCTCTCATCCAATAATGTTAACTCCTCATAACGTGCTTTGGCCCATTTTGCTTCCGAATTTGGCTTTCAGCAATTATCCTTAACGAAGGAATGACAATCTCAACTGGAAGGCCTGCTTCCATGCCATAAACTAAAGAATAAGGTGTTGCTCCCATAGAGGTTCTAATGGAAGTTCTATATCCCCACAAAGCAAAAGGTAATTTATCTCGCCAATCCTTATAAGTAACTGCCATTTTCTCTACTATTTTTTGAATATTCTTATTACCGACCTCAACTCTCCGTTAGTCCGAGGGTGATATAGGGAAGATTTGTGATACTTGGATTTTATACTTATCCAACAAATCCATTACTTCCTTCTTAAAGTGGCTACCATGATCACTTATTAACTTGTGAGGCACCCAGTAACGACAAATAATATTCTCGGTAATGAATTTGGCTATCCGCTTCAATGTCAAAGTTGCATAGGAAGCTGCGTCTACCCATTTGGTGAAGTAGTCGATTGCTACTAACACAAATTCTTAACCATCTATTCCTTTAAGAGTCACCTTGCCAATAATGTCTATTCCCCAAACTGAAAATGGCCAGGGTGAAGATAACGTTGTAAGAAATAATGGGGGTTAGTGTTGTGAATTTGCATACTCCCGCTTATCCAAATACTGATAAATATCATGATACCAACTGGTATGGTCAATATTTGATGGAAAGTGGACAGCCCTTGATCATGGACCGAGGACAAGTTATCAAGAGAGATCAAACATGCATGGAAATCAACCTAAGACACTTGAATTTCTTATTATCATTTTTGATCCCGGAGGATGGGAAGTCAAGAGTATGTTCTTTTTATGATTGTTCATAAATAATTATTTACCTAAGAGTCAAGAAGGAGAGCCAAGAAGAATCAGCTAGCAAACCTAAAATCCTCCATGTTAGAGCAAGGTGCATTTTGGCCATGACAAAACGTGAAGTAAGGTGTCTTTGCACATAAATAATTTGTATTTGATTCTGGTCGGTCCAAGGTCAATTACAACATGCCTAGGCGCCTAAGGGGAGCATCCAAAGCAGCCCACATGAAGAGCATTCTAGAAGAATTAAGGAGGCTTGGCAAAGGGGAAACAAACCATAGCCACATGTTCCCTAACCATCAAATACTTGGCTGAAATTTCTCCTAGCTTAACTTGGAGGAGGGGAAAGAATCTTGGCTAATTTTGTTTTGATTTTGCTTTAATTTTTAGCTATGTTTCAGCTTTGTAAAATGCCAATGTTAGGCATTATAAATTCAGCAAGCCTAGCTCATGTAAAGACACTTTTTGATAAATATATGAATTTGAGCTTTGCTCTTGTGAGATGGATTTCTCAACCCTTTGAATCCTCAATGCTGTATCCAGGCCTTGGCAAGCTTGGTGGTGTCCTTTGAGTCTCTTAAGCCCCGGTGGTGTTTCTGTATCCGGACCGTTTAAGAGTGCCCCTTGATTCAGCTTGGTGGTGTTTCTGTATCCAAGCCAGAATCCAGGTTCTATCCAGCGACTTCCATCAATCATATCTCCCAATCCACGAATCATCTCTTCCCCAAATTTCACACACTTCATCTTACATGAGTTGAGTCGATTCCCTCCAAATCTCAGCTCAATCCAAGAAGAACTCCATCCCCAGCACCAAAAACAAACAAAGAACCTCATTCTGGACAGCCACCCAGCGAGGCTTTCTGTTTGCGTTTGGATCAAGGTGATCCCGACCTTGGATGCTGCCCAAATTTTACCACAACCTTCCCCAACCAGTTAACTAACCTTCCACCAAATTTCGTCCAAAAACTCCATCATTTACCCCTCCTTTCACCCTTTTCCCCAGAACCGCACCTGCAGGTCCTATTCTGCCCGGTTGTGTGTTTTGCGGTTTTTCCATCTTTTTCTTTGCTTCCGCCACTACACATCAATATTAGATACTTCTAGTACATAGATGTGTGTAGGATGACTTCATCGCTCAATATGAACGGGCATTGAGTGAATGTCAGCGAGGATATTGATCATGGATGCTAACTTAGCTAATACATCCACAAATTGATTATCATCCCTAGGAAGTTAAGTGAAAGAAATGCTCTCGAAGTGTTTAGATAATTATATCGAGTATGCTTGGTATGGTGTTAAGGCTTCACTATGTACCTTCCACCTTTACGAAATCTGGTTGATAATCAAACAGGAATCACCGAAAACCCCGATATTCTTTACCCCAATCTCTGTTGCAGCCTCAAGTCCTGTGATGCAAGCCTCGTACTCTACAGCGTTATTGGTAACCTCGAAGTCTAGTTCAGCTGCAATGTGCCCCTCCGGTGAGACTAAAAGAATTCCTACTCCAAAGCCCTTTTGATTGGAAGCGCCATCAAAGTACATTGTCCAACCATCCACCTCTACTTGCAAAATATCCTCTTCCGAAAAGTCAAGGTGTTCAGGTTGCAATTCGAGCACGTGCATATCAGTCGAGAATTCTAACACTATCCTTCCTTTGATTGCTTTTTGAAAAGTCAAGGTGCCCCGTTTGCCTTGAAAGTGTCACATGCTTGGCGAAAAATGTGAAGGTGCCAGTTGGGGTCTTCATTGGGGAGGCCATGGAAAGGAGTGGCTCTCACCAAGTTGATGAGCGAGTTCTTTAGCTCAAAGTCATTGGCTGCCACATTAGGAACAATGATGGCCATTAGCGGATTAATGACATTGGGTTTTACATATTGCCCAAAAGTTCTTCTTTGTTCATCGACCTTCTTGGCTTTTGGCTTGGAGTTTTCTTCTTAGCTTTCTCTAGCCTTTACTTCTTCCATCTAGAGGGAAGCTTCGCTCCATTTCTGGATCAAACTCGAACAATTCACCTTTTTGCATTCAAGGAGAGAAAACCTAGCAAGAACAAAAACAAAACTAACGCAATCAAAATAAAAAGAAAGTACTTAGTTAATTAGAGAGTATTCGTCTAATGGCTACTAAAGATAGTCCCCGGCAACGGCGCCAAAAACTTGACAATCCATAAGCGCACGGTGTATGGTTGTAACTAGCCACGGTCGATCACACCAGGACTCAATATAGCAACGCACTAAACTAGCCCTTTACTCAATTGTTAAGCAAATCAGATTTTTAATTGGTTGTTTCTTTAAACTAGTTCTAAATATTAAAATCAAGGAAAATTATCTAAGTTTAAATCAATGGATAAAAACATTTAGGGATTTCTTTCCTAACAACGAGTTTGGTTATTAAAACATAATTTTTGTAATCATTCTTTCAAATGAATCAAGGATCGATAATCACAAAATTCTACCGCTCTTTTGGTGCTTAATAGAATTGCTCTAATTAACCTAAGAAACAACTTTCATATGCTTTTCAAATTAATTAAAGTTAAAATAATTTAAATTATCAAATTGATCCCCTAATTTACTAATCTTTTCTCAAATTTCATAAACTAGGTAGAATGGTTGCTTTGTCGATTATTCTATTTCACCTTTCGAGTACATGATAGATTAATCTCCAATCACAAGTATTCTAGGCCTTCAAAATACTCATAAGCATGAAAAACACAACCATCTATTGATTCAAAATTAGAATTCAGGCACAAATTATGAAAGCCTAATCAAATAACATTGTTTCGGATTACAAATCCGTAAATAAACTAAAACTACTCATACATGCTTATTGAAAACTTAATAAAAATACAATACATGGAAATCAAACCTCAAACAGGAAAGACAAAGAAGTAGGTTGATAGTGATGGAGAGTGGGCAACCTTCTGTTTTGAGCTGAATATTATTCACGTTGTGAAGCTTTGTATGTTTAGTGTTCAGCCGGAAATGTTTGCTTACTCCATGATCAAGGGAAGGGCTCAAAATACAAGCGCTTGATGTTAGTGGATTCCGGAGGATGATGGTTCTCAAAGTCATTAAGCTCTTATGATTTTGTTTATAAATAATTGATTACCAATTTAGTTGAGAAGATTAGTGAGAGTAGCCACCTAAAATCTCCATGGTCAAGCAAGAAGGTTTGTTCTAATCAAGGCCGGGAATGTTACTATGTTATGCTCGTGGTACATAAATAAGTTGATGCTTAAATCATGGTCGGTCCATGAGGATGCTTTAGCCGAATGATGAGCTACAAAAGAAGATGATGACTAAGCATTCTAGAAGCATCAAGAATCAAAGAGCTTGGAGAAGGGGAAAACAAGCCTTAGCCACATGTTCCCAATTTTGGAATACTTGGCTAGAATTCACCTTAGCTTGGCTTGGAGAAAGGGAAAGGAATATTGTTAGTTAGCATTTTGTTTTTGCATTATTTTCAGCTTGAATTCTGTTACACTTTCAGCTTGCATTCGGTTATGTAAAATGCCATAGCTAGGCATTATATAATCAGCTCATGTGCTTCATTGTAAACGAAACTTTTGATGAAATATATGAGTTTATACTCGAGTTGGATTTGCTCATCCTTTGGAATTCTCATTGCTGTATCCTAGTGTGGCAGCTAGGTGGTGTCCTGTGAGTCCTTCCAATCTCCCGGTGGTGTTTCACGTATCCGGACAGATTGAAGGTGCCCCTCGGTTCTTACTCGGTGGTGTTTACGTATCCGAGCTAGGACCTTGGTTTTATCCCCTCACTTTACCAATTCATATCTCACAATCTACCCAGCCATTTCATTCCAAATTTTAACCACAATCCTTCCTGTCCATCTACTTCCATTCCTCCAATTTTCAGCTCCATCCAAGAACATCTCCATCCTCCACACCGAAACCAAACAAAGGGTGTCTGTCATGCATGACCAGCCGGTTACATCAACTTCAGGCTATCTGTTCAGGGAGTTTCCCTTACCCAAATTCAATGAAACTTGGTCACGATCTTCATTTACCAGTTACCTACCTCCCCACCAAATTTCAGCCAAGACCAAGCACTGTTGCCCCACTTTTCACCTGATCTCCCAAGACTGCGTAGTCAGGCTGCATTCTGCCCGGTTGTGTACCTTGCGGTTTTCTATCCATTTTCTTTGCTTCCGCCACTACACATCAGATAGACTTGAAGAACTCCACTTGAATCTCTCAACTTCAAATGGAAATCCCTTAATTGCTTCAAACTTCTTCTTCGATCTTCAAATGTATTCTGTTTGATGTGGATGAATGAAGGTAGGATAATTGCAATGGATAAGTGGTGGATGAACACAGGAATGGATACCTCGAAAACATTCGAAAATCAGCTTAAATCAGCCATTATGAGGCAATCAAAGGCCAAAACCGTCAAAATCAAAGCGTCTCGGCAGAATTTACATCCAACACGGAGAGCTGCCGGTGTTGGTCGTTGGATCATCAAAACTTGATGGAAACGCCGTAAACGGGCCGTGTCAATAGAGACGGCCCACCCGTGCTTAATGCAAAGGCACTGGGCAAGGTCACCTCCAACACGGGTCATGTCAATGGACACGAGTAACCCGTGTTGGTTGTTGGAAGTGCGATCTTTGAGGAATCAAAGGGAACGGCCGTTTGGGTTGCAAAGTTGGACCGTGTTGGTCGTCTCAATGCTTGAAACACTTGCTAGTCTCGGGAATACTTGGTATTGGTGATCAAATCTGCAAAATCATCTCAAAACAACAAAACATAAACGTAAAATCGAAAATGGAGCATTAACACACTCTAATTAACTGAATTTCCCAGAGAAAAGCATCAAAACACCTAAGAAGCTAATACATTTCATGCGAGTTATCGGACGACCGACCTATGATAAGTGTTCTATTGTTCTTCAAGGGAACAAGGACGTTATCGGTGGGGATGGTAAAAATGTTGAAGGTTTGCTCTTGGAGAGAGTTAGTCACCCTAGAAAGGGGTGAATAGGGTGATGAGGAAATTTAAACAATAAATGGAAGAATAAAGTCTAAAACTCGACTTTGAAGCAATCCGAGTATAGATTAGACTCGGAAAAGTGATAACTCGAAATTACGTGGAAACCCTCCCGGGGTAGAAAACCTTGGCCAGTGCTAATCCAAGCACCAAGTCAAATCCACTATTTCGAATCCACAAAATACAGTAGATAGATTCAACCAGAATTGCTCCCTTAGACAATTCCTTACAAGGTTTTTCCTAGACTCGAAATTCCCTTATCCGATCTAGTACTTCCTAACCGAGGTAACCTTTACAGCTAGGGACAACCGAGCTAAGTTAACCCTTACAGCTCGGTTAAGGGACCTTACTCGGAAAGTAAGAAGAGAAGTTGTGACTGATTACAAGACCTTACAACTCGGAAAGATGTTAAGTACGGAGTTGGAGTTGTAAGTAGAAGATTGAATATGAATACAAAGACTTTTGCTTAAGTATGTGTATTGACAATGATTCCAGCTATCTTCAAGTCTTGAGGAGATGACCTCACAGATTAGCCGTTATGACTAGCTTCGATTAGAAATCCTCTGTGACCGTTGTAACTCGTTCTTCCGAGTCATTCGAAAAGATCCGTTGAGTTGAGAACGTTGTGCAATGGCTCTTGACTCCTTAGGATGTCCCGATCCACTCTTGGTGTGTGAAAAATAGAGTGGAAACCACCATTGAGCTTAGCATTGAAGATTTCCAGTTTTGGAAACAGACAACCCCGACAGTTTCTCGGCCTTGGTCGAAGTAGAAAAAGCCTTGTTTGCTAGTGATTTGACATCTTGAAGCCGGTTACTTTTGTAGTTCAAAAGTAGGATAACCTCGTTTAAATAACCTACAAAAGTAAATCAATTTGGTTCTCAAAGTATAAAATACTTTGGTCCAAGATTAGACACGGATAATAATTTAATTAAGATAATTAAGTGTATAATTATCTTAGTCTCGGGAAAGTGGAATTTTCCGAGTCTAATATTCATTATACTCAAATTCCAACCGAGTTAGTCTAGACATAAATCAAGTCGGATAAAGAATATCAAAGTACCACCTGTAATTACCACTCGTAATTCACTTAGAACTTAAAATATGAAATCGGACTCGAGTACAAGAGCATTAGAGTGATTGTTTGAACTTGTGATAAGTCCGAGTGTTGTCCGAGTGACTCGGAACTACGAGATGTAGAAAGATGATCAATAAGTATGCTTTACGAGTCGATCAGAATCAAATGAAATTAAATGCAATAGTTTACGTAACACTCGAAAAGATTTTATACCACTCATAAAAGTTTCTATATCACTTAGAATGACTTATAATCAAAACTTATAAGAGATGGAGTTTATACCGATTCCTTGGCAGTCACTCATAATGTTACCCATGCAAAGTATGAGTCTTCAATCTCCCCTTTTTGATGAAAGGCATTCTTTGCTCGAATAGAAACTTTATTATTGATAAAAACCCCGAGTTTTCATTCTTTCTCAACAAACATGTCGGAGCAAATAGAGTTTGGAATGCAT
Source organism: Talinum fruticosum (assembly GCA_021018815.1). NCBI lineage: Eukaryota > Viridiplantae > Streptophyta > Magnoliopsida > Caryophyllales > Talinaceae > Talinum > Talinum fruticosum. The sequence goes on from JAITYX010000012.1 coordinate 2,308,108, forward strand.
CAAAGCTAAAAGTTACAATATGGCATAGAAATGAAGTGAAACAAACTTAGAGTATTGCGTATATTAGAGCAAACAAAAAGAATGTAACCGAGTTGATATATAGGGGCAAGATGAACTCGAAGAAATAGCTTGAAACTCATAAATCACTTCATTAATATTCACACAAAAAGATAAATATACAAAAGAGGTGAGAGAGAAATCTCCCCTAAACACAACAACACAAATTTTCTAACTTTTCTCCCCTTGCCTTTCAAGCAAAAACAAACAGGGGAAGAAGATATCAAGAAGATACGAGATGTGTATGTCCGGACAAAAAAATTTTAAAAAAGAAAAGAAAATTTCTAAGATGGAGGGGGTGGACAAGGCAATCTTGTCCATGAGTGCAGATGGACAAGGCGGAAGAAATAATTGGAGAGGCACCCGAGGTGGAGGAGGTTGTGTTTGAGTCCGAGGCGGAGACGGTGGCCTCGGTTCTTGATGTGTAGTGGGGCGGAAGCAAAAACAAATGGGAAAAACCGCAAGAAGTGCAGCAGGGCGAGAATAGGGTCCGATTGCACAGTCTTGGGAGATCGGATGAAAGGATGGGTAAAAGTGCTTGGTTTTGGCTGAAATTTGGTGGGGAGGTAGGTAACTGGTAAAGGAAGGTTGTGACCAAGTTTCGTGAATTTTGGATAAGGGGAACGTCCTGAACAAATAGCCAGAAGTTGATGTAACCGGCTGGATGAGCGAGAATGACACCCTTTGTTTGGTTTTAATGTAGAGAATGGAAGGTTTCTTGGATGCGGCTGAAATTTGGAGGAATGGAAGTAGATGGACTGGAAAGAAGGTGGTTAAAATTTGGAGAAAAATGGCTAAGTAGATTGTGAGTTAGGGGCTGGCAAAGTGAGGGATAGTACCAAGGTTCGGCTCGGATACGAGCAACACCACCGAGTGAACCAAGGGGCACTCCTAAGCGATCCGGATACAGCAACACCACCGGGACTTAAGAGACTCAAAGGACACCACCGTGAGGCCAAGCACGGATACAGCTTTGAGGATTCAAAACGAGCAATCCAGGCTCAAGAGTGTTAACTCAAATATATTCATCAAAAAGTGTCTTTACAATGAGCATGAGAGCTGAATATATAATGCCTAGTAATGGCATTTACAACAAAGCTAAAAATTAAAGCTAAAATGAAACAAAAACCATAAAGATTCTTTCCCCTCCTCCAAGCTAAGCTAGGAGAAATTCTAGCCAAGTATTTGAACATTTGGGAACATGTGGCCATGGATTGTTTTCCCCTTTGCCAAGCCTTCTTCAAACCAACTCCCACTAGGGTGAGTGCTTCTAGAATACTCCTTAATATGTGTCATTGGATGCTGGTGATGTGTAGTGGCGGAAGCAAAGAAAAAGTGGAGAAAACCGCAAGAAGCACAACCAGGCGGAATGCAGCCGCTTGCTCAATCTTGGCAGATTGGGGAAATGGAGGGGCAAAAGTGCTTGGTCTTGGCTGAAATTTGGTAGGAAGGATGGTAACTGGTAATGGTTGATTGTGACCAAGTTTCGTGAATTTTGGATAAGAGGAAGGCCTTGATCCGCATGCCAGAAGTGAACAGTGCTGGACTGGACGTACGAGCTGATATCTTCTGTTTGGATCAAGGGTGGAGGACGGAGGGTTTCTTGGATGGAGCTGAAAATTGGAGGAATGGTAGTAGATGGACTGGAAGGATTGTGGTTAAAATTTGGAGTGAAATGGCTGGATAGATTGTGAGATATGAGGCGGCAAAGTGAGGGATAGAACCTTGACTCGGGCTCGGATACGAGCAACACCACCGAGTGAATCAAGGGCCGCTCTTAAGTGGTCCGGATACAGCAACACCACCGGGACTCAAGAGACTCAAAGAACTCCACCGTGATGCCAAGCACGGATACAGCTTTGAGGATTCAAAAGCGAGCAATCCAGCTCAAGAGTTTAAACTCAAATATATTCATCAAAGGTGTTTTACAATGCAGCACATGAGCTGAATATATAATGCCTTGCCATGGCATCTTACATAACCGAATGTAGGCTAAAAATAAAGCAAAAACAAAATGTTAACTAACAATATTCCTTTCCCTTTCTCCAAGCCAAGCTAGGGTGAATTCTAGCCAAGCATTTGATGGTTAAGGAACATGTGGCCACGGTTGCTTCCTCCTTTGTCAAGATTCTAACAACCTTCCTTCACCATGATGTATGCTTCTAGAATGCTCCTTCTCTTGCTTGATTTATTTGTAGAAAGAAATATGGACCGACCAGCTTGCATTATTTTTGTACAAACGTTCATTAACCCGTAGGTTATCATGCTAGCACTTCGTTTTGTACCATGGTAACGATGACACAAGGTTTTGGAGTCCATGTAGCAAGCAACTCTCCATCATCCTCCCCTTGTGAAAAGGAATCTATCCTCAAATTCTCTAGAGTATCATCTTCAAAGTATGGTGAGAGATCGGCCACATTGAAAGTAGCGGATACTCCATAGTCTCCGGGCAAATCCACTTTGTACGCATTGTCTCCAATTCGTTCTAGCACCTCAAACGGTCCATCAGCTCGGGCATTAACTTGGACTTTCGTTTGGCTGGAAATCGTTCTTTCCTCAAATGGACCCATACCAAATCTCCGGGACGAAAGATCATCCTCTTCTTTCCCTTGTCAACTTGCTTGTTTGTATTTGGCGTTGGACATCTCAATTTTGGTTTTTACTTGCTCATGCATTCTTTGTATTTCCGGACCCTTTTGATCGCATCAATACTTGGCTTTTCAGCATTCTCTCTTGGGGTTAAGTCAAGCGGAGTTATTGGGTCCATACCATAGACAACTTTAAACGGACTTAGCCCTGTTGTCTTGCTAGGAGCTCTATTGTAAGCAAACTCGGCGTGAGCTAGGAGTTGATCCCATGCTTTGGTGTTTGTTTTAATCAAAGACCTTAGTAGCACACCCAATGTCCGATTTGTTACCTCCGTTTGTCCATCCGTTTGAGGATGACATGTGGTACTAAATTTAAGTTTAGTCCCCAACTTTTTCCACAAGGTGAGCCAAAAATGGCTAAGGAATTTCGTTGTCTCGGTCCGACACAATTGACTTGGGAACGCCATGTAACCTTACCACTTCTTTGAAGTATAGATTGGCAATTTGTGTGGCATCATTGGTTTTGTTGCATGGAATGAAATGAGCCATTTTAGAGAAACGGTCGACCACTACAAAGATAGAATCCTTGTTTCTTTGTGTTCTCGGTAGCCCCAAAATAAAATCCATACTCACATCCTCCCATGGTTGAGCGGGTGTAGGTAATGGTGTATAGAGCCCTTGAGGTAGGGAGTGGCTCTTTGCCTCTTGACACACCGCACAACGCTTCAATATCTCCCGCACATCACTCTCCATTCTCGGCCAATAGTAATGTTCACGCAACATGCCGATTGTCTTGTGGAAACCAAAATGGCCAGCAAGTGCGCCACTATGAACCTCTCGGATGAGTAATTCCCTTGTGCCACACCGAGGCACACACGGACGTGCTCCCTTAAAAAGATAGCCTCCTTGGATCAAAAGTCGCCCTTTGGATGTTTAGAACAATCTCGAAATATTTCACAAAAATCCTCATCATTAGAGTACAAAGATTTCAAGTGTTCAAAACCAAGGACTTGAGTTTGTAATTGGAACAACAATAGGTACCTTCTTGAAAGAGCATCTGCGCCTTTATTCATCTTGCTTGGACTTATGTTTGATGGTGAAATGGAAAGTTTGCAAATACTCTACCCATTTTCCATGCCTTGGATTGAGCTTATGTTGCCCTTGGATGTATTTCAAAGCCTCATGATCCGAATGTAAAATGAACTCATTAGCCACAAGATAATGGCTCCAATGTTCCAAAGTCCTCACAATGGCATAGAACTCTTTGTCATATGTTGAGTATTTCCTCCTTGGCTCGCTTAGTTTTTCACTAAAGAAGGCAATGGGTCGTCCTTCTTGAGAAAGAATTCGCCGATGCCTACACCCGAGGCATCACATTCTACTTCAAAAATCTTCTCAAAGCTTGGTAGAACAAGGACCGGAGCTTGTGATAATTTTTGCTTGATTGCTTCGAAAGCTTCTTGAGCTTTGGAGTTCCACCTGAATGCACTCTCTTTGAGCACCTCGGTCATGGGAGCCATGATGGTGCTAAAGTCTTTGATGAATCTCCGGTAGAATGAAGCTAGGCCATGAAAACTCCTAACATCATGAATGCTGGCCGGGATGGGCCATGAACGGATGGCGTCTACCTTACTTTCATCCACCTTGATTCCTTGCGCAGAGACAACATACCCGAGGAAGACTACCTCCGAAGTGAAGAATGTGCACTTTTGTAAGTTGCCCCATAGCTTCTCTCCTTCCAAAATCTTGAGGACTTGAGCAAGGTGATTGTAATGCTCTTCCTCATTTCTACTATACACCAAGATGTCATCAAAATAAACAACCACAAATTTGCCAATAAGTGGTCGGAACACTTGATTCATGAGTCTCATAAAAGGTACTTGGTGCATTGGATAAACCAAACGGCATGACCATCCATTCATAAAGGCCACCCTTAGTATTGAAAGCGGTCTTCCATTCATCCCCTTCTCGGATTCTAATTTGATAATATCCGCTCCTCAAGTCTATCTTTGAAAATATTTGGGATCCATGGAGTTCATCTAGCATATCCTCAAGCCTTGGAATAGGATGTCTATACTTGATTGTGATTTTGTTTATGGCACGGCTGTCCACACACATCCTCATGGATCCATCCTTTTTAGGGACCAACAAAGTTGGCACCGTACAAGGACTTCTACTCTCCCTTACGAGACCTTTTGCTACCAACTCCTCAACTTGCCTTTGGACTTCTTGGGCATCCTTGGGATTCATCCTATAGGCGGGTTTGTTGGGTAGTATGGATCCCGGAATAAGGTCTATGTGGTGTTGGATGGTTCTTTGTGGGGGAAGGCCAAGAGGAATTTCATTTGGGAAAACATGGACAAATTTGGTTAAGAGTTCTTTGGCAAGGGGTGGGTCTGTTTGAGTAGGGCTCTCGGTCTCATTTGGTGTAAGGAGGATGAGTTCCTTGGAAGGCCGAAATTCATGCTTGTTTAGATTTCAAGAAATTTTCTCCATAGGTGAGTAAGGGGTCGGTTTGGAGTGGAGGCTTTTGTGGGGTAGTTTCAGAATTTGGCTTGGTGACAAAGGAAGTAGGGTTATCCTTTTGTGATCCTTAACAAAGGTGTAAGTGTTTAAGAATCCGTCATGCATGACCCTTCTATCAAATAGCCACGGTCTACCAAGCAATACATGACAAGCGTCCATTGGAACAACATCACACCATACCTCGTCACAATAATTCTTGCCAATGCTAAATGAAATAAGACACTTAGAATTGACTTGAAAATGTTCACCATGATTTACCCACTGAAGTTTGTATGGATGAGGGTGGGGTGTTGTGGGAAGCCCAAGCTTTTCCACCATGGTTGTGGAAGCTACATTCGTGCTACAACCTCCATCAATAATAATGGAGCACACCTTGCTATGCACGGTCCCTCTTGTGTGAAAAACATTTTCACGCTGCTCTTCTTTTGCTTTCGGAGTTCCGGTTAACAATCTTGTCAAAAACAAGCTGGAGTTCATGGCTGGCTATTTCTTTTGGATTTTGGTTTTTTGTGGGAATGGACACAATCACCCTAGGTTCAGAACTTGCTCTGATACCAAAAATGATGTGTAGTGGCGGAAGCAAAGAAAAAGTGGAGAAAACCGCAAGAAGCACAACCGGGCAGAATGCGGCCTGCTTGCGCAATCTTGGCAGATTAGGGAAATGGAGGGGCAAAAGTGCTTGGTCTTGGCTGAAATTTGGTAGGAAGGATGGTAACTGGTAATGGTTGATTGTGACCAAGTTTCGTGAATTTTGGATAAGAGGAAGGCCTTGATCTGCATGCCGGAAGTGAACAGCGCTGGACTGGACGTACGGGCTGATATCTTCTGTTTGGATCAAGGGTGGAGGACGGAGGGTTTCTTGGATGGAGCTGAAAATTGGAGGAATGGTAGTAGATGGACTGGAAGGATTGTGGTTAAAATTTGGAGTGAAATTGCTGGATAGATTGGGAGATATGAGGCGGCAAAGTGAGGGATAGAACCTTGACTCGGGCTCGGATACGAGCAACACCACCGAGTGAATCAAGGGCCGCTCTTAAGTGGTCCGGATACAGCAACACCACCGGGACTCAAGAGACTCAAAGAACACCACCGTGATGCCAAGCACGGATACAGCTTTGAGGATTCAAAAACGAGCAATCCAGCTCAAGAGTTTAAACTCAAATATATTCATCAAAGGTGTTTTACAATGCAACGACATGAGCTGAATATATAATGCCTTGCCATGGCATCTTACATAACCGAATGTAGGCTAAAAATAAAGCAAAAACAAAATGTTAACTAACAATATTCCTTTCCCTTTCTCCAAGCCAAGCTAGGGTGAATTCTAGCCAAGCATTTGATGGTTAAGGAACATGTGGCCACGGTTGCTTCCTCCTTTGTCAAGATTCTAACAACCTTCCTTCACCATGATGTATGCTTCTAGAATGCTCCTTCTCTTGCTTGATTTATTTGTAGAAAGAAATATGGACCGACCAGCTTGCATTATTTTTGTACAAACGTTCATTAACCCGTAGGTTATCATGCTAGCACTTCGTTTTGTACCATGGTAACGATGACACAAGGTTTTGGAGTCCATGTAGCAAGCAACTCTCCATCATCTGGTCATTAGGTGCTTGACTTAGGCTATGCGGACCCTTGGACCGGCCCTCTTGATTATTTATGGAAAATGGCAAAACAATAACACTTGGAACAAATCATGGTCGGGTTTTACCCTTGCTTCAACGTGGAGGAATTTAGGCATTTTAGGTGACTATCTTGGGACTCTACTAAGCTCTTGCTCATAACCCAACGGGAGAACATTTATTTATAAACAAGATCATAAGGATTTTGATGTCCTTGTTTACTCAACCTCCGGTATCCTTTAACAAAATGCTTGAAACCATGGGCATATCAAGTATTCCCGGTTCCTCCTTGATCATGCAAAGCTCGTTAGGATGGACATTTCTCAGCTCAAGATGTTGGGCTGTCCACTCTCCATCATTCTCCCCTTGTAGGAAAGAATTTGTCCTCAAATTCCCAAAGTCAATTTTCCCCAAGTGTGGGAAAAAATTTTAGTATGTTGGAGTTTGTGAGGTTGAGAAAAAAGGCCCTTTTGTGCTTGAACAACCGGCTGTTTGCGTGGAGATGTGCGGGGCATTCGACCAGAATTGATAATTCCCTAGCATGCTTATGGTGTGGAGATAGACTCGATCAACAATAATTTTGTAATGGGGCAAACAGAACCAAATTCCCTTGAGAAGATTAGCAACTCCCTTTGGTACCAAAAGATTTTGCCCAACACACTCTTTGACTCCATCTTTCATGTTCGAACACAAAGGATATGTACTCAACAACATGTCACCAAATTCAATCAATCCTTCTTTGTGCCTCATTTGGGCGAAGCATACGGATAGTCCACAATGTAAACTCCAAAGCCGGGTACACATGGGAAAGAATGCGTCCATCCTTGACACTAACAAAAATGAGTCTACCCATGGAGTCTTTTGTTTTTCTCCTCGGTCTATCGCCCATGATTTTCCACTCAAGTCACAATCTGTCCAAGTAGTAAAAATGGTTCTCGGGGTAGGGGTTTTTGGGACATGTGAACTTCTTTGTGGTGGTAAATGAAATGGGATTTTGTGTGGGGAACAAGGCTAATTGTGGTTTGCGGCATGGTGGTGAACGGGTGAAAATTTTGTGGGAAATTCTTGGTTATGTGTGGAGGTAAGCGGATGTGTTTTTGGCAAGGCTTAAACTCTTGTTGCTTGTCTTTGAGAAGAGGTTCTCCAAGCACAAATAAAAGGTCATTTTGAGGGGAAGGGCTTTGAGGTTTCGGTTTGCATTGGTTAGGAGGTAAGGGTGGTTTAAGTGGAGGGGTAAGGATGGGGTTCAAATCAACTAAAGGAAGGCTTTGATGGTGGTGGTATGTGGGCAGATTTGGTTCATGGAGTTTCGGTGGAGGGTAGACTTGAGGGTTCTCTTGTGGACTTGTCTTTGTGGGTTGGTTTAAATGTTCCTCTTCTCTTTTGCTACACACCACAATGTCATTAAAGTGCACAACCACAAACTTCTTGAAGATGACTTGAACATATTCATTCTGCCATAAAGGGTACTCCCTTTGCATTGTCACAATTATGCCAACATATTCAACCATACCCTCATGGTGCACTCCTCGGCTAGGCAGCTCTTGTATGCCTTCATGTGAACTCCAAAACCGAGTGTCCACAAGGAGGAAATCATCCTTACTTGGCATCAAAAAAATGACTCCATGTACGGTCTTTCTCCTTTCTCTTCTAGCGTGCTCATGATGTGGCAAAAATGATCTTGGCCAGTCAAAGTTCCATGATAAAATATACAACCCCATGTGCTTTTGGTAAGGAAGTCATCTTCCTTTGGTACCAAAAGAATAGGCTCCACATATTCCTTCACAATGCCTAGAGTTTTGTTCACCATGTTCGGCCATAAGGGATGCTCATTTGAAATGCTCATGGTTGTACCAAGATAAGGGCTCCAACACCAAGTGCCCTCAAGAGGGAAGCCGACCTTACTTGGCACCAAGAAAGTAGACTCCACACAAGGACTTTCCTCTTTCTCTCCTAGGCTTTTGGCCAACAGTTCAATAACTTGTTTTTGGTCCTCTTGAACACTTCTAGGATCCACTCCATAGGCTGGTGTATAGTTGATGGTTCTTGGAACGGGGTTGGCAAGATGTTGTAGGGTTCTTTGTGGTGGAGAGCTAGGAGGAGTTTCGTTTGGGTGAACGTGGGCAATCAACTCATGGGCTGGACGAAACTCATGTTGTGGTGTTTTGAGAAAATTTTCCCCATGAGATAGGTTGGTTGGGGTGGAATCATTTGGTTTTGCTTGTGGGATTTGGCTCGGTGACAATGGGATCAATGTGATCCTCTTGCCATCTTTAGTGAAGGTATAGGTGTTCAAGAATCCATCATACATGACTCTCCTATCAAAGAGCCAAGGCCTCCCTAGTAACAAATGACAAGCATCTATTGGAATAATATCACACCATATCTCATCGAAATAATTTTTTCCAATACTAAATGACACAAGGCATCTAGAATTGACTTGGAATGTTTCACCTTGATGAACCCATCGAAGGTTGTAAGGATGAGGATGAGGTGAAACAAGAAGCCCAAGCTTTTCCACCATAGCCAACGAGGCTATATTCATGCAACTACCACCATCGATGATGATTGAGCATACTTTGCTTAGCACGGTTCCTCTTGTATAGAAAATATTTTCTCCTTGCTCTTCACTTGACTCCTTGAAGCCGCTCAAGGTCCTTCTCAAAAATAGGCTTGCGTTCATGGCTGAGATTTTTGCAAGGCTGGCTGTTTTTGGTGTTTTGGATTTATGTGGGATGGATACAATCACCCAAGGTTCAGAACTTGCTCTGATACCAAAGTTGATGTGTAGTGAGGCGGAAGCAAAAACAAATGGGAAAAACCGCAAGAAGTGCAGCAGGGCAGAATAGGGTCCGATTGCACAGTCTTGGGAGATTGGATGAAAGGATGGGTAAAAGTGCTTGGTTTTGGCTGAAATTTGGTGGGGAGGTAGGTAACTGGTAAAGGAAGGTTGTGACCAAGTTTCGTGAATTTTGGATAAGGGGAACGTCCTGAACAAATAGCCAGAAGTTGATGTAACCGGCTGGATGAGCAGAATGACACCCTTTGTTTGGTTTTAATGTAGAGGATGGAAGGTTTCTTGGATGCGGCTGAAATTTGGAGGAATGGAAGTCGATGGACTGGAAAGAAGGTGGTTAAAATTTGGAGAAAAATGGCTAAGTAGATTGTGAGTTATGGGCTGGCAAAGTGAGGGATAGTACCAAGGTTCGGCTCGGATACAAGCAACACCACCGAGTGAACCAAGGGGCACTCCTAAGCGATCCGGATACAGCAACACCACCGGGACTTAAGAGACTCAAAGGACACCACCGTGAGGCCAAGCACGGATACAGCTTTGAGGATTCAAAAACGAGCAATCCAGCTCAAGAGTGTTAACTCAAATATATTCATCAAAAAGTGTCTTTACAATGAGCATGAGAGCTGAATATATAATGCCTAGTAATGGCATTTACAACAAAGCTAAAAATTAAAGCTAAAATGAAACAAAAACCATAAAGATTCTTTCCCCTCCTCCAAGCTAAGCTAGGAGAAATTCTAGCCAAGTATTTGAACATTTGGGAACATGTGGCCATGGATTGTTTTCCCTTTTGCCAAGCCTTCTTCAAACCAACTCCCACTAGGGTGAGTGCTTCTAGAATACTCCTTAATATGTGTCATTGGATGCTGGTCATTAGGTGCTTGACTTAGGCTATGCGGACCTTTGGACCGGCCCTCTTGATTATTTATGGAAAATGGCAAAACAATAACACTTGGAACAAATCATGGTCGGGTTTTACCCTTGCTTCAACGTGGAGGAATTTAGGCATTTTAAGTGACTATCTTGGGACTCTACTAAGCTCTTGCTCATAACCCCACGGGAGAACATTTATTTATAAACAAGATCATAAGGATTTTGATGTCCTTGTTTACTCAACCTCCGGTATCCTTTAACAAAATGCTTGAAACAATGGGCATATCAAGTATTCCCGGTTCCTCCTTGATCATGCAAAGCTCGTTAGGATGGACATTTCTCAGCTCAAGATGTTGGGCTGTCCACTCTCCATCGGTTCGAGCTATGGACCCGACCAGCTAGGTTGGGTCTCCTGGTATCCATAACCAAGAAGTTCTTTCTTGCCAACGATAATGGCAGCCTCGAAACCACGTTAAGATCCGAGGGAAGAGGAACTTTGAATTGTTTAAAGATGAATGTGAGAAGAGCCTCAAAAGGAAGTGGGGTTGACTTCTTAGTCCGAGTCTAAGCTAGCACAGCGGCCATCTACTCGATTATGGCTGGAAAGAGGTCTACTTTGTAGCCCTTGAGAATATCATACAAAGCTTTGAGATGCTTGGAGTTAGGGTTCTCCTTGCTAGAATGCTCGAGAGAAGAAGGTTCTCATCGAGTAGAAAACACGAAGTCGGGCTTCGACTTTAGTTGAGTCACGAGAGAAATTTTTACGTGACTCGGGAAATTCTTTGGCATACTTCTTGAAGAATTCATCAGCAACCTCGTTGAAAGGTATGGGGTTGCTTGTTGAGGAAAAGAGAATAAACTTTGAAGATACAATGGAGAAGAGAGACGTTGACTCGGACAATAGCGTTTTGAACTCTGGAGGTGAGTATACCTTCAAAGCTAGACAGGTTGGAATAAAACTCGAAACGAGTTCGGGTAGATGAACTCGTTGAAATAGAGGAAATTGTAAATCCCTGTTGATTTGATGTGATTCAACCACAAAAACTTTGTGGTTGGGAAGAATTTGTCATCGAACGTTAGGTGTTGGGTGACAATGATTTTGGAGGGATTGGAAGGGCCCTCTTAGCTTTTTGTTCGAGGTTTCTTGGTTGCGAGAACCAAGAAAGTCCAGGTGGGAACCTCTTTTCGGCATGTTTTGATGAGAAAAGAGAGAGGATGAATCTTTGAGAAAGAGGTAGAAAGCTTGAAGAGATAGAGTGAGTAGAGAGTAGAAAATAAAAGAAAATGAAAGAGTAGAAAGAGAGTTTATAGCAATCGGTGCTTACTTGAGACTTCTTTCACTTAGCTTGAGAGTCGGTTCGTGCCTTGAAATCAGTGAGCTTGCTCGAGATGTAGTACGAGAGAGAGAGAGAGTCCGTAGAGAGTAAAGTATCGAAATGAAGGAAAAAGGATGTTATTTATAGAGAAAGAATTATCCTTCGAATTCGTTCGACCTAACTCTCCAACGGTCACCCTCGGACCGGTGTGATCTGTTCCGCTTCTTCAACGGTTAGAATTCCACCGATTGTCTTCCAATGGCTAGTTCTCTTACTGATGCGCACGAGAGATAGAGAGAAAAGAGAGATTTTAAAAGAGATTTCGAAATTGACTGATCTAGAGATGATTTCGGAAGTTTGATGTCCACTTTTCTCAAAATCCGAGTCCGACTCAATAGAGTTTCGAGTGACTTAGAAATAGCAAGCGGATAATAACTCATAGCTCGGTATCACTAGCTCAACTTAACTAATTGTTATTAAAACAACGTAATGAAATATTAACACATAAACATGCAATGCAATTTCAGTCAGAAAAGCACATAGCTATGCATTAATCATACCAAGTTCATTCCTAATAAAACAAAACTGATCTTCACTAAATGGTTAAGTAAAGACATCAGCTAATTGAAATTTGGTAGGAATGAATTCAAGTTTAATATCACCTTTCTCGGAATGGACTCTTAGAAATGATACCTAACCTCAATGTTCTTTGTCTTTGAGTGCTAAACTGGATTCATGGTGATAATGATTGCACTTTGATTGTCACACTTGATTGGAATTGATTTGTATGAAAGTCCAAGATCTTTCAAGTGTTGCTTGATCCATAAAATCCGAGCACAACATGCTCCAGCTGCAATATATTCAGCTTCAGCAGTTGATAGGGCTAATGAGTTTTGCTTCTTTGAGTGTCGGGATACAAGTGATTGACCTAGAAGCTGGCGGGCTCTCGAAGTGCTTTTTCTATCAACTTTGTACCCGAGCATAGTCGGTTCCGAGTCTCTTAAGTACCATAGACCTAGATTCCGAGTCCCTGTAAGATATCATCCTAAAGTTTGTACTTCTTCAGCAGCTCCTTTGTATACTTTGATTGATGGACATAGATGTCATCTTTGTCTTGCTTGATTTGTAGACCAAGGAAGAAATTGAGTTCTCCCATCATGCTCATTTGAAATTCTGTCTCATTAACTCAGAAAAATCTCGACACGAGAATTTCATTAGTAGCTCCAAATATTATGTCATCAACATAGATCCGAGCAATAAGAAAGTCTTTCCCCTTGGTTTTTATAAAAAGAGTGTTGTCAATCTGACCTCTTCTAAAATCATTTTCAACCAAGAAATTGCTCAATCTTTCATACCAAGCTCCGGGAGCTTGTTTAAGACCATGAAGAGCTTTTTGCAACTTGAAAACATGATTTGGAAATTCAAAATTTTCAAATCCAGGGGTTGCTCAACATAGATTTCTTCTTCAATGAAACCATTGAGAAAAGCACATTTAACATCCATTTGATACAGTTTGATATTCATGCTACATACAAATGCTAATAGAATTCTAATAGCTTCAATTCTAGCAACAGGTGCAAAGGTTTCTCCACAATCAATCCCTTCTTCTTGATTGTAACCTAGAGCCACAAGTCTAGCCTTATTTCTAACTACCAACCCACCTTCATCCAGTTTGTTCTTAAAAACCCATTTGGTACCTATAAGCTGGGTGGTCGGAAGGTCGTTTGGTCGAGTCCGGACTTGGTTTCTTTCAAATTGATTGAGTTCCTCTTGTATGGCCTCTACCCATTCAGGTTCATTTAGGGCCTCTAGTGCATTTCTGGGTTTAGTTATGAGATGAATGCGGTGAATGCATATAGACTTTGTAGAGAGGAACGAGTTCTTACCCCATTGTTGATATCAAACAAGATGTTTTCGAGTGGGTGGCTCAAATCATATTTGAATGCTCTACATGTTCTCTAGTTTACCAGATTTATAGGTTGAATTTGTTGGTCTTCGAAGTCTGTTCGATTGAGCTTATTCATCCGATTGCCTCTCGTATTCCGAGCTGGTTCTTGAGTCATTTCATCCTGAGTTAGGTTATTCCGAGTCGCTTCATTCCGAGTGCCTTCGATTTGACTCTTTCTAAGCTCATTTTCACCAAGATCATCATCTCTGCTGAGCTTCGGATCCGAGAATGTTGACTCACTTGGTTTTCCCTGTCCAATCTCATCAAAAATAACGTGGATGCTTTCTTCCACTTTTTAGTTCTTTTATTGAAAATGCGGTAAGCTTTACTATAAGATGAATAACCAAGAAAAATACCTTCATCCGACCGAGCATCAAACTTGGTCAGGTGATCCTTACCATTGTTATGGACATAACACTTACATCCAAAAGGCTTGAAGTATGAAATGTTGGGTTTCGTCCCTTTGTAGAGCTCGTATGGAGTTCTCTTCAAAATGGGTCCGATGAGGCATCTATACAATGTGTAATTTGTCTGTGTTGACAGACTCAGCCCAGAAATAGTAAGGTAGATCATGTTCAATAATCATTGTCCTTCCTATTTCTTCAAGAGTACGGTTCTTTCTCTCGACTACTCCATTTTGTTGAGGAGTTCTTGGTACTGAGAAATTATGGGAGATACCGTTCTTGTCACGGAACTCCGCAAATTATGAGTAGTCAAACTCCCTTCCATGGTCGGTTTGAATTGTTTTGATCTCGAGTCCGAGACTCAACTTGAATTTTCATGTAGAGCTTCGTTGAATGCTTTGAATGCTTCATTCTTGTGTTTAAGAACACAAACCTAGGTAAATTGTGAATAATCATTAATAATTACAAGCACATAAGATTTACCTCGGAGACTCTTGACAGGGATTTCACCACATAAGTCCATATGCAATATTTCAAGCACTTTAGATGTGGAAACAGTTTTGAGAGGTTTGAAAGATGATCTAACCTCGTTTCCCTTTTGTGCATGCATCACAAATTTTATCTTTCTTAAATACACAGTTAGGCAATCCTCCGACTAAACCATGAGAAGCAAGCTTCTTAATGGTATGCATGCTAACATGACCTAGTCTACGATGCCATGTCCAAGAATCATCATATAAAGATGCTTTTAAACAAGATAGATTCGACTTGGGTCGAAAGGGAATTGTGTAGGTATTACCCGATCTCTTACCCGAAAGCTTAGTCTCCTTGGTAATTGCATCGAAATATAGCAGTTGGTCCGAGTGAATCTTACCTCTTGACCTTTGTCACATAGTTGAGAGATGCTAAGTAGATTGTAATTCAATCCCTTGACCAGGTAGACAGGACTGACCGGATTATCTCCTTTTCCAATCTTGCATATCCCAATTATCTTACCCTTGCTGTCATCTCCAAATGTGACTTTGCCTCCCTTGTAATCTTCTAACTCAGAAAAGAGTCTTGGATTTCCCGACATGTGGCATGAGCATCCACTGTCCAGTACCAGTTTCCTTTTGTTCTTTTCGAGCCACCTGCAAGTCGAAACAAACTAACCTTTCTCACTTCCTTTAACGAACCCAGTAACTCCATTTTCTGTGGTCCTTTTCGAGGAAGAAGACTCTTGGGAACCTAGATTTGAATAACTTTGGGTTTGGTCGGATTCTCGAGTCTTTCTTTTAGAGAACAGATGTCTGTGTCTCTTTCTTATGAAAATCTTTTCTTTTATAAACCGGTGGAGAAGGTTTTCTCCTGTAAGCTGGTATGGGCTTAGTCCTCATTTCATTCGTATGAATGGGACCATGCTCAGCCTTCTTGAACTTCACCGTTCGGAATCATTTTTGAAAAGATCCGAGTAGGAATTGGATTCCTCCTCCTTGTTAAAACCAAGTCCTTCCTTTCGAAGGAGACACATTGAGACCCTAAGAGCATGTCAAGATTCTTCGACCTTGAGTAAATTTCAAAACCAGTTCTTGAGACTCGTTGAGCTTTTGCTTAAGATGCTCATTTTCTCTTCGAGTGACTCGGACTCGGTCTCATTGGATTGAGTACTAGTCTTGAGTTCTCTTAGAGTAAGTCTCGCTTTTTTAAATTCATTTTTCAAAGAAATGCTCTTAGAAGTGATAGTCTCAAGTTGTTCTTTAAACCGAGAAGAGTCATAATTGGATGTCTCTTCCAAAGTATAGATGTATTTAGCTAAATCAACTTTTGAAAACTTGAGGAAGTATTCAATTACCTCCTAAGGACTAGTTTCCTCATTGTCTAAGTGATCGGAATCTAACTCGGATTCGGCTTCGAGTCCGATAGTGCCATCGGACACTTTGAGTCATCTTAGTCTTCATCTTCTTTAGATGAATCTTCATCACTCCATGTGGTCATCATAGCCTTCTTCTTCTTTCTGTCCCTTTTTCTTCTTCGATAGTCTTTGACTATATGATCCTTCGCTGCCATATTCAAAACAGACCGAGTTCTTAGTTAAAGATAATTTTGAAGGGGAAGAGTGTTTACCTTTTCTATCCTTCTTGTCTTTCTTGTAAAACTCTTATCTTGGCCGTTTATCCCATCTCTTGTGCTTCATCATTCTTTTGAAGCCTCCGGCAATAAGTTCCATGGGATCTTTTTCGAGTCCGATGAACTCAGATTTTCTTCTCTCGCTTTCGAGGCCTTCAATGCAATATTCTTTTTGGTGCTGACCTCGGTGTCCTCTTCTTCCAAATGGATCTCATGGGTGAGTAGCTTCCCAATGAGTTATTCTGGCTTTAATAAGGAGAGGTTCCGAGCTTCCTCAATGGCTGTCACCTTTGGACCCCATTTTCTCTTGGGCGGGCTTCTTAGTATCTTTCTACACATTTCCTCATGGGAAATCTTTCGACCTAGAGATTTGAGATTGTTAGTAATCTCGGTGAAGCGAATGAACATCCGAGTGATGTTTTCTTCGGCTCCATCTTGAACAGCTCATACTTATGAAGATATTGGCTTATCTTCGCTTGTCTAACTTGGCTTGTGCCTTCATATGTGTTGACAAGAGTGTCCCATACTTCTTTTGCTGTGTCACAAGCTGATACTCTGTTGTATTCCTCCGAGCTTATGGCGCACATCGAATGTTCATGGCCTTGAAGTTCTTTCTCAACTTTTACGCTTCTTCGGTAGTGTACTCGGCCTTTACTTTAGGCACGAGTCTTGTTTCTTCCATCTTCATTGGAATGTAGTTGCCTTCTTGTATGATGTTCCATACATCTTCATCGTGATCAAGTAGAAAGCATTCCATGAGCTTCTTCCAGTGTACAAAATTTGATCCTTTAAACTTTGGTGGTCTACTTGGAAGATCTTCCTTCATCGAACTCTCCATTATTCCGAGCCATTTGATCTTTAAGCCTTTGGATGGTTAGATCCTTTCTAAAAGGCTAGGCTCTTATACCAATTGAACGTTTGCTCTTGGAGAGAGTTAGTCACCCTAAAGGGGGGTGAATAAGGTGATGAGGAAATTTAAACAATAAATCTAAAGTGTAAAACTGACATTGAAGCAATCCGAGTCTAGATTGGACTAAGAAAAGTGATAACTAAAAATTACGTGGAAACCCTCCCGGGGCAGAAAACCACGACCAGTGCTAATCCAAGCACTAAGTCAAATCCACTATTTTGAATCTACAAAATAAAGTAGATAGACTCAACCAGAATTGCTCTCTTAGACAATTCCTTACAAGGTTTTTCCTAGACTTAGAAAGTCCCTTATCCGATCTAGTACTTCCTAACCGAGGTAACCTTTACAGCTAGGGACAACCGAGCTGAGTTAACCCTTAGAGCTCAGTCAAGGGACCTTACTCAAAAGTAAGAAGAGAAGTTGTGACTGATTATAAGACCTTACAACTCGGAAAGATGTTAAGTACGAGTTGGAGTTGTAAGTAGAAGATTGAATATGAATACAAAGACTTTTGCTTAAGTATGTGTATTGACAATGATTTCAGCAATCTTCAAGTCTTGAGAGTTGGCTTCTATTTATAGATGACCTCGCAGATTAGCCGTTGTGACTAGCTTCGATTAAAAATCCTATGTGACCATTGTAACGATTCTTCGAGTCACTCGGAAAAGATCCGTTGAGTTGTGAACTTATGTGTAACACCCCAAAACACCCCCGGGAGTATTACATCGCCAGAGTTCCTTAAAGGAACTCCTAAGGCTCTTTCCGGTGTTGGTCTTGCTTGTCTAAACTCAACTTAAAGATAATACCGGTGGTTTTCCCAAAAGAATTTGAGATTCTCTAAAAATTTCGGTAGAGTTCCGTTTGTAATATGGACTAACCCATAGGCTTAAAGCCTTAAAACCCTGCATAAGAAGCATAATATACTCAACGAGCCACCCGCTCGGAGTATACCACTCCACGGCCACACGCCGGAGTCCAACCAATCATACTATAAAGCTGGAAACAATCTAAATGGTTTACGAGTACATCGGGTATAACTACATGAACTAAATTACAATACAACATTTAAACACATAAGAATGCAAGCCAGCCACTTGAGTCACTTGAGTCACTACACTAGTCGACCATTGGCAGTCGGCTAGAGTCCGGAGTATGTTAAGCGTCGATTATGCCTTTGAAAGTGTACCTATGACACTCGGGAAGGGAAAGGGGGAAATTTGTGGCGGTGAGCAATAAACCACGGGCTCACCGGAGTCTTACACCCTTAAAATGGAAATTCTTTGCACATACTACTCATAATAATGAAAACGATGAAAACATAATAACATAATACAAATCTATACATTTTCCTTGAAATCTCTTGCAATGAAAATATCATGACTCTTCAATCACTTAAAAGCACAATTTCACATTCATAAATAATTCTTTTGGGGTTGAATCAACTTTTCCGGGCCTTCGAGGATTCGAACTAGCACTTCTTTCATCTCGGGCGCGACCCCGACAAAAAGGCTCCCGGGACCTATCTTCATCTCGAGTGGGCATCCTGCCACTGCAAGACCCCTGTTAGAATCCTTCCCTCAAAGTTTCTAGTCGGGCATCCCCGGTTCGAACGCTTTGGTATGCTAAACGATCCGTAGCCTATCGATTCAAAGCTCTTTGCACATACTCATTCATCACATTCACCTCACAACTTTCTCAAATCGATTTAATATCAAGGAAGGCATGACACCACGTGTCACCCTTATAAATTCACTTTCTCAAATCAGCTTTACTTCTTTAGAATAGAATCACGTTTAAAAGACATTTCACAGGAAATTGCATTTAAGGATCATTTCACGTAAAATACAAAACTCCTTTCGAAACAACTTTTGAGCATCACGTAAAGCAATCACATAGCACGAATAATCACCATTCAATGCAAGTAATCATTCTCAACTCTTTTCCAACTATTCCTTTCTCAATTCATCGGTTTAGTATGATTGATTCCATTTTCCGAGCCACAATAACCACAAGTACATGCTATCGAATTCGACGTTCTTACTTTCCACAATTTATTGTCTTTTCTCGATTCCTCATTTTATGCCTCCACTTAATGACTCATCTTCTCACCCCTTACCATCTTTGCCTCAATGTTTTCCGATTACTCTTTCACATTACTAATCTACCTCTTCTCACTCATGCTTAGTTAGATAGCTCTCATTCTTACTTCACTACTAAACTCCTCTAATTCCTTTCTTCTCCATGTGTAATTTGCTCTCATCTTAGGTTTCTATCCAACTCAATCACCTAGTTCTTAATTTCTTTACATCGTTCCACTTCCGCTAGCTCCTCTTATCTTTGAACTCAGTCCAATCTCAAGGATTTAATTATCTTTTGAACTCAATTATCCCAATAGTCACCCACTTCTCACTCCCACACCTCAATTGTGCATCCCTCGATACGAACTCACACTCCTTATACTTCGACCTATCATTCCCCAATGTTCGTAATTAGCTTTTAATACCGCAAGTTCAAGAAATCTCTATGGCTTAATAACTCATAATTTGTATCCATGTCCCAATCCCTTCATCCTTAATAGTTATCCGAAACTTCATCACCACTCATTTGACCTATGCAATCTAACCTCTTCAAAATCAGCAGGTTCAGTTCAACCTTAAGTAACCACTAATCTCTTTAAAGTTCCCTATTTAATTATACTATTTAACCCAAGTAACTCCTTTCACGTCCCGATTCAGCCCTATCAATTTTCTAAATCTGTTCTAAGCTCTTATTTCAATCTTAAACAACGATTAGGTCCGTTACGTAATACGAGATACTCAAAGTTCACAACAAATTCAATATTCACAGAACACATTCAACATTCACAACAAATCCATTTGGGTTTTGAAATTACTAATAGTTTGGAGTATAAGACTACCCACCTCGGATTCTCGGTTTTGGAATTGATCGAATTGCATGTTGTCTCCGCTATGCGTTCGGTTGCATTCGGTTTCGGGGACTCTTGTGTCCTCTTGCTTTTGGTTCAGCGGTTCTAGTTTCCTACCATTCCTCGGTCCGACCCTCACGCGTTCGCCGCCGGTCCTTCACCCTTATCGCCGTTGCTTTTCCCGGTCCCCGGCCCTTGGACTCTCTCTCTCGTGTCCGCCTCTGTTTCGAGTCCTTCTTTCTCCCTCGCTCTGTCCTAGTCTCTCGCTCCCCTTCCCTTCGTTCGCATCACCGGCTGCCACTTTCGGGGTCTACGGTGGTCGCCGACTCCCCTCGGTCTTCTCGACCCTTGCACCGATCGCCCTCTCTCTCTCTCGTGTTCTTGTGGCGGTGGCCCTCTCCTTCTCTCGCTCCTCCGTTTCCCTTGCGTGCGCCGACCGCCTTCCCTTCGTTCGCCGCTCGGCTTACCGGCCTCCGACCTCGGCTTCGGTCCCGCACACGCTCTCTCTTTCTCTTTCTCGGTTCTCCCTCTCGCGTTTCCCTTTCCTTTTTCCTCTACTCGGGCCTCCGAGGCCCCTCTTTACCTGCCTCTCTCTCCACCGCTTAATTGGCGATTAATGATCCTAATTGGATCCCAACTTATCTTTCTCATCTCTTCATGATTCAGCTAAAGTAATCACCGGCCCATATACGATAAGTCCATATCTCCTCCCTTCCGTCCTCTTACGCTGCTGCGTCCGAACTTATTTTAATACGCCGGCCACGATAATTCCTAATCGCCCAACAGTTTAGCTCAAATGAAAACGGAAGGCAATTTCCTTGATTTAATTTATTCAACACCAGCCTCCAAAGGGATACTAATGTAATATGTCCGCCGTAAATAAAATCGAGTCACTCAACCCCTAGTCTGCGGGGAATAATATTCAATAATTCTATGCTTTTCACTGCTTTTCTTTAAAATTCCGGGTATTACAGTGTGGAACGGCTCTTGACTCCTTAGGATGTCCCAATCTACCGGTGGTGTGTGAAAAATAGAGTGGAAACCACCGTTGAGCTTAGCGTTGAAGATTTCCAATTTTGGAAACAGACAACCCCGACACGGTTCTAGGCCTTGGTCAAAAGTAGAAAAAGCCTTGTCTCGCGATAATTTGACATCTTGAAGCTCGGTTACTTTTGTAGTTCAAAAGTAGGATAACCTCGTTTAAATAACCTACAAAAGTAAATCAATTTGGTTCTCAAATTATAAAATACTTTTGTCCAAGATTAGACATAGATAATAATTTAATTAAGATAATTAAGTGTATAATTATCTTAGTCCTGGGAAAGTGGAATTTTCTGAGTCTAATATTCATCATACTCAAATTCCAACCGAGTTAGTCTAGACATAAATCAAGTCGGATAAAGAATATTAGAGTAGTACTTACTTGATCTAGACTAACAAGGTTCAAACGAAACAAGTTGACTTAGAAAGATGAATTACCACCGTAATTCACTTAGAACTTAAAATATGAAGTCAGACCTGAGTACAAGAGCGTTAGAGTGATTGTTTGAACATGCGATAAGTCCGAGTGTTGTTTGAGTGACTCGGAACTACAGATGTAAAAAGATGATCAATGAGTATGCTTTCGAGTCAGTCGAATCAAATGAAAACAAATGCAATAGTTTCGTAACACTCGAAAAGATTCTATACCACTCGGAAAAGTTTCTATATCACTTAGAATGACTTGTAATCAAAACTTATAAGAGATGGAGTTTATACCGATTCCTTGACGAGTCACTCAGAATGTTACTCATGCAAAGTCCGAGTCTTCGGATGCGTGTGAGTTTGTTGAGGAGACCCCACCCTTCTCCTTAGGAATGCCTCGTCGAAAATGAGGATGCCAATTTTGAAGAATTGTATTTAAGGGCTTACCATCAAGAGGGCATATATATTGAAAATAAGTCCAAAGGAGGGGAAAAAAGGCATAAACCATGTAATTATATCAACTCATTAAGAACATTAATGTATAACAATTTTTATTCGGAGAATATCCATATTGTTGCTTGTTTTAGAAACTGCAACTTTCTTTTCATTATTTTTGACTTGTAGTATTCATGTAACGGATCATTATTCAATGAGGATCAAAAGGACTAAGTTGTCCAATGGAAGGGTAGAATGCTTTTATAGTTAAGAAGCGGAAGGCTGAGATTAGCGATCAATGTTAGTTTTGATTTACTTTCCCATTTTATAATCCTTCTATGTTTGTTCTGTTTCTTATGGAGAAGTTGTTGCTTTAGGTATCTGAATTTTCTAAATCAACCAAAATTCAATGATATGTCTTTTGAATTAGAAGATCATTGTTTGATGAGGATCAAAAGGACTAAGCTTTTTCAGGTAATGTTTCTCGTGGATAATTGTTGCTTAACGCTTTTCTCAGTTTTGGTCACTAATCTCAGCTCCGCTTCTCAACAAGGACTTTTTGGTATAAATTCGGATGAAGTGATTTATACCACGAAGTTCCTTGTTGAGAAGCGGAGCCGAATAGTGACCAAATGTTAGCGTTGATGTCCCTTTCTAATTTATGATCCTTCTATGTTTGTTATGTTTCTTGTGGAAAAGTTATTGCTTAACGTTTTCCTCGCTTTATGTGGACAAAAACACCAAACAATGTATTCATGAGAGGAGCATCACTTTGGGACCATAACTAAGGAAATAGAGATTGTTGATGTCTTGCTTGTGTATTCCTTTTTAATACTTATGTCAAAAAGTCCATCTCTTTCTCTTGAAACTTTGTGTTGTAAATGATTTCAATATTTATGCCAAATGGTTCATATCTATTTGCCTAAATTTACGTTTTTAGTAGATTGAGTTATGTGCTTGTCTTTCCGAATATATTGCTTGCTTGGAGTTTGTAAATTGGTAGCATGGGTAGCAAATATGATGTATATATGTTATCCAGGCTACTGAGACAACAACTCCAAGCAAGCAATATCGTCATAAAGACAATCACATAATTAAATCTACTATAAAAGTATGAATTTGGGTAAATAGAGATTTCTCTTTTAACATAAACATTGAAATCAGTTTATACCACAAAGTTTCAAGACAAGAGATGAAAATTTTGACATAAATACTGAAAGAAGAGTACTTTTTGTATTATATTTCACATCATTATAATATATCCTTTGCTGGAACTTATTGTGAAATATGGAATTGTGTTGTCGAACTTCTTAAAGATGGAACTTATTGTGGTTGTAGTAATATGGGAAATTTTTGTAATATTGGAACAACCGAGGTCTGTTGGTTGTTACTGAGTAAGTTATTGTGATGTATTTTATAGTGTATTTTGTACAAGGGTTATAGAAAAACAAAAAAAAATTTAAAAATTCAGACCTATTACTACGGCTCTTAAGGAAGAACTGTCGTAACAGGTATGAATATAACCTATGCCGACTGGTTCTTCCTTAAGAATTGTCGTCATATATGTTGGCCTAAACATTTTGGCAGTAATAGGGGATTTGGGACAGGACTTATGACAACAGTTCTTAAGGAAGAACCGTTGTCATAGGTTAACATATCACTACTTGTTCTATTGAAAGAACCGTAATAATAGTCCGTATATGACGACGATTCTTCATAAGAACCATCGTCATATGCTTTCTTTTACTACAGTTTTGAACCGTAGTAAAAGATGCCTATCTACAATGACGGCCACATAGACGATGCCGGATAACCATAGTTAAAGGTCGTTTTCAACTATAGTTAAAAGTGGTTCTCGTAGCAGATGATAGTAATAGGTCAAAAATGACCTTTTACTACGATTTTGTCAAGAAACTATAGTACTAGGTCATCCTTTTTTTAATTTCAATTTCTCTCTTCCTCTCTCTCTCTTTTCTTCGTACATAGTTTAACCATGCTTTATTCATTGCAAGTAAAATATTTCATATGTTAACCCCAATTTGGCTATTAAAGCCATTACCATAAAAAGACATATATCAACTGCCTACTTTGAGCAAAAATAAGTCATATTCAACACCAAAATAATCTTACCTAATTTCAACTAAAGCAATGGAACAATCAGATTTAGGAAGGCTATATCACTTCCATTACCAAGCTCCTAACCAAACAATCACGAGAATACTTTCTCTTGGTAAAAATACTTTACCAAAAACCTGTATTTGCAATATAACTAGTTTTTGCAATATAATTGGGTGAAAAAAAGGCTTGTATTGACATAAATCTAGTGATAAAAAATACTTTCTATCGGTTAAAAAAGCATTTGAAATATAATTGTGTTTATTTATGTATTAAAGTCATGTGATTGGGAGCAATGTAGGCATCCTATCATTCTAATGGATGAAACCTAATCTGTTGGTTTTGTTAATACATTAGCCACAACCCAACTATCTGTTGGTGTTAGATTACATTACCAACATTATCATATAAAAAACTTATGTTAGTAATAGTTCAACAGGACTATCACAGGAAAATAGATTAAGGCTTATATAATGAAATTTAAAACTATTATAAATTATATTTATTTTTCAGCAACCAACCCTCAACAGTAAAAAATAAAAAAACATAAAAAGAGAAAGCAAGCTAGAGAAAGCAGTGATATAACGTTCCCTTCTTCTTTATCGGCTTATCTCCTCTCACACTCAGCTTCTCTGTTCTCTCTTCTCTCTTGCAATAAGACCTAATCCGAAGTATCATCCAATCTCTATTGTTTTGTTGTTGACAGTCGCTCAATTTCATAGGTACTAAGTGTTTAATATTGAGTCCCTTCGATCCTATCTTGTGATGGATCTTTAGGTTTTCCTTTAATATACAATATAGTTTTACAACTCATCTTCATGCTCTCATTTGCCTAAACCCTCTGATTTTTTTTCAAAATTTGTCTCTGTAATCCTCTTTCCGACACCTTTGGTTGGAAAGTTAGGGTTCGGAGCCAAAAGTAAAGGCAAAATGAAAGAGCAAAAAGAAAGGCATGAGAACGGTAGTTCTTGCTTCCGTCATTGAATTGGGGATAAATTATCATCTTTGAGTATGTTGTCACTACTTCCACTCTCACATTGTTGTGGTTTGGGGTTTGATGCGTACTTCCAAATTTCTTTGATGATTGGTTCCGATTTCCTTCGTTGTCAGTATTACCATTCCAAGTGTTCATATGTGTCAACACTCTAGTACTTCCTAGACACGTAAGATTTAAAGAGAGTAGATTTTGTTCAGTTCCAGAAATCTTTAAGTCTTGTATGAAGGCTTCTATTTATACATAGCAAGGCAGATTAGCCGTTGTGACCGATTCTGAACTTGAGGGCTTCACTAGCCGTTGTAAAAGATAGTGTGAGTCACTTAGAAAAGGAGTCGTTGTAAATGTGAACATTGTGTTTAGATCCTTGGCTCAAAAGGTAGTCCATCCCACTGGTTGTGACTAAAATATGGGGTGGAAACAACTGTTAGACTCAAAGTTGAAGTTTACCGAATTTGGAAACAAACAACCCCGACACGATGTTTGAGCCTTGTCCCGAAACAATGCTTTTTTATCTACTGGTGTTTAACAATTAGAAGTCGATTTCATTTGCATTTCAAAACAAGATTAAAATACTTTAATTATCCTACAAAAGGAAATCAAAGTAGTACTCAAAGTATAAAAATACTTTAGTTCAAGATTAGACAAGGATAATAATTAATTCATAATAATTAAACACTTAATTATCCTTAACCCGAAACAATGGAATTTTCTAAGTCTAATATTCAATAGGTTCTAATTCCATCTTATGTCTATCTTTAAATGATGAAGACATTAAGAAAATATAGACACCATGCATCAAGAAGATCAGGTAAATAATTTCTTTGAATAAACTAACTTAGAAATTATTTACTCATGACAACCTGTCTCGAGTTGCATCCGAGTGGATTAGAAACCCAATGTTATATGTGCTTACTCAAGAAATGCATTCTAAGTAGGTCAGACAAGTAATGAAAACATAAAGATAAGCTTCTTA
This sequence comes from Talinum fruticosum, assembly GCA_021018815.1. Taxonomy (NCBI): domain Eukaryota; kingdom Viridiplantae; phylum Streptophyta; class Magnoliopsida; order Caryophyllales; family Talinaceae; genus Talinum; species Talinum fruticosum. The sequence continues at coordinate 2,334,165 of JAITYX010000012.1, forward strand.
TAGATTGAGAATGACTTGAAATCAAAACCATAGAGAGATAGAGAGTTATACCCGAGTCTTCAATCTCCCTTTTTTGATGAAAGACATTTAAAACTTAAGATAGAAGTTAGAAGTTCAGAGAGTTAAGTTTTTATTGCTCGAAACTATAAAAATTCTTACACTCTTAAAACGGAAATTTAGAGAGTTCAAAGAGTTAACACTTAACACCAATCCTCTCGCCGGAGAGTCTTCACTCTTAAAATGGAAATTCTTTACACATACTACCAATAATAATCAATAAGAAGATAAGAATAGCGGTAATAACATAAATAATCATTAATGAAATTCTTTGGAGCCGTAAATGGTATAATCGACTTTTAGATTTTCAAGGTTGCATTCTCACTAGTGCAATTCAATCAACACATTTCACAAACCATTTATTCAATTCTCTAATTGAATAAAGGTAATTTCAAACATTAAACAATTATTCAATTCCCGAAATGACTAAAAGCACTTTCTCACGTCAAATCATTATACAATTCCCTAATTGAATAAAAGACGTTCTTAGAGCATCAGATCCTGTCTAGACACTAGTACCCTTTTCGCTTGGGTGACCGCAACCCAAGTTTGACCTTTTCGAATCCTGGGAACTACTAAAGTCAAGGGAGGAACTCTATTACCCTCGTCAGGATAATTGTTAACCAAGACCGCATCAAGTTAACAAGGAAACCCGGACCGCATCGGGAGTCCCATGGTCGGACCACACCGACCGAGCTCCACCGTAAGTACTAGAATGTCAAACTAGACCGCATTAGGAATCCTGTGGTGCTAGACTCCTTAGCTCTTAAAATTATTCAACAACAATACGTTTACTTTAATGAGGACATTTGGAAGACCACATTTCCAAATCCCATCTAAAGTCACACTTTTCTCAAGAATCATTTCAACTCAATCTCTTTTCAATGCCTAACCTTTCAAAGGTTCAAAACCATCTTAATTTGCCTTTCAAGGCATTCAAATCACAACTAAACCACATAACCCATTGAAAACTCATTTATTTTCTAAAACCCACAACTTAAACTCAATTTTCAATCATTTTCTAACATCAAAAGCATTGGAAGTGAATTTTTGCATAATCAGAATTTGTCTATTCAAGCATGTAAACAGAGGTAAATAGAACGCATGCAAGTCATATTCAAATCATCATACACTTCTCTCGTTTTGTGCCTATGCTTTCCAGTCTACCTAACCATAATTACCGTAATTCACTTATCTCGAGTCTCCGCTAGTCATCATTTATCCCACTCAATCCTCACAATCCAAATAGCCATGATTCAGCACCAATAGCTATTCTCAACTCTTTCCTGGCTATGCCTCTTTAATCTGTCAATTTAGTAATATTTATTCCTTTTTCTAAGCCACAATAACAACAAATAGTTACCACCTAACTCAAACATCCCAACTCCTCACCAATTATCATCTTTGCCTCGGTTCTCGTATTACATCCCCACATTACTAATCAAACTCTTTCTTGCCCATGCTTAGCCATATAACTCTTAATTTCACTTTACCACTCAAATTCCTCTAGCCCCACTTATCTTCAAGTTTAATTCACTCTCAAGGATTTAGATATGTTTTAAACTTAGTTTAACCTAACAATAACTTGTTCTCCACTTCCATGCCTTAATTGTGCATCAATTAAGATGAACTCATGCTCCCCCTTTATACTCCAAATCATTGTTTCTCAATATGAATAGTTATCTCTCAATGTCGAATATTTAAGAATTCCCTAAGGCTCAACTCACTCATAATTCGCACCCAAATCACAACTTCTTTCTCCTTAATTGCTAACTTAAATTCCCATATTACTCCTTAGACCTAAACAACCTAACTCCATCAAAATTTCCAAGTTCCCAATTTAGCCTTAATACTCAATTAGATTCTCTCGGGGTTCTAATTCAGCCCTAACTACTTCCTAAATTCATTCTACAAGCACAACCATTCAATATTCACAACAATCATTCAATATTCACAACAAAGTTCAATTAGATTTCGAAACTACTATTAATTTAGAGTATAAGACCACCCACCTCAAATTTTAGGGTTTGGAATTGACTTGGGCTTATGTCCTTCCTCTTTGTGGTCCCCGCTCGTAACGCCCCCAGCCCATAATCACTAGTTTAGGCTAAGCAACCCGCTAACCAGTGATTAGGGCAGCGGAAAAGGGTTAGGAGCGTCATCGCCGCCCTTACCAGCGGAAAGGGCAAGGCTATCGAGAGTTAGATACTAAACTATTCGACTTAGATTACTCTATTTAATAGTCAACAACAAAAGGAAACTATAATATGTACAAAGCCGAACAAAAGTACACGGTAACCCAACATTCACTAGCTCTAACCCACGACACCGTGTACTAGTCTCCAAAAGGCTATCATGGCGAGCCGAGTCCCTAAGCCTCGAACATGATTCTTCTATGACCTGCCGTCTTCACTATTCTTACTTAAAACAAAACAAGGAAAATATTTTTGCAATGTGAGTCGAAACTCAATACATTCACTATCATGCAAGTAAAATAATAGTTATGAAATAATTGAGTTGAGCGCATGCATTTCAATTCATTTGTAAATGAGGGGAGTGAATAATGTAAAACTGTTGCTGATTAATTATCTAAATGGATCCTTTTACGATCATTGGGTTTCCCTAAACGCATGTGCACACATCCGGACCGATCGGATAGTCCAATTGAAGGCGGTTAACGCTACGATGTTACCAACTCTGAATATTGGGGGTACCAAATAATGGCACGTGATGGAAGGGTCTATTAATGATGGCAAATATTATTTGCAAACAATTCTTTATCGTTGTTGATGTCGGCCATATCCGGCCTTGGTTTGTAAATAAAACATTGAAGGGCATGATCAATGAACGTATCTTGAGCTGATGTTCCTCTTTCTTTTTCTTTTTGGGCAAAACCCGAATGAACACACGACGTTGACGCTTGATGACCTTAAGTTAGGATATAAAAGTTTTATTAATAAACTAAATTTTTATTTCTTATTTATTTATTAAATCACTTCAAAGATACTTGAGATAAAAATTAACGAAGTTAGCTTTTACTAAAGAATACTAATGATGTCTTTAATTTACACGATTTATTTATCTTATTTTATACCATGCATGCATAATCGTATGCATATATATATATATATATATATATATATATATATATATGCATCTATTTATAGCAACTTTAAAGTATATGTATGGCTTTCTTCTAAACACATACATAAATATATGTGTACATTTATATATATATATATATATGTGGTAACCTCAAATATACATAATTTTCTTCTAAATGATACATTGAACATTTATCTCCTTTTTCTTATAAATAAATTGTATTATATTACTTGCTTTTTAAACAATCAAGGAAAGGTTTACTTTTAATTACTCGTTATTAGTTATTTTATTATGCAACTCTTTTATTCATTCTTTTATGCACTATTTTCTAACCTTATTTTATTTTGTAAGGGCCCAAAAGGTGTTAATTCTCACACTCCAGCTTCACTTACTCCCCAGTATTAAAAATCATCATCAATCTTTCCCTTAATCTCCTTATTAGGTCAAATAATCATTTAAATTAACCAAAAGTAATTCCTAACTCATAATTACTTCCCGAATGTCCTTTATCCAGTAAATTGTCCATAATTTTTCTTCACTTTCGCTTTAACCAACATATACCAACTATCACCGGATCTTTCTAAATTCCATGAACCAGTCACAACAAACCATAATCCAACTTAAATCTCCAAACAGGAAAGGATAACCGATTACAACTTAAATATTCAAATTAAAAAGAACTCGAATCGAAAATTACTCTAAAGAATTAAATTAACGAATCGAATCGAAAATTTTACCCTAAACAATTAGATGGAGGAGGTTAATTTAGGAGGGTTTCGGGCTGGTGGAGGGTTGGAGGACCGAGGATCGAAGGGTGGCTGAAGCGACGGTCGGTGGCAAGGAGCGGCGGCGGCGACTCGCCGGAAGATGGCGAAGACCCAATCGACCGAAGGTTGGGGCGTCGAGGCCAAAGAGTCGCGAACTCGGGGCCTAAACAGGCGTAAAACCGGTGGTATACCGGCGTTTTGTGGGTGGGCGGTGACAAAGTGGTGGTCGAGGTAGAAGCGGACGGTAACAGGCGGTGGTTGCCGGCGCCGGGCGGCGACCGGACGAGCGCCGAGGGGAGTGAAGGGGTTTTATTTCCGTGGGGGTAGGCGTTGGCGGTTGGGGTTTTTGATGGGGATTGGTGATGTTGATGGTGGTGGTGGTGGTGGTGGTCGACCGGCGGCGGCTGTCGGCGCGGCCGTGGTGTCTGCTGGGGCCATCGGTGGCGGTGCGGACGAGAGGAGGGCGGGATATCGAGGCTGAGAGAGAGAGATGGTGAGAGTGGGTTGTGTGGGTTATCTCGCTTTAGGTTAGGATAATGAATCTTTTAGGTCACCTTAAGCTTTTATACCCCCTCTTGCTTCCTCTCTCACTGGGTCAATCGGCTCCTCCAAATTCTCGGGCCCAAATCCTTAGCAAGTTATCTCTTTATTTCAGCCCAATCTTAATCTCATCCTTAATCTCCATCCTACTTCTTAATCCTCCAAGCTTACTATTATCTTGCTCATTAAGCTTATCTTAATCTAAGAATTTTATTTTTAGTAATATTAAGTTTATAAGAATTATATTAATTTAATTTGTTAAGGATTTTTAGAACTCAAAATAAATTAGCTATATAATAATGTTAATTATCTTCCGAGTCATTGAAATTTATAGAGTATGTTCATGCGTCGTCGTTGTCGTCATCCGGCTCTCGCACTTTAAACAACATTGACATATATATATATATATATATAGACAGATATGTATATACACATGAGTAATATGAAAATATTTGAAAATTTGAAATGCACGCGCTCAGGCTAATTTTTAATGTACTTAAGGTTAATTATTTTCTTAGGGACGGGTTGTTACACTCGCCTCTCCCTCCGTTGCCCCACCTCGCTCTACTCCTCTCGGCTCCGCCTTCCTTCGTTTCGCGCTCCCCTCGGCTTGGCTCTTGCTCGCCATTTTTCCTTCCGCTCCCGGCCGCTTTCTTACCTGTTGGTCATTGTTCTTCCACTCGCCGTTTCGGCAGCACGCCGGCTTCTTTTTCTCGGCCTATTTGGCCCTTAAACCCTTGCCTTCGTTCTCTCCTTGTTTTGGGTTCTCCTTCCATCTCTCACTCTGTCTCGGTCCCTCGCTCTTTCCTTCGTTCACCGCCCACCCACTCGTCCTCTAGTCCGCTGGCTGCCGTGTTGTTGCTTGCGGCCTCTTTGGCCTCCTCTTTCTCTCTTTGGCCCTCGCCCTCACTCCCGCTCTCTCTCTGTGTCCGCTCTTTCCTCTTCCTTTCTTTCAATCCCCGCTTCAGTATCTGTTTTCCCCTTTGAAGACTCGGACTTTTACTTACTTGTTTTTGAGTTCCATCAAGGAATCAGGTATAAGACTTCATCTCTTATCGGGTTTTGACTTCAAGACATTTCATGCATCTTAGAAACTTTTTGAGTGATATAACATTTCTTTTGAGTGTTAAAGAATCTATTATGTCTGTTTTCGCCGACTCGATTGACTCGTAAAGCATAATTCTATATGCTACTTCTCACTCAATTTTGAGTCACCCAACACTCGGATATATCACATGATTCAAACACTATCCTTTTTACGGTATAAACCGAGGTCCGACTTCATGATTCGAGAATTACATTGTTCCAAGTCAGCATATTTTAGTTTGAATGTTGTTTAGTCTAGATCAAGTCTATTTACTCTTATATTCTTTATCTCGACTTGATTGCCTTCTAGACTCGACTAAGATGGAATTTGAGTTTCATGGATCTTAGACTCGTAAAATTCATTTTCCTTTTCTAACTCGGATAATTAGTCACTTAATTATCTTAATTATATTATTATCTCGTGTCTAATCTTGGACCAAAGTATTTTATACTTTGAGAACCAAATTGATTTACTTTTGTAGGTTATTCTAACGAGGCTATCCTAAATTTGAATTACAAAAGTAATCGGCTTCAAAACGTCAAATCACCAGCGAGATAAGGCTTTTTCCACCTCCGACCTAGCCCCGGACATCGTGTCGTGGTTGTCCGTTTCCAAAGCTGGAAATCCGCAACACCAAGCTCAACGGTGGTTTCCACCTTATTTTTCAAAACACCACCACTCGGTTTTGGGACTTCTAAAGGAGTCAAGAACCGTTGCTCAACGTTCATATCTCAACGGATATTTTCCGAGTGACTCGTAAAATCCTTTACAACGGTCACAAAGGACTTTCAGTCAAAAGATGGACACAACGGCTAAGTCGCTTGGTCATCTATAAATAGAAGCCAACTTTTAAGACTTGAAGATTGCCGAATCTATTGTTAATATACATACTTGATCAAAAGTTATTGTATTCATTCTCAATCTTCTACTTACAACTCCAATTATGTAATTCATAACTTTCCGAGTTGTAAGGTCTTGTATTCGATTACAAACACTTTCTTACTTACTCTCTAAGTAAGGTCCCTTGACCGAGTCGTAAGGGTTAACTCAGCTTCGCTTGTCCCTAACTATAAGTGGTATCTTAGTTAGGAAGTACTAGATCGGATAAGGGAATTTCGAGTCTAAGAAAATCTTATAAGAAGTTGTTTAAGGGAGCAACTTGGATCAAGTCGAGCTACTGTATTTTGTGGACTCAAAATAGTGGATTTGACTTCGTGCTTGGATTAGCACGGTCCGTGGTTTTCTCGCCCCAGGAGGGTTTCCACGTATTTTCCGAGTAATTACTTTTCCGAGTACATTCTAGACTCGGACAGCTTTGAATTCTGCTTAATCTGTTTCTTCACTGGTTACTCGAATTCCGAGTTTATGTTTTTCCGAGTTTAACCTTAGTTCACGCTCACCTCGATTCATATCTATTTTAAATTCAAGCAAATTTCATCATCACCCTATTCACCCCCTCTAGGGTGACTTAGCCTCTCCCCGAGCAAACCTTCAATTAGTATCGAGCCTAGCCTTTCGTAAAAGATCTAACCATCCAAAGGTGACAAATGAGTACATTCTAGATGTTCATTTGATTTACGAGAGATTACCAACAGTCTCAAATTTTTGGGTAAAAAGATCTCCCACGAGGAAATGTGCGTAAAGATACTCGAAGCCTACCTAAGAAAAGATGGGGTCCCAAGGTGACATCTATCGAAGAGGCTCGTAACTTATCTCTACTGAAGCTAGATGAACTCATTAGGAAGCTTCTCACCCATGAGATCCACCTGGAAGAGGAGGACACAGAGGTCAACACCAAAAAGAACATTGCGCTGAAAGCCTCAAAAACCGAGATAAGCAGATCTCGAGTTCTTCGACTCAGAAGAGCATCCCATGGCACTTATTGCTAAAGGCTTCAAGAGAATAATGAAGCACAAGAGATGGGATAAGAAGCCAAAAGAAGAGTTCTATAAGAAAGACAAGAAGGATAGAAAAGGTAAATACTCTTCCCCTTTAAAGTTATCTTTGACTAAGAATTCTGGGTGTTTTGAATGTGGCAGCAAGGAACACATAGTCAAGGACTGTCCCAAGAGAAAAAGGGATAGAAGGAAGAAAAAAGCTATGATGGCCACATGGAGTGACGAGGACTCATCGAAGATGACGAGGACTCGGATGACTCAAAGTGTCCGATGGCACTTTCTGACTCGAAGCGGAAACAGAGTCGGACTCGGATCAATCGGACAATGAGGAAGCAAATCCTCAAGAGGTAATTAAATACTTTCTCAAATTCTCCAAAGCCGATTTAGCCAAGTATATTTTCACTTTGGAAGAAAAGTCCAATTCGATTCTTCTCATTTTAAAGAACAACTTGAGTCAATTTCCTCTGAGAGCATCTCTTTAAAAATTGAGTTGGAAAAGCTGAGACTCACACTCGAGAGAACTCAAGACTAGTGCTCGGACCAATGAGACCGAGTTTGAGTTACTCAAAAAGAAAATGAGCAGCTAAAGCAAAAGCTCAATGAGTCTCAAGATCTTGTTTTAAAGTTTACTCAAGGTCAGAAAAACCTTGACATGCTCTTGGGATCTCAATGTGTCTCCTTCGAAAAGAAGGTCTTGGTTTTAACAAAGAGGAGGAATCCAATTCCTACTCGGAGCTTTTCAAAAGGATTTAAGAACCGTAAAGTTCAGGAAAGCCGAGCACGGTCCCATTCATAAAAATGAAAGAAGGACTGAGCCTGGACCAATTTATAGGAGGAAATCATCTCCACCGTTTTCCAAAAGAAAATCCTTCAAAAGAAAGAGACATAGACTCAGCTCTCTAAACGGAAGACTCGGAATCAGACTAAACCCAAAGTCATTTGAATCTGGGTTCCGAAAAACCTTCTTCCTCGAAAAGGACCATAGTAAAGAGTGTTACTCGGGTTCGTTAGAGGAAGTGAGAAGGGTTAGTTTGTTTCTGTTTTGCAGGCTACTCAAAAAAGATCACAAGGGCATTGGTACCTTGACAGTGGATGCTCACGACATATGTCGGGACACTCGGGACTCTTTTCCGAGTTAGAAGAGTACGAGAGGAGGAAAAGTCACTTTTGGAGATGACAGCAAAGGCAAGATAATTGGGATAGGCAAGATTTGAAAGGGAAGCAATCTGGTCAGCCCAGTTTATCTTATCAAAGGATTAAAGTACAACATGCTTAGCATCTCTCAATTATGTGATAAAGGTCAAGAGGTAAGATTCACTCAAACCAACTGTTACATTTCGATGACACTACCAAGGAAATCAAACTCTCGGGTAAGAGATCGGGTAACACTTATATTATTCCTCTTTCGACCCGAGTCGAATTTATTCCTCTTTCGACCCGAGTCGAATTTATCTTGTTTAAAAGTATCACTTCATGATGACTCATGGAAATGGCATCGTAGATTAGGCCATGTTAGCATGCATACTGTTAAGAAATTGGCATCTCATGATTTAGTCGGAGGATTGCCTAATTGTGCTTTCAAGAAAGACAAAGTTTGTGAAGCTTGCACAAGAGGGAAACAAGTCGGATCATCATTCAAATCCTCGAAGACAGTTTCCACATCCAAGGTGCTTGAACTGCTACATATGGACTTATGTAGTGAAATCCTCGTTAAGAGCCTCGGAGGTAAATCATACGTACTTGTTATTATTGATGATTACTCACGATTTACCCGGGTGTGTTTTCTCAAGCACAAAAATGAAGCATTCAAGGAGTTCAGCAAGCTCTGCAGAAAAATCCAAGTTGAGTCTCGGACTCGGATTTAGAGAATTCGAACCGACCATGGAAGGGAGTTCGACTACTTAGAATTCTCCGAGTTTTGTGACAAGAATGGTATTTCTCACAACTTCTCAGCACCAAGAACTCCTCAACAGAATGGAGTAGTGGAGAGAAAGAACAGAACTCTTGAAGAAATAGCTAGGACAATGATGATTGAGCACAATCTACCCTACTATTTCTGGGTTGAGGCGATCAACACAGCCAACTACACTTTGAACAGATGCCTCATCGGACCCATTCTGAAGAAAACACCTTACGAGCTCTATAAAGGGAAGAAACCCAATATTTCCTATTTCAAACCCTTTGGATGTAAATGTTTTGTTCACAACAATGGTAAGGATCACCTGACCAAGTTTGATGCTCGGTCGGATAAAGGTATTTTTCTGGGTTATTCCTCTCATAGTAAAGCTTATCGCATTTTTAATAAGAGAACTAACAAAGTGGAAAAAAGTTTCCACGTTGTGTTTGATGAGCTTGAACAGGAAAAGCCAAGTGAATCATCATTCTCGGATCTGAAGCTCAGCAGAGATGATGACCTTGACAAAAATGAGCCCATCGGGAATCAAACCCAACCAGCTCAAAATGAAGTTACTCGAATGAAGTGACTCAGAATGAAACAACTCAAGAACCTCGCTCGGAATGATGAAGGACAAACCGATGAACAAGCTCACTCGGAACAAACTTCGAAGATCAACCAATTCAGCTTATAGATCTGGTGAATCGGAGAACATGTAGAACTTTCAAATATGCTTCTAGTCATCCACTAGAAAACATATTATCCGATATCAACAGTGGGGTAAGAACTCGTTCCTTTCTTCGAGAATCTATGTGCATTCACTGCATTCATTTCATTAACTAAACCCAAAAATGCACTAGAGGCCCTTAATAAACCTGAATGGGTAGAGGCCATGCAAGAGGAACTCAATCAATTCGAAAGAAACCAAGTCCGGACTCGACCAAATGACCTTTTGACCACCTAGTCATAGGAATCAAATGGGTTTTCAAGAACAAACTGGATGAAGATGGGTTGGTAGTCAGAAACAAGGCTAGACTTGTGGCTCAAGGTTACAATGAGGAAGAAGGGATTGATTGTGGGGAAACCTTTGCACTCGTTGCCGAATCGCGATCCATTCTACCTTGTCAAAGGGCTCAAGTACAACCTTCTAAGTATATCTCGGTTATGTGACAAAGGTCAAGAGGTAAGATTCACTCGGACCAACTGTTTCATTTATGATGTAATCACTAAAGAGACAAAGCTCTCAAGTCCGAGGTCAGGTAACACCTATACCATTCCTCTCTTATATTTTAGTCAAAATTTATCATGTTTAAAAGCATCTCGTGAATAATGATTCATGAACATGGCATCGTAGGTTAGGTCATATCAGCGTGCATACCATCAAGAAACTTGCATATCATGGATTAGTTAGGGGTTTACCTAACTGTACATTTAAGAAAGATAAAATCTGTGAAGCATGCACAAAAGGAAAGTAAGTCGGATCATCTTTCAAACCACTCAAAATTGTATCTACATCCAAAGTACTTGAATTGGTTCATATGGATTTGTGTGGTGAAATTCTTGTGAAAAGCTTATGAGGTAAATCATATGTGCTAGTTATTGTTGATGATTACTCACGATTTACCTGGATGTGTTTTCTTAAAAACAAGAATGAAGCCTTCAAACAATTCACTAAGATCTACAGGAAAATTCAAGTGGAGTCTAAGATTCGAGATCGGAAGAATTCGAGCTGACCATGGAAAGGAGTTTTATTACTCGGAATTTATAGACTTTTGTGACAAGAATGGTATCTCTCACAACTTCTCAACAGCAAGAAATCCTTAACAAAATGGAGTAATGGAGATAAAGAATAGAACTCTTGAAGAAATAGGAAGGACAATGATGATTAAAAATGATCTACCTTACTATTTCGGGTTGAGGCGATCAACACAGACAAACTATACACTCAACAGATGCCTCATCATACCTATTCTGAAGAAGACACCCTATGAGCTGTACAAGAGAAAGAAGCCAAACATTTCCTAGTTCAAACCATTCGAATGTAAATGTTATGTCATAACAATGGTAAGGAACATCTTACTAAGTCCGGAGTCCGACCAAATAACCTTCGACCACCCGAGTAATAGGAACCCAATGGGTTTTTAAGAACAAACTAGATGAGGGAGGGTTGGTAATCAGAAATAAGGCCAAATTAGATTCCAAGGATATAACCAAGAAAAGGGAATTGATTGTGGGGAAACCTTTGCACCTGTTGCTAAGATTAAGGCAATCAAAATTCTCTTAGCATTTGCATCTATCATGAACATTAAGCTTTATCAAATGGATGTTAAGTATGCATTTCTCAATGGTTATATTCAAGAAGAAGTTTATGTTGAGCAACCCCTGGATTTGAAAACTCTCAATTTCCAAATCATGTTTTCAAGTTATAAAAGGCTTTACATGGTCTAAAACAAGCTCCCGGAGCTTGGTAAGAAAGACTAAGCAGTTTCTTGGTTGAAAATAACTTCAAAAGAGGTCAAATTGACAAAACTCTTTTTACAAAAATGAAGGGGAATGATTTTCTTATCATTCAGATCTATGTTGATGATATTATATTTGGAGCTACTAATGAGACTCTATGCCAAGAGTTTTCCGAGTTAATGAGACAGGAGTTCCAAATGAGCATGATGGAAGAAACCAATTTCTTCCTTGGATTGCAAATCAAGCAATAAAAGGATGACATCTATGTCCATCAATCAAAGTACGCCAAGGAGTTATTGAAGAAGTACAAGCTATAAGATGTGAAGCATGCAACAACACCTATGAGTAGCAATACAAAACCGAACTCGGATAAGAAAGGTAAAGTTGTAGATCGAAACTCTACAAAGATATGATTGGATCTCTACTTTATCTCACATCTAGTAGGCCGGATATCATGTTTAGTGTTTCCCTTTGTGCAAGATTCCAAGCTAATCCTAAGGAATCACATCTCACTACGGTGAAGAGAATCTTTAGATATCTTACAGGGACTCGGACACTTAGTCTCCGGTACTCAAAGGACTCATATCCGACTCTCACCTGGATGTCTTTGGTACTCAAAGGACTCGGATCTAACTCTCACTTGGATACTCGGATGTTGACTATGCTAGAGACAAAGTTGATAGAAAGAGCACATCAGGAGCATGCCAATTTCTAGGTCAATCACACATCTCCTTGCATTCATAGAAGCAAAACTCAATTGCTCTATCAACTGTTAAGACCGAGTACATTGCGGTTGGAGCTTGTTGTGCTCGGATTCTCTAGATCAAGCAACACTAATCAAGTGTGACAATCAAAGTCCAATCAACATCACTAAGAATCTAGTTCAGCACTAAAAACCAAAACACGTTGAGGTCTCGGTATCATTTTCTAAGAGACCATTCTGAGAAAGGTGATATTAGACTTGAGTTTATTCCTACAAAATTTCAATTAGCTGATATTTTCACTAAGCCTCCGAGTGAAGATCGGTTTTGCTTTATTAGGAATGAGCTTGGCATGTTAAATGCATGATTATCCGAGTTATTACATGAGCTATTCTACTATGATTGATTGTTATATGCTTGTATGTGAATAACTAATGGATCGATTGACATAAAATAAGACTCGAGCCATGAGTTATGAATTTTCCGAGTCTATTCTAAGTCAATCGGACACATTACTAAGTCGGACTTATAATTTTTAGCAAAATGGACATCAAAATTTTGGGATTATCTCTAGATAAATGGAGAATCTCATAAATGTTTTCAAAAATCCTTTCTTCTCTCTCTATCTCTCTCTCGTCATGCGATCTAAAAACTAGCCGTTGGAAGAGAGCTGATTGGAAAACTAGCCGTTACTCGTCTGGGAGACTCAATGGTCCGATAACTCGTTGCTTGGTAGGCTAAGTTAGAAAGGCGGTTGAAAGCTTTTATACTCTATAAATAGCACCACTTCATTTTCACTCATTCACTTTACCTACTTATTGCTTACTCTCGCTCTCTCTGCTCTTGAATTCAATCACTCTCGCACTCAAACTCTCTCTCTGTTTCTCAATCACTTATGCCTATACTCTCTCTTTCTCCTTAATCTCAAGCTCTCTTTATCTCTCTCAATATGCCTAAAAGAGGTTCAGCCATGGAGGGAGGTTCGGCCACAAAGAGGCCGGAACCAAGTCCACTCATTCCGAGGCTGCTCGGACAAAGGGAAAAGCCCCCGCCTCAAAAGAATCAAAGGTACTTGTCACTCAAGCACTTCTTTCTTGACGACAAATTCTTTCTAAGAACTTCTTTTACTTGGTTGAAACCCATCATCAAAACTAGTGCTTTCAACTATCTCGCGCTTTTGTAAGTACATATACCTAGAACTCGTTATTGAGTTCTATTCCCACATGATAAATAGAGATAACATCATCTCTTCTGTCATTCAAGAAAAGGTGGTTCATATCAACCTTTCTCTACTTTACAAGATTTTTGATGTGAAATGTCCGTTTCTAAATTCGAATCGTATCCCCTTCAATGAATTCGCACATGACTTCTTTGATAAGTATGCTAAAGAAGTTCCTCGGTTCGGAAGAAATTTTACGTGACTTAGATGACCTCCGAAGCCAAACTTCGTGCTTCATTCTTATGAGAACCTTTTTCTCTTACTATCCCTCAAAAGAGAACCCTAACAACAAGGTTCTCAAAGTTCTTTTGATATCATGGAAGGATATGAGGTTGACCTCTTTCCTTTAATTCTAAAACAGATTGCTTCGTTCCATTTGACCGAAGAAGACTCCTTATCCTTTCGGAGCTCTTCTTACAGCCTATTTTCACTCGGTTCGAGGTCGACATTCCTTCCGACCCAAACAAGTGCTTAGAACCCGCCATTTGTTTTGGCAAAGATGAAATCATTGGGCTTGGATATCGGAAATCCAACCTGGTGTTTGGGTTCACTCCTCCGAGTTAGCACCTCCTCCTCCTCCACCTCACACTCGGACCGGTCCCGAGGTTCCACTTCTCACTACTTGGACCATCCACTTCTTTGCATGCCCCTTCTATCAACCTTCTTCTCAAGGTGGCTAATCAACTTGTCTCTCTCGGCTAAAGAGTTACAAACAACTTTAGGAGCCTTCTAGGCTTTCATACCTATTTTGACTTAGATGCAAAATCGGGCTCGGACTCGATTCAGTAGAGTCATACCTTGATTACTAAGTCGAAGGACGTGATCAAGCATCAAAATGATCGGATCCGCCACCTCCAAGAGAGAAGGTCCAAGGCAGCAGAGGACTCGGAATCTAACGAAGAAAAATCCGAGGAGTCCTCTAGTTCTTCCGAGTCTAGGTCGGAAGAAGCTGAAGAAGAAGCAAAAGAAGGACAAGGAGAGGCTGAAGGAGGAGCTGAAGAAGGAGACAAGGAGGCTGAAGTAGTTTAACCCGAGGTGATCTCTTCGATCACACTCGAGTGCCTCAAAAGAGGCTAGTGATGTAGGCCAGCCTAAGGCCCCTAACTCAGAATCTCAGCCCTCAATAGCATTTTCTAAGCAAGAAGAAGAAGCCGAGGAAGATCTACCACTGGGTCGCGAAGGATCATTCCACTGCCGGATCTACCACTGTTGTTGCCACCTCGCCCAACTGTTTCTACTCAACGATACAAGCGCGAAGCAACACTCGCTCTTCTACTTCTCGCCGATCGCTCCTCCCTCTTGACTTCAAACATTTTTTTGTCCAACATTTGTTGCTCTTTCCTCCCTCTTTTTGTTTTTTTTGCTGAAATTCATAAGGGAGAGAAAAGATAGAAAATGTAGACGTTCGGCTTAGGGGAGTTTCCCTTAGTTGTTTTCTTAGTTTGTTTAAGTCTTTGTATAAATGCTTCTACCAATGAATGAAACTTATTTATAAGCATATCTGTTTCTAAGTAGATTAATGAAATACTCGGAAGCAAAATAGGGTATCAATCGTACATCCAGCCAGCAGCGTCAACTTCGGCTATCTGTTCGAGTAGTTCCCCTTATCCAAAATTCACGAAACTTGGTCACAACCTTCCTTCATCAGTTACCTCACTCCCTCCAAGTTTTGTCCAAATCCAAGCACATTTACCCCTCCTTTCACCCTTTTCCCCGAACCGCACTCGCAGGTCCTATTCTGCCCGGTTGTGTGTTTTGCGGTTTTTCCATCTTTTTCTTTGCTTCCCCACTACACATCATTTTTGATACCAAAGTTGATGTGTAGTGGGAGCGGAAGCAAAAGAAGAAGGAAAAACCCAAGAAAATGCAACCGGACGGAATAGGGTCTGCAGTGTGGGTCTGGGGAAAAGGGTGAAAGGAGGGTCAAATGTTCTTGGTTTTGGCTAAAAATTGGAGGGAAGGTTATTTGGGATGTTAGGAAGGGCTGGTAAAAATATGGGAAGCATCCAAGGTCGGGATCACCTTGAACCAAAGCCAAACAGAAAGTCACGCTGGGCGGCTGTCCAGGATGAGGTCCTTTGTTTGTTTTTGGTGCCGAGGACGGGATACTTCTTGGATTGAGCTGAAATTTGGTGGTACTGGACTCAACCCGTGTAGGATGGTGTGGGTGAAATTTGGGGATGAAAGGATTTGTGGATTGGGAGATATGGGATGATAAAGTCGCTGGATAGTTCCTAGGTTCCGGCCTGGATACGTAAACACCACCAAGCTGAACCGAGGGGCACCTTGCAATCTATCCGGATACAGAAACACCACCGGGGATTGTAAGGATTCAAAGGACACCACCAAGCTTGCCAAGGCTTGGATACAGCAATGAGAATTCAAGGGGTTGAGAAATCCATCTGGATACGTAAAGACCGCACCTGCAGGTCCTATTCTCGCCCGGTTGTGTGTTTTGCGGTTTTTCCATCTTTTTCTTTGCTTCCGCCACTACACATCATATTTGGTATCAGAGCAAGTTCTGAACCTTGGGTGAGTGTATCCATTTCCACAAAAAATCAAAAATCCAAAAACAGCCAGCACCTCAAAATAGCCGGCTATGAACGCCAATTTGTTGTTGAGAAGATCATTGAATGGATTCAATGAGGCAAGTGAAGAGCAACGAGAAAATATTTTTTACACAAGAGGAACCGTGCTAAACAAAGTATGCTCTATCATTATTGATGGTGGTAGTTGCATGAATATAGCCTCGTTGGCTATGGTGGAAAAGCTTGGACTTCTTGTATCACCCCATCCTCATCCTTACAACCTTCAATGGGTTCAACAAGGAGAAACACTCCAAGTCAATTCTAGATGCCTTGTGTCATTTAGTATTGGCAAAAATTATTATGATGAGATATGGTGTGATATCATTCCCATAGATGCTTGTCATTTGTTGCTAGGGAGACCTTGGCTCTTTGATAGGAGAGTCATGCATGATGGATTTTTGAACACCTATACTTTCACTAAGAATGGCAAGAGGATCACATTGGTCCCATTGTCACCGAGCCAAATCCCTCAAGCAAAACCAAATGACTCCACCCCAACCATTCCCATCCAAACTCATGGAGAAAATGTTCTCAAAGCAACACAACATGATTTTCGTCCAGCCCATGAGTCGATTGCCCATGTTCTTCCAAATGAAACTCCTCCTAGCTATCCACCACAAAGAACCCTACAACATCTTGCCAATCCCATTCCAAGGGTCATCCATCATAACCCACCAGCCTATGGAGTGGATCCTAAGAGTGTTCAAATGAACCAAAGACAAATTGGTGAACCGTTGGCTAAAGGCCTAGGAGAGAAAGAGGAAAGTCAATGTGAAGAGCTTACTTTCTTGGTGCTAAGGAAGGATGACTTCCTTCTAAGGGCACTTGGTGTTGGAGCCCTTATCTTGGTACAACCATGAGCCTTTCAAATGAGCATCCCTTATGGCCGAACATGGTAAACAAAACTCTAGGCAATGTGAAGGAATATGTGGAGCCTATTCTTTTGGTACCAAAGGAAGATGACTTCCTTACTAAAAGCACATGGGGTTGCATATTTCATCATGGAGCTTTGGCTGGCCAAGATCATTTTTGCCCCATCATGAGCATGCTAGAAGAGAAAGGAGAAAGACTGTACATGGAGTCTTTTTTTTAATGCCAAGGAATCTTGTTAGTTTGTTAGCATTTTAGCTTTAATTTTCAGCTTTGTTTTCAGCTTTGTAAATGCCATTATGAGGCATTATAAATTCAGCTAGCCTAGCTCATGTAAAAACAACTTTTTGATGAATATACAAACCTTGAGTGTTATACTCTTTTCGGGATGGATTTCTCGAGCCTCTAAATCCTCAAAGCTGTATCCTAGGTTGGCATCTAGGTGGTGTCCTTTGAGTCTCCCAAACCCCGGTGGTGTTTCTGTATCCGGACCATTTGAGAGCGCCCCTTGATTCAGCTTGGTGGTGTTTCGTATCCAAGCCGGAATCCAGGTTCTATCCAGCGACTTCCATCAACCATATCTCCCAATCCACGAATCATCTCTTTCCCAAATTTCATACACTTCATCTTACATGAGTTGAGTCCATTCCCTCCAAATCTCAGCTCAATCCAAGAAGAACTCCATCCCCAGCACCAAAAACAAACAAAGAACCTCATTCCGGACAGCCACCCAGCGAGGCTTTCGTTTGCGTTTGGCTCAAGGTGATCCCGACCTTGGATGCTGCCCAAATTTTACCACAACCTTCCCCAACCAGTTAACTAACCTTCCACCAAATTTCGTCCAAAAACTCTATTCATCATCAAGGTTGATCTTTACTTAGACTATTTATAAGGAAATAAAAGGCAAGCTGAAAATAGATAAAGCTTAAAACATAATCTAAGGCTTAAAAGAAAGATTACAAGATCAATGGCCTAAGATGCATTAGCCCCTTGTCCAAGCCAACTTGGGAACATGTGGCTAATATGAAAGTTAATTCTAGCCAAGTATTTCTTCCCCTTGTGCAAGAAAGCTTGTCATAGGTCCAACACATGGATTCCTCCACTAAGGCTAGTGCTTAGGAACTCTTCTAGGACCTTCCCTTTGCTGTCCATGTTTTCCACCATGTGATGAACCATTCGGCTGATTTGGTCAAGGGTCTCTCGGTCTTTGAAAGTGACCGGCCAGCATGCTTCACACATACCCGGTTATGTTCCTTATGCATTTGGACCGACCTTATGTGACATGTCTTCCTTCATTCTTTTAGCAACAGTTATTTATGTACCTCAAAACATAAAAGATAATTTGCCTCAATCACCAAGCTTTTAGTTAAGCTTGTAAAAGTCAAATCATGAAAGTAGACTTTAGGTGCTAAAAATTGATCTCCCTCGGTTTTGAGCTCCTTTTGTAGCTTTGACATGAACTCATCGTTCTTGGCTTTTAGGCATGTAAGGAGATCATGAACAAGTATGTTGTAGCCCTTGGTCAATATCCATCATAGTGGGACGCGGAAGCAAAAAGAAAGGAAAACTGCTAGCAAGCTACCCGGGCAGAGAGCAACCTGCAGGTGCGGTTTTGGGAGATTGGATGGAAAAGGGGTCAAATGATGGAGATTTTGGCTGAAATTTGGTGGACGATGAGGTAACTGGTCAGGGAAGGTCTGTGTCAAATTTGGGAATTTTTGGAGTTTGGGAGCACCTTGATCTGCACGCCTGAAGTGAGCAGTACTGGGCTGGATGTCCGGACCGACACTCTTTGTTTGGATCAGAGGTGGGGACGATAGCGTTCTTGGATGGAGTTGAGCTTTAGAGGAAATGGACTCAACTCATGTAAAATGATGTGGGTGAAATTTGGGGAGGAGATGATTCGTGGATTGGGAGTTATGGGTATGGAAAGTCGCTGGATAGAACCAAGGTCCTAGCTCGGATACGAAACACCACCGAGGGAACCAAGGGGCACCTTTAATCTGGCCGGATACGTAAACACCACCGGAAGATTGGAAGGACTCAAAGGACACCACCAAGCTTGCCACACTCGGATACAGCAATGAGAATTCAAGGGGTCGAGAAATCCATCTCGGAAAGAGTATAAAACTCAAAGTTTATAAATTCATCAAAGTTGTTTTACAATGAGTATGTGTGCTGAATTTATAATGCCTAACAATGGCATATTACAAAGCTGGAAATTAAGATAAAAATCAAAACAAAATTAGCAAAGATTCTTTCCTCTCCTCCAAGTCAAGCTGATGGAGAGTTGCTTGTTACATGGACTCCAAAGCCTTGTGTCATCGTTACCATAGTACAAAACGAGTCGCGAGCATATTAACCCATGGGCTGGTGGACGTCCGCACATAAATAATTCAAGCTGGTCGGTCCATATTTCTTACCACAAATAAATCAAGCAAGTGAAGGAGCATTCTAGAAGCATACATCATAGTGGAGGAAGGTTGTTAGAATCTTGACAAATAGGAGAGCAACCGTGGCCACATGTTCCTTAACCATCAAATGCTTGGCTAGAATTCACCCCAGCTTGGCTTGGAGGAAGGGAAAAGAATATTGTTTGTTAGCATTTTGTTTTGCATTATTTTCCAGCATGAATTCGGTTATGTAAAATGCCAACATGAGGCATTATAAATTCAGCTCACATACTCCATGTAATGACACTTTTGGATGAATATATTTGAGTTAATACTCTTGAGCTGGATTGCTCGTTTTTGAATCCTCAAAGCTGTATCCGTGCTTGGCCTCACGGTGGTGTCCTTTGAGTCTCTTAAGTCCCGGTGGTGTTGCTGTATCCGGATCGCTTAGGAGCGCCCTTGGTTCACTCGGTGGTGTTGCTGTATCCGAGCCGAACCTTAGTACTATCCCTCACTTTGCCAGCCCATAACTCACAAACTACCAGCCATTTTTCTCCAAATTTTAACCACCTTCTTTCCAGTCCATCTACTTCCATTCCTCCAAATTTCAGCCGCATCCAAGAAACCTTCCATCCTCTACATTAAAACCAAACAAAGGGTGTCATTCTGCTCATCCAGCCGGTTACATCAACTTCTGGCTATTTGTTCAGGACGTTCCCCTTATCCAAAATTCACGAAACTTGGTCACAACCTTCCTTTACCAGTTACCTACCTCCCCACCAAATTTCAGCCAAAACCAAGCACTTTTACCCATCCTTTCACCCGATCTCCCAAGACTGTGCAATCAAACCCTATTCTCGCCCTGCTGAACTTCTTGCGGTTTTTCCCATTTGTTTTTGCTTCCGTCCCACTACACATCAACTTTGGTATCAGAGCAAGTTCTGAACCTTGGGTGATTGTATCCATTTCCACAAAAAAATAGCCAGCCCTACAAAGTCCTCCAGCCATGAACGCCAGCTTGTTTGTGACAAGGTCTTTAAGCGGATATCAAAATGCAAAAGAAGAGCAACGTGAAAATATCTTTCACACAAGAGGAACCGTGCATAGCAAGGTGTGCTCCATCATCATTGACAGTGGTAGTAGCACGAATGTAGCTTCCACAACCATGCTGGAAAAGCTTGGACTTCACATAACACCCCACCCTCATCCTTACGAACTTCAATGGGTAAATCATGGTGAACATCTTCAAGTCAATTCTAGGTGTCTTATTTCATTTAGCATTGGCAAAAATTATTGTGATGAGGTATGGTGTGACATTATTCCAATGGACGCTTGTCATTTGTTGCTTGGTAGACCATGGCTATTTGATAGAAGGGTCATGCATGATGGGTTCTTGAACACTTATACTTTCGTTAAGGATCACAAAAAGATAACCCTACTCCCTTTGTCACCAAGCCAAATTCCGGAAACAACCTCACAAAATAACCCACCCCAAACCGACCCCTTATTCACCTACGGAGAAAATTTCTTGAAGTCTAAGCAACATGAATTTCGGCCTTCCAAGGAACTAATCCTTCTAGCACCAAATGAGACCGAGAGCCCTTCTCAAACAGCCCATCCCCTTGCCAAAGAACTCACAACCAAATTTGCCCATGTTTTCCCAAATGAAATTCCTCTTGGCCTCTCTCCACAAAGAACCATCCAACACCACATAGACCTTATCCCGGGATCCGTACTACCCAACAAACCTGCCTATAGGATGAATCCCAAGGATGCCCAAGAAGTCCAAAGGCAAGTTGATGAATTGGTGGCAAAAGGCCTCGTAAGGGAGAGTAGAAGTCCTTGTGCGGTGCCAACTTTGTTGGTTCCTAAAAGGATGGATCCATGAGGATGTGTGTGGACAGCCGTGCCATAAACAAGATCACAATCAAGTATAGACATCCTATTCCAAGGCTTGAGGATATGCTAGATGAACTACATGGATCTCAAATATTTTCGAAAATAGATTTGAGAAGCGGATACTATCAAATTAGAATCCGAGAAGGGGATGAATGGAAGACCGCTTTTAACACTAAGGGTGGCCTATATGAATGGTTGGTCATGCCGTTTGGCCTATCCAATGCACCAAGTACTTTCATGAGGCTCATGAATCATGTGTTCCGACCACTTATTGGCAAATTTGTGGTTGTTTATTTTGACGACATTTTGGTGTATAGTAAGAATGAGGAGGAGCATTACAATCACCTTGTTCAAGTCCTCAAGATCTTGGAAGAAGAAAAGCTATGGGGCAACTTACAAAAATGCACATTCTTCACCCCGGAGGTGATCTTCCTCGGGTATGTTGTCTCGGCGCAAGGAATCAAGGTGGATGAAAGTAAGGTGGACGCCATCCGTTCATGGCCTGTCCCCGCCAAGCATTCATGGTGTTAGAAGTTTTCATGGCCTAGCCTCATTTTACCGGAGATTCATCAAAGACTTTAGTACCATCATGGCCCCCATGACCGAGGTACTTAAGGAGAGCACATTCCGGTGGAACACCAAAGCTCAAGAGGCTTTTGAAGCAATCAAGCAAAAACTATCACAAGCACCGGTCCTTGTTTTACCAAGTTTTGAAAAGATTTTGAAGTAGAATGTGATGCCTCGGGTGTAGGCATCGGGGAATTCTTTCTCAAGAAGGGTGACCCATTGCCTTCTTTAGTGAAAAGCCGAGCGAGCCAAGGAGAAAATACTCAACATATGATAAAGAGTTCTATGCCATCGTGAGGACTCTGGAACGTTGGAGCCATTATCTTGTGGCTAGTGAGTTCATTTTGCATTCGGACCATGAGGCTTTGAAATACATTCAAGGGCAACATAAGCTCAATCCAAGGCATGGAAAATGGGTAGAGTATTTGCAAACTTTCCATTTCACCATCAAACATAAGTCCAGGCAAGATGAATAAAGGCGCAGATGCTCTTTCAAGAAGGTACCTATTGTTGTTCCAATTACAAACTCAAGTCCTTGGTTTTGAACACTTGAAATCTTTGTACTCTAATGATGAGGATTTTTGTGAGAAATTTCGAGACTGTTCTAAACATCCTAAGGGCGACTTCTTGATCCAAGGAGGCTATCTTTTAAAGGAGCACGTCCGTGTGTGCCTCGGTGTGGCACAAGAGAATTACTCATCCGAGAGGTGCATAGTGGCGCGCTTGCTGGTCATTTTGGTGTCCATAAGACAGCCAGCATGCTTGCGTGAGCATTACTATTGGCCGAGAATGGAGAGTGATGTGCAGGAAATATTGAAGCATTGTGCGGTATGTCAAGAGGCAAAGAGCCACTCCCTTCCTCAAGGGCTCTATACACCATTACCTACACCCGCTCAACCATGGGAGGATGTGAGCATGGATTTTATTTTGGGGTTACCAAGAACACAAAGACACAAGGATTCTATTTTTGTAGTGGTAGACCGTTTCTCTAAAATGGCTCACTTCATCCCATGCAACAAAACCAATGATGCCACACAAATTGCCGATCTATACTTCAAAGAAGTGGTAAGGTTACATGGCATTCCCAAATCAATTGTGTCGGATCGAGATAGCAAGTTCCTTAGTCATTTTTGGCTCACCTTGTGGAAGAAGTTGGGGACTAAACTTAAATTTAGTACCACATGTCATCCTCAAACGGTTGGACAAACGGAGGTTACAAATCGGACTTTGGGTGTGCTAATAAGGTCTTTGATTAAAACAAACACCAAGGCGTGGGATCAACTCCTAGCTCACGCCAAGTTTGCATACAATAGAGCTCCTAGCAAAACCACGGGGCTAAGTCCGTTTAAAGTCGTCTATGGTGTGGACCCAATAACTCCGCTTGACTTGACCCCAAGAGAGAATGGTGAAAAGCCAAGTATTGATGCAGTCAAAAGGGTCCAAGAAATACAAAGAATGCATGAGCAAGTAAAAGCAAAAATTGAGTCCTCTAACGCCAAGTACAAGAAACAAGTTGACAAGGGAAAGAAGAGGATATTCTTTCGTCCCGGAGATTTGGTATGGGTTCATTTGAGGAAAGAACGATTCCCAGCCAAATGAAAGTCCAAGTTAATGCCCCAAGCTGATGGACCGTTTGAAGTGCTAGAACGGATTGGAGACAATGCATACAAAGTAGATTTGCCCGGGGCTATGGAGTGTCCGCTACTTTCAATGTGGCCGATCTCTCACCATACTTTGAAGATGATACTCTAGAGAATTTGAGGGCAAATTCCTTTTTACAAGGGGAGGATGATGGAGAGTTGCTTGTTACATGGACTCCAAAGCCTTGTGTCATCATTACCATAGTACAAAACGAGTTGTGAGCATATTAACCCATGGGCTGGTGGACGTCTGCACATAAATAATTCAAGCTGGTCGGTCCATATTTCTTACCACAAATAAATCAAGCAAGTGAAGGAGCATTCTAGAAGCATACATCATAGTGGAGGAAGGTTGTTAGAATCTTGACAAATAGGAGAGCAACCGTGGCCACATGTTCCTTAACCATCAAATGCTTGGCTAGAATTCACCCTAGCTTGGCTTGGAGGAAGGGAAAAGAATATTGTTTGTTAGCATTTTGTTTTGCATTATTTTCCAGCATGAATTCGGTTATGTAAAATGCCAACATGAGGCATTATAAATTCAGCTCACATACTCCATGTAATGACACTTTTGGATGAATATATTTGAGTTAATACTCTTGAGCTGGATTGCTCGTTTTTGAATCCTCAAAGCTGTATCCGTGCTTGGCCTCACGGTGGTGTCCTTTGAGTCTCTTAAGTCCCGGTGGTGTTGCTGTATCCGGATCGCTTAGGAGTGCCCCTTGGTTCACTCGGTGGTGTTGCTTGTATCCGAGCCGAACCTTGGTACTATCCCTCACTTTGCCAGCCCATAACTCACAAACTACTTAGCCATTTTTCTCCAAATTTTAACACCTTCTTTCCAGTCCATCTACTTCCATTCCTCCAAATTTCAGCCGCATCCAAGAAACCTTCCATCCTCTACATTAAAACCAAACAAAGGGTGTCATTCTGCTCATCCAGCCGGTTACATCAACTTCTGGCTATTTGTTCAGGACGTTCACCTTATCCAAAATTCACGAAACTTGGTCACAACCTTCCTTTACCAGTTACCTACCTCCCCACCAAATTTCAGCCAAAACCAAGCACTTTTACCCATCCTTTCACCCGATCTCCCAAGACTGTGCAATCAAACCCTATTCTGCCCGGCTGCACTTCTTGCGGTTTTTCCCATTTGTTTTTGCTTCCGTCCCACTACACATCACAAGCTAGGATGAATTCTAGCCAAGCATTTGGAATTGGGAACATGTGGCCTACGGTGGTTTCCCCTTTGCCAAGCTTGTTCTTCTAACAAACCACAATAGATAGTGCTCCTCTTTAGGCTTCTCTTGCTGCTCCTTAAGCATTTAAACATGAAGCTTTTGGGCCTTGGACCGACCAGAATTATGCTTCATTTTGTTTATGTGCTAAGTCATGAAATGGCCACACTTCACGGTTTGTCATAGCCGAAATTCATCTTGCTCTAACGTGGAGGAATTTAGGCGGCTAGCTTGATTTCTTTTGGGCTATATTACTTGGCTCCTTGGATAAATATTTATTTATGAACATGAACTCATAAAAAACCTCCTTCTTGGCTTCTCATTCTCCAGAATCAAAAATGACTAGAACAAATTCAAGTAATTTCGGTTGATCCTTAAACATGCTTGGCTCTTTAAGATGAATATCTTTCAGCTCATATTCCAAGGTAGTCCACTTTCCATCACTCTCCCCTTGTAGAAAATAATTTGTCCTCAAATTCGTGGGGTGTGAATTAGAAAATGGAGAGTAACAACACTTCTCGCTTGGCATAAGCTTAGGCCAACCCATAGATGGCAGCCATTTTAACCTTGTTCGAATCCACTCAAAACTATCGGGTTTAGTACCCGCTTGTTGGCAGCGTGTGTTAAGACCAAATTTGTTGGATGTTTGCTCTTTACTTAGGCTCATAAAATGTTTCTTAAGCCACAATAAAGTCCCCATGAATATGGACTGTCCTTGGGCTAGAAACTCATGTGCTCCGCTTTGGAAAATTTGCAACAACTTCCCAAAATGCTTAGCCAAGTAATCAACATAAGGCTTTCGGTTGAGGAGTTCCCATCTCTCCATAATTAACAAACAACAAGGCCAAATGAGAATGCAAAACAGCTCATAACACAAAGCCATCTCAAGAAACCGGGCCGAGAGTTGCTAGGCAAATAATAAGCTTGATGTCTGTGAAAGGAGCCGCTCGGATTCGGGAGTTACATGAGTAAGTGAGAGCCGGAATTGAGCAAGCTAATCTGAGTTACCAGACTAGAGCTAACGAAAACCCTAGAAAGGTGGTTTTTGATGGAGGGGTGAGGGTGAAGGCAAGGTGAGGGGGAAAGGGGTTTTGGCTAGAAAAACCACAACCGACTAGAATGGGTCCTAATCGGAGCAATTCTCGGAAAAGGGGGTGATGGGGGCTTTTTGTGGGAGTTTGGCTTTGATTATTGAGGGGGAAGGGTTAAGAGGCAGAAAAAGAAGAGGGGAAATTTTGGAGAGCAACCAAGATTGGTTTCAAACTTAAATACAGCAAACAATCTTACCCAAGTGCATGAAGATCCAAAACTGGCAGCACCGCTTGTTTCCGAGGAAGGGGCAGTAGGAAGCTTTGATGGAGCTGAAACTTGGGGAAATCTAACCTTACACACCGAAGAAAAAGTGATAATAATTTCAAGAAGATGAGGTAGAATTTGAGAGAGGGGATTTTTGAAAACCTAACAAACATAAACTAAAATCAACAAGGATAAGGCACACCACCAAGCTGAGTTTAGGATTTCTAATTAGATCCTAATGGATAAGGCACACCACCATTGGCATCTAATTAGCCTCTTTGATCACAACCTAACCTAGCCAATATTAGGATAAGCAAAGAAAACAATGAGTTGAAGGAAGGAGACAAGCTCAACTTTATTAACACGTCAACTAAGTATTATAAGGCATCACCACTAGTATTTATAGTGCTAGGCAAAATGAAGCTGAAAACATGAAACCCTACGGTACTAATTACATATTTACCCTCCAAATATGCCTAATACATTCAGCTAAGGGAAAACAAAAGCATAAAGTATAAAGTGGGTTACAAAATCAGCAAGCACAAAAGGTGAAAAGGACAACCCGTTGCTTTCACTGTTCGAGCGCTTTTTAGGTGTATTTGCCAAGCCCCATAGCTTCATGTTTTCTAATGCAAATGCTGATCTCTTGGCCTTGATGGAAAGCTTGAAATGTCTTCTTTCCATCCATATGCCATTTTCTTAATTTGACCCCAGATTGAAGAAGTTATGCCAAAAGAGAGTTAACAAAGGTCAACCGGACGTCCTAGACTCGCTGATCTTGACAAAAGTGGCTCAAACTTATTGTTTTTGAATTTTTGTGGACAAACCAAGATTCCCCCACTTAATAGAACTTATCAAAGTAACTCCATGAAAAATCAGGGATCCCTATCCCTTGTCAATTGCGAGATATACAGACTCAAAAGTTAAACAAGCATGCACCTAAACTGGGACTACTTCGGTGTTTTTAAGTATATCTTCAAATAATCATATCTTCCAGCTCACAACTCCAATTGAGGCACAAGAGGTATGTTTGGAAATATGAGTGAATAAGCTTTCAAAGAATATGTGACTCGTCAATGTGGACTCAATATTGAGGGAGTTATGATCCGTTTACGTAACAAAGGTCACACTACTTGTTAAAAACACTAACATCTCTTTGGTGACTCCTTTCTTTATTGTTTCTACCTAAACTAAGAAAGTCCATATTCCCCTCCTCAAGGGGACCCCTTAAGGCTATTTCTCACAAAATTAGGAGGTCTAACTCCTCCTCAAAGTTGGGTTATGGTGCAAATAAAACCACTGCCCAAACGCCTAAGCTAGGCAGAAACATTCGGTGCTTCACTTGGTGGTAAAAAGTCCATCCTTTCAGCTTGGCTTAGACTTAGATATTGATCCTCTTCATTGGAAATATTTTCCCTGCTCACCCTTCCATCATTTTTCAACCAGGAGATCTCATTTGGATCAACCCGAGGAAGAAGCGTTTTCCTTCTAAGCGCAAGTATAAGCTCATATTGATGGACATTTCTATCCATACTTAACTTTCAAGAGTCAAGGGGTTCTCAAGTTAAAGCATAAAAGGAGTCAAGCTTATTTTTACATCAAAAACTCCTATGCTAGTCCAAAAGTGCAAGCCAAGCCAAGGATGGAAGAGATCGTTAAAGGCCTTGAGAATTGTCATTCAAAGACAATTAGCACATAAATAAATGTTGCCAAATGAGTAAAGCAAGATATGCATCAAAGACGGTCCAAAAATACCTAAAGGGTATTTTAGGCACATTTTGTTCATGCTGAATTTTATGACCGAAAAAGTCATGCTTGGTCAAGAGTCAATGGCCAGACCTTCAAGGTTCAAGAAGACATTCTAGAAGCCTCCTAGAATATGATGTGTTGGCCAAATGGAAATGAGGCTTGGGAAAGGGGAAAACAAGCCACATCCACATGTTCCCAATTTTGCAAATACTTGGCTAGAATTCCTCCTAGCTTAACTTGGAGGAGGGGAAAGAATCTTGTTAGTTTTATTATCTTTTTACTTTATTTTCCAGCTTAGTTTCAGCTTTGTAAATGCCATTATGAGGCATTATATATTCAGCTAGTTAGCTATGTAAAAATAAGACTTGATGAATATATGAACTTTGAGCTTTGCTCTTTTGAGATGGATTTCTCAACCCCTTGAATTCTCATTGCTGTATCCGAGCCTTGGCAAGCTTGGTGGTGTCCTTTGAGTCCTTACAATCCCCGGTGGTGTTTCTGTATCCGGATAGATTGCAAGGTGCCCCTCGGTTCAGCTTGGTGGTGTTTCTGTATCCAGGCCAGAACCCAGGAACTATCCAGCGACTTTATCATCCCATATCTCCCAATCCACAAATCCTTTCGTCCCCAAATTTCACCCACACCATCCTACACGGGTTGACTCCAGTACCACCAAATTTCAGCTCAATCCAAGAAGTATCCCGTCCTCGGCACCAAAAACAAACAAAGGACCTCATCCTGGACGACCGCCCAGCGTGACTTTCTGTTTGGCTTTGGTTCAAGGTGATCCCGACCTTGGATGCTTCCCATATTTTTACCAGCCCTTCCTAACATCCCAAATAACCTTCCCTCCAATTTTTAGCCAAAACCAAGAACATTTGACCTTCCTTTCACCCTTTTCCCCAGACCCGCACCTGCAGACCCTATTCTGTCCGGTTGCATTTTCTTGGGTTTTTCCTTCTTCTTTTGCTTCCGCTCCCACTACACATCACATATCAAGGTCAGATGGCCCATTTGAAGTGCTTGAAAGAATAAATGACAACGCTTATAAGGTGAACTTTCCCGGAGACTGCAATGTCTCAACCACTATTAACGTTGCTGACTTATCTCCTTACATGGAAGATAATTCACTCAAGAATTTGAAGGTAAATTCTTTTTAAGCTAGGGAGGATGATGGGGAGAACACCCCAAGCCAAACTCTAACCGATATCGAGAGTCAGCAAGTTCTGCCTCACTGCTGGGCCCTCGTTGTTGACACAAGCTTCAAGGGAGTTTTGGCCACACTCATAAATGTTTGTCTGTCTCCTTAGCCAGGAGGAAGGGAGCCAGACAAGTCGAAGCATTCGGAGATAATAAGCCAACTTGATCTTTTTTAGTCATCAATTTATGAGCTCGGACCCATTTTATAGATACACTTAGATCTACTTGAGCATCATCTAGACATCTTCAGCAGAGCTAGAAAAGGAAAGTTTAAGGATCGGAATACGAAGAATATGGTGATAACGATTGCAGCTGTCATCGGACTCGAATTGTACTATTTTGTACTGTTGATTCTATGGTCCCCTCCTTTTCTGCTGTCCTTTTTATGCTATAATTATTCTACTTTTGTCCTTGTTTTTGTTCTTTATTTTGCTAAATACATCACAACCTTTGATTGTAAAAGGGGATTTATAACCCTTAGATTAGAGTGATGTAACCTAGCTAAGAGGCCTATAAATAGGCATAGGTTTCATTTGTAAGAATCAACTCTGATTTTGATGTATAGTGGGAGCGGAAGCAAAAGATGAAGCAAAATCGCAAGAAAAGTAAGCTGGCCAGAACAGAACCTGCAGGTGCGTTTCTGGGGAAAAGGGTGAAAGGAGGGGTAAATGGAGGAGTTTATGGATGAAATTTGGAGGGAAGGTTATTTTGCATGTTAGGAAGGGCTGGTAAAAATATGGGAAGCATCCAAGGTCGGGATCACCTTGAACCAAAGGCAAACAGAAAGTCACGCTGGGCTGCTGTCCAGAATGAGGTTCGTTGTTTGTTTTTGGTGCTGGGGATGGAATACTTCTTGGATTGAGCTGAGATTTGGGGGAGATGGACTCAACTCGTTTAGGATGGTGTGGATGAAATTTGGGGTGTAGCTGATATGTGGATTGGGAGATATGGGTGTGGAAAGTAGATGGATAAAACCAAGGTCCTAATCTCGGATACGTAAACACCACCGAGGGAACCGAGGGGCACCTTTCAATCTGGCCGGATACGTGAAACACCACCGGGATTGGAAGGACTCAAAGAACACCACCAAGCTTGCCAAGGCTCGGATACAGCAATAAGGATTCAATTGGCCGAGAAA
This sequence comes from Talinum fruticosum, assembly GCA_021018815.1. Taxonomy (NCBI): domain Eukaryota; kingdom Viridiplantae; phylum Streptophyta; class Magnoliopsida; order Caryophyllales; family Talinaceae; genus Talinum; species Talinum fruticosum. Next base: position 2,364,471 of record JAITYX010000012.1, read on the forward strand.
TCCATCTCGAAAAAGAGCAAAGCTCAAAGGTTGTATATTCATCAAAGTTGTTTTTACAATGTCATTACGAGCTGAATTTATAAGCAATGAAAATAGCATCTAACTAAGCTGAAAATTAAAACAAAAATAACAAGATGCTTTTCCTCCTCTCCAAGTTAGGCTAGGATGAATTCTGGCCAAGTATTGCAAAATTGGGAACATGTGGCCACGGTTATCTTTCCCCTTTGCCAAGCTTCTTCCACTATCAAACCATCTTTGATGATGCTTCAAGATGCTTCTAGATTTTCCATTCTTTTCCTTTGGTGCATCATTTTATTTATGTGCATATGACATTAGAGGATAACACTTCATGTCCGGCCAAATACTAGGGAAAGATGAAAACTTAGGCATGGACCATTTGGACATTAAAAATAACCGGCCAGAATGCGCCTTAAAGTGCCCGGTTTTGAACTTTGGACTTTTCCTTTATTATCTTCGATCTAAAAGACATTGCCCATAATTTGATAATATTATAGACATGTCCAGGAATATCCTTGTGAAATTTGGAGACCAAAAACTCATCCCAAGTTGACTGATCACTCGTTTGAATTTGGCCTTCATGCGCCATTTTGGAATTGTAATTTCCAGTTTTCTAAGTCAACTTCAAATGCTCATAACTTTTGATTCACAGCTCCATTTTAGCTCTTCTTGGTATGGATAGAAAGCTTAGGATGTTAGCTTTCCAACCATGTATCATGAGTTGTCGTTGGAGCTCTGGATCAGCAGATATGATCAAAACAAAGAGCAGGTGTCATCCTGGATGAGCAATCTGCCAGTTTCAACAAAAACCTTCCTCATTTATTATTTCCGCCAAATACTAAGATGCCCATTATTGGACTAGTTAGAGGACATCTTCAAGTGCTGCCATGAAAAGTTTGAAGTCCAAATGCCAAGACATGAGTGAATATTTGGCTAAAACATTCAGCCTTAGAAACACCGGGCTGGGCTGAAATATCCTAGCACTTGCAATGAGGCTCAAAACGGGTCTCTCCCAACTCATTCTTGTCTAGGATGGATTTGGGTTTGTAGTATGTGATCATTGCTAGGCTCATATCCATTAGATTTTGATATTGGCTATATACTAAGTAAAGTTGAGCTGAGCTCCTTTCAACCCCCAAAATTCTCTTTTTCTTGTCTAATTAGTGGCATAATTAAGCTACGTTCTAAAGAGTCTAGCTTATACTTATAGTGGTGATATCTGTATCTCTAAGTGTGGTTAGCGCCCTAGTTTATCCTTGATGGTGATATCTATATCCTTGGGTATTCTAGTTTTATCCTGTTCTTGTTATTTTAGTGCTAGGTACATTATTAATCATCCCCCTCGAGTGATTAGCCTAGTTCTTATTGATTACTGTTCTATTGGTCATTTCTGAGTCCTTTCTGAGTCACTTAGAATTGTGTTTTGCATACTCTATTTTTTTTATCGGTGTAGCCTTTCATCTTGGCACATCGGGATTCACTCCGCTTACTCGAGCCAATAAGAGGCAGCTTAGAAAACTAGCCATGGAATGTTCCAACAAGGTTTGTTTACTAAGACCTAGAAGAACACCACTTGTTTGCCAAACCAAGGTACAACAACTAGGTATTTGGTAGAAAGCCGATTCACTTGGCACTTTCTGGGTTTGAAACACAAAGTGTATCGAAGGGGTTGATTTCATTCAATAGTCATAAGTTCTTTTAGTACATGAGTGGGAAGGCCTTTTATAATGAGCCTTTTCTCGCCAAAAGTAGCTTTCTTAATCAGTAAAAAAGGTTAAGACTAATCATAGTTAATTAACACAAATTACAAGATTAATCCTAACTAAGAACAAAAAAGCTGAAACTATAAGTTGTCCGCTTCAGATTATGACTCGGCGAGTCCTCCGAACCAATGATAGTTCTTTCTTCCCTTTGGCAAGTTGCAATTGGTTGAAAAGACTTGAAAAGCCTTGACAATCCACTTGAAGACTTCCTATTGGACCATTCAAAAGAGTAAGTCTGCAGCCTAGGAACCGGCTTTGCAAGTGGCCGATTTTGAGACTCGAAATACTATAAATTACTCGTCCATCCGAGGCATCCCTTTTCCGATCGAGGCTGTTGTACTTCTTCATGGTGCAATTATGGCCAAGTATTGGATTTCCCCTTCTCCAAGCTTCACTTTGAGTGGCTCTATGATGGAAAGTGACCGGCCTTGTGATTTGAGCTGAATAAATGTTCATTCTGAAAAGTCATGTGTGCTTAAAGTTCAACCGGAAAAGCTTGACTATTCTATGAGCAACCGGAGATACTTAAGGTTTAACCGCTTGGAAGTCATCCTTATGATCTTATGTGCATAAATAAGTGTTAAAGAAGATTAGTCAAGAAGAGTTTCAAATCAGCCACGCCTAAATCCCTCCATGTCAAGGCAAAGAGAAGTCCGGCCATGACTTGTTTCAAGAGTTGCTAATTTTCCCTTGTTCATAAATAATCAAGAGGGTCGGACCAAGGGTCAACATGACCGAAGTCAAGCATCTAATATCCAGCAGCCAATGACACATATGAAGGAGAATTCTAGAAGCACTCACCTTAGTGGGAGTTGGTTAGAAGGATGCTTGGCAAAGGGGAAATTAAACCACATCCACATGTTCCCAAAAGTTCAAATACTTGGCTAGAATTTCTCCTAGCTTAGCTTGGAGAAGGGGAAAGAATCTAATTAGTTTTATTTTCATTTTAGCTTTAATTTTCAGCTTTATTTTCAGCTTTGTTAATTTCAATTTTCAGCATGGTTAGTTGTAATGGCGGGTCTATATATTCAGCATGCACACTCCTTGTAAACACACTTTTTGATGAATATACAAACCTTGAGTGTTATACTCTTTTTCGGGATGGATTTCTCGAGCCTCTAAATCCTCAAAGCTGTATCCTAGGTTGGCATCTAGGTGGTGTCCTTTGAGTCACTTAAGTCCCGGTGGTGTTTCTGTATCCGGATCGCTTAGGTGCGCCCCTTGATTCACTCGGTGGTGTTTCTGTATCCGAGCCTAGTCAAGGTACTATCCAGCAACTTTGCCATTCCATATCTCCCAATTCCCTCAGCCATTTTTCGCCAAATTTTAACCACAATCCTTCCAGTCCATCTACTTCCATTCCTCCAAATTTCAGCCCCATCCAAGAACCCTTCCGTCCTCCACATCAAAACCAAACAAAGGGTATCAACCTGTACGTCCAGCCAGCAGCACCAACTTCTGGCTATTTGTTCAGGTAGTTCCCCTTATCCAAAATTCACGAAACTTGGCCACAACCTTCCTCCATCAGTTACCTCACTCCCTCCAAGTTTCGTCCAAATCCAAGAACATTTACCCCTCTTTTCACCCTTTTCCCCAGAACCGCACCTGCAGGTCCTAATCTGCCCGGTTGTGTGTTTTGCGGTTTTTCCATCTTTTTCTTTGCTTCCGCCACTACACATCACTCTAGCATTTGATTCCCTTCTCCAAATCAAATGAATTTGGAGTCTGTAGAAAGCTCTACATGGCAGCTATACAACCATCATGCTAGTGAATTCAATTGACCTTCCGAGCATAAAGTTTTAGGAGTCCAGAGTCAAACGTGCAGAAATACTCCAAAACTGCCCTTTTGCTTGTTTTGACATTTCTAGCTTTTCCCCTTGTTATTTCTGATTCTACTCCTAAGGACTATTTATTGCCATCATCATGGTCTTAGCATAAGGAGTTTTAGGGCTCTCCTAACCCATAGTCAGATTACACAACTCGAACCATAATGGGTGATTTAGAAACCCAAAGTTGATCACTACCTAAAGATAGCTCCTCCTGTATTTTAGCTATCAAGCCATGACCCCTAGTAGCCTGGTCACTAGGGAGATCTCCATCATCCTCCCCTTGTAGAGAACAATTTGACCTCAAATTCTCTAAGGTATCATCCTGATGGAGAGTGGACAGCATTGCAATTTGACCTCAAAGATGTTCATGTTGAGAAGCTTTGTATGTCTAAGGTTCCACCAAAAATACTTGATTATCTCATGATTAAGGGGAAAAGCTTGCAATTCAACTAAATGGTGCTCATGGACCCCGGAGGGTGACAAGTCCAAAACTTTGAGTTTTTACGTTTTGGTTCATAAATAATTGGTTATTAATTTAGCCAAGAAGGATAGTTGTAGTTAGCCACCCAAAAACCTCCAAGGTAAAGCAAGTGTGCGTGGTCAAGTCAAACCAAGGAACATTGCCATTTTATGCTCTTAAGTACATAAATAAGATGATGCTTGAATATGGGCAGTCCATATTTACATGGGGTGAAGCCTAGCCGGTTATGAAGCAACAAGGAAAAAGGATGACAAGGCATTCTAGAAGCATCAAAGAATCAAGAAGCTTGAAGAAGGGGAAAACAAGCAAGGCCACATGTTCCCAATTTTGTAATACTTGGCTAGGATTTACTCTAGCTTAACTTGGAGGAGGGGAAAGAATCTAATTAGTTTTATTATCAATTTTGCATTATTTTCAGCTTAGTGTTCGGTTATGTAAAATGCCAACATGAGGCATTATAAATTCAGCTCCTAAACTCCATGTAAGGACACTTTTTGATGAATATATTTGAGTTAACACTCTTGAGCTGGATTGCTCATTTTTGAATCCTCAAAGCTGTATCCGTACTTGGCCTCACAGTGGTGTCCTTTGAGTCTCTTAAGTCCCGGTGGTGTTGCTGTATCCGGATCGCTTAGGAGTGCCCCTTGGTTCACTCGGTGGTGTTGCTGTATCCGAGCCGAACCTTGGTACTATCCCTCACTTTGCCAGCCCATAACTCACAAACTTCTCAGCCATTTTTCTCCAAATTTTAACCACCTTCTTTCCAGTCCATCTACTTCCATTCCTCCAAATTTCAGCCGCATCCAAGAAACCTTCCATCCTCTACATTAAAACCAAACAAAGGGTGTCATTCTGCTCATCCAGCCGGTTACATCAACTTCTGGCTATTTGTTCAGGACGTTCCCCTTATCCAAAATTCACGAAACTTGGTCACAACCTTCCTTTACCAGTTACCTACCTCCCCACCAAATTTCAGCCAAAACCAAGCACTTTTACCCATCCTTTCATCCGATCTCCCAAGACTGTGCAATCAGACCCTATTCTGCCCGGCTGCACTTCTTACGGTTTTTCCCATTTGTTTTTGCTTCCGCCTCACTACACATCAACTTTGGTATCAGAGCAAGTTCTGAACCTTGGGTGATTGTATTCATTTCCACAAAAATCAAAAACACCAAAAAAAAAAAAACAGCCAGCCAACAACAATTCCTAGCCATAAGTGGGAGTATGACTTTGGAAGAACGATTTGAAATGCTTATGAAGGAGAATGAGTATCTCCGAAAACAACTTGGGCGTGAAATGAAGGCTAAGCATGACCAGCTAAGGAGTGAGTCACCTCCTAAACGATCTAATCCTAGCCTACATGAAGATGATGAGGAGAGCAACCCTTTTGCATCCACGGATAGTGAAAGGCAATCATGAAGGAGCTCTAGGCGGTCCAAATCACACTACCAAGATTTCAAAGTTGAGAGTCCGAAATTTGAAGGAAGATTGCATCCGGATGAATTTCTTGATTGGTTGAGGACCGTTGAACGAATTTTTGATTACAAAGAGGTGCCAAACGAAAAGAAGGTTAAGCTTGTTTGATGTGTAGTGGCGGAAGCAAAGAAAAAGTAGAGAAAACCGCAAGATGTGCAGCAGGGCAGAATAAGGCCTGATTGCGCAGTCTTGGGAGATTGGGTGAAAGGTGGGGCAAAAGTGCTTGGTCTTGGCTGAAATTTGGTGGGGAGGTAGGTAACTGGTAAAGGAAGATCGTGACCAAGTTTTGTGAAATTTGGCTAAGGGGAACTCCCTGAACAGGTAGCCTGAAGTTGATGCAACCAGCTGGCTGTACAGATTGACACCCTTTGTTTGGTTTTGATGTGGAGGATGGAAAGGTTCTTGGACGCGGCTGAAATTTGGAGGAATGGAAGTAGATGGACTGGAAGGATTGTGGTTAAAATTTGGAGTGAAATGGCTAGGTGGTTTGTGAGATATGGGATGGTAAAGTCGCTGGATAGTACCTTGACTCGGGCTCGGATACGAAACACCACCGAGTGAATCAAGGGGCGCTCTTAAGTGGTCCGGATACAGCAACACCACCGGGACTCAAGAGACTCAAAGAACACCACCGTGATGCCAAGCACGGATACAGCTTTGAGGATTCAAAAACGAGCAATCCAGCTCAAGAGTTTTTAACTCAAATATATTCATCCAAAAGGTGTCTTTACAATGAAGCATATGAGCTGAATTTATAATGCCTTGCCTTGGCATTTTACATAACCGAATTCATGCTGAAAATAATGCAAAAACATAATGCTAACTAACAATATTCCTTTCCCTTCCTCCAAGCCAAGCTAGGGTGAATTCTAGCCAAGTATTCCAAAATTGGGAACATGTGGCCATAGCTTGTTTTCCCCTTCTCCAAGCTCCTTGATTCTTGATGCTTCTAGAATGCTTTGTCATCATCTTCCTTTGTTGCTCCATAACCGGCCATGGCCTATCTCACGTTAATATGGACCGACTTCATTCAAGCATCATCTTATTTATGTACTTAAGCATAAAATGGTAATGTTCCTTGACTTGACTTGACCATGCACACTTGCTTTGCCTTGGAGGTTTTTGTAGCTAGCTTCAACTTACCTTCTTAACTAAATTGGTAATCAATTATTTATGAACAAAAATCATAAGAACTTAATATTTCGGGACTCATCATCCTCCGGGATCCACTAGCATCATGCGCATGTATTTTGAGCTTTTCCCTTGATCACGGAATAATCAAACATTTCCGGTTGACCATTAAGCATACAAAGCTTCTCAGCATGAGTATTACTCAGCTCAAAACAGAAAGCTGCCCACTCTCCATCATTGTTGCACTCAAGCTTATGGGATTTGCCTCAACTTGGTGGGAAAATTTGAAGCACAAACGTGTGAGAGACAAAAAGCCTAAAATCAAAAGTTGGGAGAAAATGAGAGCCAAGCTCAAGGCCCGTTTTCTACCACCAACCTATGTCCAAGATAGTTTTCTCCAACTCTATACTCTTCAACAAGGCAATATGAGTGTAGAAGAATACACTAGAGAGTTTAAGAAGTTGTTGATCAAGTGTGATTTACAAGAGAATGAGGACCAAACAATTGTGAGATACTTAGGCGGATTGGATACTAAGTATGCACAAATTGTAGAGTTACAACATTTTACCACATTTGATGAGGTGTGTCTCTTAGCACACAAGGTGGAGCAACAAAAGAAGAATCGGCTTGTCAAAAAAGAAGTGCAAAAACTTTTCCCTCTCAAAGAAGCCAACCCTTCTACAAGGGGAGTCCCCAACCTTCACCACAAACAATCCCAAATCCCACAAAACAGCCCATACCCATCCAAACCCCAAATCCGCCTAATCCAATGCCAAAAGCAAATGACCCGAGGAGATGCTTCAAGTGTCACGGTTTTGGACACATTGCTTCGGAGTGTCCCAACCGAAGGGTGATCACTTTGGTTGAGAACCAAGAGCCTTTAATGGAAGAGAGTGAAACCGAAAAGGAATTACTCTTACTTGATGAGATGGAAGAAGTGGTTGAGAAGGGGGATGAAGGAGAATTACTTGTGCTAAGGAGGACCTTGAACGGTTTCAAGGATCCAAGTGAGGAGCAACGTGAGACTATTTTTCACACAAGGGGCACGGTGCTAGACAAAGTTTGTTCCATCATTATTGATGGTGGAAGTTGTACCAACGTAGCTGCCTCCATGATGGTAGACAAGCTTGGACTCCATGCTTCGGTCCACCCCCATCCTTACAATGTGCAATGGCTCAACCAAGGTAAAGGACTCCAAGTTAATTCTCGTTGTCTTCTTTCATTTAGTATTGGTAAGCACTATCATGATGAGTTGTGGTGTGATGTAATTCCTATGGATGCTTGCCATATATTACTTGGGAGACCTTGGCTATATGACCGAAGGGTGATACATGATGGTTTCAAGAACACCTACACCTTCACCAAGGATGGAAAGAAAATCACATTAGCTCCCTTGCCTCCTAGCCAATACAAACCGAAGCCACAAAACTCTACACCCCAAAATGATCTATTGCTTGCACTTGGGGGACCTCTCTTCAAGGATAAGCAGCAAGAGTTTTTGCCTAACCAAACACAAACCCTCCCATCTGCCCATAAAATCGAGAACCCTCCACAAAATTCCCAGCCTCTCACCACTACTCCACAAGCCAAAATTGTCCTTGGCCCTCTACATAAAATTCCTTTTCATTTACCACCACAAAGACATTCCCCAATCCAAAAATCCCTATCCCGAGAGCCATTTTTTTACCCGGACAGAATGTGATTTGGAGGCCAATGGTGATGAATTGTGGGTAGCTGACCGAGGAGAGAAACAAGAAAATTCATGGGCAGAATTGATGCCAAGGGAAGGTAACACCCTCTTCATGGGTATTCAGCTATGGAGTTCACGTTGTGTTATACCCAAATATTTTGCCCAAAGAAAACACAATGAAGAATTGATAGTTCTTGACTACATTATGTCACGGATATGTCCTTTACGCCCGGACATGGAACATGGAGTCATAAAGTGTGTTGTGCCAAATCTGATGGTACCAAAGGAAGTTGTTTATCTTCCTAAATGCATGCGGGTTGATGTGCCTTTTGATGAAATAGTTGTTGGCCAAGATAGCCCCTACACTTGTGAGCATGCTAGTGGAGCATCCGGACTGGCTGAATGTCCATAACCTGCCCATACAAACCGGCTGCCTAGGCATGGAGGGACATTTCATTCTTGTTCCCAACATAAGCTCAAACATGATTAAATTTTTTCACACCCGGAGCTTGTTACTTGTGCGAATTTTAGGACAAATTCTCTCCTACAAGGGAGAATGATGGAGAGTGGACAGCATTGCAATTTAACCTCAAAGATGTTCATATTGAGAAGCTTTGTATGTCTAAGGTTCCACCAAAAATACTTGATTATCTCATGATTAAGGGGAAAAGCTTGCAATTCAACCAAATGGTGCTCATGGACCCCGGAGGGTGACAAGTCCAAAACTTTGAGTTTTTACGTTTTGGTTCATAAATAATTGGTTATTAATTTAGCCAAGAAGGATAGTTGTAGTTAGCCACCCAAAAACCTCCAAGGTAAAGCAAGTGTGCGTGGTCAAGTCAAACCAAGGAACATTGCCATTTTATGCTCTTAAGTACATAAATAAGATGATGCTTGAATACGGGCGGTCCATATTTACATGGGGTGAAGCCTAGCCGGTTATGAAGCAACAAGGAAAAAGGATGACAAGGCATTCTAGAAGAAGGGGAAAACAAGCAAGGCCACATGTTCCCAATTTTGTAATACTTGGCTAGGATTTACTCTAGCTTAACTTGGAGGAGGGGAAAGAATCTAATTAGTTTTATTATCAATTTTGCATTATTTTCAGCTTAGTGTTCGGTTATGTAAAATGCCAACATGAGGCATTATAAATTCAGCTCCTAAACTCCATGTAAGGACACTTTTTGATGAATATATTTGAGTTAACACTCTTGAGCTGGATTGCTCGTTTTTGAATCCTCAAAGCTGTATCCGTGCTTGGCCTCACAGTGGTGTCCTTTGAGTCTCTTAAGTCCCGGTGGTGTTGCTGTATCCGGATCGCTTAGGAGTGCCCCTTCACTCGGTGGTGTTGTTGTATCCGAGCCGAACCTTGGTACTATCCCTCACTTTGCCAGCCCATAACTCACAAACTTCTCAGCCATTTTTTCTCCAAATTTTAACCACCTTCTTTCAAGTCCATCTACTTCCATTCCTCCAAATTTCAGCCGCATCCAAGAAACCTTCCATCCTCTACATTAAAACCAAACAAAGGGTGTCATTCTGCTCATCCAGCCGGTTACATCAACTTCTGGCTATTTGTTCAGGACGTTCCCCTTATCCAAAATTCACGAAACTTGGTCACAACTGATGTGTAGTGGGGCGGAAGCAAAATCAGAAGGAAAAGCCGCAAGAAACACAACCGGGCAGAACAAGGCCTGCTTGCGCAATCTTGGCAGATCGGGGAAATGGAAGGGTAAATGAGCTTGGTTTTGGCTGAAATTTGGTGGGGGTGAGGTAACAGGTGAAGGAAGGTTGTGACCAAATTTCGTAATTTTTGGTAAAGGGGAACTCCCTGAACAAATAGCCAGAAGTTGATGTAACCGGCTGGATGTACAGTTTGACACCCTTTGTTTGGTTTTAATGTGGAGGGCGGAGAAGTTCTTGGATACGGCTGAAATTTGGAGGAATGGAAGTAAATGGACTGGAAAGAAGGTGGTTAAAATTTGGAGAAAAATGGCTGAGTAGTTTGTGAGTTATGGGATGGCAAAGTGAAGGGATAGATCCTTGACCCGGGCTCGGATACAGCAACACCACCGAGTGAATCAAGGGGCGCTCTTAAGCGATCCGGATACAGTAACACCACCGGGACTCAAGAGACTCAAAGGACACCACCGTGAGGCCAAGCACGGATACAGCTTTGAGGATTTAAGAACGAGCAATCCAGCTCAAGAGTATAAACTCAAATATATTCATTCAAAAAGTGTCTTTACAATGAGCATGAGAGCTGAATATATAATGCCTAGTAATGGCACTTACAAAGCTGAAAACAAAGCTAAAAATTAAAGCTAAAATGAAACAAAAACCATAAAGATTCTTTCCCCTCCTCCAAGCTAAGCTAGGAGAAATTCTAGCCAAGTATTTGAACATTTGGGAACATGTGGCCATGGATTGTTTTCCCCTTTGCTGATGGAAAGTGACCGGCCTTGTGATTTGAGCTGAATAAATGTTCATTCTGAAAAGTCATGTGTGCTTAAAGTTCAACCGGAAAAGCTTGACTATTCTATGAGCAACCGGAGATACTTAAGGTTTAACCGCTTGGAAGTCATCCTTATGATCTTATGTGCATAAATAAGTGTTAAAGAAGATTAGTCAAGAAGAGTTTCAAATCAGCCACGCCTAAATCCCTCCATGTCAAGGCAAAGAGAAGTCCGGCCATGACTTGTTTCAAGAGTTGCTAATTTTCCCTTGTTCATAAATAATCAAGAGGGTCGGACCAAGGGTCAACATGACCGAAGTCAAGCATCTAATATCCAGCAGCCAATGACACATATGAAGGAGAATTCTAGAAGCACTCACCTTAGTGGGAGTTGGTTAGAAGGATGCTTGGCAAAGGGGAAATTCAACCACATCCACATGTTTCCAAAAGTTCAAATACTTGGCTAGAATTTCTCCTAGCTTAGCTTGGAGGAGGGAAATAATCTAATTAGTTTTATTTTCATTTTAGCTTTAATTTTCAGCTTTATTTTCAGCTTTGTTAATTTCAATTTTCAGCATGGTTAGTTGTAATGGCGGGTCTATATATTCAGCATGCACACTCCTTGTAAACACACTTTTTGATGAATATACAAACCTTGAGTGTTATACTCTTTTCGGGATGGATTTCTCGAGCCTCTAAATCCTCAAAGCTGTATCCTAGGTTGGCATCTAGGTGGTGTCCTTTGAGTCACTTAAGTCCCGGTGGTGTTTCTGTATCCGGATCGCTTAGGTGCGCCCCTTGATTCACTCGGTGGTGTTTTCGTATCCGAGCCGAGTCAAGGTACTATCCAGCGACTTTGCCATTCCATATCTCCCAATTCCCTCAGCCATTTTTCGCCAAATTTTAACCACAATCGTTCCAGTCCATCTACTTCCATTCCTCCAAATTTCAGCCCCATCCAAGAACTCCTCCGTCCTCCACATCAAAACCAAACAAAGGGTATCAATCTGTACATCCAGCCAGCAGCGTCAACTTCTGGCTATCTGTTCAGGTAGTTCCCCTTATCCAAAATTCACGAAACTTGGCCACAACCTTCCTCCATCAGTTACCTCACTTCCCTCCAAGTTTCGTCCAAATCCAAGCACATTTACCCCTCCTTTCACCCTTTTCCCCAGAACCGCACCTGCAGGTCCTATTCTGCCCGATTGTGTGTTTTGCGGTTTTTCCATCTTTTTCTTTGCTTCCGCCACTACACATCATTTGCCAAGCCTTCTTCAAACCAAATCCCACTAGGGTGAGTGCTTCTAGAATACTCCTTAATATGTGTCATTGGATGCTGGTCATTAGGTGCTTGACTTAGGCTATGCGGACCCTTGGACCGGCCCTCTTGATTATTTATGGACAATGGCAAAACAATAACACTTGGAACAAATCATGGTCGGGTTTTACCCTTGCTTCAACGTGGAGGAATTTAGGCATTTTAGGTGACTATCGTGGGACTCTACTAAGCTCTTGCTCATAACCCCACGGGAGAACATTTATTTGTAAACAAGATCATAAGGATTTTGATGTCCTTGTTTACTCAACCTCCGGTATCCTTTAACAAAATGCTTGAAACCATGGGCATATCAAGTATTCCCGGCTCCTCCTTGATCATGCAAAGCTCGTTAGGATGGACATTTCTCAGCTCAAGATGTTGGGCTGTCCACTCTCCATCGACAACCTTCCTTTACCAGTTACCTACCTCCCCACCAAATTTCAGCCAAAACCAAGCACTTTTACCCATCCTTTCATCCGATCTCCCAAGACTGTGCAATCGGACCCTATTCTGTCCGGCTGCACTTCTTGCGGTTTTTCCCATTTGTTTTTGCTTCCGCCTCACTACACATCACATCCTCAAAGTAAGGAGAGAGGTCAGCCACATTAAAGCTTGCAGAGACTCCATAATCATCGGGTAAATCAACTTTGTAGGCATTGGCATTTATCCTCTCAAGTACCTCAAATAGCCCTTCAGCCCTTAGCAATAACTTGCTCTTTCTTTTGGAAGGAGAATGCTCCTTCCTTAGGTGCACCCAAACTAGATCTCCAGGTTGAAAAACCTTCTTCTTTCTTCCCTTATCAACTCGTTTCTTATATGCAAAGTTGGATTGCTCAATTTTGGCCCTCACTTTCTCATGCATATTTTGGATTTCTTATACCCTTTTGGTAGCTTCCATGCTAGGTTTCCCATCCATGCCTCTCGGTGTTAAGTCTAGAGGAGTAAGTGGTTCAACTCCATAGACTATTTTGAAGAGACTCATGCCCGTGGTCTTGCTTAGAGCACTATTGTATGCAAACTCAGCATGAGCTTTCATGTTGGTTTTTATCAAGGCCCTTAATAGCATGGCCAACGTCCGGTTTGTCACCTCGATTTGTCCATCCGTTTGAGGATGACAAGTAGTATTGAATTGTTGCTTGGTTCCCAATTTCTTCCAAAGTGTGATCCAAAAATGACTCAAGAACTTTCTGTCTCTATCTAAAACCATGGATTTTGGGATGCCATGGAGTCTAAAAATCTCCTTGAAGTACAAGTCAGCCACATGAGTTGTATCATTTGTTTGTTGTATGGAATGAAATGAGCCATTTTGGGAAACCCATCCACTACCACCAGAATTGAATCCTTATTCCTTTGAGTTCTTGGTAAGCCTAGTATGAAGTCTAGGCTCAAATCTTCCCATGGTTGGCTAGGTGTAAGAAGAGGGGTGTAGATGATTTGTCTTTCAAGGTGGGGAGTATTTTGGTTAAAAATGAGCTAGGTGGGTTGGTTTTGGGATAGGGAAAGAGAGGGGAAAATGGGGGTTGTGAACGGCTAGCAAACCAGCAATTAAACCAATAGAGTAGGAATGGTAATGCCGAGTAAAACTAGCACCAAAAACAAGCACCAAGGTGAAGAACACAAAGGCATAGAAACCAAGTCTTCAATGGATAAGAAATCACCACCATTGACTACTTGAGGCACCAAGGTATGGGTTGGATAAGAAACACCACCAGCTTGCTCCAAGGATGTGATAGGTCACCACTTAGCTTGCCAAACTAAGATAAGCAATCAAGGATTTTAGGAGTAAAGAGCACTTAGCTCACTCGATTTTCTCATTCATTCAAGGTATGCATTACAACTGAGTATGGAGCACTATTTGTAGTGCTTACAAAGAGTGAAAGCAAAGCATAATCTAATGGCCATTAGAGACCTTACATGATCAAAGGATGATATTATACTAAGCAAAAAGAATAATCTAAAGAAGATGCTTTCAGCCAAGAGGGAACATGTGGACACTATTCATGGTGCAATTCTGGCCAAGTATTGGATTTCCTCTTCTTCAAGCTTCACTTTGATTGCCTCTAGAATTTGATTCCCTCCACCAAATCAAGTGATTTCAGGTTCTCTAGAAATTTCCACAAGTCAGCTATGCACCCATGTAGCTAGTCTCATGAATTGATCGTCCGAGCATGGACTTTTTGACCCTTAAAGTCAGACGCGCAGAAACGCTCCAAAACTGGCCGTTTTGCTTGTTTTGCCATTTTTAGCCTTCTCCTTTGTTATTTCTAGTTCTACTCCTAGGGACCATTTATTGGTATCATCATGGTCTTGACAAAGGGAGTTCTAGGGTTTTCCTAACCCATTGGCAACTTGCACAACTCTAACCAGAATGGGTGATTTAGGATATCTTGTACGTCCTTCATGTTGGGCAAAAAATAGTGCTCTCTAAGTACGCATATCGTCTTGTTAACACTGAAATGGCCAGCAAATGCTCCACTGTGCACCTCTCGGATCAAGAGCTCTGTTGTACCACAATGGGGGAATACACAACCGAGTGTGTTTGAAAAGAAAGCCATCTTGAACTAGGAATTCGCCTTTTTGGTGTTTTTGGCAGTCTTGGTACAATTTTCCCAAGTCCTTACCTTTAATATACAAGGAATTTAAATGCTCAAAACCAAATACTTGAGTTTCTACTTGAAACAACAAGAGATACCTTGTAGATAAAGCATCTACCCCTTTATTCATCTTGTCTAATTTATGTTTGATGGTGAAGTGAAATGTTTGGAGGTACTCCACCCATTTTCTATGTCGTGGATTCAACTTATGCTGCCCTTGTATATACTTGAGTGCTTCGTGGTTAGAATGGAGAATAAACTCACTAGCCACTAAGTAATGGCTCCAATGCTCAAGTGACCGAATAATGGCATAGAACTCCTTGTCATAAGTTGAGTACTTTCTCCTTGAATCACAAAGCTTCTCACTAAAGAAGGCTAGAGGTCGACCTTCTTGGGACAGAATTCCACCAATGCCAACTCCGGAGGCATCAGATTCAACTTCAAAAACCTTGTCGAAACTAGGTAGCGCTAGAACCGGTGCTTGGGTAAGCTTGAGTTTGATTGTCTCAAAGGCCTCTTGAGCCTTAGAATTCCACTTGAATGAACTTCCCTTTAGCACTTCAGTCATGGGAGTTGTGATGGTGCTAAAATCCTTAACGAACCTCCTACGAGAAAGAGGCCAAACCATGGAAGCTATGTACATCATGAATACTAGTTGGAATAGGCCAATATCTTATGGATTCCACCTTGCTTTCATCCACTTTCACGCCTTGGGCCAAGACTATGTATCCAAGAAAAGTTACCCCTGAAGTGAAGAAAGTGCACTTTTGAAGGTTGCCATATAGCTTCTCTCTTTCTAGCAACTCAAGAACTTGTGTGAGGTGATTTAGGTGCTCTTCCTCACTCTTGCTATATAGCAAAATGTCATCAAAATATACCACCACGGACTTTCTAAGAAAGGGCCTAAACACTTGGTTCATGAGTCTCATGAAAGTGCTAGGGGCATTTGACAACCCGAATGGAATTACAAGCCACTCATACAAGCCTCCTTTGGTATTGAATGTAATTTTCCACTCATCCTATTCATGGATTTTGATTTGATAATATCCACTCCTCAAATCCACCTTTGAAAACACTTCGATCCATAGAGCTCATCAAGCATATCCTCAAGTCTAGGAATAGGGTGTCTATACTTTATAGTTATTTTGTTTATAGCTCGGCTGTCCACACACATTCTCATGGAGCCATCCTTTTGGGGGCTAAAAGGGTAGGGACAACACATGGACTTCTACTTTCTCTCACAAGCCCTTTAGCCATTAGCTCATCAACTTGTCTTTGGATCTCCATAGCATCCTTGGGGTTCATTCGGTAGGCAGGTTTGTTATGGAAGATGGACCCCAAGATTAGATCAATGTGATGTTGGATAGTTCTTTGCGGAGGTAGGCCGAGAGGTATACATGAGCAAAATGGGATAGCAAGGCTCGGGCTAGGGGTGTAGGTTTGGAGGAGGAGTTTCAGCCTCATTAAGAGCTAGTAGGATTAGCTCTTGCGTAGGCCTAAACTCATGTTGTTCCGATTTGAGAAATGACTCCCTAAAGTGAGAAGGAGGTTAGTTTGGTTGGGGCTCTTTTGTGGCTTAGTTTTTGTGAGTTGGCTCGGGGTTAAGGGGACTAGGTTGATTTTCTTTCCATCCTTGGTAAAGGTATAAGTGTTTAAGAACCCATCATACATCACTCTCCTATCAAATAACCAAGGTCTCCCGAGCAACAAATGACAAGCATCCATTGGAATAATATCACACCATAACTCATCATAATAATTCTTGCAAATACTAAATGAAATAAGGCATCTAGAATTGACTTGTAGGCCTTTACCTTGATTTAGCCATAGGATGTTGTATAGATGTGGATGAACTGAGGCTATAGGTCCAAGTTTCTCCATCATGCTCGAGGCAGCAATGTTGGTGCAACTACCACTATCCACAATGATAGAACATGCTTTACCATGAACCGTGCCTCTATTGTGGAAGATATTCTCTCGTTGCTTTTCTTTAGTGTCTTTGAAACCGCTCAAAGCCCTTCTCAAAATTAGAAGCTCACCCTCATCCGCTTCCTCTACAACTTCCTCCATTTCCTTCATAAGATAAAGCTCCTTGTCATGCTCTTCTTCCTCTGTTGGCAACTCTTGGTACTC
Organism: Talinum fruticosum; assembly: GCA_021018815.1. NCBI lineage: Eukaryota > Viridiplantae > Streptophyta > Magnoliopsida > Caryophyllales > Talinaceae > Talinum > Talinum fruticosum. Next base: position 2,381,359 of record JAITYX010000012.1, read on the forward strand.
GGCCAAAGTGACCACTCTTCGGTTTAGGCATTCCGAAGCAATGTGATCCCAACCTTGGCACTTGTAGCACCTTCGATTGGCATTAGAATTAGAGGGAGGTTTAGTCACATTGGGGACAGATTGGGTAGTAGGTTGTTTTGTGGAGATAGGGTTCTTTTGTGGAGTTGGTTGGGGGCTTCCCTTGTAAAAGGGTGGGTTCTTTTGTGCAGCTGTTTTTGTGGTTCTCTTCGGGCGAAGCGAGTCTTCCTTTGCTGTTCTACTTTATGAGCCAAATGACACACTTCATCAAATGTAGAGTATTGTTGCAACTCCATTATTTGAGCATATTTCGGATCAAGGCCACCAAGATATCTCACAATGGTTTGATCCTCATTTTCTTGAATGTCACACTTAATCAATAATCTTTCAAACTCACGTGTATACTCTTCTACACTCATGCATCCTTGGTGTAGGTTGTGGAGTTGTGAATAAGTATCTTGGATGTAAGTTGGGGGCAAGAAACGAGCCTTGAGTTTTGACCTCATTTTTCCCAACTTCTGATTTTAGACTTCCTCTTTCGTACCCTATTGTGCACAAGATTCTCCCACCAAGTGGAAGTAAATCCCCTAGGCTTGATAGCAACAAGCTTAACCCCTTATCATCGGGGACATCTTTGTAGTAAAAATCCTTTCCACAGCTGCTTTCATAGATCCTCACTTTGAGCTCTTAGCTCAACATTATCCTTCATGGGCATCTCAAATCATTCCTCTAAAGTCATGCTTGCACTCATTTTGTAATCCGGTTTTCTTGTGGGTTTCTAGCTGTTTGTATTTAAGGTTATGGGATGTGTTTGGGAATGAAGATGGCTTGGCCAGGAGGGTAACCAACTACTCTGATACAAAATATGATGTATCTCTCTAGGGAGAGAACAATCTGGCCAGAAACGAGCTAAGAGGGGCAGTTTTGTATAGGGAGAAAGTGAGGGAAATGAGGGTTTTGAGTGTCTAGCATACCAGTAAATAAGCAACCAGAATAAGAGTATTAATGCCAAGCAAAATCAGCACCAAGCATGAGCATCAAAATAGAAAACACAAAGGGATAGATTCCAAGTCTTCAATAGATAAGAAATCACCACGATTGACTACTTAAGGCACCGAGGGGCGGGCTAGATAAGAAACACCACCAGCTTGCTCCAAGGACTTGATAGAACACCGCTTAGCTAGCCACACTAAGATAAGCAATCAAGAATTTGGGGTGAAGAGTATTTAGCTCACTTTGTTTTCTCATTCATTGACAACTGCCATTACAACCGAGTATGGGAACTATTTGTAATGCTCCAAAGAAAAAAAGCTAAGCATTTTCTAATGGCCATTAGTGGCTTTACATGATCAAGGGATGAGATTACACTAAGCAAAGAGAATAATCCACAAAAGATGCTTAAGCCAAGAGGGAACTTGTGGACACTATTCATGGTGCAATTCTGCCCAAGTATTGGATTTCCCTACTCCAAGCTTCACATTAACTGGCTCTAGCTCTACATGTTTGTTATGCAACCATCATGCTAGTCAATTCAATTGGCCTTTCGAGCATAGATTTTTAGGCCTCCAAATTCAAATGTCCAGAAATGCTAGTCAATTCAATTGACCTTTCGAGCATCTGGTTCTACTCCTAGGGACCATTTATTGGCATCATCATGGTCTTAGCATAAGCAGTTTTAGGGCTCTCCTAACCCATAGTCAGCTTGCACAACTCAAACCAGAATGGGTGATTTAGAAACCCAAAGTTGATCACCACTCAAAGATAGCTCCTTTTGTATTTTAGCTATCAAACCATGACCCTTAGTAGCCTGGTCAGTAAGGAGATCTCCAACATCCCTCCTCAAAAGAAGCCTCCAAATACCCTCACGAAATTCTGGTGGTTGTGCTTCCCCTCAACCACAAAATTTCCCAACCCCACAACCCACAAACCCTCTTGGTCCATTGCAAAACATAATGTTTTCCCTTTGCTAAGGAAAGAGTCACCTTGAGTTGGAGTACCCACAATCAAGCCTTGTCTTGGCTGAATGTCAAGAGCTCCATGAGGAGCAAGAAGAAAATGAGCCCAACTTCAACTTGCCTCTAAAGTTTGATGAGTATGATGAGTTACATAAGGGGCAAGAAGAGCAAGAGTGATGGAGATCTCCATGCTACTACCTCAAACTCAATCACTAAGTGATGGGGTGGACACCACAAACCCGGACCCAACTAAGACCGAGAGCCAGCCAGAACCGAGTGATAATTCGAGTCCTCCGACTTCATTACGGAACCCTCGAAACCATTGCTGGGTCTTCGTTGATAACGCGAGCATCAAGGGAGTTTTGGCTACACTCGAAATACTTGTCTGTCTCCTCGGACAAGAGTAAGATAGGAGTAAGGGAGTCGGACAAGTCGGAAATATTCGGAGGAAAAATAAGCCAAGAGATCTTTTTCGAGTCCTCGGTTTCGAGCTTAGACCACTTGATCATCATCTAGGCATCTTCAGCAGAGCCAAAAAGGAAAGTTAAGGATCGGAAAGCAAAAGAATTTGGTGACAACGACCGTAGTCTGTCACCGGACTCGGAACCGTACTACTTTGTACTACTGATTCTGTGGTCCCCCTCCTTTTCTGCTGTCCTTTTTCTGCTGTAATTATTACCTGATGTGTAGTGAGGCGGAAGCAAAAACAAATGGGAAAAACCGCAAGAAGTGCAGCCGGGCAGAATAGGGTCCGATTGCACAGTCTTGGGAGATTGGATGAAAGGATGGGTAAAAGTGCTTGGTTTTGGCTGAAATTTGGTGGGGAGGTAGGTAACTGGTAAAGGAAGGTTGTGACCAAGTTTCGTGAATTTTGGATAAGGGGAACGTCCTGAACAAATAGCCAGAAGTTGATGTAACCGGCTGGATGAGCAGAATGACACCCTTTGTTTGGTTTTAATGTAGAGGATGGAAGGTTTCTTGGATGCGGCTGAAATTTGGAGGAATGGAAGTAGATGGACTAGAAAGAAGGTGGTTAAAATTTGGAGAAAAATGGCTGAGAAGTTTGTGAGTTATGGGCTGGCAAAGTGAGGGATAGTACTAAGGTTCGGCTCGGATACGAGCAACACCACCGAGTGAACCAAGGGGCACTCCTAAGCGATCCGGATACAGCAACACCACCGGGACTTAAGAGACTCAAAGGACACCACTTGTGAGGCCAAGCACGGATACAGCTTTGAGGATTCAAAAACGAGCAATCCAGCTCAAGAGTGTTAACTCAAATATATTCATCAAAAAGTGTCCTTACATGGAGTTTAGGAGCTGAATTTATAATGCCTCATGTTGGCATTTTACATAACCGAACACTAAGCTGAAAATAATGCAAAATTGATAATAAAACTAATTAGATTCTTTCCCCTCCTCCAAGTTAAGCTAGAGTAAATCCTAGCCAAGTATTACAAAATTGGGAACATGTGGCCTTGCTTGTTTTCCCCTTCTTCAAGCTTCTTGATTCTTTGATGCTTCTAGAATGCCTTGTCATCCTTTGTCCTTGTTGCTTCATAACCGGCTAGGCTTCACCCCATGTAAATATGGACCGCCCATATTCAAGCATCATCTTATTTATGTACTTAAGAGCATAAAATGGCAATGTTCCTTGGTTTGACTTGACCACGCACACTTGCTTTACCTTGGAGGTTTTTGGGTGGCTAACTACAACTATCCTTCTTGGCTAAATTAATAACCAATTATTTATGAACCAAAACGTAAAAACTCAAAGTTTTGGACTTGTCACCCTCCGGGGTCCATGAGCACCATTTGGTTGAATTGCAAGCTTTTCCCCTTAATCATGAGATAATCAAGTATTTTTGGTGGAACCTTAGACATACAAAGCTTCTCAATATGAACATCTTTGAGGTCAAATTGCAATGCTGTCCACTCTCCATCATTACCTGTTGTCCTTGTTTTTATCCTTTTATTTTGCTTGAATACATCACAACCATTGAATGTAAAAGAGGATTTATAACCCTTAGATTAGAGTGATGTACCCTAGCTAAGAGGCCTATAAATATACATGGGCTCTCTCTTTGTAAAGGATGATGATTTTGATATTGGCTATATGCTAAATAAAGTTGAGCGAGTGCTCCTTTCAACCCCAAAATTCTCTTTTGCTCGTCTAATTAGTGGCATAATTAGGTCTGTGTTCGAAGAGTCCGATTATACTTAGTGTGGTGATAGCTGTGTCACTAACTCGTGATTAGTGCCCTAGTTTTATCCTTGGTGGTGATATCTCGTATCCTTGGATAGTTCTAGTTTATCTTGTTGTTGTCCTATCGGTGTTGGTTACCTTGCTAATCATCTCCTCACGAGTGATTAGCTTAATCCTCGTTGTTTACTATTTCATTGGTCACTTCTAAGCCCATTCCGAGTCTCTCGAATTACATTTGGCGCACTCTGCTTTCGGGATCGGTGTAGCCTTGCGTTTTGGCACATCGGTTTTGGTATCGAGCTTTGGAGCTTTCCTAGACCGAGCTTGCTTAACCCCAAATACAACCCATTGGCCCCAAACACATCAGTCCACAAAGAACCCATAAACCGGAATGAGTGGAAGCATGACATTGGAGGAACGTTTTGAAATGCTCATGAACAACTATGATGAGATGCGTGCCTAGAATATATATCCGAAAAAGCAACTTGGAGATATGATGAAGAAGAAGAGGCATGAGTTAGAAGAGTCACCACCCAGCTCACCACCACATACCCACTCACACGGGGATGAAGATGGGGAGAGCAACCCCTTTGCTTCTTCTAGTGAACGTGAGCAAAGAAGAGGAAGAAGAGGGAGAAGGGATAAATCACCCCGACCCAACTCGGACTTCAAAGTTGAGATCCCGGAGTTTGAAGGTCGCCTTAACCCGGACGAGTTTACGGAATGGTTGCAAACAGTTGAAAGAATCTTTGACTACAAAGAGGTGAAAGATGAAAAGAAGGTAAAGCTTGTTGCTATCAAGCTTAGAGGGTTTGGCTCAACCTGGTGGGCAAATCCGGAGAAGAAGCGTGCTTGTTCAAAGGAAACCTAAGATCGAAGTTGGGAGAAAATGAGGTCCAAGCCGAAAACCCGGTTCCTACCCCCAACATACATCCGGGACGGTTATTCTAAGTTGCACAACCTACAACAAGGTCCGATGAGTGTAGAGGAGTATACCCGAGAGTTCGAAAGGCTAATGATTAAATGCGATCTTCAGGAGTCGGAGGATCAAACAATAGTCGAGTATCTTGGAGGACTTGACTCGAGGTATGCTAATGTTGTTGAGTTACAGCGAGTACTCAACCTTTGATGAGGTGTGTCTTCCGGCACATAAGGTGGAGCAGACAAAAGAAGGTCGGAACCTTCGGGAAAGAAGTCTCTAAGACTCAACCACCAAAACCAACTCATTTTGGCAGGGGTTATTCTAACCCTTTGTTTCAGACCTAAGTCTGCTGCCCCAAAACTCGGTTCCGAGTCTAAACACCCTATTATTTAGACTCGGACTCGGAACAAACCTCATGTTGGCCGGAGCCGCAAGTGTTTTAAGTGTCGGGGATTTGGACACTTTGCTTCGAGTGCCCAAATCGAAGGGTTATCACTATTACTGAGGCTGATGAACCCATATGGGATGAGTATGAGCCGGAAGGAGAGGTCCGCCTTGCTGAGGGCATAGAAGAGATTGTTGAAGAGGCTGATGAAGGAGAACTACATGTGATCGTGAGAGCCTTGAATGGATATAAGGATCCAAATGAGGCTCGGAGGGAGAATATATTCCACACGAGGGGAACCATCAAAGGGAAAGTTTGTTCGATCATTATTGATGGAGGGAGTTGCACCAACGTTGCTTACGTGAACATGGTAGAGAAGCTTCGATTACAAGCCGAGTTGCACCCTCACCCCTACAACATACAATGGCTGAGTCAAGGTAAGGGTCTCGGAGTTAATTCTCGTTGCCTAATATCTTTCAGTATTGGGAAGTCTTATGTTGATGATATATGGTGTGATGTTATACCTATGGATGCATGTCACTTACTATTGGGTAGACCTTGGTTATTTGATCGTAGAGTTATGCATGATGGGTTCGAAACACATACACCCTCACCCAGAATGGCAAGAAAATAACGTTAGCCCCACTTGACCCTTCACAACTGCCTAAAGCCAAGCCCCTCGGACACCCAACCCACCCGAGTTACTTCGACCCTAGGGAAGCCTATTTGGAGTCCATGCATCATGAACTCGGACCCATGAGAGAGTTGATTCTTTTGAGCAGGACAATTCCGAGTCCTCAAAACTCAAACACCCATTAGCCAAGACACTTATTACCCAAGTACATCCATATTTTTCCTGAGGAGATACCTCTTGGCCTACCCCCAAAAGAGATATCGAACACCACATTGACCTTATCCCAGGATCGATATTGCCAAACAAACTAGCCTACAGAATGAACCCTAAAGATACCTCGAAGTGCGAGAGGCAAGTTGAGGAGTTCGTGTCTAAAGGCCTGGTGAGAGTGAGTAAGAGTCCTTGTGCTGCACTCAGCCTTGTTGGTACCCAAAAAGGATGGTTCTATGAGGATGTGTATAGATAGTCGTGCCATTAACAAGATCACTATCAAGTATAGGCATCCTATACCACGACTTGAAGATATGTTGGATGAACTACATGGTTTTAAGTCTTCTCTAAGATTGACCTCGAAGTGGATATTATCAAATCGAGAATCGGAGAAGGAGATGAATGGAAAACTGCTTTTAAGACCAAGGGAGGTTTATATGAGTGGCTTGTTATGCCTTTTGGTCCGACCAATGCTCCAAGCACATTCATGTGACTCATGAATAAGATTTTCAGACCCTTCATCGGGAAGTTCGTAGTGGTCTATTTTGATGACATTCCGATCTACAGATCAGAATGAGAGGGAACATTCTGACCACCTCGGACAGATTGTTCAACTCGCTGAGAGAGAGAAACCGTACGGAAATCGAAGAAGTGTTCATTCTTCGGCGCGAAAATCGCATTTACGGGTTATGTTGTTTCCGCTGAGGAGTAAAGGTAGATGAAAGCAAAATTGAGGCTATCCTGTCTTGGCCTACTCCCAAAAGCATACACGACGTTCGGAGCTTTCATGGACTTGCATCTTTCTATAGGAGGTTCATCAAAGACTTCGAGCACTATCATCGCCCTATGATCGAGGTGCTCGAAACAGTTCTTTTGTTTGGACACCTCAGGCTCGAAATCTTTTGAAGCTATCAAGGCTAAACCGACCCGAGCTCCTGTCCTAGCCCGGCCCGGCTTTGAGAAGATTTTCGAAGTTAAGTGTGATGCCTCCGGTGTAGGTATTGGTGGGATTCTCACTCAAGAGGGTCGTCCCATCGCTTATTTTAGTGAGAAGTCGTGTGACACCAAGCGAAGATACTCTACCTATGACAAGGAATTCTATGCCATCATTCGATCATTAGAGTATTGGAATCATTACTTGGTGGCCCAAGAATTCATTCCGCACTCGGATCATGAAGCCCTCAAGTACATTCAGGGCCAACACAAGTTGAACCCGCGACATGCGAAATGGGTTGAGTACCTTCGGACCTTTCATTTTTCAATCAAACACAAATCGGGACAGACTTAACAAGGGCGCCGATGCTCTGTCCAGAAGATATCTGCTGTTGTTTCAGTTAGAAACTTGTGTCTTCGGGTTTGAACATTTGAAGAGCCTATATGCGGATGACAAAGATTTTGGAACCCTCTACCAAGAATGCCAAACTCGGTCCAAGGGTGAGTTCCAAATACAAGGAGGGTACCTATTCAAGGGTATCGGATTGTGTGTGCTTAGCTGTGGCACAAGAGAGTTGATTATAAGGGAAGTCCATTCTGGAGGACTTGCTGGCCATTTCGGAGAGAAAAAGACAACTTAGATGCTCAAGGAGCATTATTTTTGGCCAACCATGGACAAAGATGTTCAAGACATCATCGAGCGATGTGTGGTATGCCAATATGCCAAGAGCCATTCCTCGCCTCAAGGACTTTACACTCCATTACCAGTTCCAACTCAGCCACGGGTGGATGTAAGTCTAGACTTCGTTCCGGGTCTACCAAGGACTCGTAAAGGGAAAGATTCTATTCCGGTTGTTGTTGATCGATTTTCTAAGATGGCTCACTTCATTGCATGCAACAAAACCAATGATGCTACACTGGTTGCTGACCTATACTTCGGAGAAGTTGTAAGGCTGCATGGGATCCCAAGGACAATGGTCTCGAGATAGAGATGCGAAGTTTCTTAGTCATTTCGGGTTACCCTTTGGAAGAAATTGGGAACGAAGTTGAAGTACAAGCACCACTTGCCATCCTCGGACGGATGGTCGACCGAGGTTACAAACAGAACTTTGGGAGTCTTGCTCGGAACGCTAATCAAATCGAATATTAAGATGTGGGATCAACTTCTTCCACATGCTGAGTTTGCTTACAATCACACGCCAAACAAGACTACCAATGTTTCGCTCTTTAAGATTGTTTATGGCGTGGAACCTCTGTCACCTATTGATCCGACCCCAAGAGCTTTTGATGGAAAGCCTCATACCGACGCTGTGAAAAGAGCTGCTCGGATTCGGGACTTGCATGCGAAAGTCGAGCCGAATTGAGCAAGCTAATCCGAGTTACAAGGCTAGCGCTAACAACAACCGCAGAAGGGTGGTTTTTCAACCAGGAGATCTCGTTTGGATCCACCTAAGGAAGGAGCGTTTTCCTTCCAAGCGCAAGTCTAAGTTGATGCCAAGGGCAGATGGACCATTTGAAGTACTTGAGAGAATCAATGACAACGCTTACAAGGTGAATTTACCCGGAGAATACAATGTCTCAACTACTTTCAATGTTCGCTGATTTATCTCCTTACTTGGAAGATAATTCACTCGAGAATTTGAGGGCAAATTCTTTTCAAGCTGGGAGGATGATGGGGTGGACACCACAAACCCGGACCCAACTAAGACCGAGAGCCGACCGGAACCGAGTGATAATTCCGAGTCCTCCGACTTCATTACGGAACCCTTAGAAACCATTGCTTGGGTCTTCGTTGATAACGGAGGCATCAAGGGAGTTTTGGCCACACTCGAAATACTTGTCTGTCTCCTCGGACAGGAGTAAGACAGGAGTAAGGGAGTCGGACAAGTCGAAATATTCGGAGGAAAAATAAGCCAAGAGATCTTTTCCGAGTCCTCGGTTTCGAGCTTAGACCACTTGATCATCATCTAGGCATCTTCAGCAGAGCCGAAAAGGAAAGTTAAGGATCAAAAAGCAAAAGAATTTGGTGACAACGACTGTAGTCTGTCACTGGACTCGAACCGTACTACTTTGTACTACCGATTCCGTGGTCCCCCTCCTTTTCTGCTGTCCTTTTTCTGCTGTAATTATTACTCGTTGTCCTTGTTTTTATCCTTTTATTTTACTGAATACATCACAACCATTGAATGTAAAAGGGATTTATAACCCTTAAATTAGAGTGATGTACCCTAGCTAAGAGGCCTATAAATATACATGGGCTCTCTCTTTGTAAAGCATGATGATTTTGATATTGGCTATATGCTAAGTAAAGTTGAGCGAGTGCTCCTTTCAACCCCAAAATTCTCTTTTGCTTGTCTAATTAGTGGCATAATTAGGTTGTGTTCTGAAGAGTCCGATTATACTTAGTGTGGTGATAGCTGTATCACTAAGTGTGATTAGTGCCCTAGTTTTATCCTTGGTGGTGATATCCGTATCCTTGGATAGTTCTAGTTTATCTTCTTGTTGTCCTATCGGTGTTGGTTACCTTACTAATCATCTCCTCGGTGATTAGCTTAATCCTCGTTGTTTACTATTTCATTGGTCACTTCTAAGCCCATTCCGAGTCTCTCGGAATTACATTTGGCGCACTCTGTTTTCGGGATCGTTTTAGCCTTGCGTTTTGGCACATCACTAAGAGTCATGGATTGATACAAGAGGTGCTAACTTTGAGTGGAGCTCAACCGAGGGAAACAAAATCACCCCTTTTGGTTAAGATTTTCAAAGAGTGCTAAGGGTTAGGAGTGCCCTAAAACTCTTTGTTACTAAGACCACAATACCCCTAATAAGTGTTCATTAAGAGGAGAAAGCCTCAAAAGTACACAATTGGCAAAGAAGGGTAGTTTCGGTAATTTTGCACCTATGGAGCAAGGAATCAAAAGATACAACCAATCAAAGTGTAGCTTGAGGAAGGGAAACAAATACTTGGCCAGAAATACTCCAAGCATGAGAACCACATGTTCCCGAGCCTAGTTATCTTTTCTTTGTCCTCTTTTGATTATTCCTTGTGTAATCCCCACCCTTGATTTTGTAAAGACCCTAATGGCCCTTGAATTGTACATAGCTACTCCACTTTAAAGCACTATAAATACTGGCTTCCTAAATGTAATGAGGCATTCAAGTTGAAATACAAAACCAAGTGAGCATTGAGCACTTCTCTCTAAATTCTTGATTACTTTTCTTAGTATTTGCATGCTAAGTGGTGTTCTATCAAGTCCTTGGTGCAAGCTAGTGGTGTTTCTTACCTAGCTCAATCCTTGGTGCCTAAAGCATTTGGTGGTGGTGAGTCTCATTCATTGAAGCTTGGTCTCTATCCTCATCCGAAGATACATCAATTCTCATTCGGAAGTCCATCAACTCACATTCGAAGATAGATCAACTCTCCTCCGAAGATACATTAATTCTCATTTGGAAGTCCATCAACTCTCCTCCGGAGATACATCAACTCTCCTCCGAAGATACATCAATTCTCATCCGGAAGTCCATCAACTCTCTTCCAACGATACATTAATACTCCTCCAAAGATACATCAATCCTCATCCGGAAGTCCATCAACCCTCTTGCAAAGATACATCAATTCTCCTCCGAAGATACATCAATTCTCATCCGAAGATACATCAATTCTCATCCGAAAGTCCATAAACTCTCTTCCGGAGATACATCAATTCTCATTCGAAAGGCCATCAACTCTCTTCCTAATATACATTAACCCTACTCTTCCAAGGATACATCAAAGAGGGGCTAGAGCATAGCTTAAACATAGTGGAAAATTTGAGTCTACAAGTCTCAGTCCACTCACATCCACTTGACTTCCAATGGTCTGTTCAAGGTAAAGGATTTGAATCAAATTCTTGGTGTTCTATTTCCTTTGGTAGTGACAAGAATCATCTTGGTGAATTTTGAAGTGATATCATGTTCCTAGATGCTTGTTACTTGTTGTTGGATAGACCTTGGTTGTATGATTGGTTAGTCATTCCATATGGGTTGTCAAGCACTCCTACTAGCTACATGAGTTCTATAGACCAAGTTTCTATGCTCTACATTATACAATCCGTTTTGATGTCTTTTGATGATGTTTGGGTGCCTAACAAAATTCTGGAAGAGCACTTTGATCAACCCACTCAAATCCTTGCTTTCTTAGGACATGAGGAGTCTGAAACCTCCCACCTACTTCACCCTTTCTCCAAGCCGTTATTTGAGTTATTTGGGTAGAAGTTTATGTTAACAGATTGATTTCAAAAATGGAAGTGAAGTGGAGAGGCCAAGTTTATAGGCCATTGATGGAACAAATGTTTCTGATTTATGATGCTAATAAGAGGTGTGAAGCATTGTTCCTTGATTATGAGAAACACCCATTGAGTGAGCCCCATGTTCGAGCTTATTGTTTATCCAAAAGCCCCCGGCCCTGTTCTCTCGAGTTGGCCTTATTCTCTAAGTTGGCCTTATTTTCTAACTTGGCCCTGTTTTCCGAGTTGGCTTTGTTCTCCGAGTTGGCCTTGTTCTCTAAGTTGGCTTAGTTTTCCGAGCTGGCCTTATTTTCTAAGTTGGCCTAGTATTCTGAGTTGGCCTTGTTATTTTCTTAGTTCGGTAAGAAGGGAGCTCTTCAACCGAAGATCTTTTGGTGATTGCTTGGATAGCCACATTGGGAAGTTGTTCCAAACTTTCCAAAAGAGTTTAATCAGTGAGTTTCTGGTCCGGGAAAGGTCCTTATTCACGGGGACTTTAATGAGGCTTATGAAACATTTTTTGAGTCCAAGCAAAGAGCAAGCATCCAACAAGTCTAGCCCCAACAAGCAATGCAAGCAAGTGGTTGATAAACCGAGAAGTCTTGAGTGGATGCAAGCAAGGAAAGAGTGGGCTCCTTCTATAGGTCAGCCTAAGCTAATGCCTAGTACTAAGGGTACTAACCAAGAGCTAGAAAGGGCCAGCAACATTTTCCAAGTGGTGAAGAGACTCGGAAAGTATGTTTTGTTCTATCCAACTATGGTCGGCCTGGCCACCCACTCTCCTATTTTGTTGATGATCACTCGACGAATTTGAGGACATATTCTTTTAAACGAGGGAGGATGATGAACATAAGCCCATGGGAAACAACATACTCCAAGCCCAAAGCCATCCACGATCGGACTGAGTTGGGCAGTGCACTTATTTCCCCCTTTCCATAAGCTTCGAGTGACTCGGAATTCTCTCGTGTTGTAAGGGTTGGAAGTTTATGCCATTCAGTCACAAACGGCTATGAGTTGCTTCTCAATTTTTGCATACAAGTAATTCATGATGTCCTCATCTCAGAAACTTATGGGCATCTGGAAAATAGGTGGGGATAATAATTGAGGAAGACCTTTGTTAAAACTGGTAGCTTGCTCATCCAGGATAACACGTGCACCTTGTTTTTATCATATCTTCTAATCCAGATCTTCAACATCAACTCATGATATATGGATGGAAATCTGACATCTTAAGCTTTCAAACCATACCTAGAACAACCAAATTGGAGTTGGGGATTTCAAGTTATGCACATTTGACATTGACTAAAAAGCTGGAAGTTATACACTCGGAATGGCGCTTGATGGTCATCTTCAAAAGGGTGTTTAGTCAACCATGGATTAGATTTTGGTCTCCAATTTTCACAAGGGTAATCTTGGACATGTCTAAATTAATATCAAGTTATGGGCATTGTCTTTTAGGCCCGAGATAATAAAGAAAATGGTCAACACATCAAACTAGGTATTTCTGCTGACCCGGTCGACCTCTCGCTAATTGTTCTGGTCATAACTTTTTGCTCACGGCTTCAAATGGGTCGAACCACTTATGGTTTAAATCTTATTTCTCAATCTTTTCAGGCATATCTTACACGTCACAACTGGAGCTTTAAATTAGGAGATATCACCATCTTAAGTTGACCCTGCTGCAGGAAAATGCACTGAAAGCGATAGCAAGGGGGACCATTTGCAGCTCTCATTTTATTTTGATTGTTGGTTTATCCTAAATGGCTGCTGTTTTTATCTTCTTTTTATTTTAGCTGAATGTAATGACATCCTTAGGATTATGTAAGGCTATTTTTAGCCCTTTGATTAAAGTAGCAACCCTAGTTTTTAGCTCTATATATGTAGGTAATGTGCTGCATGTAAAAATAAGACAAGTTTACCCATGAATGCTAACCGCATCAAAGTTGAGTTGAACTCCTTTATCTCTAAATCTCATTTCGCTTATCCTAGTTTGGCTAACTAGGTGGTGATCAAAAGAATCATAGGCAAGCTTGGTGGTGTTATCCGTATCCAATGCAAGCCTTTGAGCCCTAGCTAAGCTTGGTGGTGAAATTTGTATCCAAGTGAAGACTATCTTTGGTTGTGTGTAGGGGTGAGCAAAAATTCCGGTACTCGGTTCCGGACCGGAACCGGTCTGAACCGGGACCGGGACCGGGTCCAATTTGTAGGACCCGGTTATAACCGGTCCGGGACCGGGTAGTAAAATCTTGGACCCGGTCCGGACCGGCCCGGTTATCCGGTTTTATTAAAAAAAATTCAAACCCTAACTAATCTTGGACCCGGCCTTGAGTCTTTGTTTGCTTTGTCTAAAAAAAAATCAAATAGTTAAAATATAGGATAATTATTGCCTAAAATTTTACCAAAAAATTGTAAAAAGTATAAAAACAAAAATGATAATTGAAAAACTAAAAAAAAAAAAAAGGACAGACAACGGGTACCTGGTCCGAACCGGTTCCAACCGGGTCCCGATTTTGGACTCGGTTGCAACCAAGACCGGGACCGGGTCCAAAAATCGGGACCCGGTTGCAACCGGGACCGGGACCGGGTCCGGCCAAAACGACCGGGTACCCGGTCCCACTCAGCCCTAGTTGTGTGCATCCGTAGTGGATATTCATAAACCTTCCCCATATTTATCCCTCGCCATTCTTCCCAAAACACATTCCCTACATCTTCCTTAAACCCTTAACCATCTTCCCATAAAAATCCAGACTTCTTTCGAAGTCTCCATCATTATTCGAGAAACAAACCACCCGTCGTCTAAGCCACTCAGATTCGATGAGTCCGAGCTAGTCCGAGTCCTTAGTTTTGCTATTATGAGTCTAGCTTAGTCATCATTTCCGGTTGTCTCGGTTAGTCCGACCCTCGGTTACGGTCGTCCGAGTCCGGCTTAGTCCGCAGTTTTCGGCTTTCTAATTCATTCGAAGTCCTTAGAACTAGTCATTGAGTCATTCGACCCACAAAGAATTGCGCATAATTTCCCTCTAGTTCAAGATCGGTGTAGCCTAGCGTCTTGGCACATAAGAGTTTTCCATTCCCCAAAATGTCTTTAAGTCGATTGTTGAGCAAAATCTTGACCAAACCTTGAGAGAAAAGAAAGACTTGGAAGCCCAAGCCAAGTACCTAACTAAACAGTTGGGTAAGAAGTTGAAAGAGAATTTTGAGAATCTTAGAGATTCCAGGGAGACCAGCCTCCGAGGAGAGTCGAAGGAAGCACCGATGAGGACAAAGCTACTCAGCCTTCTATGTCTTCGGGCGATGAGTTTGTTCGCACTCCCGAAGCGAGATGCGAGACGAGTCATGAAAAGAGCAACCTTGATATCAAATTTAACAATCCAGACTTTAAAGGTAAGCTTGATCCTGATATTTTCTTGGATTGGCTTCAAACTATAGAAAGAATCTTTGGGTACAAGGAAGTTTCTAACTTTAAAAAGTCAAGTTAGTTGCACTCAAGTTGAGGCACCATGCTTAAATTTGGTGGCAGAATGTCTAGAGTAAAAGAGTCAAAAGAGGGAAAGAAAATATTAAGTCCTAGAGGAGGATGAAAAAGGAGTTAACGGCTAAGTTTTTACCGGATCATTATCTCCAATATAATTTTCTAAAGCTCCAAAAGCTAAAGTAAGTAGTGAAGTCGGTAGAAGAGTATACTAGAGACTTTGAGTTTTTGATTTGGAAGTGTGACTTGTCCGAGAATGACCCTCAAACCTTAGTCCAATACTTGTCCGGGCTAGAGGAGTCCATTGCTAGCATCGTCGAGCTACAAACCTACTCTACCCTTGATGATCCGAGTTCACTGGCCCATAAGGTGGACTTGCGAAAAGGTCACGAGGGAAAGGGGAGTCAGCCGGATCCCTTACAAGCCCCATAGTCAATCAAAACCCCTACTACTCACCCGGACCCAACTCAGCCTTAGCTCCACAAAACAAGCCCCCATCACCTCGGACTCGAAATCCAACCCCAAGCCTATTGAGTATCGTAGATGTTTCAAATGCTAGGGACTAGGGCACTATGCCTCATAATGTCCCAACAAGAAGATTATTTCATTAGCTAAGTACCAAGCAGCCACAACCGAGTTTCGGGGAAGAAAGTTGAGTCGGACTTAGAATATTGCACTGTAGGAAAGTGAAGAGCCCGTAGAGGAAGGACAAGATAAAGGTGAGTTATTGATCATGAGAAGAGCCTTTACCGGCCAAGCACAAACTCGAGCTCGGAACAGAGAGAGGCTATCTTTCGTACCAGGTGCACCAACGTAACTTCAAAGTCCTTGGTGGACCAGCTTCAATTTCCAACGACCCCACACCCAGCCCCTTATAACATCCAAGTACTAAGTCAAGGAAAAGGTATCTTGGTATCATCTAGATGCCTTCTTTCTTTGTCAATTGGTAAAACTTACAAGGATGAGATTTGGTGTGATGTGCTCCCCATGGACGCATGCCATGTCTTGTTAGGTAGGCCATGGATGTTTAATCGTAGTGTTACGTGATGGTAGGCTAAACACCTACACCCTTACTAAGGACTATAAGAAGATCACCCTAACACCTCTCCAACCCTCCTAGATCAAACCCTCCAAAATGAACCTCCACATTTGAGCATTTCTGGCCCACTATCTCGTGTACTCATAACTGAGTGTTGATTCTCACCTAGGAACTTCTACTTCCCCACTTCCCCCACAAGCACTTACCAGCCCATACCCGAGGAGATGTTTTCCGAGATCACCCCCAATTTTCTTCATTGCAGGATAAAAGTTTCAGGAAGCCTTGAAGCTCGGAACGGAGCATGTCAAGAAGATCCAATTAAGGAACCCTAAAGTTTGAGGACTAACACTTTCGAACCAGGGGAGTGTGATGGAGATGTGCCTAGGGGTGACAACATACTATAAAACCAAATCCATTCTAGACAAGAATGAGTTAGGCACTTCAAACTTTGCATGGAGGCACCTAAAGATGTCCTCTATCTAGGATCATTATGGGCATCTTGGTTTTTGGCGTAGATAATAAATGAGGAGGACCTTTGTTAAAGCTGGCAGTTTTCTCATCTAGGATGACACCTACACTTTTTTTTTATCATATCTTCTGATCCAGAGCTCCAACGACAACGCATGATATATAGATGCAAAGCTAAAATCCTAAGCTTTCTAACCATATAAGAACAGCTAAATTGGAGTTGGGCATCTCATGTTATGAGCATTTGAAGTTGATTCAAAACCAGGAGGATATACCCTCAGAATGGCGCTTGAATGGTCAAGTTTAAAATGGTGTTCAATCAACCTTGGTTGGAATTTGGTCTCCAATTTTGGCAAGGGTGTTGCTGAAGATCTATAAAATAATTCTTGATGATGGTCATTTTCATTTATGATGGAAAGTGGACAGCCCTTGATCATGGACCGAGGACAAGTTATCAAGAGAGATCAAACATGCATGGAAATCAGCCAAAGACACTTGAATTTTTTATTATCATTTTTGATCCCGGAGGATGGGAAGTCAAGAGTGTGTTCTTTTTATGATTGTTCATAAATAATTATTTACCTAAGAGTCAAGAAGGAGAGCCAAGAAGAATCAGCTAGCAAACCTAAAATCCTCCATGTTAGAGCAAGGTGCATTTTGGCCATGACAAAACGTGAAGTAAGGTGTCTTTGCACATAAATAATTTGTATTTGATTCTGGTCGGTCCAAGGTCAATTACAACATGCCTAGGCGCCTAAGGGGAGCATCCAAAGCAGCCCACATGAAGAGCATTCTAGAAGAATTAAGGAGGCTTGGCAAAGAGGAAACAAACCATAGCCACATGTTCCCTAACCATCAAATACTTGGCTGAAATTTCTCCTAGCTTAACTTGGAGGAGGGGAAAGAATCTTGGCTAATTTTGTTTTGATTTTGCTTTAATTTTTAGCTATGTTTCAGCTTTGTAAAATGCCAATGTTAGGCATTATAAATTCAGCTAGCATAGCTCTTGTAAAAACAACTTTTTGATGAATATATGAATTTGAGCTTTGCTCTTGTGAGATGGATTTCTCAACCCTTTAAATCCTCATTGCTGTATCCGAGCCTTGGCAAGCTTGGTGGTGTCCTTTGAGTCTCTTAAGCCCCGGTGGTGTTTCTGTATCCGGACCGTTTAAGAGTGCTCCTTGATTCAGCTTGGTGGTGTTTACGTATCCAAGCCAGAATCCAGGTTCTATCCAGCGACTTCCATCAACCATATCTCCCAATCCACGAATCATCTCTTTCAAAAATTTCACACACTTCATCTTACATGAGTTGAGTCCATTCCCTCCAAATCTCAGCTCAATCCAAGAAGAACTCCATCCCCAGCACCAAAAACAAACAAAGAACCTCATTCTGGACAGCCACCCAGTGAGGCTTTCTGTTTGCGTTTGGCTCAAGGTGATCCCGACCTTGGATGCTGCCCAAATTTTACCACAACCTTTCCCAACCAGTTAACTACCTCTCCACCAAATTTCGTCCAAAACCAAGACCATTTACCCCTCCTTTCACCCTTTTCCCCAGAACCGCACCTGCAGGTCCTATTCTGGCCAGCTTGGTTTTCTTGCGGTTTTGCTTCCTTTTGCTTCCGCCTCCCACTACACATCAATTTAGGTCGGAAATAATAAAGAAAATGGTCCAAGTATCAAACCGGGTATTTCTACTGACCCAGTATGACCTGTGCTGATTGTTCTGGTCATAACGTTTTCTCATAGGTTTAAATGGGTCGAGCCACATATGGTTGGAAAGCGTAATCCCCAAGCTTTCCATGCATATCTTACACGTTCAATTTGGAGAAGGGAATCACAAGTTACAGATCAATCAAAGTGCAGCTTTAGGAAGGGGAAACAAATACTTGGCCAGAAATGCTCCAAGATTGAGAACCACATGTTGCCTAGCTGGAGCCTTTTCTTTTTGTCCTCTTTTGATTATTCTTTGTGTAATCCCCACCCTTGATATTGTATGGCTCTAATAGCCATTAGATCGTACATAGTGACTTCACCCTTGTATAAAAAAAGAAGATTATGTTTATGAATGAAAATCGAGTGAGTTCTCGTGCTCTTCACCCCAAATTCTTGTATGCTTATCTTGGCTTTGGCAAG